>JASVER010000001.1:16199127-16381703 GCA_030449065.1 Oceanodroma leucorhoa
GCCAGCTCCCTCAGCACTCTCGGGTGGATCCCATCCGGCCCCATAGACTTGTGAGTGTCCAGCTGGCGTAGCAGGTCATAAACCTCATCCTCTTCGATTATGGGGGGTTTACTCTGCTCCCCATCCCCATCTTCCAGCTCAGGTGGGTGAATACTCTGAGGATCACCGGTCTGACTACTAAAGACTGAGGCAAAGAAGGCATTAAGCACCTCAGCTTTTTCCTCATCCTTGGTGGCATCCTTCACAACAAGGAAATACTTCATATTAAAAAAATATAGGTAGTTTTGGAAAAGCCAGTTTAGAAATCTGGTGGAAAAYTTCATCATTTGTCATTATAGAGAACTACTTCTGGCTAGAGAAACATTTTTTTCCTTCAAATCAGTCCAGGCTTACTACTCCAGTTTAATTATAGTCAGGCAATGATGARAAAACATACAATCCTTAACTGATACAGAAGAGCTAGCATAAACCAGCAGATGGAAATGTATTTACATTAAAAAAAAAATTTTAGTGATTTGGCATAGTTAGTTTATATTTGTGGTGGTCTTGATGTCTTTGTATAGTGGCAGAGACATAGTGTGTTTTTCCTCGAAGGACCGATGGAGGTGCCCAAGTTAGGAGTGAAACAATGCATAAYTTTTGAGAGGTCATTGGGGAATAAATGGTCCTTTTATGGGGGAGCTTAAGTCCACACATGATCCTAACCACTATGTCCAAAGGTATTGTAGGAGTATAATCTCTCTAAATGCTTTTTAACCTAAGTTAGGAGGCATAAAACTGGCCCACAGAACTTTACCATTCCAGTGTACAGGAAAGGCAGGCAATTTATGGTAAACAAATATCCAAATAGCATTGGCTGAGGGAGGAAATCCCTATAACTCTGTAAATGAGAATAGCCAACTCAAATGCAAACAGAGATAACTTATTTTTAGCTTTAGTGAGAGGTACATATTTATTTYGTTCCCTCCCTAAACTGGCAATGAGCAATGCAGTAAGATGAATACAGCTTTTGCATAAGCTAATCAAGAAATCAGTCCTTGAGTCTCTYATTTAAATTGCATGAAAACTGGAGTGAAAAAGCACTGGGGGGAGAGGAGGCAGAAAACTTCAGCTGAAAATGAACCAAATTTATAAGCAAGATAAATTAAATACTACAGTTGTATTCTCAAATAGAAAATAGTAGAATAGTTAAGGTGATTGTATTTGTATAATCCTGTTTTTTTGCTACATGTACCCCTACATCTAAGTGTGAAAAAARTTGAGATTGTGATTGTATGAATTGAAAAAGGAGGAACTCTTCCTTCTCCTCATGATACAGAGAATTATGTGGAAAATGGTTGTACCACCTGCTTTTTCAGTTTCTTCTGTCAGAAAACTGACTGGAATGGGTGAGCCCTAAGCAATTTTTTGCTGAATCTGGAGTTTTCCTGCAAAAGATTGTTCTGAATATTTAAAAAAAAAKAATCCCTTTACATCAAAAAAATTCCTTACCAGTAGGAATATGTTGGTACTGCAATAGATCAAGAGTAAGTCTGAATATATAGTCACAGACATTTGTTTCCTTTGGAGAATCCCTCCCCATTTAAACTATATATGAATATAGCTGTTGTAGGTACTGTCTATAGTATCTACAAAGCCAAAAGAGAGAGCTGATTATACAGCTGATTATAACAGATTATACAGGCTGGATTCTTCAGTTTGTCTGCAATTTTGTACAGAAAACGCTGGCATTGAGGTGTGGGTTGTCAGGGCCCTGAGGGTTCTTTCTGTCCCTGCYCACATTCCTGGGGCTCCCCCCACCATGCCCAGAGCCCCATTTCAGCCCGCCGGGGCCATCAGTCCCTGCCCCAGCAATGCCACATCAGGGCCAGTCTCCAGCTCCCCACAGCCCTGCCCTGCCCATCTCCAGGGAGATGCCCAGTGCCCAGGGCTGGGGCTGCCAATGGTGCTCCCCTGCTTCTGGCTGGGACAGTGGGAGAAGCYCTGGCTGCCRGGTCCTGCCCTGAGGGACCTGGGGAGCCTCCGGCCCCCGCTGCACCTGACACAAGTCATTTGGGACGAGTCCGGTTTTAAGTGAGAGCAGACAACACTCYAGAACAGAAGAGAAAACGCTGCTGCATCTCGTTTGGAATAGGCTGCCTCAAATACGTCACAAATGTGGAAGAGGGATAGAAAAGTGCAGTGAACTATTAGTAATATTAACATAGCACAGCAATTGCATTCACGCTCTACAGACTTATTTATTGAAAAATTAGTTACTATCAAGCAAACTATTCTRTGAAGTAAAATATACACTGTTTTTCCCTTCTGTGTTGATCTATCTTTACCATTGCTTGGTGCAGGTGATTATAACAGAAATGATTCAATCACTGAACTTTTTTTTGTCACTTTAGCTTTAAACTAATGATTTTATCAGTGGCCATTTGACCGATATGRTAGGTGGAAAATGTAGATGTTCTACATCAAGTACTGTTGCCCTGTCTTGTACAGATTTTATTGCTAGAACTTGCTAGTTCTGCTGGCATGTCACTTTCTGATGTGGATGGATAAGATCCCTAAGTGGGTGGCAGTACTATGTAAACCTGCTATGCAGGTTGCTGCTGTGCAGTGCTGCTATACAGCACTGGTATGTTTGTGATAGATTTCTCTAATGATGCCAATACAATATATGCATATATATAAAATATAARCATTTTCGCTTCTATAGAAATTTTGCTGAGTGAGAAGAAGTGGTATCTGAATGTGTAACATTACAGCCTGTCTGATGAGGAGTTTGRCCTTGAAATCTCTTGAGATGGATTTTTCTCATGAGTGAATATTTGAAGTGTTTTATATGGCAAAAATGCATAAATACATGCATATAATATGGATTCGASTGGGAAGATATGGGAAAAATAGTGAAATCAAGAAATAAATTGAACTGACCTTTTTCAGAGCTGGTTGTCTCAATGTTTGCTTGGGATCTTGTACTACTCAGTGTCTTACATACTGCAGATTAGTGCATTGCTTGGACAGCTTGCTTTGACTTCCAGTCAGTGTTTAGGGTTTTGTAGCAGCTATTGCTTGTTCCAGAACTATGGAACTGTAGCAGCTCTGCCAGAGCCACCTAACCAGCTGAGTCCTGAAGCACCAAGCAGAACAACTCTCCTGTCTGTTACAACCAGTTTAAAGGATTTCTTTTTTATTTACACAAGTTTTGGTTTTTTTGTAACTACTTTATTAAGGCTATTTAGCAATTGTGCCCATGCATAGAAACTCTGATTCTCTCATAGTAATTGTTCAGTGATAAGAATATTTTTAAGGACAATTTCTGCTGAATATAAGCATACTAAATCTTTTAGAATTGAATTTTTTTAATCTAAATTATAACCAAAATGTATTTTTAAAACATAAGTTGTTGTTGGACTATGTGTTACTGTGATAAACACTGGCAATGTGCACAGTCAGTTGAACATTTCATCAAAATAATTTCTTTGATTATTTTAGTAATATTTATATTCTTTGACAGCAGAATAGGTCAAAATTAAGATCAATATTTTCTCTGTTGTAGGAAGACACTGTTTAAATTTAAAACTAGACACATTCAATTTTATTATGTCATAGCCTGCCCTAACCAAAATAAAACAAAAAATTAAGATTATGTAAAGTGTTGGATGAAAATTTCTTTGTACAGGTGTCACACTCAGAATTGTAGCACTGCAATTAAATTCTTATTACACTTGCATGTTTTTAGTCTTATGCTGGTACAATTAATTATATTCTACTTTATGCACAGCTTTGAATAGATGTTTATACATTTATGATAGTAATCCTTCTATTGGAGTTGAAACCTGTCCTTCATTGTCATTAATGAACAATCCTTAGATAATTTGTCCTTAACTGACAGAGTCAAATTTCTGCTAATCAGGTTCAATTTCACACCATGCTCAGTATGTGCTCTAGCAGAATTATGGATAAGCTTTACAATGAATCTATAAGTAAAGTTGTAAGAATGGTCACTCAGTGGATGTTCACATATACTGATGAGATTGTGAAACAKATTAGATTATTAGAGATGTGTAGCAGGACAGAAAATGAAACRTCCTTGCAAAATCTTCAGCCATTTATATGTCAGATGGCACAAAAGGAGGTAGTGCTTTCTAATAGCTAGAATAGACTTTGAAGGTCRAACCTCTGAGTGGGGAGGGGAAATTAATTTTGTGCTACAGTTGCTGTGTAAAGCAGTTGTGATGAGAGTGAGTCGCCTCAGTCATGCTAGACCTCAATGTGAGGAGTTAAAGGACAAGAGTTATGCTCAAGCTGACTCAGCAGAGAGAGTCAGAGGACTTCTGGGGAGAAAAGGAGGGCCTCTGRTACTCTCCATTTCATCTTTTGCTTTTTTTTWAATTTTATTTTAAATTTGGTTACTGACAAAGTGTCCCCCATTGCCCTAACCCCTTCCTTTTACTTTGTGCTCCCTTGCCTTCATTGTTGACTGAACAACAATGGCTCTGCACAATTGCATTCATTGGGAGTTGACCATGCTTTGCCAGACCTTGTTAGTGAAAAGAAGTATGTATGTGAAAGATAACTAGAAGTGTAGCATAGCCAGAAAGTACATGGATGGCAGAACTGGAGCTGAAAGTAAATTCAATTATTAATTTTTAATTTGGGAAATATTTCATTTACCCACTTCAGTTCAATGGTGAATAAAGAAATCAACAAAGGAMACTTTGGAGCAAATGAATTTAAGGACATAAAATTAATATTTAAACATGAGACTATGAGGACAAATCAATAGATGTGCACTATAGATATGCCTCCCTCTCATTTTCTTTAAGCATATCATGAAATGTTTCCTAACCAAAGAAACAGAGGCAGGAAGGGGAGTGGTGCCTGTCCACTGAAAAMCAGTATATTTTTAAATTCAGGATTAGTTAAGCAAATTAATAAACTTCTGTCAGTACTGCAACTTCAGAAAGAATGCATGGAGAAGCCTTTTGCCTCTCTTACTACTGCATCTAACTCTCTCAGATCCAKAGACATCTATTTTTGTGGGGTAAGAGAGACACCTCCCAAAAAGGGCTCATAATTCACATTTTTCAGTTAGATGTTTGAAACTGAGCAAAATGAAGTTGGGGGGTAAGGAAGAGAAAGACTATGCATATAACATGGCACCGATGACCATGTTATCMATTGCTCCATCTGAGCTAGTTTGACTGTCAGGCTATAAAATATTTGAAGCCATTAATATTATGTTTGTGCTATGACTAAATTAAGATGGGTTAAGAACAAGGGGAAATGTTTTATATTTTTACTTTTTTAGGAAATAGGTTCCCAGACTGCGGCATAAATACTGTTAACTGTGTGAACTAGTACTACATGAACTACTACTTGTGGTAGTACATGAACTTTTCYGAAATGTGGGGTGAGGTCCTTCACACAGTCAATTACCAATCCAAATAACTGAGTGCAGTTCAGGTGGGCTCCTTTGTACAGGCWGTTGCAGCTGATTTGTGGGTAACTGCTGGGCCTGGCAAGACACAGAGTATTGCTAAGGCAGCAAGGGATGGGGACTGGTGTTTTACTCTGGGAGTTTGGTGACAGAAAGGTGAAGGTGTAAAACTGGGGTACTACTTTGGCAAGCAGGAGGGAATGAAAGGATGACAAGCCTGATGCTTGAGCCTGACATGAGACCAAGCTGCAAGCTGTTGAGGTATTGCTAATGGTAGCAATGACTGGTTTTCACAGC
This sequence comes from Oceanodroma leucorhoa, assembly GCA_030449065.1. NCBI lineage: Eukaryota > Metazoa > Chordata > Aves > Procellariiformes > Oceanodroma > Oceanodroma leucorhoa. The sequence continues at coordinate 16,204,859 of JASVER010000001.1, forward strand.
AGGGAGAATGTGTGTTCTGTCACAGAGTATTTGTGACTTCTCTGAGCATCATGAATACCATACTTCCATTTTCACCTTTTAACAAAACATTTGTCATTTATGTTTGAAAAACATATTTTTAAATTATTTTGCTTTGACTTTTTTCACCTTCAGAAACATAACAGCCAAAGTTGTTGGAAAAGGCATGAAGAAAGTCAGTTGTCAAATATTGTTTCAGTAATTCACCATTTACCTTTCAAATGCAAAATTTAGCTTGCAGAATACTGATTATTTTTTTTTTGTGATTCACTTATGATCTATGGCAGTCATCTCAAAGATAACATTTATGAGATTGTTACATTGACATCCTTCTTGTAATAAACATTTGTAGAGCAATTGAAATTTGGTAGATGAGTGGTGCTTCAAAATATTAAAGCTGTTTACTGTGGGATGTTACACAACATTTTAGGCTCAGCAGAATGAAGTAAAAGCAAAGTTCTTATCAAACAAACATATTAATTTTCTTAATTCCACTTTATCCTCAGAAGAGAATAGATAAAATGGAGTGTTTCAGGAGCAACTCCTCTTTTCCCATCCATTTACAAATTGTGAGTTTCCAACAACACTGAAACGTGAGCCATAGAACTGTAAAGCGCTATTTCCAGAACCCAATCAGAAGTGTAGCTGGTTCTACAAGATCCATGCTACACAATTTTTAGCTTATTCTCTTGGTGCCTAGTCAATTATCATAGAATCATAGAATAGTTTGGATTGGAAGGGACCTTTAAAGGTCATGTAGTCCAACCCCCCTGCCATGGGACTAGAATCAGAGCCCCATCCAACATGACCTTGAATGTTTCCAGGGATGAGGCATCTACCACCWCTCTGGKCAACCTGTTCCAGTGTTTCACCACTCTCACTGTAAAAAATTTCTTCCTTATATCTAGTCTAAATCTATCCTCTTTTAGTGTAAAACTATTCCCCCTTGTCCTGCTGCAACAGGCCCTGCTAAAAAGTTTGTCACTATCTTTCTTATAAGTCCCCTTTAAGTACTGAAAGGTTGCAATAAGGTCTCCCCAGAGCCCTCTCTTCTCCAGGCTGAATAACCCTAACTCTCTCAGTGTTTCTTCACAGGAGAGGCGTTCCATTCCCCTGATCATTTTTGTGKCCCTCCTCTGGAACCACTCCAACAGGCCATGTCTTTCCTGTGCTGAGGGCTCCAGAGCTGGATGCAGTACTGCAGGTGGGGTCTCACAAGAGCAGAGWAGAGGGGCAGAATCACCTCCCTCGACCTCCTTGCCACGCTTCTTTTGATGCAGCCCAGGATACGGTTGGCCTTCTGGGCTGCGAGTGCCCACTGTCGGCTCATGTCCAGCTTTTCATCCACCAGTACCCCCAAGTCCTTCTCAGCAGGGCTGCTCTCAATCCCTTCATCCCCCAGCCTGTATTGATACTGGAGGTTGCCCCCACCCAGGTTCAGGACCCTGCGCTTAGCCTTGTTGAACCTCATGAGTTTCACATGGGCCCACTTCTCAAGCTTGTCCAGGTCCCTCTGGATGGCATCCCGTCCCTCAGGTGTGTCAACAGCACCACTCAGCTTGGTGTCGTCTGCAAACTTGCTGAGGATGCACTCAATCCCACTGTCTATGTCATTGATGAAGATAATAAACAGTACCAGTCCTGATATGGACCTCTGCGGGACACCACTTGTCACTGATCTCCATCTGGACATTGAGCCATTGACCACTACCCTCTGGATGTGACCATCCAACCAATTTCTCATCCACTGGACAGTCCACCCATCAAATCCATATCTCTCCAGTTTAGAGAGAAGGATGTTGTGGGGGATCCGTGTCAAAGGCCTTACAGAAGTCCAGATAGACGACATCGGTAGCCCTTCCCATGCCCACTGATGTTGTCACTCCATTGGAGGCCACTAAGTTGGTCAGGCAGGACTTGCCCTTGGTGAAGCTGTGCTGGCTGTCTCGAATCACCTCCCTGTCCTCCATGTGCCTTAGTATAGCTTCCAGGGGATCTGTTCCATGATCTTCCCAGGCACAGAGGTGAGATTGACTGGCCTGTAGTTCCCCGAGTCTTCCTTTTTTTCCCTTTTTAAAAATGGGGGGTATCTGCATGTACTTCTGCATGTGCTTCTGCATGTGAAACATCAGATACACTTTTGGTCAGAAACATTTATGTCAAACATATTATTCAACTGAAAATTATTTTTGACAAAAATACAAATAGATCAGTAATTTCCATGAAGCTTGTTAATTCTGTAGAAGTTCTTAAGAAATGTGTCTCTGCCTTGGAACAAATGTTAGAAAGTGAGCATTGTTTTATCAGGAAATGCAATAAGTGGAACTTATGACAAATGTTTTGTATGTTGCAGCTGAACTGTATTTTCTGGGATGCACACAGCCCTAGACTCCTGTAATACACTTCCTCTCTCAGTGGAAGATATCTTAATAAGTAACAAGATAAATTGCTCAAAGTTGGGATGATGAAAGGAGAATAAGCTGAGGACTGCTGAAATTCTGGAGCAATGTTTCCAAATTGAAATATTTCTGATTGTAATTTCAATTCAATCAGAAAAAAAAATGAAATTTTGCTTAGGATCGATATAGTTGATCAATGCTGCTCTAAATGTGTGCTGCAATTACATCAATATATTCCAGTCTGTCATATAAATAAATAAGAAAAAAATAAATAAACTGTGGAGCAGAAGACCAACCTCTACTTTGTAAGTATTTCTCTAGTGAACAGYTAGTGACATATAGTACGTGTGATGGCTTATTAGGGAAAATCTCTTCCTCAGATCTGGCAGGTGGAAAGCTGAAGAGCTATGCATTTGTTTGCAATGGTAGACAATATCAAGAACATATATGATGTTCAGTACCTCAGCAAAGAGTCGCTTTATAATTAATTATTGCCATAGGTTATAAAATACCAGTATTGGAGACGTATGCTGAAGGAGAATTTGTGGTAAAAGTTGAATAAAACACTTTTATAATTCAATATGCAAGAATGATCAGCACAGAGGGAAAACTGTTGATATATTGTCTCAAGCATATTTACATATCAAGTCATAAATGTTCTTTGACTTTACAACTCAGGAAGTTAAAGTATCGAAGAGTGTATTCTGATTGGAATAAATACTTTTTTAAATGGATCTACTCTAAAGCACTTTAGCATAAATCTTAACTATTAAGTCAGCAAAAGTACTGATATTCAGAAATGTAATCATAATTATGTGCAAATTTCGTCGGAACTAATGGTAGAATACAACAGCACTCACTGGAAATGAGTATTTTTGTTTTAAGTGCTTCTGTGAATTCGGTTTTCGATTTCCAGAGTGCAGATGTCCATATATGTAGAAAGGCAATGCAATTCTTAGCTCTTGCAGTTCTTCCAAAGTTCTCTGTAAAAAGTTTCCTACCACTGTGTCTTCATCCTGCTGTTCATATTTTGTATCTCTCTCCTGCCCCTTTCACTCCCCTCATATCTGATCTAAACGAGAATCTAGGATTTCTCTGTAATGAAATGAAAATTATGAGTACTCTCAGAGCTCAATTCATCCCATCTGCCTAAAATATTTGGTTTAAAATGGATGACTAGTTTGGACACACAAAATAGAGGAAGATTCATCCCAGCCCTTTGTGAAATATTTTCACAATTGAACGGTATTTATTACTGTACAATATTAAGAATAGCTACTGCCTGATTTTATAAATAAAAGTAAAATAGACAGATCTTTCATTTTCACAAATAAGGGTTAAATATCCCATTTAATACCAACATACAATTTTCAGTTGTTTTCTGAAAATTCTAAAAATGTTAGTTACTGTGCAGAATGACTGATTTCACAGTGGAAGTTGTGAAAAATATAGCCATATCAAGTATCTAATATAGGTTTTACTGTAATTATTACTATTAATTATAATTAACTTTTATCAGATAAATGTAGATAATTGTTAAGTCTTCTCTTTCTGTAATAATCTGTAAATTAAAATAATCAATAACATCATTRTGTTTGTCACCATCACACCCTGTATCATTGTTTGTAATGAATCATGTGAGAGAACATATTAAAATTCATGAAGAATTTCATCTAGGATTGGATTGACCATGTAAGTTCACCTAGATCTTTGTATTTAAATCATATAATGAATTTGGCCCTTGTTATCTTGCCCATTACATTAAATCTACAAGAGTTTCACTTAATCATCTTCATCAATCCTCCACCTGTCACATAGTTTTTCTTTACCTTCCTTTGGCTGTCAGTCAAAATTACTCAAACCTCTTGCACTGATAATGCTTCCATTTCCCTAAAGAATGAGGGAAAATGTCTACAAACTACTTAAAGYTTATGACATATACAAATGAGGCAGGAAGAAAAGAACATGCAAAGTCTGATGTTTAGGWATAAAAAGCGATGTATATCTTATTGTTGTAGTGAAAGGTAGATTTTCTTTGTTCATRGACATAACTGGGGAACCAAATCAGCAAATAACTGTGTTTGAGTTAATGTTTAAAAACTGGGCATCTCAAATGAACATATAACTAACGTTTAATCCTACCACCTTTGGCATTAATAGACCAGAGCTCTTTCTTCCTGATAGGCACTTTTTATTTTTGATAAAGCATCTGTCATTTGCTTTACAGATTTCTCTCACTGGCAAGAAGTGTCACATTGAGCTATCCTGAAGCCAGCTCACCTCTCTGTTAACAACCTGGTAATTTTTGCAAGTATATAGCAAGCTTCAACATGAATTTTGCCTCATTAAATATTGCTGGGTGAGTCTTTTCTGGTGGTTTTTTTTTTTTTCCTTCTTTTGGATTAATGGAAAATTATTTACACTCATAAAATATAAAAAAAAATGTTTAAATTTTATGGTTTTGTGTTTAAATTTTGTGGTTTACTCCTCTTCTTGAAATTATTTTTGTTTGCATGAAGGTGGTAGAATTGACCAAAAAATCTAATGCTTTCAAGCGACGAAATCTTCAGGGATCTCAAGGATTATCCTGTGCTTCCCTACTTTGGAACACCTTTGACAATGGAGTTACAGAACAAAGCACCCCAGAAGGGTGTGATGTCTCTTTTGAGCTGATACCTATAGTCTGAGTAACATGCATGCTTCATACCCATGAGGATTCCCAAATATTCAGAGAAAAAGGTTGTTGTCAAGCTTATGCATGGGCACACTTGCTTTCACTAGTGAAAAATCAAACCAAGCAACAATAGGTGGTAAGTAAACTATGATTATATCTTTTTTTTCTTTCTTGCACTGGGTTTTAGAAGTGCTAAAGTTGGTTGCCAGTAATAGATAAAATCTCACATTATTTACTTGCAGCAGCATGATGCCATACATTAGCTTCATGGAAATAGAGGAGAAGTCTTGTTTGGTAAGATTATAACCTCCAAACTCTAGTAAACTTTTTTCCCAGACCTTCATGTCAACCATCTGTTAAAGCATCTTTGCAGAACTAGCCATCTGTTAAGTACTAAATCTTCTTTACTGCTGTGCTTGTGTATATTTTTTCAAGAATATTTAAGTTTTCTGTTTCAGCTGGTACTGTATTAACAAATATGAGTAAGTGCATTATTCTTACCCTGAAAACTCTTGCAGTATGCATACTGCAGATGGGTAACTTTTAATACATTAGCCACCATTCATAGGCAAATGTCCCATCAGAACATGAGTGCTTTATCCATTACCTAATTCAAAACATAAACTCTATTTCTATTATCTTGTGACTGCATAACTCAAGATTAATAAATAGATAATGGCCTTTCCCTGCATTCTGATCACATTAACAGTGTTAGAGCTAATTTAATCACGGTTAGTGCTCTTGCACTTGTGCATAGAAAACTTGGAAAMTGTAGAGTAAAATTGACTAATACATCAAACTGGAAAAAAAAGTCCTGTGCATTAAAAAAAGACTTCTATATAATCTCATTTGTGCCATTAGCAAACATACAGTATTGTCTGTATTGAACTTCTTAGGGGTTTTGCAGTTGGTGGAGCTATAATGAAACTAGTTTATCGATGTGTTAGCTGGACGGCTGCAAAATTATTTGCTGTTGATTTATAAATCATAGATTTTTATAGTAACTTCAAATATAATTATCATTTGTAATTACCAAGAAAAGTAATCATAATTATTCTGTACTGTATAAAATTACCAAAAAAATTATCAGTTTAGTCAGATTAGTATTTTATTTCTTTGTAGCATAATAACACTATACTGTAAAATAGATTATTTTCTAAAACTACGAATAGTCAGCAAAGCACAGTAAGTGTAAGAAACAAGGCTAATTTCAGTCAAGTGAGATTTTGACATGATAAAAAAATACTGTAGAATGTGCAAATCTTCAACAACTTTGTTTTGGAAATAATAAGAGCGTTTTAGAGCATTTGTTTCATTCAAAGAACAAATTATTATCAAAACTGGTAGTAGATTTAAAAAAAAATTCTAGAAATCAGATCTCAGAGAAACAAATAGTCCAAACCTTAAAAGTCTTCTGTGACGTCCTGATATATAAAAGTGTTTGAATATCTGCTTAATGCTAAGCATGTGCATAAAGGCTTTGCTATTCTGTACTGGATTGAATAATTCATACTACTTGCATTTTAAAACAGTTTTTGAATAATTCCAGTGTTTATATAGTCTTATTTAAGGTACTGGTATAAAGATGGTATTTACCATATTAACCAACTTCATCAACAGGTTCTGTTTAACAGCCAAGAGGCAGAATCTGACAGTGAGGTGGGAGGAATCCCTATTGCCTAGACAGTGAACCAAAGCCAGGTCGAAGGTCCTAATTTAGGCACATAAACTGGATGCTCAGAATTCAGTGTTGTGCTGTGACTTGACAATTCTTTGTCACCAGGACATTTATATTAAACTCCTGTTGCTCAATTCTTTCAGCAAATGTTAAATTACTGTCAGATATTTTCTCAAGTTGAAGACCAGAGCTTCTGCATATGCTCATGGCATTCAGGCTGCTCGAGATGGCATCTTCCTCACCAAGTGGAGATTCCTAGAGAAGTCCTGTCTTTGCAGAGGGATAGAGAGGTGTTCTCACTCTTTCTGTTTTTAGAAGGAAGTAGGTTTTATGTTATGAAATTTAAGATGTCTGCATTCTTACCCCACAACGGCCCCACTAGCTATTCTGCTGCCTTCCCCTGTCACAAGCTTTTAAAATTTTTCAATTGTTCTGGTAGCTATTTGCACAAATGTTGTATACAGGTCTCTCATTTATGACTGTTCAGAAACTTCAGCTAATGGATATATCACTTCCCATTTAGCGACACTTCTCTCATGTGTATTTGCAACTCTGCTTTGAAGTACCATCCTGTAGGAACCCTCACTCTATATACTTCTGGTTCTGACTGAATTAGCATCTTATTCTGTTCTTATGAAAGTAATATGAATTTTACTGCTGATTGCAAAACTCTGCCAATTCACAAGTACAATCCTGATGGTCAAGGTAATCTGAGACACAATAATTGAGAGATGTAAATAGTGAGATTATAGGCAAGACATTCTCAGGAATGTTTACCTTGATTTTGATTGCTGTGTTCTATAAAAGCCACATACATTTCTTTCAGGGAGAATTCATGTCACATTAAGTTCTTAGCTTTCAGTCTGGGTAACTGGAAGATGAGTGCACTGAGGTTCACTATTACGTCTATGGTCAATTATTTTAGAATTTAATATATTTTTAAATTATTTTTTTTACAGGTAGTCTGGTGTGCCTACTGTAGGCATTCTACTCTCCTTTAGATTTGTAGGATCTTTTATTAGATCAAATGATAGGCTATAGTATTTATTTCTCTAAGTCATTCTTAGTGTTAGAAGGAGAAGCAACAGACTAATAGAAGATACCACATTTACCTACACTTCTTTCCTCATATTGCTCATACCATCAAAAGTATGACAACATTGTTATTATTTCTGCTTTAGATCACATGTAAATACTGTGAATATTCTGGTTCTTGTAGAGAGGCAAAAGGTCAAATGGTTAATGAAATGAAACAATATAAAATGTTACAGTGATCAGTATTTTTGCTATTTTTAGTGAAATTGTTTAGCCTCTGTACCAATGTACAGCATAAGAACATTTGGCCCAAATAAGAGTAATTGTGAATATGAAGTGGTGTAACTTTCTCAAATGCAGAAAGACCTAGCAGTCTCAGAAATGGCAATGAATAAAGGTGAAGAAAGACTAAGATAAAATAAGGACAGGGCATACTTACTTATATAATAAAACACTTAAACTTCTTCAAGTGTCTTTCACTAGCTAGTCGTATTTTTCTAGCTAAGGTCCTTCTAAGCCTTTCCCTCAGCATGGAAATTACTTCAGTTTGCAAACACATCATTGATGTTTCACTTAACCTATTGTTTCTGCTGTCTCCAATATTGGCTTTAAGCTGAACCATTTCACTCTTGATGAGAAATATGTATATTTCACACAAATACCTTGCAGAGAAATTGAATCGTATTTTTTTCAGAGAGACTTATGCTATGAAAATGCATGCCAGAATGATTGCTAAGCACCTGTTGTGCAAGGTTATGTATGGGTGGTGCCTCTGACCTTCTACATTAAACCCAAGCTGAGTGTTTAATGAACTACTATTTTTAGAGTATCTGACAAAAATCAGGTAAATGACTCATTTAGTTCCCCACAGTCCAATGTTAGCTAAGCATACCTTTTGTGCTGCCACATACTAGGTCCCTACAATGAGCATATGCATACTAAATCTGCTTGATGGAAAGTAGAAGCCTGCCCTCTCAGCTGGTCAGAACACACTTTTGCTCTACTCATTGCCAAGGCAAGTGGACGTAGTTTACATGCCCCATACATGTACACAGCACGAGCACACCCACAGGATGGCTAAATCTGGCTATTTATGAAAGTGTTCAGAGTAACTGTTCAGATACTCTCAGACATCAGAGAGTCAATTCCTTTCTTACCAAGATTGTGAGTGTATAGATATAGCAATGGCTAAGAGGGAGTTTCTTGGTTAAAAAAACCCACAACCTTATTGAATTACTATAAAAGAAAAAATGTTTACCAACTTTGTAAACGTGTGTAATAACCTTGACTAATTAACCCATTGCCTGTGACTTAATGTCCAATAGAGGAGAGAATGAAGGGGCAAGAGTGACTTTCAATGCCATGAGACTAAGTTGCCATGTTTTCACATTGGCCAAGCTCCTTTCATTTTAAGTGCTACYCCCTGTTTGCACCAGCTGAAGAAAGAAAAAAAGTAAGCCTGGAGTGTGCTAGATGTCAAAGCAGCTGAAAATCAAAGGAACAAATTCACTGGGCTATCTTACTGCATTATACCTCTCTAGTGATAGAAAGGGCACACGAGTCCAACGTCCTTGTCAGTTAGCTTCAGGTTTGTAGTTGCTTTATTTCCAAAGAGTGCAAAGAATTTAGAGAAAGGTGATGAGTCCAACACCAGATCTGTAAACATCTGCATACTTCAATATAAGAGTTGGATACCACAATGATATTGATGCAGGAAGAAGAAAAGAAGAGCTGTATGGGGACTGTGGGACATGGATTATGTGATATATTACTAGATACTGGTAATGGGATGAGAGGAAGATAGCTTTCCCCCTTGCTGCTAAATCTTTTTTTTGACATGCAATCAGTGACCCTGTTTATGTATTACTCTGGTGTAGACTCTTGATACAGTTGGTGGCTTTYCCCACTTCCTCCCAGTTCCCTGAATGCTCTCCAGGGCCTTCTGTGCTTCTCAACAATTATCTACCTCTTTTTCTTTGTTGAACTGTCATGTTTCCGTTGAGGGGTTGTATCTTTAGCCTCCAAACAAGACTTTAGCCTGGTTTCCACAGTGTTTTGGCTTGGCTCAAAGCTGGTGTTGCTACTTAACGCTTTCCATACTAGTGAGTGTTCTTAGAAAAATTTGCTACAGACTTCCTTTGACAATGTGGACAACCCCATCCCAATAAAAACCCTAACGTGATAATGCATCGCAAAAAAAAATATCCATTTTTAAGGTAAAAGTACCGAGAAGGAACACAGAATTTCTAAATGATAGCATGACTGTGCAGTTTATAGGCTATAATGATGCCATGTAATGCAGGAGTACAGGTGATACTGGCAAGTAGCTGATGAACATAATGGCCAATTGAGGTAAATTTGCACCAGTATATTAAAATGCACATCTCATGGAAGAAAGTACAAATAACTCCTTTTCTCATAAATGTCAGAAACACCAATGCAGCAGAAGAGACTGGAAAGATAAACCCCCATGTAAAATAAGCTACCTCTGACATCTTATTTATTATACAAATGTATATTAATGCAGGTGTGAATTAAATATAAATGAACAAGGGTTGGAGTCAAGCACAGTAAGTAGATCCTATAGGCCACTGCTTAACAGGCCAGAACAGAATCAATAGCAAAGCTGCAAAAATCGCAGTGACTCATTTTCAGGGACCTAACCAATTGTAACCTAGAAGCAGGAGAATCAGTCTAGAGGAACTGGAAATTGATTCATAATAACCTGTTTCCAATGTCCTGGAAGAAATTGCAGACTTCACTACTTCAAGTGTACCTGTGAGAAACTTCTTTCTTTACAACAGTTGAAAGAAGTAATCTCTTAATCCTAAGGTTTCTAAAGTCACTGTGATTTTTAGATTACCTAATGCCATTACAGATTTTCAGGTGGCCTGCTAACATTTGATTTGGTCCACTACTGCCAACTAAATGCACCTGTGGGGAATTCCAGGAATTGCATTTCTAACCAGCATAGCTGCTGGCAGATGAGGTCCCCCCTTTCCAAGACTCAAGGTGATCTGGATAATTTGTTACCTGGCAGTCCTTGTCTGTTGGAATAACACAAAGGATGACAGAGGCATCTTTGAAAGTGAAAAAGACTTGATAGTGCTTTCTCAGTTGGCTATCACTAGATAGACAGTTGGCAACTCCCAAGATTTTGGGGTGTGAAAGGAATTTAAAGACCAGGCCAAATTCCCTCAGATCCATAATACCTAAAGGTGAAGTCAGATTTGTGGATTCTGCCCAGCCCTCATCTCTCATTTCAGTGAAGTAGAGCTAAGCGTGAGAATGATACGTAGACAATCCAGAAAGGACTACAGCCTGACACCACCAAAAAGTTAGATAGTTGGTCCCAATATGTTGGAAGGAGATGATGTTGTACCCTTGGTCAATCTAGTTTATTTCTAGAGAACACACAGTTTTATTAGGACCAGTAATGACTCATGGTTTGTCTTTCATTATTCAGGCTGAGAGAGTAAAGTCTTCCTTTTCCTTTAGTATATTTCTACTGCAGTTCTAGCATTGTTTTTTTTTAATTAGTTACATAATTAGAAGTTTATAGAGCATGGGGAAAGATTGAAGACATTTGATTTATTTAAAGCTAGGGGAGAGAAAATTAAGACAAGAAATAATAGTTTTCAAATTCATAGAAGGCTGGTTCAAAGAGAAAGGTAATAATCTATTCACTATGCCCAGGACTAGAAATAATGGTCTCAAACTGCAGAAAGGAAAAATATTTTGCAGAACTTTCTAGCAGTTTGCCATGAAACTGAATGTTGAAATTATCTGTCTGGAAGGCCTGAGGAGTCTTCATCACTGAAGATCTTAAAGGAAAGGTCTTTTGTGCATGAACACAATTGGATGAACTTCTGAGATCTTTTTCAGTTTTATGTTTCCTGTGATTCTGTGATTTTATGCTATCAGATTGTATGACCAAGCCCTCTACGGCATGATGCAACAGAAAAAACAGCAGAGAGACATAACCATAGAGACTATGGTAAGCTAAGCCTCCGACATTTATGGCTGTCATTGTGTTGAAAAATCAAACTAGTTTCTCTCCAAAGAAATAGCAAAAGCTGAATTCATGTGCCCCAAATTAACAAGACATTGGCATCTTTCTGATTGTACTATTATTTCTGAAGCTTAATTTTGCCACAAGCTTAATCTAATTGATGCTTTGTTATTCTGCAGACCACTAAATATGAAAATACTTATTTCGATGCAACCTTGCAATTTGCGTTTACCTTTCTACATTTTTCCACTCATTTAAATTTTAGTCTTGAAATAAGTGAAAAGAAATCTTTATATTTAATGAATTGTATTATACATCCCAGATGTTTTGCTATTTACAACTTTGTTGGTCAAAAAAACCTTATCCTAACCCCTCTGCCAAATTATGAGTCCTTATTTTAAGACCAGCTAATGTGAGCATTATTCCAAATCTGAACTTCTGCAAGACATCTGCTACTTCCACGTTCTCTGTTTATATCAATTAAGTCTTCAAGAACAGGCAAGCCCATCTGTATTATTTTTCTAGTTCAGTCTCAGAAAAAGCAACTCTATTCTCAATCTTGGAGTCTGCTTGTATTCAGATACATCTAAAACTTCATCCGTGTCACTTCAAATTCTCATTCACTAGTGAATTCATCACCTTGGTGGCAACACTTGTTCTTCTCCAGCTATCCTTGAGTAGCCCTTTGTGATCATGATGATTGATAAGTCTCTTGGATCAATGCTATGAGATTTTTAGCACAGATATTGTAATACATATTTTAATGATGGATATGTCTGAGGCCAGATGCATAGTAATGATGTGTTTTGAAGCCCTTTTTTGAGATCATTATCCTTCTGATCTTTGAAGGTCTGATTATAAAGGACTCTTATTTCCATGATAAATAGGTGCTAAATTATTCCTGGCTTCCTTTACTCATGGTATCCACTCCGTGTAATTCAGCATGAATGAACAAGAGATTTACTAGTTATTACTGACGTTCTTGCTCATAGAATTACAGGCAAGTAGCATAAAAGTGGGGATAATTTTCTAGAGAAAAGAGCACCAGATAATGGGGAGCAGGTAAGAGGACAAAGATATTTCTGTTCGGGGTTCTGAAGCTGAAGATTTATCATAGGGTTAATGGTTGGGAGGGGATAGGACAGTTGACATGTCAGGTGCTGTGTCTCAGAGCAATCACTCTTGGAGCATACAACTTCTGGCTAATATAGGGGCTGAATTTAGCTGTGCCTGACCTGGCCAGTCTTAGGTTTTGCTGGATGGAATTCCACACCCTGTGTGCAGGGTGGCAAATGGTGCACACCTAACAAAAAAGAGAAATATGGTAGTTCTGTAATAAAAATGTGTGTTTTACTGCAATACGTTAGGGGAGTAATGCATCTCCAACAAAATAAAGACCCTTCATTTCAGGATATCAAATAAATAAATCACACGTTGCACCACAAAGTTACCTTGCTTATATACAAAAGGAATATCCCCCAGGCATATGGATGTCTCCAAGAGAACATAGTTGTTGGTTTCTTCTTTATTATTTATTTATTTGATAGCTTGAAGTGTAAGCACGTCCCTCAGGTGATATAAATATCTCTGTGAGTACTCTGCATTAAGTTACTTGGATTTTCTTCACTGCAGGAGACCATACTAATATGAGGTTGCCTCTTATCAAACTGTTGATATGCTTAAGCTTTCCTAAAGCAGGACTGGTATAATTACTCCCCATTTCACGCTACTATAACTGCTTACACAGTATGTGAATTGACATTTATTGTTAACTTTTGTATTTCTGCCTTGTATTAAATATATATGCTGTAAGTATACTTTGCTTTTCATCAAGCACTCACCAAGCTTCCTTAACAGCTTTATGTAATGGACTTTATCAAAAGCCTTTATCAGAACCTTCTTGGATCAGCTGATATTAATGGAGCACTTTGAAAATGAAAAATGCAGTATAAGTGTTCAGTAGTATACTTATAGAAAAAATGTCCTTTTATTAACCATTTTGCTAATTTTAAACYTAATTTTATTACAAATTTTTAGAACAATATTATTTACATACAAAATTCTCAGAATTATAACCTGTCCCAATGGAGAAATCAAATTAAGAAACCAATTCTAAAAAAATTGAATTAATAAGAATTTTAAAGCTCAAAAGTCTTCATTTTTTTTATTCCATTAATTCCTGTGTGTGCCTAATTTTCTTCCTTTCTGTCTCAGATTSTTGAGCCTTCACTTGGCTGCACAATAGCTCTTTGCTGTCAATTGAGTTAATAGCTTTCCTCTGTCTCTCTTGGTGTATATACGCCAACTAAACACAACTGGCTATTTCTGCTTCACCCTTAAAATAGCACCTATTTTTTAATCTACTCTTCAAACTTATTCTTTTCCTAATATTTTGTTTTCTGACTCAAAAGAAGTAGTACCACATAACTTCTTTGAATGTTTCTCTCTCAGCATTTTTTTGGTTAGAGAAGAGATAATATCACTTTATGTCCTATCTAAAAGTAATTGGGCTCACTGCCAAAATGTCTTCCTCTTAATTAGCTTGAATCTTTGATGAGATAACGGATAGAGTATTATATGTATACACAGAAATGCACACTGAGCCTTACAATCTGCCATAATTGCACTACCATAAAATTTAGCATGGCTTGCTTCTACATTTTTGGGGTTTCTTAACAATTCTTTGGTTTATCATGCAGATGAGATAAGGACGTAATTTTAGAAATTATTAATAGTTTTCAATARTGTAATAACCGTAAATTATTGTATTTTCATAATAACCTTGTGGCATTTCTACATGTAAGATTATTCAGATTGTTGTCTCTCAAAACTAATCTCTGTTAATTTGTGGGGGGTGTCACAGGTTATTTATCTCAGCTGGGCAAAATGAAATTTCAGATAAATTAGATCAAAGTTCTTACTGGACTTATCAATAAGTGGGTAAGTAAGTAAGTAAATAAGATTGAATGAGTTTCTCAGACCAGGCAATTTCTTCCTTAGACCTACAGAGAGAAAGAGGGACAAAGTGTCATCACATTTTCTCTTCCTGCTGCTACCCTGCTAACTGAAGTTCCACATCTCCAGAGCATTAGTGCCAGAGGCGACTGCCTCCTCAGGTACCCCAATACAGGTGCTTGTGTCATCACTTTAGTCCATATAAACCAGATTAGCATGGGTATGTTATTTAATTTTAAAACAGTCCTGGTTGGTTGTGAATAAAAAGGCCTGGGGAATACTTAGATGTCAGGTCAGAGAGACAACAGTTGCCTCTGGGGCTAGGGACAGTATTTTTTCAGCCAACGTAACTGCAGCTGGAAGAAGATTGTGACTATGTTAATGAAATGACAGTAAAGACTCAGCTCTAGGTTAGCTTAATGCGTAAATGCATTCATGTGTACAGATTAAAGTCCTTRTTAAATCTGTACATGGTTAGGCCTTAGGCTGTGACTAGGACTTGTAGTGTCAAAAATTTACAGTGGGACATCCTAATTGGAACTGCAGTGGTCATAAGGAATTAATTTAATACAAATCTTCTCAATGATTTTTTTGGCCCATGTGCCTCAACTCTGCTGAGCAGAGATTTACTGAAGAAGGGTGGGGAGAACATAAAGCTACAAAGAGGAAGAGCCCTGTAATAATGATGGCTGCTGCAGTGTGTCCTCCTGTGTTAAGTGATGTGGCTGCAGCCATGTAGATGCTCAGCTCCCTATTCAAAGCAGGGAAGTATTTGCTTTAATTTGTTATGACAGCAGTAGCTTATAGATGTTGCAATATTTAAATATGTTTGCTTTCTGGATAAATAGAGTATTATTGCTCATTTAGTAGGCAAAACTCTTTCATCAGCTTATCATTATGTATTTGTAAAGTGCTTTAGTCTATTTGGTCATTCATTTACTCTGTAGAGATCCATGATGCTTCCCGTTATATTGTAAAGGCCAGATCTAAAAGGATTATATGTTCTATCTCATGACTAGGTCCAGCCAGGATGTTGAATTTCAGCGTTTCACTTCAGTCCCCTGGGAAACCTCAGCCTAGATGGTATTCTCAGACAAACTGACAGAACTAAGCTGTAAGGCAGTGGGGTTTCAGTTGCTACTTTCCTAAAAAGCATAGAGAGAAGAGGAGGGGCTGTGGGTGTATTTTCTAAAATATCTTGTGACAGMGTATTTTCTGAGGAAGGTAGGAGGCCCAAGTTCAGACTTCCTTTTCTGCCCGAGCTGATTCAAACACACATCTCTAATGAATGTGCCCTAATTTGCAGGATTTTAAGCAGAGAAGGCACAAATAGGAAGCCTGAATGCTTAAACTACAGAATCAACAGTGGGAAACAGGGGTTGCAGTGCTGAGCAATATAAAACCGCAGTCTGGTCATCTCTTTTTCTATCATGGGAGAAAAAGCTGATACCAGAGGGTCTACTATTCCAGCAAATAGATGCCCAATAAAATCCATTGACTAGAAGTGAAAGTTAGATTATTCAGAAAAGAAATTAGGCACAATGCACAATGAGAAGAATTAACCTCTGGAATAAAATTATTTAAGGACAGACCAACAGGTCTGTAAAGCAAAATCTATGTGTTTCCAAAAGAGAAACTGTTGCACAAGCACATTAGGGGTTTCCTTTAGGAAAAAAATCATACAGCGTGCAGTATGTTATGTGGGATTTTGGAGGAAGGTCTTCATAGGTGTGAACACATGAAAAATCAAACTTTCCTTAAAAGCTCACATGAACCCAATGCAGAGTACAGACAGCAGAAGTGAGGACTTAAATACTTCTTAAGAAGCTGATCCAAAATACTGGCCTATTGAATAGTGCTATTTTTCATCTATCCTTTCACAGCTCCAAAGCATAGCTTCTTAGCAGAGATCAGAGTGTTTTCAATTGCTTTCTTTCCAGTGGGCAAATATTTTATTCAAATATTCAAGTTTGGCACAAGAGTTGATGTTGATCAGGAGTCTGCACTGTACACTGTGTAAGACAAACCTGGACTGTTTTGCTAGGATGGGTTTTTGTCAGCTGTTCCTGAATTCCTGAAACTGTGTTGCTTCTGGTACCTTTCTTGAGATCTGTTTTCTAGCCTTCCTGAGCACAATAGTAAGTGATACTTAGGTAATGCTTCTGCCACCAGAGTGCTTTCCGTGAAGGTATTAATTTACATGACATGATCCAGAGCCATGTCCTTGTTACAGAATTTAATTATTGTGATAAAAATGTGGCTTTCACATATTTTGATTAGTTGATGGACTCAGTTACTGCTTTAATTAGATATTTGACAAGAAAAATCTCAGTGTTGCTTACAGAGTCACATAGATTGCCATGCCCTTATTTTACAGAACATTTATATAGACTGTTTGCTACCATCCCAATTCTGCAGGCGCTGTGAAAAATTGAATTTTTGCCATCAAAGCCTCAGTAGTGCTAGGTTGGACCCTATATTGTATTTACTTGAGTGGTATTGATCTTTCACTTTCTATTTCATTAGCTAGAACTCCTTATTCATGGAGGCTCTGAATTTAATGATAAGCCTAATATAGTACTCACTGACTTGTTATTATTTTGTGAGCAAGAATCTTTTTGTTATTTTTAAAATACTCCAAAGCAAAAGAGAGAGAGGGAGAAAAAAAATTAACAATCACAACAGCAGATCTTGGTAACATAAAGGCAGAGTTTTTCACTGCATAATCATCCATTTGTCATCTGCATTGCCACTGGAGATTCATGTTAATTACGCTCATTCATCTGAACCAGCCACAGGGGAAGTTCTCTAAACAGCTTAAGGCAGTCTGGCTACCGAAGACACTCCTTTTACTCCTATCTGCACATTGTGTTGCTCACTTAACTTGCTGCTACTTGAGCAGTCAAGAGACTAAAACACCTGCAAAACCCAATGGTAAACTAAATATAGTAACAAGACATATATACATTAAAAATGCCAAGATCTAGAGGTGCTTTAATTTTGCAAGGTCTGAGATAAAAATAATCTGTAATTTTAAATAAACACAAGCATTCATATAGAAACAAACATTAAAGGAGTTTTAAAATTGTATTGTCAAATGCCCAAAGCTTAGCAAGTGCCAGATTTCTAATTCTCAATTTCTCCCCACTGATGCAAGCAAGTTAAGATATAATCTTTGATTACATTGTCACATTATATTTTCTTTCATAAAAACCTGTGCTTATTCAGTGCTTAGTATGAACATTATTTTTTATATGGACAAAACAATGCCTTCTTTCTGGTTGAAATGGATGAACTAGTTTTCCTGAAATTTTATTTATAAACCCCAACATAATCACATATATCCATGATATGGAAAATGTCATCCTCACACCTAGTAAAGCTGTAGCCAAACGGATGCAAGATCTTATGAAAAAAAGCACTGAGCAATCTCTAGAATTAGATAAAGGTTAAATGGCCGTGTGAATACTTAGAGAGTTGTGGTAAAAAATAAATGTCATTTATGTAACCTTCAGTTATTCTTTTTCTTTTGTGTGTGTTTGTGCTGCAAATGTTAGTCAGGGAGTAAGATCTAAATAAATTGTAAGGGATTACATATGAATTAGGAAGAATCATCTTGCTGCAACAAATATAACTTTCTTCCTGCAAGGAAAAGTATCAAATCCACATTTGTCTTTTTACAAAATATAATATTCAAAGGAGTCGCAACAGATAAGACAAATTAATTCAAATGAGTTCATCTGAGAAAATCCACCAGTAGCTAAACTACTCTAGACAATGACTTACAACCCTGAAGACAAAAAAAAAAATCTTAAAGTTTAAATATTTTTGGCTTATCATCCTGGGAAATGTCAATACAATATCGATTGTACTTAAAAAAGTAGTAAAAAATATTGTCTAAAGAAAAATATGTCTTAAACTATTTTTTCACATGCCTGACAGGTTGTCTTTGATCTTCCTGTTAAAACTGTCCTCACATTAGAGCCTTGTACATCAAGGACATAATCCACAAAAAAAGTGCTCATGAAAGATAGTTGTGAAAAAGAAATGCTGCTGAAATGTTACTGAATCAGACAGTGCTCTAGAAGAGGAAACCCCACTAGTATATGAGACAACAGGCAAACCAGTCTCCTGGAGACAAGGCAGATACCTGCCTGCTCTGGTGCTGCCTGACAGATGTCTGCCTGTCCCAAGCGTTGCACTCCAGGACTGAACACTCTGCTCTATTTTCTGAATGCACCATCTATGTGAGGGCGCCAGACCACTGACTCCAGTGCCAGTAAAAAGCAGATGACATCTTTACAAGATAGAGCCACAATCTTACAGCCAAGCCCAAGGATAAATGCAATCAGTTTATGGATGACGAACGGTTTGGCAAAAGGCGAACCTGGGCAAGGCAGAGAGTGTGCTCTGGGCAAAGTCAAATGTCTTTTCAGATATTATAGCTTCTCTGTAGATATTTTGTCCAAAACAAAATATCGCTGTTGTTCCATTTAGACCATAATTCTCTCTAATTTTTTCACTGGGTGTCATGGTTTAACCATGGCTGGCAGCTCAGCCCCACACAGCCACTCGCTCACTCCCCCCACAGTGGGGTGGGGGTGAGAATCGGAAGGGTAAGAGTGAGAAAACTCATGGGCTGAGATAAAGACAGTTTAATAGGTAAAGCAAAAGCCACACACACAAGCAAAGCAAACCAAGGAATTCATTCACTACTTCCTAATGGCAGGCAGGTGTTCAGCCATCTCCAGGAAAGCAGGGCTCCATCACGTGTAATGGTTACTTGGGAAGACAAATGCTGTAACTCCGAACATCTGCCCCTTCCTTCTTCTTCCCCCAGCTTTATATGCTGAGCATGATGTCTTATGGTATGGAATGTCCCTTTGATCRGTTGGGGTCAGCTGTCCCAGCTGTGTCCCCTCCCAACTTCTTGTGCACCCCCAGCCCACTCGCTGGTGGGGTGGTGTGAGAAGCAGAGAAGGCCTTGGCTCTGTGTAAGCACTGCTCAGCAATAACTAAAACATCCCTGTGTTATCAACACTGTTTTCATTAAAATCCAAAACATAGCACCATGGGAGCTACTATGAAGAAGTTTAACTCTATCCAAGCTAAAACCAGTACACTGGGTAATGCCTTCTGTTGTCTAGGTCACCCAGCAGGATCTACACAGCTCTGTACAGCTCTGTACATTTATGCAGATGGGGAAGAAGTTAGACCTGACTTCGGTGTTTCTTAACAGCTCTATGAGATGCCACAGATATATGGTAAATGATGCCTCACATGTCAACAACATTCAAACCAATTTAGGACCCTGCATCTCCTCTTKTCATGAAGATGGTGAGCAATTTGAAACTTGAGATACCACATCCAAAATATAAAAATATTTCTTAGAGCTTTTTAGTGAAGACCATGGCAGGGAATTTAGCTCCTCAGGTGTAGTAGTACAATATGATACAGTATAATGCAAAGGCTATAGACATAATAATTGAGAACAGTAGAATTTTCCCAATGGCATGGTCCAAGACTGTGAAATGAGGCCACAAAAATCATAGGTATTTCCAACTTCAATTAAAAATATGTTTAATCTTTATTTTTCTTTAATATAAACCATAGCAGAATGTTTTCTTACTGACCTATTTCTTCAACTTAATTGTSCTTGAGAAAAAAGCAACCCAGCCATTCAAACAGACCAAAACAAACTTCACAAACCATCTCACATTTTGCAGAATATGGAAGTGTACTGGGTGCAGGTGTCAAGGTGTTTGCAGAGCATGGGCTGCAGGGTTGGCCTTTGTGGGAAGAGGCATGGGGCTGCCCTATGCTGGACACTACTGCTTCCAGCTGGTTCCAGCTGGCTCCAATAGACCCACCGCAGGACACAGCTGAGCCTGTCAGCCAAGATGGAAAGCATATTTAAGAAAGGGCAGGGAAAAAACCCACAGGGAGAGAGAGGAGGGAAAAAGAGTGAGAAGTAGCAAAGGGAACACTAAGGCTGGAGGAGGAGGGAGGAAGAGGAGAAGGAGGGAGCATGAAGAGGAACCACAACACCCCCACACCATCCCATGTCTCACTGAGGGGGCTGAGCATAACCTGCGGCAATAAGCAGAGGAGAGGAGTTTGGAGTGACGTTGAGCTTGAGAAAGGGAAAGGAAAAGTGTTTTCCCTAAGTGGGTAAATGTTTGTTTCTTTTTCTGGTTGTTTTTTTTTTTTTTTTTGTTTCCCAATACCTGAAAGAGTAGTTAAGTATATACATATATTAATTGGTAGTAAATTAAGCTAATTTTCCCCAAATCCAACCTGTTTTGTGTGCATTGGTAATTGGTAAGCAATCTCCTTGCCTTTATCTTGACCCATGAGTTTTCTCATTCCGATTCTTCCTATACTGTCCTCTGTCCCACTGAGGCAGGAGAGAGAGTGAGCAGCTGGGTGGGAATTTAGCTGCCACCTGGGACCAAACCACCACAAGAAGTCTACATAAAGTAGTGCAAAAACAAAAGTTGTATTAGTGTGCAGAAGAAAAGTGTAGACAAAATACCGACATTGCTGTGAAGAATTAGTGGGTGAATAAACTCTGAAAAAACCCTGCCTGTTGGCACACACAAAATCAAATACCTGGGTGCCAGATGTCTATGTAGCTGTGGACTCCATCTGTAGTACATGCTTTTATGCCATATGCTATTTTATATCAAATGGTGGTATGATTACATAATAAATTTATGGAAAAACAACTCTGTTCCCACCTCTCACTGCTGTTCTTTATTCTCCCGTCTCTCTCTCTTTGTCACTACTGAAAACTAAATTCTATAGGCAGCTATCTTTCTACAGACTATATTTCCCCTTTCCCTCCAAAAACAAGATCACTGAACTGTTGGGCTTTGAGGAGTTAATGTCCAGATTTTAGCTACCAATTAGTCTGATAATTCTACCAAACACTGTTCTGCAAGTGCATGGTGTTTCCTTTTAGAGGACTAGAATTAATGCTATAACTACACTTTCACACATTTTAATTTTGCAGGATATAACAAAACTATATTTAACCTTATAACATAAATATGTTAAATATAAACAGAGAAGTTTTTGAGCCCACGCTCATTTTAAGGAGACAAAGTAGTGACAAAACTTCATTGGGAGCAATTGCTCTAGGTTTTTGTTTGTTTTTATTGATTTGTTTTTGGTTTTATTTGCAAGACTGTGGGAACGCTGGCAATGTAAAATTTCATCATTGTAGTAGTTAAATTGAATACTTTTTGTTTTCTTATGACAATCCCCACAACCTGGCCATCTTTTCATTATAGAGACAAGTTACCTATTAAAAAAAAATTGATAACTTATACAATTAGTTTGAACACAGATCGTGGTTTCTCTCATCATCAAGTTTCACTCGTCTTTATACTTTCTTTGTGATCCCTTAATTATGACTGAAACTGTTTGGATCATAGTATAACTGAGAGCACCTTCAGAATTTCTCTAATTTCATCACTGGTTTGGGTTTGTCCCTAGGATAGCATTTTGATACACTTGAGATTTTAAAATGACCATTTAGACCTAAGATTTAGTTCTCCTTCCTTCAGCATGGTACTGCAGTGTCCCCATATTCATGGCTGAGGTGAGCATACATTGRCTCTCATTCATGAGGTCCCCTATTCCTCATTCTGTATTTTACTGTTTCGTAGTAATGGCAATGTTGAGGCAATGTAAAGTTTGCTTTACTCTAAGCAGAAGCTGGCATTTGGCCCTATTCTTTGTCTTTCATAAAGCCTCACAATATTCTTGGAACTTTGACTTGATTCTGGTTCATTCACTTCTCCATAAACTGAGTAATCTCATTTAAGTCAGTATACATACAGTGCGATAAAAATAGTGTAAGTTAGAAGAGAACCCAACTGCTGGCTTTTTACATGTGTTGTTATTTTAGCTATCCTTTTAAAGAAGGTAGCAAGGGATAACATCTATATTTCTTTTAATTTCAGTTSCCCTTATCATTCTTCAGAACTTTCTTTGGCTAAAAGTTGCAGAACCCAATAATTCCATATCCTCTCAAATTGCATGTAAGTTGCATTTCTTCGTGAAAAAGGAATATTTTTTTTTTGTTAAATAATATTATGTATACCTGACCTGTTGAGGGTGTTACAAGAACCTGAAGACAGTCTGGACCATGAACAATGGTGACTTGAAAGCATTAGGACCTTACAAAATAAAATAAGGAGGAAATTAGTCACAAGCACAGTACAGGTTTTCACTGTGTTAAATTTGAGTAAGAGCACTTTAGACACGAGTACTACTCCGTAGTGTGATGGGAAGGACAGCCTCCTCAGGAAAACCCCTGATAATCTTCATTAGAGGTCAGGGTTCTGCCTGCCTTCGCATTCTGCCAGTCAGCCTCCTCTACCATGCCTAGCTCCTTTCTTTTCCTTTGATTCTGTCCATTAAAGGATGGATTTTAGCAAAAAAAAAAAAAGGTCAACCTGTCATCTTAATAGCTGTTGATTGATAAAAAGTGGAGACTTAATATTAGTCTCTCAATGGAAAAAAAGAACAATACCCATAAACTAATATTTCAAATTTTCTCTATTTTGTAGCACAAGATCCTCCAGAATTTCTTTTATGTCACTATATAGTGGTAAATGAATCCACGTGTCAGCAACACCCCCAGATGTCAATATGTATAAAAAGATGATACAATTTAGGAGATTTCAGGTTTTCTTTTCTGAACCTAGAATCAAGACAATAGAGACAGTTACTCTGCAGAGACTAAGAGAATGCTATTAAAATACTCTCCCAATGTAAATGTTCTCAAAAAACAGATTWAAAAAAAAAAAAGGTAGGAGAGTTGCAACTTCTCAGCTTCAGGTACCTTCCTTGTTCACTAAGACCCTCACCTCACCCATGGTAAGAAGTTAAACACCATTTGCTTTGGGCAAATGTTTTAAATATGTCTCTTGACTCTGCTAGGCAGTATCTACAGTGTTAGGTTTTGCATGGAAATTACATTGCCATGTCACAGTTTCCATTTAGTTTAAATCAACTGTTGCTCTGTCCTTATTGTGAAATGTCCAGCTTGATTCTTGTCTCTCATATGGCTTATGGAAACATTTTCCCTGAACCATGATAAACTGATACATCTGATGCAGAAACTGACAATTTGTCTTTGATATAAGTAGCTTTATGTCTTCGACACACTGAAAGGCACAAATATAGACATAGCTGAAAAAAATATTTTTATATACCTGTGTGGAATTTTAATTTCCTCAACATAGCTCTTAAAAGTTTTAGAAGAATCTCTTCTCCTTTGTTAAATCAACAGTTCTCTTTTTCCACGTAACTATATCACTTTTAGTGTAAATACTTGAGTGTGTGTGTATTTCAATTTATATTGATGTGGGACTGGCAGCTGGAAGACTATCACTGACTTTAATGGGAATTGATTAGATCCTGCTGGCACTTATGCAAGTGAAATTCAATTGTTTGAATGTGTGCAGAAAATGATCATAAACATGATGCAAGTGTAGCAGAAAGGAGTTCATTTTTTGATCTGAATCAATGTTTGTGGAAATAAACATACCACACTCGCTGCAGCCTGGAGAGAATAAGGGRGGTAGAATTTACTTAGTAAACCAGTAAGGAGAAAATTTTAAAGATAACCTTAGAGTTTATTGAGAAGGAACACCACTTGAATATTTGGGCAAACTCATTATAATTTGATAGCTAGGTATTACTAAATGTTTGAAGACTTGTGCATTATCCACTTTCTCCATTGACTCTTATTGAGCTTATTGGATCAGACTCAAAACTTATATCTGTACTGGCATGGGATTGTATTGGAGTCTGTTGCCTGGCCACAGGAGAACGATAGCTTTTGGACTGCATGCATACTTTGAGCTCAATTATCTTAATTTGCTCTGCTGGCAAGGGAACTAATAAGAGCTGTTAATTCCTTATTTGATATATTCAATGTTACATGGTGTGCTTTTCTGAATAAGATTGCCCCTCTGCAGCAATTTGAGACACTTCTAGAATGAGTGAAAGAGAATTCAACTTGTCATATTTTTAAACAAAATATATGTTTTTTTCTACAAGTTAGCACTTCAGTGTAAATAACAGGGTAGCRTGGCATGACTCACGATCCTCAGGATTCATTACTTAAATCCATTTGTGTACTTTTATAATGTAGTGTAATTTCTGAAATGCTTATAGCTTTTTTAGCTTTATGCTTACCAAAAAAAAAGATGCTTATATAATCCAAATTAAAGTGAGAGATTACATAAAAAGAAAGAAAGGTTGAAACTTAGCACTACCAAAAGACCAGATCTTGCAGTCCTTCCCACACTCCTCAGGATTGTTTTCTCTGGGTAAGATTTAAGAAAATAACTTCTCAACTTTCCTCTCAGCCATTACCAGTATAAATAACCAAACTCAATGGCTTGGTTTTGCATCTCTCTTTTTTCCCCCCAAATATCTTGGCACTGTATTTTTTTCCCTATTATTTGTTTTTATTGCAGGAAACACTGCTAGTCCTAAAGCTATATTTCTTACCAAGCACTTACCAATTGCAATAGGAATGAGACCTACCCTTTGCTAACAGTATTGGAAGGCCACAGTGATGCCTAACCAGTGATTTTCTATAGTTTTGCAATCTGATGTGCAGCACAGTAGTATTAGACTTCTCTTTTCATGCCTGGGGAAGTCTGAAAAGCAAGTGGGACATGTGAGGGATACATCCCAGAAGCTAACATTTATTCCTCATTTACTGCGGTTATAACCCTGGCCCCAGTAAAATCAAAGGGAGCTTTGCCTCTGACTTTAGTGAGGCCAAGATTTTCTTCTCTGGGGTGCGAATAGTTATGGTGCCATGTTACCTCTGTCTTACATTTGCCAAGAATAGAAATTTTGTTATGTATTGCTGCAATGGRGGATCACATTTGGTGTTCCCTCCCATAGGTATTACTTTTGTTCTTTCTTGCTGATATTTTTCTTATCTACAGAGGTGCCATTTTAGGTGGAAATTGCAAAATAAAGAGAACAGTTAAAAACTGGAAATATTGCATGCTTAGGTTTACTGTCTGATATTCCTTTGACAGAAAGTGAGTGGTTCTCTATTACTAGTCTAAGAAATGTAGCATTGTTAGTGTGATGTCTTTAAGAATACAGAAATTATTTTCTTTTCTGACCTGGTGAGTGGGTCATGGCTTGAACACATGAATCCTTCACTTCCTAACACAGCCAACTCTACAAGTAACCTTTACATCTACTGTTTAAACTATTTTACATGACTRTTTTGAACTAGATATATACTTTACTGCAAAAAATAACATGGAGTCAGTGTGCATCCAAATTTCTATTGAAGGCTAATGAATAAGCTGTTAACTAATTTAGTCTAATTGTAGCTTTGTTGTGCTAAAATATAAAACTAACAATTCAGCTTTTGCCCCGAGTCTTTTAAATTATATTTTCACCCCTACTGAGTAAGAGTCTAATTAAAAGCTTTTAGCTTCTCATTGTGCATGCTGCTAAGTGATGTTGTTCAGTTTATCAGGACTCAGTTATCACTTGATTTAAATAGAAAAAAAAGGAAAACAACAGAACAACATATTTTCACTTGCTTTTTTTGCCACTTGCCTTGAAAATTGTTCTGTTAATTTGATTATTAAGAAAACCCCATGAAAATCAGAAATACATAAATATTTTCTTATAACATCAATGGCATTTTTAATGATTTAAAAAGAGATATGAAAATATAAACAATACATTTTCAGACAAATTGACTTGTAAAATAGTCTGGAGAGTAGAGAATGGGTGGATTTGATTTTGGATTTTTTCTTTTTTCTTTTGTTTTGTCTTTCTGTGKTTTTTTTGTTTGTTTTCTTGAGTTTTTGGAGGGGGGACTTTTTTTTGTTTGTTTACTTGCGTGGTTTTTTTTGTTTTTACATCTGACAGTGGTGAACTGTAGTGAAGGATAAAGACTGGAAGGCGATACAGAAGACTTCTTAAATAGCTTGCAGCAAAAGAACACCGTATCTCCAGACATAATAGTCTCCACAAGACATTGCTAAAAGCTGCTGGTGTCCTTCCAGCCTTGCTCTTTAGTCTTCAACTTCACTCTCTTAGGAGTGCTAACAGACTCTTCATTACATTTAGAAAGTCTGTGAAGGGGAACTAGGAAACTTATTAGGGAGCCTTTCCTGTTGGTCAGACAAGTGTTTTTCCTTGTCTTTTGCCTAGCTACAGGTAGGCATTGTTTACTGTTAATCTTAAGCTGCCTGCTAACTTACAGACTTATATATTAAAAGTCTGAAGAGACTTTGGGTGTTAGTGTTTGAGTAGTCATTTGACAGCTCATGAAGTGGCAGCTGAGCACTGGCAAGACTTAAGACTAGGTGTTATCCAAGGGTAAATGCACTTGGCAGGGAAATCAAGCAAATTTGCAATTAAAACAGCTGGTCATGACATGCTGTACCTAAAGTAAATGAGCCTTAGGGTGGCCCATTCTAATAGTATGAGGAGCCAAGTACAATCCTGTTCCAAGTGCACTGCCACACTTTTGTCCTGGGGGGACTAGGGCAAAATGGGAGGGAGGGTAGAGCTGAGAGGACAAAGGGACRCAGGATCTCAGAAGCCAGGGTGTTGAAATAACTATGGCCTGGGTTTAAGACTGTAACAGTACATCTATACTAATAAAGTAAACAGTGACAGGGAACAGGAATGAACACTGGAATGTTATTGGCTGTAGTGTTGAATTTTTAGCATGGTCCTCGACTTGAGCTTGGCCTGGGCCAATTAGTGTTCTTCCAAACAATTCCTAGGCCTGATCTGGAAGTCAGCATGTGCCAAAAACTACTTGGATGGACAACCCTGTTTTGAAGCTGAGAGAGTTTAATCTTATGGATATGGGCTGTTCTGTGCCAGTTATCCTCAGGTCATGTAATGGGCCTAGTCAGTGTGTATATTATTCAGCTAGGAATAGCCCAAGAGTCTAAATGGAAGCTGACGCAGGGCTTTGAACTGGAGTTTTCAACCTTGGTATAACACACAGTAAGTGAGATRTTATGTATCCTGCTACAGCATAGATATACACATTTGGGGTAATCATGCTAGACTTGTTTTTAGTCAAATGGAGGCATGTTTAAATGGCTCAGATGACCTATCCCATTTTAGATAACTTAAATGACTAACAACAATTTATGGTCCAAATCTGTCTCTGGGATACTCCTGGAATTAGCCATGAGATTGTTTGATTTTCTTTTATTTTGCATCCATTGTAGTCTTGTCACAGACCATGTCACAGTGAGGGTAAATGAAACATACTATGGTGATATCTGAATGACTGATTATAATCTATCAGTACTCTAGTTATTTGGGATTACACAAACACCTCTTTTACACTGTGGATTAGCATCCACATCTATCACCCTATCTTCTGATATCTCCTCCCTATGTACCTGGCTCCGGGAGGCGAGCAATGTCATATCTAATTCAGCTGTTGAGGGCAGTTCATTACCAGTTGCCAAGATATTCTTGCCTCTCATCTTCTATTGTTTCCTTTGTGATTTTGCTGTGTCTTCTTCAGCATGTCTTTCCCCATCCAGCAACAATCTTGTGACTATAGCTTCAGCCTGACATTGTCATGCTCAGATGTGGGCCTGCCTATCCCTCGTTTCTCTATATCCCCTCTCCACTTTTTGGCATCTTTCACTGAGCACTTCTCATGACTTTTCTTTGTGCTGACTGGTGATGACAGCCTCTTCTCTGTCACTTCCCTTCTTCTCTTATCTAGGCTCCAGATTGATTTTGGACACAGGCCAGTCACAGATTTAAAAACAAAAGATGCTTCATAAATTTGTGTGCCTATTTACACTTACATATAATTCAGCTTTCCCACTGGGTCAGCGGAACTGGCACTGATATGTTAGCAGGAAGCAACAAGGTCGACTTGCTGTCAAGGTAGTCATAAGGGTGAATTTATGGAGCTTGGAACTGTGAGGAAAATATCTTTTTTACTTGACACTTAAGCAAAGCTAAGTTGGAGTGGTTGGGATAACAAACAGAGAACCTCCGCAAGATGCCATTTTTAGAGCTACTTTCCAAAATAAAAGTATGCTTTAAATCCATGACTCTGTTATTATCTGTATTTAGACTGCTCTCTCAAAGGTAATTTTACAAGCTACAATAAAGCACTTCCCAGCATGTAACATTACTGTTCAAGTGTAGCTGTTACTTTTTATTTTTCAAGTGGAGTTGAATGATTAGCAAAGGACCAGGAGTTTAAATTGCCACATCTCTAGTAAATGTTAACACATGCCTCATATGGCACTCTCTGAAAGTCTGCATTATCCGGCAAGCGAACTGTATGTATACATATAATTATGTAAACACATTCTCCCCAGTGTGATTCATGGAGATACAGTGCAGTCAGTGGAAGTTTTTTTGATCACTGTCCTCACTGTGAGTTGCTTAAACATCTGCCTGTCTAGTTGTGCGTCAAATTCAGTGGCTGTATAGGGATGTGCAGTCCTGTGCATGGTAAAAATATTTGCTGCACCACTCATGGTATGAGCTGGTCACCTCTTGCTTCAGCCCTATCTTGCACATTTTTCCTGACTGTAGCCATGATGTCTTTCTTAAGAAAGATTTATTCCTTCATTTCTATCTTTTTGTGGCTAAAAGTTCAGAAGAGCTGTCTTCTAAATTGTAGTCAGGTGTGCTTTAAACCACATGCTTGGCTCAATGTAGCTGACCTTTTGTTATTAACACTTCAGCAGACAGACAGTATGCTGCAAGTCATGGTCATTGCCATGCTTGTCTTTCTGGAACTGTTCCTGTGGGCAGTACCTGTATCTTTCACCTATAGACTTGATTCTACACTGAGTCCATCTATTAAAAAAAAAAGTTTATCAACATAAACCTGTCAAAAACCATGCTAGCTTTGCAGATTCTCTGGCATTATTGCTGGAGCTATTCATAATATCTCTGCATTGAGTGAAGCGTTGAATGATTCAAAGTTTGGTTCTGCAAGAGGTATGGAAGAGGCTATCATCTAGTGTCTTCCAAAAGTTGTGTATGAAGAGCTGAACTAAGCTTAGGTTTGTAGCATATTCAGGAGCCTATATGGCTCCTGACATAAGCCTCCTGAGAAGCCTGTGGCTTTTCACACACTTGCTGCAGATATTGTCCCTGCGTGCAGGTGTGCATTCATTTRTGAGAGACTCCCCATGGCAGCCAGCGGGGTTAACAAAGAAGTGGGCACCACTTTTATCAAGTCTTTTCTTCCATCTATCCACCTACTTATTCACTTATTCACCCATGTGTGCATCCATCTAGGCAAAAGTTTTGCTTTGCCTATACTACTGGTGGATAAAGTAGCACAAATCTCTAGTCTAAATACATTTCAGCTTATTCCCTGATGAAATGGAACGTATTATACGTTAACTTAGTAATACTGCTATAATTGTTTCACAGAGAAGATTGCAGAGAGAAAATCTTTCAGGCAGAATTAGGAAGGCCAGGATTTTTAATACAGTATATTGATGATATGTTGCTGCGTATACCTCAGAATCTGAGCACTTTACAATCTCTTTATCACAAAGCGGTAAATAAGTGAGGAAGTGAGGAAGCTGCACATTAACACGGATTATTTGGGGTTATAACATCTAATACGTCCAAAAAGCATATGTATTTCTCTCTGAAAGTCCAGCAAATGCTGTCAAATTCCTGTATGCTTATATGCACAGTGAKCTTTCACAAGACATTGAGCTAATGATAATTCTCACAGGGATGAAGCTGCAACGATCACAAGCAGAAACATTTCGGATGAGGAAAATTGGTATAATAGCAAATAATGTTGAAGATTGAGTAAACATGCAATAATAATTTAAAAATATGAGTACAGTTGACACATTAAGACAAACTATGATTAACCATGCCAACTGCCATACTTTGGCATCTAGAAATAAAGAATTCAGTCTTTACAGTGGAACTGGAAAATGGTGACTCTGAGAACACTTAGGATTTGTAGTGAACAAAAGAATTTCAACATAAACTACTTGTGAAAATGCAGTTATATGACATGTTTATATGCACATATGCAGCCTAATAGAAGGAAAACAGTGAGCGCTCTAATCTAATAGAAAAGGCAGGTCAAGAATGAAAGCTGGAATATAAAGGAAAACAATTAAAATAGAAAACTCGTTATACATTTTCTTTTACAGAGAGGTGGTAGTCACTGGAACCAACTACAAAGGGAAATAGTAAATTGTCTGTGTCTTGTTGAATTCAGCTGAGGACAAACTGCTTTTTAAAAAGATATTACTTAGCTATAACACAAGCATGCTTTACTCAGATGCAGATTGCCAAATTGAGGAATCCCCTGCACTTGTCTTACTGAAGGGGGATTGGGCTAATTTGTTTCCAAACTATTAATGCCTCACATGTGCTTGTGGCAGGTGGACAAAGCAACCCTTACAGGGAAGTTTGTTTCTTGAATGAGGGAAAGAACAACATCAGTAAACTGGCACTTGCTTATTCTGAAGTGAAATACCTACTCAAAATTTGGCATTAGCTAYAAATCAGAGTTTACCACCCCTCGTGGTAGGGTTTCTCTCTCTCAGGAAGCTATACACATAGGTACATAAACTAACACTAAGAATACATCTCCTACACTGGCCAGTTATTAGAGATCTGAAGTATGCAATAACGTTCTCTCTCCATTTCTGCAACAGGGCTATTTGTACCTTTGTGGACTTACTTACATTGTAAGGCAACATCTTCTGAAATACAGCTGGTAGAACAGGTGCTCCAAAGGCATGGAAATTGTGGTCCTGTGCAAAACAGAGAAAGTTAATTTTTAAAAATTTGCATAATATGAAGGACCCATATTGGTCCATATGGTCCAGCAGTATTCCAAAGACTGCAATGGTTTTATGAATGACTAAGCACTGGCAGAGGWATGTACTGATTAAATACATTGTCGGGGGTAGCATCTGGAGGCTGTATGAAACCCTAGAAACTATTTCCTTGGCCTTTACTTATCGGTGGTTTATTATCTGAAATAAAGAAGATTTGATTGCAGTTGAAAATTGTTCTTTGCTGATTGAACTGGCAGAGAGGAAAGCAAGATAGACAAACACACTCAAGCTGGCTATGACTCACCTGGGGGCACAGTAGCTGTCACTAATCTTGGTAGAAACAACATACATGTTGTTTCTCTGCTAACACCACTGAAACAAGCCTGGAARCCTTACGCTACCATACATTGTGATTTCTGAATTTGGTTCCATGTGTGTTCCTTCTATAAAAACAGCAATATGAAGGCCCTGTTCCTTGATTTTATTACTGGCGAGCTCATTCAATAATTTCTGTTCATTTATCAAGGCACAAGAAATACAAACATACAGTGTGGCAYAGGCTTATTTTTAATGTGATACATAATAGATATGCAAATTAGACTTAGTCTTTTTTGTTGCAAAATGTGGACATCCCAAAAGCAAAATTTGGCCTTCACAGGTAACTTTTGTGAAGATAATGCCAGATATTCCCTGCCACCTGTTTGTGAAATTGTTTGGAGACTATTAATTACATCCCTCTAATACTTTGCATTCCAGTTCACCTGAAAGATCAAAGTTCTCTTCATCTCCTTAAATAGCTGATAATTAGAAAGATAAATAGAAACCTCTGCTCATCACCCTCCAACCTCTGTTAAATATTCTGTCACTTTTTAGCCCTCTGCCTCTGAATCAGGATTTCTTTAGCATTAAACACAAATGCCAAATGCCTTCATGCAAACTTATCTATAGGAGATCCAGAACAACTACTGCCAAAAGATTAAAGTGAAGGTGAAACCATCATATCAAACTAATTCCACTAATGTCCCTTGATAATAGCATCTAGTGGCCAAAGACTTAGCCATTTCAAATACCAAATGAAAAATAATTGTTCACTCCTTATTGAAATATTAATCTTGATATTCTTCTTTTTATAACACTTTTGAAAGCAGTATCCAAGAGTATAATATCCATATACATTTAATCTTTGTTTTATAAGTTGATAAAATATGAAATCAAAGTATAAAGACATTAAGAATTAGCATATTTATTGCAGTTTTTATGAGACATGCTGCTGCAAAACACATAAAATCCTCTAGGATAAATCTACATCTGGTACTGTCTTGGTAACTGTTGAATTTACAATGGAGTAATATTTATACAGGCTCTTATTTTAAAGAAATAGCTGAAGTGTAGAGTTCTTTTGTATGAGATGTACTCTGTCATTTGCTGCTGGAAGCTACTGGTGCAGCGCGTCAGTGTGAAAGTAAAATATGTGTATACCTGGAAGAGAGTTGATTTTTAGAAGTGAAATACCTRGTTCCTATCGTTCATTTTCTATTTCAGTGTAGTTTTTACTGATTGAGCAGACTTAACTTGAATATTTTTAATTGGCCGTAAGCACCAAACATTTTGCTGCTCATGTACAATGTCAACCMTACCTTGAAATATTCACTTTGTCATTTTTTTCCTCCATAAGTCTCTTTTACTGGCTTTGTTGTGGTTTAAGCCCAGCTGGCAACTAAGCACCACACAGCCGCTCGCTCACTCTCCCCCGGGTGGGACGGGGAAGAGAATCGGAAGGGTAAAAGTGAGAAAACTCGTGGGTTGAGATAAAGACAGTTTAATAGGTAAAGCAAAAGCCGCGCACACAAGCAAAGCAAACCAAGGAATTCCTTCACTGCTTCCCATCAGCAGGCAGGYGTTCAGCCATCTCCAGGAAAGCAGGGCTCCATCACGCGTAACGGTTACTTGGGAAGACAARCRCCATCACYCYGAACGTCCCCCVCTTCCTTCTTCTTCCCCCAGCCTTATATGCTGAGCATGACATCATATGGTATGGAATACCCCATTGGCCAGCTGGCCTAGCTGTCCCGGCTATGCTCCCTCCCAGCTTCTTGTGCACCTCACAGAGCATGTGAGCTGAAAAGTCCTTGGGACGTAGACTACCTAGCAACAACTAAAAACATTAGTGTGTTATCAACATTCTTCTTATACTAAATCCAAAACATAGCACTATACCAACTACTAGAAGGAAAATTAATTCTATCCCASCCAAAACCAGGACAGGCTTAAACAAAAGGATATTTTTTGACTATGAATAACAAAGCAAAATTGACGGAGTTTGGAATCTTATTGTGAAGTTTTAGATTCAGATCACCTACTATTTTTTAAAGTCTCACTAAAACCTCAAGATTTGCTAGAAATTAGTACACAGTGCTACATCTCAACAGCTCTTTTCCCACCACAGTCAGTCCAGGGATGATTAGTTTGTGACTACCGGGATACACTCACTCTTGAAGTGTAGGAAGACACTTCCTACAGGAAGTCTTGTGTCTTGCTCTGGAGATGTTCTGATGTCAATGAGCTGAACGATCTTAATGTGACTCTTTGAAAAGACGAAGTCCTGATGAGAATGACATTGCAAGGTAATCCAGACACCTTGTGTTGTTATCCTCTTATGTTTTCTAGTAAAGTGGTCAGCGTGCCTGTGAACTACTCCTGGAGAGCCCCTCTCCTCAGGCCTCTGGAAAGTGTCTTGCAGCTCTTGGTCATAAAATGTTGATATAGAGCCTATGAGCCAGAAATTCTGACCATCCTGTTCCCATCAATAATTATGATAATAACTTGAAAATAGTAATTAGGTATGGATCCAATAGTGACACACTAGAATATCAGTTGGTGTTAAGTTGTGGAACTAAGTTGCAGTTTCATTAAAGTCAGTAGATCAATATGAATTTAGTTTGGAACTTGCTCAGTATATGATTTTTTTTTAGAACAAAACCCCAATAAACATCTGATTTCACTATTTTTCTGGTTAGTTACAAAGGAGTCTTTCTTCTGGAAATGGAAAAAACTTATTTCCTTGACTACCAAAATATTCTACGGATCAGAGCGCTGAGGCTTAAGTTTATGTCCAACAGCATTTCATAAAGAATATAAAATATTTTTCTTAACCTTCTGAAAGACAAGAAGGTGGACAAAATTAATAGAATGGATGTTTTTTGTTGATGGGAACAATGGCCAGAGGAAGCTGGGTGAGAGCCATATGAAGATTAAGTAAAGAGAACAGGCTTCTTTAAAGACTGACGACTTGGCATGTGTTGGATATAAAATGTTATTGTAACTTTGGCCCTTCCGTTGTGTGTAAGACCAGGAAATAAAGGGTAATCACTTACTAGAATATTCACCTTATTTCTGCATTAAAGCTTTAAACTAAGATTCAAGTAAGCCTCTAAAATTTAGAATGCATATCACTGCTGAACTTTTAAACCTTTGAATTTTGCCAATAACTAATCTCGACAGAGCTATTATAAAGAGGGGAACTGTACCAGATTTGTTTACACAGTTCCTCTTTGATCTACTGACTTTGAATGTAATTATCATTTCAGAATTAATATCTTGTCACTGTGTATATGACTCTCACACTGTTGCTTTCTTTGGTCCAATGAACCCAGTGTACTTCTCAAAATTTTTTCTTTTACATGGAAATTCCAAGGAGACCTACTACTTGTTCTTTTCCATTAATTTTAATTCTTTATCAATTGAACTTACATACTTACTATGCATATCCATTCACAATATAACAACTTGGATACTGTCCAGTTAGTCAGGTTTTCTGCTGTGGCTTCTGTATGCTTATTAGCATTAAACACTGAATAACAAACCCATACTGACCTATGCATACAGTGCTCTTAAACTAGCTGCCTGTCTTCCTAGTCTATGTAGAATTACAGCTGGAGCCCATTATGAAAAGTGAATAGTTCATAATTGCACCACATGTACATACTGCTTCTGTTTCAGATTTACTTTTTTTTTTTTTTTAACTTGGGAAGTTTAATCAGCTGTTTTACTCTAACCATACTAAAGACTCTATGCAACTTATTTTTACAAGAACTGATTCTCACCTACAGGTGGACTATGCCTGCAGAAGTTAAAAAATGGCATAATATTAGAATGTTGATAAATATTTCCAGGATAAATTCAGGAGCTATCAGAATTGTCAAGAATGTGGGCCATGATTTGTTCTCAGAGGACTGGATGGCAAAAACCACATTTTAGGCCAACTCACATTCAGAATGGTAACAGACTTTCATTGTACTTAATTAGTGTTTGCTTCAAAGTTGTTTCAAGTCAAAGGTTTTTATCTTGCTTTTAGAGTATGTTGTCTTGTTCTCACAATTCTGTTTTCCCAGTAGCGATGGAAGAGTAGAAAGATAGCTATGCATAGCTGCAACTTTCTCTTATTGTAGCCCTGTATACATGCTCTTAAGTCAAGGAGAAGCACGAGTTTGCAGTCTTCTCTTTGACTAGTTATTTATACCCTGCTGTCCTTCTTCCTACAGCTCATGATATATTCCTCTTGAGGACATCCTGCCTTCCATATTTCCTTTTGATTTATTTTACTAATTTTTGTTCTATATTTCTGGATACAGACTGGACTATAAGTATTGAGTCAATATCCATTACCTATTTTCTATCATTTTATTTTCAGTTATGTTTCAAAAAATCCAGTCAATAAATAGAACACATAGCAAGGATCAGAAGATACCTTGAATGTCTTTAATGACATTTCACTCAAAACACTACAGAGGTCTTCATAATTTGACTTTTTCTCTGTTGTTTGGTATAGTGAGGAAAATGATACACCTCCAGCTTTAAGGCTACAAAAAATTTTTCTTGAGAAGTCTTCTTACATTTGTGCTCTTCCCACACTAAATACTCATGCATGGCTTCAGTAATCTTAGATGCCTGCTTTTCTTGCCTGTACCATCATTTCATCTTTCCTGGGAGGCTTAAAAAAAACCCAATCAAGGTATGAAATTTTCTTAGTTCAATTTAAATTTGCCTTTGCATGTCAAGCTTAATATCTGCTATTCAGGGTCCTTGAGTAAGGTGCAAAAACTCTGCAACCCATTTCCCCCTTCTTCTTAGGGTTTTAGCTGCCTGTATTTAAGGTCAGCTCTGATGTGCCACAGCTGTGCGGTCTCAGACCTGACAGTTGTGAGAAGAGCTGTGAGAATGCACTTAGGGGGCATCCTGTCCTTGGCTTGGGAGCTACATTAAATGTGAGAGCCTTACTCAAAGCTTTGACATTGACTTCTGGGGTGTTATCAAGAGGATTTGTGATTCTTCCTATGTAAGAGCATTTTCAAGTGAAACTTCAATTTGTATGACTACATCCGATTTGTGGATCATACATTTACTTCTTCATTGTCCTCTTTTTTTCTTTTTTTTTTTTTTACTGAATTCACATCTTTCTACTGAACAGCAGTTTCAGCTTCCTTTTTTTTTCATCTTGCCTTTGTTTCAGTTCTCTATTTCTTGTCTTATATTCATATGGTATTTAGAATTTTTCATGCCTCCTTGGCATTATTGAAGACTTTGTTGATCTTTTCTGTATTCTCACCTCTTCTATGTTCATTTAAATGATTTGAGGATAGAATATGAATGTAAATCAGCACCTGTTTTTATACTGATGTCTCTTGTGGTTCGACATCATATTTCAATCTCTAAATTACTTTATGACAATGTTTAGAAGTACAATTCCTGAGATTTTAATTTGCTAATGATTTGGCTTGAAGTCCACAAAAAAATTCTTTTATATGTATTTTTATTAGGGATTCCCCAGCTTTTCCAAATTTTATTTACTGTTATCATAGAGAAATTGCAACAATCCTTTACGCAGCCTTATATACCACAGCAATGAAACATTTCTATAGGTGTGTAAAGACTGATTCATAATATGTTTGCAGATGTTATTCAATAACTTGATTTTAGTTTAAAAAATTAAGAAAAAATATACAGAGTAGCTGTGAGCACAGACATTATGAGGTTCAGCTGTTTATATCATCCATTAACATTTTCTTAGAGCAGAACTCATCAGTATCCTGTCCAATTTCCTCCCAGGTCCTTACAGTTTCATGGATCAGTTACCTGATTATCCAGTATAGATTCTCAGTTGCTTAGGAAATCCCCACAATGTAATATTTTTGAAAATTATGAAAATTAATAATAAATCATCCGTTGCTGAGATACTACAGCAGGATGGAGATTGTAGCAGTTCAATCCAATGATTCTGGATTATGAGTGACATTGCCACAGAGCACTTATCCTGGTATCTCCAAAGTTCTAAGGCTCATTTAAAAGAAAAAAAAAAAAAAAAGTACTATGGAATAGAGAAGCAATTGTTTTAACCTGAGCATGATCTTGTCACTTATTCTTTGAACATGAGAATCCATCTTCAAAAAGTCTTTGTCAGTTCTAAAGCACCATCAAAGCAATCCTGAGCAATAGTGCAAACACAAATAACTGATGAGAGCCTTCACTGTTATGGCTTTAAAATACTTAAAGAGAAAGAGCTCCAGCAAGATGATTACTTCAGTCAAGCAGATTCCCTTTGTCTCACATATAGACAGGTTTTGTAGATACAGTCGAACTTTGAGTTGCATGTGGCCATTTCTGTTCAAGGTTTAGTGAATATAGTGAAACAATAG
Source organism: Oceanodroma leucorhoa (assembly GCA_030449065.1). NCBI lineage: Eukaryota > Metazoa > Chordata > Aves > Procellariiformes > Oceanodroma > Oceanodroma leucorhoa. Next base: position 16,243,160 of record JASVER010000001.1, read on the forward strand.
GAGATCAGATTCCCTGACACTGATTTCTCCTCTGACAGAAAATAGACCTGAAAGATTAATCTAGGTGTTATCACTTGTTGAAAGGAAAAGTGTCTGTAAAAAAAAAAATAATTAACTGCTTTCAGCACAGTCCTTTGCACTATAATCCTTAGGCATTAAGGTTTTAAGATTATTTATCTTGTGAAGGAAAGTTTGACAGAAATTTCAGCCAAAGTTTATATAGCTGTTTACATTTATAAAGCTATTGTAGCTGTTATTTCTGTAATCAATGAATCGAATGTCATTAAAAAACCCCAAGCACCCTTGCCAGCAACAAAATAAATTCTAAAGAAAGCAGAACCTGAAACTCACTGTAGAATTAAGAGTGATGCCCACATTCTTCCCACAGGGCTTATTGGATAATTTCTCATTAAACACCTCCATTAATGGACTAAAGAGTTTGTCAATGAGCTGATATGATGTGGTACTGTTGTCTTGTAACTATGTGTTAGCAAACATAAAATAAGAAGTAATCCTGTACTGGTAGAAAGCTGGATGACAATAATTTTCTTCCATCCCTGTGACATATGAATATACTTTTTGGTTAAATTGCCACTGTAATCTTAACAAAAAACAGTTGCTTTGCTGAGATTCCTCAGCACAGTTTATGCTCTTTATGTAGTATAATATATTATGCAGCTATGCTTCATAGTGTAATGATTTAATAGTAGAAGACTTCTGAAAGCAGAATGACTCTTTGGTTTAAATTGTACTTTTAACATTTTAGTTGTGACCTGGGTTGGCTACCGAGTTTGCTCGTTATATTGTGAGTATTAACTGAATGGATGATGTATGAATGTATACACTTAAAAAGGAAAGATCTTGGTTTGCAATCTCTATTTTGATAGCTCTTGTTTCTTACAAATATGATGCAGTAACCTAAAAATGTGTGTGATAGTACTAGAGAAACATTAATTCCGTTGTTCCTTTAAAAGGCTCAAGGTTAGTTCTGGAATAGATGTTAGTTCATTCTAACTCTGCCAGCAAGATCTATGCAACTGCATGAGATAAATATTTGGTCCCAAGAATTTAATAAAATAAAATGAAAGTTAAACAAAATGCCCTTATCTGAATGCACTTACATTGCAGGTATGAGAGTCTTTCAAGAGTCTTTTAACTGAGGGAAGAACTATGGGTTCAAAACTCAAAATATAGAAGTCAACTATTTGAAGGAGTAAAGTTGCAATTTTCATTTTATAGTCAATTGTTTTAGCTGAATTGAGTTTACCTCTTAAAGTCCCAGCCTTGGGAAAAGAGAACCTTTTTCCTGCTGGAGCACTCTAAATTCAGCAAGAATTTATAATTTTGCAAGGTTTGTGGGAGAGTGTGTAGTAATTTGCTGACTTCAAATCAAACCTAAACTTCTATAAGACTTTTCAAGGTCTTCTTGACCACAACTTTAATTTGTGCAAAATTTTACTGAGAACTTCAGGCAGTATGAGTATTTTCTTTATATTGTGGTTATTTCCCAGTTTATTATGTTCCACAATTTCAATCTAGGTAACAGAGTGACATTTGCAGTGCAAAATCAAGATAAGGTATGCTTTATGTGAAGTCTGTTTTCTTTATTCTCTACACCAAACTATCCCCTCTTTCAGATCGGGATTATGTTCTAAGTCAATGAGAATGAGGAGGTTTTATACTGAATTTAATGAAACACTGTATTCAGACACCTAGCATGTGTCTGAATGTCACGGCACCAAGTGAGTGCTCTTGCCAGCAAATAGGCAGTGAATTCAGCCTTGAGTTCCACCTTGGGCTAGCTAGATCTGTTCTGCAGTGATCTGTTCTAAAGTCAACATGAAAGTTTGAATAGTTTAGGATTTTCTCCTCCAGGAAATCCTTTTCACTGATATATGATATTATCCTATTGTCACAGTTAAGAATGCTGAAATTCACAGCCTGTGCATCTCTAAGGATCTTAGCACTACATATGTTCTGAGCATCCCTAGCATGGATGCTTACTGCTTTTCCTTGACCTAACACCATCAATAATTTGGAGTTRGGTGACATTCTAGAAGGCCAGTGTGTTTTTCTCAGACATTTTGGAATTGGATGCAATGTTAAGTTTGGGAAAATTCTTCTATGATGACTAGATTTTATGTGTAGTTAAATAGTAGTTAAATAGACCGATGGGGTAAATTTGGAGAAGCTTGGGTAAATTTATAGTATACATACATTTATTTCAATATAAAATATAAATATAAAAAACCAAACCAAAACAAACTATCTCTCATTCCATGATTTAAATTTCAATTTAAAATTAAAACCTCACAGTTACTTAATAATTCAAAAAAGCAGAAATTTTTATTGCAGTCAGTCTTTAATTGAAGACTATTTTCAGTTGCCTCATCCTACAGTAGTTAAGTAAATGGGTCAGATCCATCTCACTGTAAGAAAGCCTACTCTTTGTGACTCACTATAAAGGAGTCTAGACAACTGTTTTGAATGCTGATGTTTAAATTTGGACAAAGAAGTCCTACTCCAGAAGTTTAGTTCAAAGTGATTTATAAAAGCTTAACCACTGTGAAAGAATTTTTCCTCTGCACTTTGAAACATRGCTGCAATGGTCACTGTAGCAGTGATGTGCCTGTTTTTGTCATGGTGAAAATCACTGAACTATGACCAAATTATAAATCTTTGAAATATAGTAATATGCTTTCATTTTAATAAGAGATTTAGACACTGACAGCTAAAATATCTGAAGATTGGTACACTAGCAAACCTTTTAAGAGAGATTAGGCTATGTAAATGGGACTCATCCCACCTAAATTTGAATGCTTAAAACTTAAACCTTCACATTTGTGTTTGTTGTTTTATGTTCCAATCAAATGTGTTTCAGCTGGGTATCTAAAAGTGGTATCTGCGTTCCACTGACTGAAAAAGAGATTGGTTGATCTGCTCAGGTTGTACATACTTTTTTGTTAGATCTCATCCCATTCASCAAATCAAAATTCATAGAAAATATCACTATTTCATAAATTCAAAACCTTTACATCTGCACATAGTACTTAACTATTTTGAAAATAAAAATAAAAGTAAAAATAAAATATATGGAAAAAGAAGAAAAAGATCTCCACAAAGCATTATTCTTCCTTAAGGTTTTAATGTCTTGAATCTCCTTAACTTACTTCAGTGAATTCTGACATGACTTTGTGTAGCTAAAAGCAGACTCTGAGAAAGTTAACAATTAAAAAAAGTTATTTATCTAAACCCATGGCTGAACCTATGAAACACCTGCTAACTGCATATTGTTTTGCACACAAAGTAAGTAAACTTTATGTCAGAAACCAGGCTCCTTATTTAAGGGCAAATCCAGAGACACCAATGACTAGAAGTTTTGCTAGAACCTGACTAATAGTTGAAATATCCCTAAACTGATACTACATCTTTGTCCCTTCCTTCCTCCCTCTTTCCTCCCTCTCTTGTAGAGTTTTTATTTTCATGCTTAAGTCTTAAGCCTTCCTGTTGCCTTCAACAAACTTTGGATCAGGTCATCAAACCAGACATTCCCTCCTCTGAATGAAACCTATCTTCATAGCCATTTTAAAAACTCATCTCTAATTTAAAAAGAGGGGTTGAATTAACAGAAATTGCCTGTACTTTGCAGATGTATCAGCACTCTGTGTTTCTATGAAACATAACAATATACTTCTGGAGTATTTCCTGATTTAACTCTACCAAAAGRTACTCACATTGTTCAGCTTTTCTGACAAAAGTCTTCAGGAGACTGGTAACCTATTATATGTTCTACTTCACTGGTTATAAGAAAAAATACTTAATGTTGTATATGGGTTGCCTATTGCTGTCTGACTGTGTTTGTATGCCAGCAGGAAAAAATAAAACCAAAAACTTTGTAAAATCATTATTACTAAGGAGCTACATTTTAGCCCTTTGAATTAAACTGTTCAATTGTCACTAAATGTTCTGTCCATGTAACAATCACCATTATATAAGGTTACTGATCAAGCAGAGTGATGTAGTCAGCTCAGTAGACGAACAAGATTTTTTTCAGAAATGCAACAGGTGAGATGGATAGAAGAAAGATTCCTCAAAGAGCAGGTGAGGTTTTCAGCTATTTACTCATAGAGACCAGAAGAGATGGATTACTGGTACTTAAGCCAAAAGACGTGTTGACGTGGTGCTTAGGGACATGGTTCAGTGGTGGACTTGGCAGTGATAGATTTACGATTGGATTCGATGATCTTAAAGGTCTTTTCCAACCTAAATGATTCTATGATTCTATCATTCTATGATCATTGATGTAAGGAATTTTTCCTTCATTCAAACTCCTGACATTTATTCTCTCATCCCAATCTTAAAGTAGCTGGAGTATATCAAATATTAGAACCTCAACAAAAATGGAAATCAGAGTAAAGGTGGATACACRCCTTTTTGGAATATTAGTAAGTATAATAAAAAATGTATCCTTCTAACCTCTTACCTGCATTGGAGCTGTCAGTGAGTTGTGGTTTAACCCCAGCCAGCAACTAAACACCACACAGCTGCTCGCTCACTCCCCCCCATCTCTGGTGGGATGGTGGAGAGAATCGGGAGAGTAAAACTAAGAAAACTCATGGGTTGAGATAAGAACAGTTTAATAATTGAAATAGAGTAAAAGAGTAATTGTAATAGTAATAGTAGTAATAATAATAATAATAAAAGAATATACAAAGCAAGTGATGCACGATGCAACGGCTCACTACCYGCCGACTGATGCCCAGCCAGTCCCTGAGCAGCAATCGCTGCCCCGCAGCCAACTCCCCCCAGCTTATATACTGAGCATGATGTCGCATGGTATGGAATACCCCTTTGGCCAGTTTGGGTCAGCTGCCCTGGCTGTGCTCCCTGCCAGCTTCTTGTGCACCTGGCAGAGCATGGGAAGCTGAAAAGTCCTTGACTAGTGTAAGCACTACTTACCAACGACTAAAACATCAGTGTGTTTTCAACATTATACTCATACTAAATCTGAAAACACAACACTATACCAGCTGCTAGGAAGAAAATTAACTCTATCCCAGCCAAAACCAGGATACAGTGTCAGTCAAATCTCTTCACTTCCAGATGGCATTTATTTTCAAGCACACATATCAAATACAAAGTTTCACAACTTCATTATGGAAAATGTTTCATTATGGAAATCAGGTAACTTTTATTCATCTACATTTGATGATGACCCAACCCCAGGTACATTAATAAAATTTATTACTTATTTCTTATTACTTCCTTATTACTATCTCACAGAATAAGAGGAAATCTTCATTTAATCAGACTGTTCATGGACTAATATATTAGCTATTTATCTCCTGAGATTTAGGGACAAATTTAGAAGGAGACATGGAATTAGTTTAGTGTGGACTTATCTCTGTTCCTTTAGGAATATTTATTGATAATCAGCATCTTTAGCATTTAAAAGCCAAGGACTGAGATATTAAAGGCCAAATACACGCTTACAGAAAGGGGGACACACCTGAACAATCAAATGTGTGACAGAAAAAGTAAGCCAAAAATAATCTGCAAATAAGCAAAAAGTTTGGAAAAAAAATTAATTTTAGCTTTTGCTACTGAAATGAATGTTTTTGCCAATGAAGTGGAAATAACACCATGTCTCTATGCCAAAGTAAAGACTGCTAGCTGTTAGGTTACATTGCTTAAAATCAACTGTTGGTAAATGCTGGGCTGTAATACTCTCACAGAAGTACAAAACATGAACAAATTTTTCTAGCAGTTTAATGATTAAACACTTGATAAAAAGCTGTTTTCTTTAATAATTAAGATAAGTGGTTTCGGAAAGATTCAGAGCCCAATGAGCATTTATGAATAACATCAGTCAAGACCTCTATCATCTTGTTTTACTTTGGGAAGACTGTAGGTTCTGCTATATCATTGCTATTATTTTTCTGTTTGTTAAATTGCGTAGGACTACCCACTTAAGCTCTAATGAGTTGAAAGTTTCTTGTCTAATTTATTAATATCCCATGTAATTTATAAATAGATGCCTCTTTATTTCGTGATAAGCACAAAAGGACAGGATGAACACTGTATGGGAAATGGTGGGTAAAAACTCTAGTTTTGAACTACATTGACATGAATTATAGATAGACTATAACAAGAGATTTCCATTTTGCAGACCTCTAGCTAAAGAATTGAAGCTCAGAGTGCAAGGTTAGAAACGGTTGGTTTTGGGAAAAAACACTGCACTGGTTTAGCCAGCATTGCCAATGTTGTACAGATTGCAGTATTAGTAAGACTAAGTTCTAGCAAATAAGAGTCAGCACTTCTCTTTCACAATGTAGTAGCAAAACATTTTCAGTGCTATGATACCAACAGAGGTGATTTAGAATGTGAAGACATTCGTCTTAAAAGTATTTTTGTGTTCTGAATGGCTACAGTTGTAGGTACTTCAAATTCTTATTTCCTTGTAGAGGTTTATGTGTGGTTTTCCTAAACTAAAATTGTAGGGGAAAAAAGTAATTAAATTTTGAAATACTTGTTTCCCAGACCTGCAGTTATCATGAAATAGCAGATAATACTGCCTATGAGGTCTATTACAAACAAGAAAGTAAATAACACCAACCTCAATTGGTTCTTCAGATAATTGACTGGGCAGGTCCTCATATTAGTTACAGATATGTGGGTGCCTCAGATTTCAGATATCTTCTAAATTATTTAATCCAAGTTTATTCTGCTCCTTTGGGTGTTATAGACCACCAACTGGTTAGGCTGTTGCAAGACACCTTTTACCTGCCATAGAGAAGTCTATATGAAATTATTAGCCCCATTCTTTTGCCTGTGAGACCTGGGAAAAACCTGCTGCTCGAAGTTCTGAACTTTATTTAATCATCTGACTCATAGTGCTATCTACTGTAAAATGTAGGGAGTTACATGAAAATGTTCTTATCATTTGTGGAAATGTTCCCATCTCTGGTTAAAAGTGGAAAACTAGGAGTTACTGCATTTGTTCATATGCGTTCCACCTATTTAAGTTGCAGTCATGTGTATAAGGAATTATTGTTAGTAAGAGCTAGCTTTCACTAGGTTTTTTTTGTGCTTTGTCTCAATTCCGTCTTCAGTAATTTTTAGAATGGTCCCGGTCCTTTTTTGTTGTTGTTGTTGTTTTCCAGTTGCAAAAGGCTTGTTAATAAAACATGAAAGATGGGAGTATCATTAATTCTAGTTCTCCCTTCTTGGATTCATGTCAAGTCTGAAAGAAGAAACAAAAACAGCAAAGCATTTGACTTCAAATTAAGTCTTAATATGATGTGCTTGTCTCCTCCTTCTCAGTGTTCATTATAAATTCACCCTGTTGAGATAAGAATTTTCATTTGATTTAGATATTCTTCCTGAAGGACTTCTAAAAGGGAATGCTAAGTTTGGAAAAGGAGATGTATCTCTTCTCTTTTGTATCAAGAGATACCAGACTAGTGCCACTCTCTCTGCCTTTTTTTTTTTTTTTTTTTTTTTTTTTTTTTTTTTTTAGTAAATCTAGGAGACTGGAAACTTTCTCAGCTTCTTTTTAGACTGGACATAGGTTTTGATAAAGAATGACTGTAAGTCTGATCCTCTGTGTTCTCAAGGCCTCAATGTTCATCATTTATAGACATAGAAACAGGCCAAATTAGGAGTAAAATGCTAACTAATTAGAATGATTGCAGACTCTGAGTTTAAAATGCTTTCATAAAGATGCTTTGCATTATACATAGTGCTAAGGAGAATCAAACTCTCCTAAATTATCCAAGAATAGCTTATGTGGTTCTTTTCATCTTCATAAAGACTTCGCTCCTTCTGGCAGTTGTCCCAGTGTCTTCTCTCAGCTTTCAAGCAATTTCAGTAAGTTTAAAATGTTTTATTTCCTTTCTGGTACTTCAGTTCCTCCTTTCCTCGCAGCAAGGGGCCTGTCAACTCAGGAACACTTTCTGGTTTCTCTTATCCTTCCTGATTTTCAGTTTCTGTTTCAGTTTCAGGTTCAGGTTCTGCTCTTCACAGCACTCGTTTCATCGTCTCTTGCTTATCCTGTCCTTTCTCTCAGAATAGTAAGTCCAACAGCCTTTTTTCTCATAACGACTTTAAAATTCCAGTTTCAGCAATCTGAAATAATGAAAACTAAGCTGTCCTGGTTTTGGCTGGGATAGAATTAATTTTCCTTCTAGTAGTTGGTATAGTGCTATGTTTTGGATTTAGTATAAGAAGAATGTTGATAACACACTAATGTTTTTAGTTGTTGCTAGGTAGTCTACGTCCCAAGGACTTTTCAGCTCACATGCTCTGTGAGGTGCACAAGAAGCTGGGAGGGAGCATAGCCGGGACAGCTAGGCCAGCTGGCCAATGGGGTATTCCATACCATATGATGTCATGCTCAGCATATAAGGCTGGGGGAAGAAGAAGGAAGTGGGCGACGTTCAGAGTGATGGTGCTTGTCTTCCCAAGTAACCATTAGGCGTGCTGGAGCCCTGCTTTCCTGGAGATGGCTGAACACCTGCCTGCYGATGGGAAGTAGTGAAGGAATTCCTTGGTTTGCTTTGCTTGTGTGCGCGGCTTTTGCTTTCCCTATTAAACTGTCTTTATCTCAACCCAYGAGTTTTCTCACTTTTACCCTTCCAATTCTCTCCCCCGTCCCACCCGGGGGAGAGTGAGCGAGCGGCTGTGTGGTGCTTAGTTRCCRGCTGSGKTTAAACCACGACATAAGCCCTCCTTTGTCCCTTTCACTTCTAGAAGATTTTCCTGGACAAAGGATTTCAACAATATATTGAAGCTATCAAGATAATTTTCAGGGCTGTCCAAACCTGGGACATTAAGCAGTCTTCATCACTGAAATGTGACCATCATTTCTCAGCCTGCATATGTATACTAACATACTCTCCAGAGAAAGAGGTCCTTGCACAGCTTTAATGGTTTCTCTAAGTCAGATCCTAATTTGACAAGGTATTTAAGTAAATATTTGAATCGTACTGACTACAGTGCTTAAGCTGTTCTCCCAGAAGCTAAGACTTTTGTTCTACTAAAAACTCAGACTGAAGTTAAACTTGCTACTTCTTCCCAGCAAATGGATGAGATAGCAAAGAAATTAAAGAAGTAAAGGTGTTTATAAATGCTTAAAATGCAAAAAGTTTTGGATAAATAAGAGTTCAAATTACTTAATTAAGGTGTTTATTTTTACATATTATTTGTTGCCCCATTACTTCACTTATGGTTATCATTGCTGAAGTAGGTCATTATTCTGTTTTATAACATAATGCCAGGGTATGTGACTTTCTATCTGCTTAAAATGCATATTGTAGAGGAATATGCCCCAGGGAGTATTTTCACGTTCTAGAAATGGCTTTCCATATCTGATAAACTACTTAGGTTTGAATAGTGGAGCAATTTCCTTGCCCTCCTGAAATGGACCAAATACACTTTGTATGGTCTAATTAAAGTAATTTCAAGGTAGATTAGAAGTGTGGGCTTGCTTTAGGCGAAATTCACTTTCCAAAACCTCAAAGAGATTTGAACACTGCACAGGTCTTGTAATTCTCTACACACTAGTAAACTTTAATTCTTCTATTCTGAGAATTTGAAGTCAATGCAGCACCCTTTAACAGTTGTCCTTATGAGTAGCTAGTACTGAGGTCTAAGCTACTGTGCGGCTGTCACCACAACTAATGTGTGATATGTAGTGCCATACATCTGAATTTTGACAATGGATTCATGTCAATTTCTAAATCCCAGGAAAAGGAATGAGATTATTTATAATTCATCAGACTATATAATAGAGTACTTTAAATGGCTGCATATTTGAGGATGGAGGCCTACTCTCAGCTCTATATTAAACACAAAAATATCACCTATGAATCCTACTTATATTATTACTTCAAGATTAGGCATTTAGAACAATATATAACATACATTCTCCTGCTATATTCTTCCCCCCTGAAAATTAATTCTATAAATTCACAGTGAATAAATCACTCAGACACTTGGGAAAAAAGTTCTCTTTTAATACTGTAAATGCGATCAACAAACACAAAGTTTCCCATATATGGAGAGTTTGGGTCAAGTATACTTGCAATTTAACTATGCAGCTGTACAAAAACTGTTGTAGCTCTTTGATGCATGATTAATGTTAATCTTTTATAAGATTTATTCTGAGAGACATGAAAAAAGCACAATGATCAAAGACCCATTTCATTCTTAAGTTATTACAGAAGTTTAAATCTTATTGGAATAATAACTCAGTTGCAAAGTAAAAATTGAAGTTTCATCCCATTGTTAGAATGCTGTCTTTCATATTTACAATTCAAAGTTACCTATTTATGGGGCATTGTCTCATAGTAGGGAAACTTCCACTCCCCACTAATTAAACTAAAGCCTTATTTTTATTATTGATTTGAGTTTTGTTTAAGGCTGTGTTATAAAGTGGTGTATCTAGTTCTTGTTTAAGACATAAACCAACAGCTTTTCTTGTAGCTATTTCAGCGTTGTGCTTGTAAGAATTAACTGGGTTTTTTTTAATGATTTAATTTTGTACCCATTGTGATTACTTCTGAGTCCAGATGCAAAACTAGGTCCCAATCATGTAATTGGCTCCACTTAGGGTCCATCTTTACATTTTTTCAAAGCTTCATTTATTGCCACAGGGCTTTTTTGGTCCAGCTATTAATATTTTTCCTCCATGAATCTAAATTAGCACTGGATTTGTAAAAAGCTAGACATACACAAATTCTTTCAATCTATAGAATACATATTCCTACATATAATTTTTTCTTTAAAAGGGGGGAGAGAAAATTCTGTTGGGCTCAAAGAACAAAGCACAAGGATAAAACATTAGATAAAGTATATTGGTATTCATAGACAAGACTATAGAGTTTCTAAGAATAAGCCTGAACAAGACATGACATTTGCATAAGCAAAATAGAATGTAAAAGTTGGTGCAAAACAATTTTATTGGTATGCTGTTGAATCATAAGGAGGAAAAAAAAAAGACTTCTCTAGAATTCTTTAAGTCCTGCTATGCTGCTATTGCATATTTGCTATTGCGAGTATTAATTACTTGGCTGCCTCATTTAAATGTTTGATGAAGACAATATAGGAGAAACTGCAGAAACGGTGGTGGTTAGGTCCTGAATTTAGAATGTGTCTCAACAAATTGAAAAAGTGTTCTGGAAAAATAAGAATGGTATTCAACAGGGACAAGCACAAGATTCTACATTTGTGAGAGAATGAGTAGCTCAGCAAATGCAAGTGAGGAAACAGCTAATCAGGGGGTAGTTAAGCAGAAAAGCACCTAGACATTATTGTGACAAGGCAAATATGAATCTACAATATCATGCTGTTGTAAAGGAGTCAAACATCATACTGGGATTTCTGAATAAGACAGGAACCTGAAAACAATAATATTAGTCTTTCCTTCCACTCCCTACTTTGGTTATGGTCTTTTCTGTACTATATACAGTTCTGCACACTGTAATGCAGTGATATGGACCAATTAGAAACACTCTGGCAAAAGCAGTTATAACTATGAGACGCTTAGAAATAGTCTAGAGAAGAGTAGACTTGGTGGGACACAGGACAATCACAGAATCACAGAATGGTTGAGACTGGAAGGGACCTCTGGAGGTCACCTGGTCCAACACCCCTCCTCAAGCAGGGTCACCTAGAGCTGGTTGCCCAGGACCATGTTCAGACAGTTTTTTGATATCTCCAAGGTGGGAGACTCCACATGCTTTCTGGGCAACCTGTGCTGGTGCTTGGTCACCCTCACAGTAAAAAAGTGTTTGCTGATGTTCAGAGGGAACCTCCTGTGTTTCAGTTTGTGCCCATTGCCTCTGATCCTGTCACTGGGCACTACTGAAAAGAGCTGGCTCCATCTTCTTTGCACCCTCCCTTCAGGTATTTTTACACATTGATAAGATCCTCCCTGTGACATCTCTTTCCAGGCTAACCAGTACCAGCTTTCCCAGCCTTTCCCTCACATGGCAGATGCTCCAGTCCCCTCGTCATTCCCCTTCGTCAGACTCTTTCCAGCTTGTCCATGTCTCTCTTGCACTGGGGAGCCCTGAACTGGACGCAGTACTTCAGGTGTGGTCTCATCAGTGCTAAGTGGAGGGGAAAGTTCACCTCACTCAGCCTGCTAGCAATAGTTCTCCTAATGCAGCCCAGGATACCATCARCCTTCTTTGCCACAATGGCACATTGCTAGCTCATGTTCAACTTGGTTTCCACCAGGACCCCTGAGTCTTTTTCTGCCAAGCTGCTTCACGACTGGTCAGACCCCAGCCTGTACTGGTACATGGGGTTGTTCCTCCCCAGGCGCACTTGCCTTTGTTGAACTTCATGTGGTTCCTGTCAGGCCATTTCTCCAGATTGTCGAGGTCCCTCTGGATGGCAGCACTATCCCCTGTTGTATCAGCCACTCTTCCCAGTTTGGTGTCATCAGCAAACTTGCTGAGGGTACACCCTGCCCCATCATCCAGATCATTAATGAAGATATTGAACAAGACTGGATGCAGTATAAACCCCTGGCGTACACCGCTAGTTACTGGCCTCCAACTAGACTTCATGCCACTGGTCACCATTCTCTGGGCCCAGCCATTCAGCCAGTTTTCAATCCACTTCACTGTGTGATATCCAGCCCATACATCAACAGCTTCTTTCTAAGGATCTTATGGGAACATTGTCAAAATCCTTACTGAGGTTGAGGTAGGCAATATCCACTGCTCTCCCTCACCCATCGAGCCAGTCACTCAATTTTAAAAGTTTATCAAGTTGATCAAACGTGACTTCCCCTTGGTGAATCCATGCTGACTACTTCTAATGATTTTCTTGTCCTTCATCTGCCTGGAAATGGTTTTCMGGATTAGCTGCTCCATCACCTTCCCAGGGACTGAGTGAGGCTGACTGGCTTGGAGTTCCCTGGGTCCTCCTTCTTGCCCTTCTTGAAGATAAGAGTGACACTTAGCTTCCTGCATAATATTTCTTCAGATGTTCAGAAGGTGGTTTTAGAGAGAGGAATAAACTCATCTCTATGTCCTCTGCAGGTAAGAGGAAGAGTGATGAGTCAATTGCCATAAAGCTGTTTAAGGCAAACGTCAGAATCTTTTATAACAATAAGGATTGCTAAGCCATGAAAGCCTACATGGGAAGATGGCAAAATGTGGCACTCTATTGGAGAATATTGTACACTGTGTCATGACTGGCACCAAATAAAATAACATAAAATAACCAAGCCATGCTTCTATATGCAAAGGTATTCAGACTCAAGGAAAGTTTTTATTCTTTTATGGCTCTTAGTAGTATTATATTTTAGGCCTCTTGGTAATGTAATACACTTTGGTGTATCTCTTAAACAATAAAGGGAATCAACATGTAAGTCTTGAATTAGGCCAGGTTGTTCAAATGTGATATATTAATTCTAGAGTTATGGGATATAATCTGGAAAGACTCTAGACATTCCTGCCTCAGACCTATCAGTGAAAGTCATTAGATGATCCTATCTTGCTAGACAGTAAGAGAGAGAAGAAAACTGTCAAACATACAGATTGATGAATTGCTATGAGAAACACCATGCCTGCTGTGTTACACAGGCCAGTACTTTTAAAATTAACAGTAACACACAATGGGTACAAATCCCTCATCAATTAAATGTTTAATTTTGTATATGATGCATCAAACTGACAAACGGATGTAACCTGTGGCTCGTTGTCTCCCTCAAGTGGATAATACAAGAACAGGGATTTATTTCTTCTAGACAAAGAGATTTTTTTTGGTTTTATTCCATTGTGCTTTGACTCATCCTTCTGTTTGAGGGGACGAGATTTGATACATGCAGCCAGCTTGACCAGGAATATGAGTATGCAAGGTCATCATTAAAAGCTGCAACCAACTGTGAAGAGCCAAAACTTGGGAGGATTTTCCTTGGCCAAGCTAACGACAACAACTCTTTCTTTGCCCATGAGCTGTACCAGAAGTCCTTATGCCATAGCAGTAGGACACAGATCTCCTGAAAGACCACCCAGTGTTGTTCACAGCTGCAAGAGGTTAAAAAAATAAAACAATGGCTGGCAGGAAGAACAAAATATTCAGTTGTCTGCAGTCTGAAGCCCCAAGAGTTTGCTTCAGTGTTTTCTGTGGCAGGGCACAAGCTGTGAACCACTCATCTTGAACAAGTGTCAGTACTCAGATTTGGGTCATTAATTTGGACAGAATTTGTTTAGGGCTGTTAAGCCTCAGCATCCAGAATCCCGAAGAGATTATTTTGGTCAGTTTTGTGTCTTTGTAGATCTGGCATTTTCAAAAAATTCCATGGAAACTCTTTTGAAAGATCTTAAATTCTGCCAGTGTTTACATTATCAAACTGAAAAAYAAAGCAGGAAAGAAAAAAAGTATTAAATATTCAGATGTACTGAATACTAGTGATAGACTTCTGTGGGGAAAGAATTTATCTGTCATCCTTAGGTAATATCATTTTGGAAGGCTTAAAGGAATTAGGCAACARGTTCACATTGCTTCTAGCTTTGAGGTGTAAATGCACCTAAGGGGGTGGGAATGTGATAAACCCAGATTATTTCGTTCTATATATTCAGAAATAATGCTGGGAAAAACAAACAAAACGAAAAACTATTCTCACAAAGATCTTTGCAAATTTGTTTACTTTTTAATGGAGTGAAATTCTTATTGGCATTTATAAAACTTGTTTTAAATAACTGGTGAAAAGATGACACGTATATTCTTACCTGATGAAGTTTAAAATTTGAATTAAAATAATCAACCAAAAAAAATAAGCAAACAAGCAAATAAGCTTGTTTTTTTTTTTTCTTATAAGAGTCCAGGACCTTGTGTGACAAATTCTCTGGTACACCTTATTTTGAATATTGACAAACTGGGCCTGTGCTTTCCTATATGTTTCTTTCTGGTAGTCAATACTGATAAACTTCAAAGTTCCCACAGTGTAACTGGGAAGAAACATAACAAGGAACGTTGTCAATATTGAAATTATGGGGGTTTGCAGTAGTCCAAGCCTGAGAAAAGAGAATCCCAGAATGTYTTCCCATTATGTCACTGACTTGCAGTGTGATCTTAGGCTTGTTGTTCCAACTTTCCTGCTCCAACTGTCTTCGTTTGAGTAATAATGAGATATATGAAAAGTCTCTAATTAATCCAAGTGATACGTGTGGATAACAGCACTGGTGACATTGGGAACCCCTTTCCTGTCTGAAGGAGGACCTGATTCTGTGTAAACTGTTGTTGGCTGAGGAAAGCATTGAGGGTTCCACGTCTGGACAGAACTGTAACCCAGGCAACAAGGGAGAAGACTGCATCAATGTAGTTGAGGTGAAATGATGACATGAGGGTATTACACAATCTATCTGCAATATTAGAACCATTCTGGGGACTGAAGTGCAACATCCCTTTTCTTCCCTTGCCTTCCTTTCTCTCATCTTAGAAAGACACCTTTGAGTCACATGTGTTTATGTTTGCCTTGTTCTGTGTTTGTGCTTTGGTCGAAAACTGGATAGTAACAACGCAAATGCAGTCAGTGATAAAGAAGAGGGAAAGAATCACCAAGTCACTTCGCTTCCCACCCTTTGCCCGCCCGCAGCGTTAACCTGCCTCGCCTTCCCGGAGATCGTGGAGATCACTTGGTCACTCCCGTGGCGATCCCCGCGATTCCTTTCTCTCCTACAGGACCCCACAGAGCTCAGTTTTCCGCGACGTTGTCCCGCTCGGTTGCCCCACAAGCAACCCGTTACTCCTGGTGTAGCGTCTCCTCCCCAGCTCCCTTTACCTCCTAAGGTGGCATGAAGCGCTTTGCTTTAGCAGCGCGTTTGTTTTTTTACAAGAGTTATCTCCATTACAGCTTCAGGCAAACGAACTGACTAATGAATTTTTCTGTCGGCGATGGAAGTACGCTGCAAGTAATTAAGGGATGTGCTGTGGGGCCGATTAAGCTGCAAGTCACAGCGGCCAGAGCCCCGTCGCGGCGAGCCCGTCGCGGTCTGTGCCGCCTGCGCTCGGCTCTACAATGGGATCATTGACTATTTATTTACTTCGCACAACAACTCTGCTGTTTACTTAATTATAGGAGCTTTCCAGTCACCAACCCCCACCCGCCCCAGCCCCATCTCTTCGACGCTCTTCAAGCCCCCCCGCCTCCGATAGCCAGGGCTCCCTAGTCGATCGCTTGGGCAGACGAAGAGGGCAACTCCTGAGCATCCTTTGTGGGGTGCGGGCAGCGCTCCCCCGTGGATGCGGGCGCGGGAATTTTCCGTGRGGGAAAAGCGAGAGGACGGGGATTTTCCTGTCAAACTGCACAACACGTCTGCCCAGAGATCAGACCTCGGGAAGGCTGCGGGGTGGTGGGGAGGCGCAGGGGAAATCCTGGAGCGCTTCAAGGCATGTCCGAGCCGCGAAACAAAATCGGGAATGGAGGAGAACAGGCAGACGCCTGTGGTGCTGCGGGGACGAGCGCGGCTGGGCGAGAAAGGAAAGCATTGGCAATCCTGCACGGGGGGGCCGCATTTCACACCCCAGCTCATTAGGGAGGCCTTGGCCCTGTTATCAGAGCCCCCTCCCGCAGCCTTGCCGCTTAGAAGCGAGTCGGGGAGGGGAGCAGAGGCGGTCGCGGCTCCCACGGGGCGCGCTCGCCCTCCTTGCTCGCCCTCGCACGAGGTTTGTCCCCCTCCCGGTCCTCCTTCCAGCCTGGATGGCATGGGGAAAAAGTGCCCGAGCTCAGTCCCCGCTAGTCCAGGGAAGGAGCGGGGACAGGTCGGCTTCAGCATGAGGAAGCAGTCGAGAAGCAGCCGAAGGCACCCGCACTTTTTCTAGCACGCCCGCAGGCTGCGGCAGGGTCGCTTCGCTCACCCCCGCACCCACTGGGCAAAACGGGGTCGGGCAGGGGTCGCTGAGCGCCGTTTTGCATGCGGCAGGGTCCAACCCCCCACCACCTCCATGTTTACAAAATGGGGTCGAGGAGCTCGAACTTTTAACGCCCTGAAAACTCGCCGCCCGGCGAGCTCAGGCCCCCCGGGCGGCGGCGGGGAGAGGAAAGGCGGGAGCGCTTCTGCTTCGCCGGCCGCCCGCGAAGCCCTGCGGCCGCCGGTGGCCGGCAGGGCGAGCGGGCAGCGGCGGGGGCGGCGGCGGGGCTTGGCGTTGCGGGGAGCCGGGAGCGGCGGCCGCGGAGGAAGCGGGTTTCTGCTCCTTTAAAGGGCGCTGTGCAGCGCTCTCGACGGGAGGCGGATCTCCCTCCTTTTTTCCCTCCCTCCCTCTTCCCTCCCTCCTTTCCTCCCTCCCTCGCTGGGCCGCCGCTTACCGCCGCCGTCAGTGGTGCCCGGACGCCGGCTGCACCGCAGCCCGGGCAGTCCCCGGCGTCCTGCCACCGCCCTTCCTCCCCCCACCTCTGCCTTCCTCTCCCTCCCCGTTTCCCCGCCCGCAGCTCAAGGTAGGAGGATGTCCCGGGGTCTCCGACTGGCCGCCACAGCCGGAGGGGTTGCATGCAAGTGAGGGTCTGCGGGGGGGGGCGGGGGAGGGTGGCGGCGGGGGATGCACCGTAGCCGCGTTGTGCCGAGAGCTGCACACCACGATGTGTCCTGGCCAGGTGTCTGTGGGCAAAGGCGGGCGCTGAGCCGGCGAACCCGGGCGCTGTTGAGCTGGCCGGCTCCTGCCGCCCCGGTCTGTCCCTCCTGTTGGGTGGGCAAACGTGTCGCCTTGCTCTTTTCCTCCCCTCGTTGCTCCGCACCGTCAGAGCCGCCGCTGCCCCACGCTGGGGGAGGAGGGGTGGGAAGCCGAGGCGAGAGGCCAGGGCAGCGCAGCCCCCCGATGCCCCCCGCCCGGCCCCCGCGGTAGCCCGGAACTGCCCCCCACAGCTGGAGCGCTGCTCCCGGGCCGGCTCAGGGCGGCCGAGCCGGCAGCCTTGAGGATGTGCCACCCGCCCTCCGGGGGGAGCGGAGGTGAGAAATGGGCTCTAACTTCGCTAGAGTTGTGGGTGGACAACAGTCTCTACTTCCGTGAGGTCTCCTTCTGCCCATACCCGGCCCCACGGTACGGCGCAGCCAGCCACCCTTTCGGCTTATCGGCAGTCCTGTCATTTATTTCTGAACAAATTCAGCATTCTTTGAGAAAGCATCCATCGCTATCCCAGCCAGGGCGCTGATACTCTCTGTGTAAAGCAAGAGACATTCCTGCCTACGGAGGGGAGGCATGATTGCAGTGAGCTGTGTGTGCACTGAAAAGGAATGAATACATTATAATGAAAACGTCTTTTCACGTTTTCCTTAGAAACTTTTGGGGCAGTAGAGCATGGAAAACATTAAACATCTTCCTTTTCCTACCAAAATCTTTCACCACTTCCCCAACCCCAAAGCAAACTGAAGGGACGAAAGGCTGATCTGTAGATAATGTCATAAATGTTTGTTCTTGATGCTTAAAACCTGCTAGAAAAGTGCATTGCTGTGATACCCAAAAGTGTCTGAACTAGTAAGTCTCTTGCATACTCAGTTGGCTAATTAGAATGCACGTCTTTCCACTAGCTAAAAATTAATTACCATCTTACAATGTCATTAATCATCGGCGCAGCAGAAACTTGGTTGTAAATTTGGACAGAGCTAATAACAGACAGAGGAGAACCTATGGTTTTTATAGCTGGTGGGAGTGACGTGCAAGTGGGCCGCAATGTGTTTTTAAATGATAATATCAACATTTGTTTGAATACTTTGGCAAACGTTTAAAAAGGGAGGACTCTGTTACTGCTCTGCCAGCAAAGCTGCAATACTTGTTTCTAGAGATCTGGAGAGGCTGGTCAAGTGTTGCGGTAAGCTATGGCTCTCCTCACACCAGATTGCAACAGCAGGAGGACTGTGGTGGCATGTGAATCGGAAGTGTTTGCAAGGATTTGCTGAAAAAAGTCCGAGAAACAAAGCTTTGGAGACCATATGTTAYACACACACTAAATTTATATCTGTTGTTGTTGGGAGAGGACAAAACAGTAGATTAAGTGATATAAAAATCTTATCACCGGTTCTTAGAGACATAGCTATGACCTGAAAATGAAAGCCATTTCCTTTTTAAASTAATATGGTAAAACTATACATCCCAGTAGGTGGCAGCTAGCTGGAACTGGGTTAACTTTTATTATGATAACAGCACATGAAAATACGATCTGAAGGAAAAAGTGTCTGATATAATAAGGTAATCCGAATCACATATCTCCCCTTTCCAAATGAAACATTATGTACATAAGATCACCATTTATACTTGACACATACCTAAAGAATTTAGTAGGCTTTTATTACACAGAAAATATTTTAAGGCCTTAGATTGTTTATTCTTCTTTCCCTGCCTATAGCTGAAATACTATTTTTCATATCAGCTTCACTTTAACATTGTTCTTGTGTATTTAAGATGTGTTACTACCATGTCTACGATAGATGACCAAAATGTAAAACAAATCAAAACATATACCCAAGGAATTGTAGATTTCCCAGCTGCTGATCACTGAAGAGTGGAGGGCAGTTTCATAAAGACTTTAATCTGAAAAGAACTGTGTAACAGTGGTGACAAGCCCCCAAAACATAAGACCAGCTTCTCCAACAGAACATTTTATTAGGGATTTCCAGCCTTTGAACTGTACGTCTCACAGGGAAGGAAATATGAAAGGCGTTAAGAATATTTACCTGCTTTTGTATTGAAATAATTCTGGACGGTGGACAAAAGTATCTTTTATAAAGGTTACCCTTCCTTTCCCCCCCCTTTGCCAAAGAAGACATGAAACTAAAGTCCAATTAACAGAAAAGGAGTCTAAGGTGGTGAATTCCGAGGCTTTAGTTAATTGTATAATCTATAAGTGGTCTTCAATCACCAGATATTTAGCGAGTTCTAAACATCTGATGTCTTGCAAGATTTACTTTTTGATAAGGAACTGTTATTCTTGAGAAAATACTTCTGGATTAACTACGATTTTCCTTCAAGGTGGGAGTTAGGGTTTGAAAGAAGGGGGGAGGGATGTTAACACAGAGCATTAGGCGATGTGTGATGGCAGATAAGAAGGAGAGCGGTACTCCTTCTGAACCCATAAAGCGCCATAAAATAGCTGGCCAGCTAACATAATCGAGGGTATAATATGTGTCTTTAAAGAAGCCGATAACAGATTTTAATTTCCTTTCCGTGATGTGAAATGACTGGAGGGGAAGAAGAAGGCGTCTTGACACCTGAAGAGGCTGGGCGCGTAGGCGCGCTGGCGGCGGCGGCGGGCCGGGAGCGCTCTCCGTGGTGCTGAAGAAGCCGCGCCCGGGCCTCGCCGGGCTCTGTCCGCGGTGCTGAGACCGCCGCCCGCGGCGGCGGGGGCCGGCACGSGGGAAACCAGCCTTGGCTTCAGTCTTAGGCGTGCGACCAGGGGCTGCAGTGTGGGCTGCTGAATACTTAATAGTAAAAGGAATTAATCACAAGTTGTTTTATGATTCCAGTTATAAACGTCTCGGTGAGTTAGGAGTTCTGCTGGGCTTAGATTACAGGTAGCAGTATTTTTTTTTCAAGAGACCTTAGAAAATCAGACTGATAACAGGAGTCACTTTGCCCAAAGTTTATGTCTTGTCTAATGTGCTAAAGCTGACCATGAATATTATATTTTCAAAACTGCTTACCTAAACTAAATTAAATTAGACACCCCCCACCCCACCCCCACCCCCCGTTTAGACAGGAGGTACATCTGAGCATTCACAATTTAAAAAGTATCTAAAGATGCCTAATGTCCTTTATTTCAGCAACACCAGGGGAAAGAGGAGGGAGGCAAAGAACGTTCACAGTATTCACGTGGGTCGGTTCTGTTTCTCCTTGTACTCAGATAAAATGTGAACGAGTAGAAGAGAATAAACGAAATAGAAAATACAAGAAAAAGCGTCTCTCTGCATTTTTACTGGAGATATTCTAAGTGTGAACTGAAGGAGTCGCTAGATATCCTTGCTTTTAACACTAGGTGTTCTTTTTAAAGTGCTCCAATAGTCAAATCGTCTGACAGAATTCTTTGCTAGACTGCAGAACTAGCCATTCATGATACTTATTTTTGACACTGCAGTTATGCCTCCATCTTAAAGAAAAAAAAATCAATGATGTTTAATAATCCCCTCGCAGAATGTACATTTCTTTTCATCAGTGTTTTATAGTGTTTTAAGTAAATGCGTGCAGAGGAAATCAGTAAGCCATAATGATAAAAAGTTACTGTGAATTGCCAACACTCTTAGGGATACAGAGCACCAACATTAAAGGTTATAATTTAAATGCTGCTGTTACTTATTTACATGTTTACAATACACAGATGTTATTCAAGAATAGACTGTAACTCACCTCTGCCATGCTGTACTTCTGATAGATTCCACAGAGTGTTCTCATTAGCTTGGCATCATAGGTATTTATTTCTGTGAAGTCAAGTTTATTCTGTGTTCATCTGTATGTATCTGTGGGGGAAGTCTCTCAGCGATATTTTCTTTAGCAATAAAAAGCAGGGAAGGAGACAAAGGAGACAAAAGATGTCTGTAGGCTGAATGTAGAATAAAATGAATTCATTTTCCTGGTGGGGAATCTAGGAATTATCTTTTAATATTTGTAATAAAGCTTAAGTAAGTTCAGTAAAAGCTTCACTTAGATTGCAAAGTCTGACAGTCCTGGTTCAATGTATTTTAATGGATACAGATACACAACTAATTGTATTTCCAAGGAAAATCTGAAGTAGTCCACAGAATGAGTTTATCTTCTTTGAAACACCTGGCCAAAAGACAAAAGTCTGTGGCTACATTTGCAGATACAAACTCAGTATCCCATTATCAAACTGGGAAGTGTTATTGTTCTCACTGAGGACTGCAAAATGACAACTACACAGATATCTCAGTACAGGGAGGAACAGCAATATTTCCATAATACTAGAGTGAAAGTAAAGCAGAGTGCAGAATAAGAGAGTGGCAGAATAAAGTGCAAAACATAAACTAGTAAATCCCCAAGTTACTGTCTTTKAAGCAACACTGCAATTTCAAGAAAGTTGAGCGAAACAGGTCTGTGCATTCATAAGGCTGTTCTAGCGCTGCCGATTCCTGTTTACCTTGCAAAAGCAGGCTGCTGCTCCGTGATCACTGGGTCCGGAGCAAGTTCCTAAGGACAGTCAGTATACAAGCCATCGCACTTACCTTATCTCATGCATTAACGTGAGTAACAGTTAGTGATGTAAATAATGTGATCTTTTTTTTTTTTTTTTTAGCCTAAACGTTACTCTGATAACCTGCCTGACTTTATTGTCAGCTTTCTCTTTCACAGCTCTAAAGCTAAGTGATTTCCACCCAGGCAGTCCGCTATTAAAATGCATGAATTGATTTTTACACAACAGATTCCCTTCTCCCCTATAGCCCCCCCCCCTTCCCCCCCCCCCCCTCCCCCCTGCTACAGACCCTTATAGCTATTGTTCAGAACAACTGAAATACTAATAACAATTAGAAGCATGTAAATAAAACCGAGATGTTTTTTTCCTCCGACAACGCTAGGCGATCAGATCGGTTGCATAATAGAAACTGGGAAGGGTGTCTGGCAGACAGCCTTAAGAAGAGAAGAGCTATCTCAATTTCTCTCACTTAATCTTGGCTTCGCGTCAGAAGCTGTGCAGCAGTGCAGTAGAATGGGAGCACGGCAAAAGCTTCGCTAGTAAAACGGCTGGTGCTCATTGACTCTCGCTATGTGGCGATACCTCAGCGATTTCTCGAGGTGGATTACCTATTGATTTTCCTCCTTTCTTGCCTCCCAGGTTTACTCGGCTGGACATTGTGTGTGTTTGGATTTCTCAAGGATTCTCCCCCGACTAACATGGATGTCCCACCATTCCTTGCAGTTGAAGGTTGCTCCTTGGCGCAGTGAATGAAGAACATGCAGGGATTGCTAATGGGTTTGGGAAGCGTAGACTCTTTCCTCTCTCTGTGACCATGCCGTGATCGTGTCTGAGGGCCATCAGTTTACGTATCCTCATTCTCACCCTACCGGGAAACCTGACGGCTTAGAAGGGGGAAGTAAGGCAGCGCGTGTGTGCATAGAAACATCATGAAGATTATTTCCCCTATTCTAACTAATCCAGTCTTCAGATGCACCATTAGACTCCTTCTTTGCTTACTGTGGATTGGATATTCTCAAGGAACCACACATGTATTAAGATTTGGTAAGATTTCCCGACACTTTTTTCATTATGCATTTAAGCCTGAATGCGATATGCGTAGGATTGACTCAGAAGGGGGTGCTGGGGGAGAGCTGGGACGTGCTACCGGAGTCAAGCACCGAAGTCCCTCTTTGTTTTGCATCCGGAGGGATGAATTGCTGTGTGTTTTTTCTGTCGCTGCAGCTCATTGTAGCCGTAGTAACGGCACGATGATGATGATAATTATAATAACAATAGAGAGAAAAATGACTGGCAAATGCGTTTGCCTAAGGCTCTGCGCAGCTTGCGTGGCTTCCTCGTAATGTACATTTTTTGTTTCCACAATAGTGGAAAGCATGGCTAATACGGTGCTTGATCAGTTAAAAATCTGTCAACTAGTTGTTAAGTTTCGGCCGCCCGTCTCTGGCCCACCCGAGCCGATCCCGTGTGGGAGCGACGCTGTAATTTGAGATCTGTGGGCTGGTTTCCCTTGAACCGTCTGCCTAGTTGCTTGCCACTTCAGTGGCGTTTAGGGTTAGAGAAGAGATAATTTATGTCTTGAACGGTGGTCGTGAAAGAGCCTTTGCGATACGTTTCAAAAACACAGCTTTTCTATGTGAGGAAAGTTGTATGAGTTCCCCCCTGCCCCCCCCCCCAAAAAAAAAAAAAAAAAGAAAGAGAAAAAAGAGAGAGAAAAGTCATAGATCAGAATAAAATTTCAAGGAGAGTAGAGCGGTTTTTCAATTTAAAGACTATCCCAGCTGGACCATGAAACTAACCTTAACAGCTCTGCCTGTGTATGCGCGCGTGTGYACGTGGGTATAAGCAAGCAAGAGAGGGAGAAATTTCAGCCACTGCATCCCCTATAGAAGTTTTGCAGTAAGGAAGGGCAGGACGGAGACGAAAGTTAACCGCAGGTCCGAGGGGGGCTGCATGGCCCGGGGAAGTCCTCCGGGGCGAGCCCCGCGTCCGCGCCCTCCTGGCCGCCCGGGCACCGCGGGTGGAGCGCAGCGCAGCGCCCCACGGGCGAGCCGCGGCGGGGAGAGGCGGCGGGGGCAGGCCGAAAGTTGCTTCCCCAGACAAGCGGCATCCTCTGCGCCTACCGACAGCACGGTTGGAGGGAGGAAGCGCGGATCTCCCGCATTCGCGCTGGCCGCGGTAAGCTGTAGCAGCCGCTACATCCATTTCTCTGGGGCACTGAAAGCTCTTGTCTTCGCCTGGGAGTAGTGCCTTGGTTTGTATCTAATTTTGTTTAAATTCGCCCCCGCACACACTTTTATGTGGAGGGGAAGGTGGGTAATGATTAAAAAGTCACCAGGCTGTTAGTGATCTCGTGTGCTGAATTCCTAGTAGTACTTATTTTCTGCTTCCATCTGGTCTAAAGGTGGTGCTTAAGGCACGTTGCTCTTAGCAACCGTCTTCAGGAATGCTTGTTTCTTTGGACATGGCTAAACGGGTCCGTATATCATTGCGGGGGCTATTTTGCATTCAGTCTGATCCATAATCATGGCCGTAAAATTAGTGCTAGGGCTGCTTGTTTTCTGGCACTGTTCGGCTGTCTGTCCTGCTACGAACCGGGATTCACAGCCAGTGCCGAGGGTCGGTCACTAGGAGTCTGAATTACTTTCAAGGGTAGCTATGTAAACAAACATCTTCCCGGCCACACCATTAGCAAGAGGTGAGCTTTCCTCCTTTAGATTAGATTATCTCCGAATTGTTAGTCCAGTGTACCTATAGAGATAGCCCTGGAGAGCAGCGTTTTGATAATGATTAGAATAATAAATAATCCCGAGAYTGAAGGGTGGTGCAGTGGGACTCCGGCGCCCAGTGACATGGTCGCGCATGTATATATTTTTCTAGGCTAACTTCTCTTCCCAACTGTCTCCTGATCCCACAGTCAGTTAACGGGTCGTACTCACTCCAGTGTTTCTAGAGGCAAAGTATGAGTCCGCTTCTGAATCACGGCATGCTTTTTCTTGTCTTTGAAAAGAATTGTCGCCAACCCATCTCTAAGCCTTAGAAGTAGGTAGGGAGCGGTTGGTGAGTTTATTTTAGTATGGAAAATGTTAGACGTAAGAGAGAGCGAGGAAGGCTTTTGCCCTGCTCAGCCGGGCCTGTTGCACATCTCTTTTTTAAGGAGTCTGGATTTAGCCTAGACCAGGTGTGGAGTGGCTCTGCCTCTGACCGCGAGAGAACTCCCGGTTCTTCCCCAGAGGCTGACATCTCTGCCTCTGTGTAGGGCATGGCGGGGAGGAGGCAAGGAGCAGCGAGTGAGCGGTGGAAAAGCTTTGGTTATTTCTGAGGGGAATTCTCCGCCGCCCCCTCCGGGTTCCTGTGTTATCTGTCCCCTCGGGATGTCCTTACCACCAGGAGGACGGGATGCGGTGCCTTCCCGTGGAGAAGTGAGAGCTGAGGAGATTCCCTCCAGAAGGCAGCCTGCCAGCCCCCTCTCTTCTTCCTCAGCCAGCAGCGCTATGGCAACAGGGGAGAGCTTGAAGCCTGCCAGAGCTCCAGCCCCCTCATTCCTCCTGTGCGCATTAACCATCGTGGATTCGCATTGTCCTTCCCACGGCTTCTCTCATTGTTGGGACTAGCCAGCATGTCCTTTCTCTCTTTCTTTCTCGCTTTCAAGCTACCTTTCAGCAACCACACGGGGAATTCGAGCCACCTGGGTTATCTGACAAATGCGGCGGGTTATTTTTGCCTGTGCCTTATGGAGCAAACACGGAGAGAGGCTGGTGCGATGGCATAATTCCCTCCCCAGCGGCACTCACTCAGGCATCTGGACGCCCGCCTGCTGCTACTGCTGGAGTAGGGCAACGTGGTATTTAGGCATCACACCAGGTGCCCTTCCTAAATGACACCTTGCTTCTTGGGGCATGCGGCCAAGTTCCCTCCCTTGCCCTTTCTGAATAGCTTCCCATAAGCAAGCCCAGGGAACGCTGAGGGTGAGGCTTGTGCACACGGTATTCGAGGGTTTCAAACGGGAACAGTCCTAAACCCTTGCTGCGGATAAAAGAACAGGTCCCAGCTTGACRAGGGAGAAAAGCAGCAGTCTAGTATTTGTCTCTCCGCTGTGCTAAGTGTGATGGAAAACTTTTCCTTATCACTTGGCACCGCACAAAAGCCAAAGTACGTGACCGCCGGCAGATCCGTTCCGTTATCGGGGATCACGTTTCGTAGCTTCCCGCTTCACTGCTCCTGTGTAAGAGCAGACCCAGGGCAGCGGCTCCGCAGAAACTCGGCAGATCCACAGCCCAGCCGAGCCGCCTCTCCGCACCCGACGGCTAGGCACGGCAGGCGGCCCGGGGCCGGCCTCAGCCCCCGCCCCACCAGCTTTTCTTAGGCCCTCTCGCTTCTGCCTGTACCTCCCTGGGGGCATCACAACACTTTGTCCTGTAAATTTGAATCAATAAGCCATTAAGGGCTGTTAACCATCAGCAACTGCTCACCTGTGTCTCCAGAAACCCGCCCCTTCTCCTTGCCCAAGGCAGTAAGAGACCCTCTTTTCTTACCTATTCCTACACGGGGCATGAATGTCAGTTCTTTGAAATCTGGASCACTCTGAAATACCCTCCTTTATTTAAATTGCCCCTTTCGGGCCTTGTCCCTGCTGCCGTGAGCAATTCGTCTTTCCCACAGGAAAGGTGTGAAGAGGGACCAATGACTGGAAGGTGAAAGCGGTTTGGTCATTGCGTTTTCTCGTTCTCTCTTCAGGTAACTCATTATTCATGAAAGTGTGGTGAAAGACTAAAGAGCTACATCGCAGGGGGCCCACTGGCCTGATAAGTGTTTCCCCACTTAGTGAGATACTTTGTTTTCTTCAGTACATTCAAAAAGAAGGGTAAAGAAAAGTAGAGGGCCGTGTCTGTAATCTCGATTTTTTGTTGCTTTGGAGTTGCCTGACTTGAAGCAGATGGGGAAGGGAGCTGAGTCTTGTGGCTTACAATGAACCTCAAGGGGAGTGGGGGGGTGTTTCTTCTTCCATGTTAAAAGCAAAAGAAAGCCAAGAGAGATGGGAGCACTTTACAAAGACTGAAGGGAGACTTTTGAACTCTTACCAGAAACATTTCCTACCGTTGACTTTTTTTTTTTTTTTTTTTTTTCCCCCCTAAAAAACGCCACACTAAACTTTTAAAGAGCTAGCATTTTCCCGGTGCCCTTAAAATAATAATAATGATAACAACTGCAAAACAAAGATGTGTATGAACATGTAATCTTTGGGACTGAACAAAAACCCCGCCTCTTTTCTCAACTCCATTGTGGGAACCTGGAGAGGGGAATTACTATACACTGGAGACTTCCTCCGTGAAGATTTAGCACAGGTTTCATCTGGCATACTTCTTAGCTGAGCTCCTTTGGCTCAAACAGATTGAGGTTTTTCTCCATATAATTGTTTTTACGAGACCGATCGTGGCAAAATCAGAGAAGAGGCCAGCTGATCGCGTCCATTGCTTGTTTGGTTGCCAGCAGGTGTCGAACCACATGTTTCTGGGATTCAGGTGACCATTTTAACAACATAACATTTAAAGCCAGTAAAGTCTTGGAACAGCAATGAGAGCTAGCTTTGTGCAAAAGGGCATGAGACAAGCGTTCAAGTGAAAAGTACCTGCTGGGTAATCATGTAGAGTTTTCCTAGTCTGGACCTGCATTAGCTCTCCTGGATGTGCACTTTCTTTCCTTTGGATATTGCACTGACACCCTTTTAGTGGAAGGAGGTAACCTTTCTGCCTGTATTTAAGAGAGAAATGAGAAAATGTACGTATCTGKTTTTAGTGGGGAAGGCAGTCTGCCTTCAGATCAAGAGTGCGATGAAAATCTGCAAAATAAACACTCGTTGTGGCAGCCCTCTGGGGTCCGTGGTTTGGTAATTCCAGTATTTAGAGCCAATGAAAATTTTACTGCCAAGGACAAGAAGCTTTCAATATGTGTTAACATCCTCACTGAGAGGAGTTCAAAATCAGTCTTATAAACAACAACAGAAATCTTTGAAAGAAGAGTAAGGTTAAGAGCCTCGGGAAGGCAGCAAGGAGGTGAGAAGCATTGTTATTGACTGGTCTAGATTAAACAGCACAGAGGAAGATTTCAATTTGATAACGTCATAGCCCTTCCTGTTTTTCTTTACTGCTTCTGCTGACAATTTTGTAAGGTAATTAAATTGGCTGATTGAAGTCACAGTGGTCATGGGGCGATAAAGACCGTTTGGATTTAATGGAATTTAGAAACAACGGTGCGATGCACACAACTCTTACAGAACGAGAATTTTAATGACTCATTCAGGGTGCTGACTACATAGAACGTCCTGGACGAGTTTAATTGAAAGGGCAAAGCAGATTAGCTGTATACAGTCTTTATTGCACTAGATAGGGGAATTAGAATTATCCTTTTAAAAGACTCATTACTGCATTATCGAGATTTAATGTAGGTTAACAAAGCTTTCATCCATGTGGGCTTTCTGGAATATCCCCAGATCCYTTTACCCGGTGTTTGGAACACCAACAGCCTTGTAAAAGGATTTTCACACAATTGTCYGATAGATTGCAAGCTGAGTAGTGTAACTCGCTTCTTACTGACCGGTACTTGTCTTTTGAAGTGATGCAAAGTTCAAATAATACCTGCCATTTAAATGTGGTTGATGAATGAAATGGCTTCTGTCACCGGAGATAAGAAACCAGAGAAAAAGATATTTTTCTAAACTCAAATATTAGAGTTTTTTTATTTATTTATTTTATGCAAGAGAAAATCCTCTCCATTTAGAAAAAAAATAAACCAAATGTTTTGCAAATAATAGCAGGTCTTTGTCCCCTACTTAATATATTTACCTTGCCTGTTTCTGAGTTTTAACCTGCATCCTTTTTAATCTCTTCCAGAGGAACAATTACTAGAAGTTCTGTCRATAATGCAAAAGAGAAACTAGAAGGTGCCTTATTTCCATACTCCTCAATCTGCAAAGCAAATTAATGTTTCCCGAATAAGCTTTTTATAATGTTATGCTGTAATGTATGTTGGAAGATTAGATTAAACAATATGATAACATRATGTCATTATGCTGTCACATCGGAACTGGAATATGGAGAATCAAAGATCACCATCATATTAAYACTTGCGATTTTGTGCTTCCCCTCCCTCCCCCGAGTCTTTTGGCTTCTTTATTGTACAGTAATAATAGTCTTAGGTTTATATAGTGCCTTCAATTTAAACARCCAAAGCTTTCAGTAATGCAAAAAGTACAGAACAAACATGTAATCATCATTATTCCAATTACTGGAGCTCGGTCAGCTCTGGATAAACTAGATGGTATTGTAATACTATGTAGAACAGTAAGTAGAAGTTCAAAAAATGTATTCTTAATTTCATTAAAAGGTAATTCTTAATGAATTAATACCACAAAGCTTTTTTTAGTTTGGGCAAAAATTAGAAGTGACCCATAGATGCGGTGCTCAAGGCTGATCTTTTYACATTTCCTGCAAAGATACACTTGGGTCAAAATTTGCAAATGGTTTGGATCAGCCTGGATTCAGATTTCCTTGAATATTACTCTTGTAGTCTTTCCAAAATGCTATTAAGTAGAGTAACTCATCTAGGAATGTGTTTGGTAGCTTTGTTTGATGTATCTTTCAAATAAAATACACATTCTTAGACGATATATTTTTAAAGTGTTTCCATTTCTAGGTGCTTCTGCCTGGGGTATATAAAACGAGGTTCTTTGCTAGTATTGTGACTGGTGTCTACAGTAGGGGTAGTTTGAAGCACAGCTACACTGTAGTCCTTAGATAACAATGTTTGTCCTTAGATAACAATGTTTAGTTATCAAGGCATCAGAAGGTTAATTCATTTATGGCTTTTACAGAATTTCATCTTTATAGTTGGGGAAATACATTCATTCACATTAGCTGAACATCTATTTTATTTTATTTGTATTTCCACACCCAAACTCTTTATAAACTCATTTTTTTCAATAAAATGATTATCTGGATTTATGTTGAAAAAGTCTGTCAATATTTCAGCATGAAAAAAAACCCTGATTGTTAGAGTCACTAATTCTTGTATTAGACTCAGTAACACTCTGACAGAAGAACAGTCCAGGGAGAGCTTACTTACTATGCTGTCAGGAACTGTTGTTCAGGAGACTTGATGAGTTTTTTAATTAAATGTATGATGGCTTTTTTCTCTTATTTTCTTCTATTTTAATATTTTACTGGGTGTCTCTGATGTTTCCTAATGATATAAACACTCCATCTGATTTCAATGTGTGCAGCTAAATCTTAAAGTATTAAATGATCCGTGCTGTCTTTTTACAGATGAATGRAAAAAGTAATGTTGTTTTATGGGTGGGCAAAATAATTTTGAAAGAACAGTGCTTTTTTTTTTTAACTTTTGCACTTCGAATCATTTGATTCCTTCCCTCACTTCCTCTTTTTCCTTATTTATTTTAATAGCTGAAATGGAAAATCATTATTTACCTATCCGAAATAAGAATGCATGTTTGAATGTTATTTTTCTGGTCTTTTTTGGAAAGTCTTTGCTTTTCTAACTTTCTGGGAAACTGCATGAAAAATTAAAAAAACTGATCTGTCTAAAACCTAAACTTCTAGTCCAAGCCAGGCCAGGCCTTCTCTGCAGTATTTGGAGACTGAAGGAGGCAGAAGGATTAGACAAAGTTGGCTTAGACTGGATGACTCTTACATGGCAAAAGTTAGGCTAGATGAACCGTGCCTGTCATGGCATCAACAATATGGAGGAAGAGAAAGTGGATTGAGTAGGGATTTTTGTTTTCTCTCCAGGTTTTGAGTTTTATTACCACATACTGAACTCAAATTCTSAGGTAGGAACTTAAAAGGGAAAGATAAATATGTTAATGGCTCAACAGCCTGATATTAAAATAGAAAAATTGCTGAAACAGAAACTGCTCACTCATTCTGCTAAAAAATCACCAGCAAATGAGTATGGTGCTTGTTTTCACAATAGGTAATCATAATCAGTCCTGTAAATAAGGACTTGTTTGTGAACATAGGTATATAACTGATTACTTACTCTACGGAAGTTTATTGAGTAAACTTTATCAAGCTTGTTTCAAAAGACACAGAGCTACTTCAGCTTTGGAAGAGCGTGCCATCTTCACACTTAGCTCTTTCTGTATCTGCAGCAAAATATTTCAGATTGTGTCACATTTATCTGAATAGAAAATTAGCTATTACTTTGAAGTGTTTTTTGTCATAAGGTAACTGATACTGAATTTAAAACTCTTTTATTAAAATGCTCATTCATGTGCATATACACACTTAGTAGGTAATAATCTGGGTAAATTTATCAAGGATTATTTTATAATTTAACTTGTCATCCATTTGGGTTTTTGTTCTTCTCCAGGAGCTAAATATATACCAGATATTTCAATCAGCTCAGGAGCTAAACATATATCAGCTCTATCAATTAGCTTATATTTATGCTGTTATTTTAAAGTTGTACAATTAGGTGACTTACTGAACAGTCCATAATAAAAATAATTACAGTAGTAAGCATGAAATATTTACAAGAAAATCTGAGTCTCGTAGCTCACCATGGTCAAATTTATGACTTTCACCTTTTTTTTTTTTTTTTTTTTTTAATAGGTAAGAAAGTAATTAAAGTCCTGCCTTAATGGTTCACATTGTAAAACCTTGAAGAAAGTAGTTATTTGACTTGGAGACCAATCAAATCTTCTATTCCTACCTATGTTTTCAGAGTCAGTGCTCAATCATCAGCCAATACCAACTACCTAGATTGTCAAAGAAATACATTCCTTGATAGCTTAGTGCTAMGTTGATTTATGCTTGTGTGGGATTTTTACTTTTACACCACATGTGATATGAAATCTGTGTGTACTTGGTAAAGTTTCTTATATGTAGTAATTCACAACAACAACTTATGGATCAAATACTGAAATAAGATAACCTGTAGTATACTTTAGGTCTGACCCTTTTCTAACTTTCCATTCAGGTCAGTGGCTTACGTTAGTACAAAATGAAGTAAGAATCAGAGTTGTAAATTGTAGGACACTGTTTAGAAAAATAACGTTTTAGATCATTCAAAGGCCAAAACTAAGTAATTATGTTAAAGTCCATGGAAATTTGTCTGTTTATCCTAAGTATAGTCATTGCATAGATGAGTTGGTGATAGAGTATTCTTCCAAAGATGCATGATTAGGTCCATAGCTACATTGAATGACATAGTGCTCTTCAAGTCAAGCCATCTATGCTGGTTCACATTAGCTAAGGATCTCATTCTAGAATCTGTCTTTCCTTGAATTTTTTTTTCCAATTATTTTTTAAAAATTGCACTATGTTTTTTTTACTCTTAAATTTGTCATTCACTTATTGTTATTAACAATATTTAGCAATATGTGCTCTAAAACAAATAAAAAATGATAGAGAATAATTTCAACTAGTGTTTTTTTTAAGCTGGAAAGGGTATACCCATTGGTCAAAGATACTGCAGTCCAGTAGTAACAGTACAACCTGTTTCACTTATCAAACACTGCAACACCATCAGAAACAATATGCTATGTAGATGTATATGTAAATAACAAAAAAGAATGGGAAGGTTACATATTCTGTAAGATAAAAGTATTTTCTAAAGCAATAACTTCATTGTTATTTAGCAACGTTTATCCTACAAGGCAGGAAATCTTTAAAAGAAATTCCATGTTACTTATTCATTAGGAAATTAGGTAAAAAGGTACATTAGGGAAATTAAAATCATAGAGTACTCTAAATCAGGGGAATTAATTTGCTTTTAAAATGCTGCATCATAGTAATTCTTGGTTTTATATTTGTTAACTGGAACATGTATCTTCAGATTGCTATACACATTTTAGGCATTTCAATAACTGAAATTTGTTCATAAAAATCATAGAGAACCTATATGAAATTATCAGCATRCATTCAAGTACTATATTAAAATTCATTATTCTTGCTTCTTATTGTGCCACTTAACAAGGATGAATATCAGGACTCAACCTTAGGGAATCTAATTTGTAACATTATTGCTTGTCTGATTTTTACTGTTCGACAATGTTTACAGTTTCATGATTTGCTACGCTTACAAAAAATTCCTYTACTTACATGGATCATTTTTTCATTCAAACTGAAAGAGAACCTTAAACCRGTTACCTTTTCCAGTTAATAACTATGTATTTTAAAAAAAAATTATATATTCTTGCTTAGAAAAATCTAGTCTTTCTGGTGTTATATGGCACCCATATATGCCTCTTTCTAGTCCACATAACAATGAGCTTTTGATATTTCAGTCCCTGAAGCTGGTATTTGAAAAGATTACTGTACAAAATGGAAATGTAAGGCCAGTGACTGGTCATAGCTAATTTGATGGCAAATGTGGAATTCTTCCTTTTAAAAGAAGATATCTTAAGTACTGAAGGAGTGTGTCTTGCTAATTTGTAAGAACCACAGTTTTGAGTCAGTCCATTTTCAGAGCCATGTGATTTTTGGCTAACAGTTTTTTGGTGCTTGCCTTCATACCTTGTGATGCTGGTCTTTTACACACTGAACTACTTAGACATGCCCCCAAATATTCCTGACTACACTATTCTCTTCAGTTTTTTGAAAAAACTTGATAGACAGCGTGGAGGTGGTTTGAGGATAATAATAATGCAGATGTATTAAAGGCCTTCAGTGATGAACAAACAACACAAAGTAATTGAGAGGGGTTAATGAAAAAAAAAAAGCACTGTTTACCTACAAAGGCCATATACAACTGTGCAAATAGTAAGATTTTTGTTTCTGTTCAGTCAAAACCAAACATAAAGGTGGTACTTGGCAAAATGATCCAATAATACCAAAAAGGAAGTATAGCTTTGTTTTTGTAAGCTAAGAATTTGCTCAGTTAAATCCCTTTGCTTGTTATTGGATGTGAAGTATAATGTTTACATAAAGGTCAGAAACATAGTTAAATAATCTATTTATGCTGAGATTTGATCTTTTCTTAGCCTTGAAGGAAACATACATGGGGTCAGTTCAGGAGAAGTGGTAAGCCCTGTGCATGCCTCATCTGTAAGTAGCTGAGGGAAGAAAATGGAAATTTTTGAAAGATACCTGTGACTTCCTTTCAGTACTGCTATATGTATTTGTTTGGATGTCCTTGAGAAGGAAAGACTATAAAATATGACTGTTATTAAGGCTTATCTCCTCACATCTTGGCAGACTCTATCATTCACAACATCCAATATGCCTGCAGAAACTTACTGTGTGACTATAATACAGCTAAGAAAAATGTGTCCAGAAATGCATTAAATCAGATTTCCTAATGTCTTTTCAAACCTACCTAAACAATGAAAAATCACATTTAAAGATCAAATCAACATTAGCTAGTCACAACATCTTCAGTGTTACCCATTTGTGACCTTTTGCATCTAGACATTGGAGATTTCAAATTTAGCTATGCATTTGTATCATTCTGTGATCATTAATGTTCATTAAACATTGCATTTGTTGGAACTTAAAGTAAGACTATACCATATTCCYATACAAACAGTGTGAGTTGCTCTTCAGAGCATTTTCCACTCTTTTCATTTATAGGAAGATCCTTGAAATGGATAAAAATATTGTGTCTAACTGTCTTGTGGGCACAGGATCTGTTCGCATTGATTTCCTTTACTCTCCAGACTGTTGTCTAGTTTGTAAGAAAGTTGCAACACATGTTTTTGGAAGCCTTTTTTTTCCCCTCTGTTACCACAGACCATTCCAAAAAATCTTTTCTACTTTGGGGTTGCACTATTTACTGGYTTCTTATTCATCAGAACCCATATAYGGTTATAAAGACAGAAAATTAAAAGCCCTTTGTCATCTACTCCACTCTGGTTATATACTTAAAAAGTAAACAGCAATATTTTTACTAATCCATATTAACAACAGAATATTGGACTTTTAATGATAAGTCCGTTTATTACTTATCTTATTTTTTGATTTGAGAGTGACGCAGTATCTTTGTGACTTGAACAAAGGAAGTAGGTAGCAATCATCTTACAAGTACAGCCTTGTGTGAATGTGTGCACATACATATGTTTTCCTGTGGTGGTGGTCCAAATGCACAGAAAAAAAAAAAAGTGGGAGTAAGTCTTCTTTGCTGGAGTTGTCTTTAACATAAACTAGGAGAATTCCCTGAGGGTGCATCAGGGATCTTTGATGGAAGGACTCATAAGGACTATCCATCTGCTTTCTGACAAGTAGTGTGAGCATGGGATAGCAAAGAGCTGTGAAGGTGGCAGAATCTGTTCTCACATGGTGTGATCTTCATGAATATTTTCAAAGAAGTGGTCATGAAAACAAAAAATTTTCAAGAAAGAAGCTATGAAATTCAGCAAAACCCACAGGAAGTCAAGCATATTTGTGAAGGAAAAAAAAAGAATTGCTACCCTAAGAAAGAAAAACTAAATTCTGTTAATGAAGCTATGGATATATACATGCTTTTATGCATTCAACACCTGCCCCCCTCCCCCAACTGCTAAGAATGTGGAAATGGTACTTGTTAACATGTCAACTCAATTTGCTGTAGAGCAATATTCTTAGTGTAAGGCAAATCTTCATTTAGAGAGTGGATCCGCCCCTGTGCGAGATCCATAGCAACTTACTTTTGCTGCTGTTTTAAGAGGATGTAATTATACCAATATCACTGGGTGCAACTAGCAGTACGGTAAATCAGTAGATCATATTAAAGTTGATTTCTGCTACAGTTTAATTTCTTCTTACCTGGGTAGCCTAAAACTACAGCACTGTAACAAACCTTTAGGTAGATTTTCTGGGCCTCCATTGTAAGGAGCTGTGATACGCTGAGGATATGTGTACAGTTTTTTGCGGAGCAATTAGGGGAACTCGTGAGGAGACAGAAGAGTCTTCATTACTTCCATAACTGATTAGGCACACTTTCCACCAAAGTTTACCCACGTGGATAGCTTCACAAATGTGGTTAACAGGTGGAAAGCCAGAAGGGGTTTTTCTTCCATGAATTGTCCTGTTGAACCATAATTTTTAAAAACAAGAAGCTGAAAGAAGTGACTAAATATTAGCTTATGTTTTAGAGTTCATTTAGCTCTGAAGATGAAGCAATCCATGGAAGCTCATTTTGTCTACTTTGGCAGAAAATAAAACCACTGAAAACTAGAAAATATTGGCTTTGGTGTCATCCTAAAGATAATTGAGCCGTTTGAGCTAAGCAAATTGAGAGGAAAAATAGAAGGGGCTAGTCAAAGTGTTAATGAAATATTTTGCAGTTGGTGAAGATTATTGTGCTGTTATACAAAAGGA
Organism: Oceanodroma leucorhoa; assembly: GCA_030449065.1. NCBI lineage: Eukaryota > Metazoa > Chordata > Aves > Procellariiformes > Oceanodroma > Oceanodroma leucorhoa. The sequence continues at coordinate 16,279,628 of JASVER010000001.1, forward strand.
TTTTTTACCAGGGCTGGCAAAGGACATGAGGATACTGAGATGTTCAGATGTCTTATGAGTTCTGAAACACCCTATCCTAAGTACAATATTTTATACTTGCAGTGATAGTGAGCTGGAAGTGCAGAGGATTATGATGCTTCTGCTTTTTAAAATGTCTTTAGCTCATGTTTTATAAATAGTTCTCTTAATTAAATTTTTTATATTCTTTGGAAATTAGTTGCGTTTCAAAAGAATTCCAGATTTTTAAGAAACTCATTTAGGTTGATTTACATCACAGGCAAGAGTTTTTGAACACAAAGATTAGTTCACAACTAGGACTAATATTTAAACTTCTTCTATAAAAAGTGCGAACATATTTTTTTTTAACAGCATTATCTTGCTTGCAGTATATATTATCTTTTTTTTTTAAAATAATAATTCTTTCAGTAGCAAACTAATATTTTACATTTTTTTTTTGTCTTACACAAACACTATGGTCAGACATACAAAGATTAAGCAAGACAAAACTTTTCAAATGGACTTAAGTTCCATTGTAAAAAAAGTCTTAATTTATTGTGCTGTAAATATGTGAAGTAATGGGCTTCAGGCATAACTATAACTTTTTCCTTGAAGTGGGCTTACATGATTCAAGACATGCGTTTTACCTTTTTCTTTATCAGAATTAGTGTAGGTGTAATCCCACCTTTCATATCAAGAAATTTTATTAAGAATTTCAAAATGCAAATGACGGTAGAACTCTTTTAGAAGTAGTTTAAGCATCACCTTCTTTTAATAAAACCCATTATTAGTAAAAGAACTGATAAAACTATAACTATATTCTTATTTGAAGATAGTCTTTCTAGAAATCTAGAAAATAATGAAAAACAGAGAAAGTAGACTAACAAATGGTTATTCACTTTTTTTACAAAAGAATATTGTAATTGTTGTGTTTTCAAGTAGGTTGTTTACAACAAATGAAAAAAAGTATGAATTGTAAAGAAGAAAATTATGTAATTCATTGTCAGAGAATGTTCTGGTTCCCACCCCCTCAGCAATTCCATACATTTAAGGAAGAAAGGTCTCCACTGGACACTATTGCTACTTCTGGCTCTGTGAGTCCCTAAGTAAGTAAATGTGGAAAGCGGGAGAAATCGGAGCAAGAATTATTCCACATTTCCCTCATTTTCTTTTCCTTACCCTTAAATTTTGACTGTTGGACTGTGGTAGATACAGGGTAGCGTGTGTTTGGAAAAATGGCTCTTTTTCATGCTACTTTATGGCCATTCCTTTGTTATGTTCTCTATAACATGCATAGTCAGAGAATATAGAAAGTGATGTCAGTGAGCTACTGTGCTGTTACTGGAGATTAAAATAATGAAGGTTAAGAAACAAATAATACAGTCTTCATATGTGGATGAAATAACGGGAAACCTTTAGATACCATAAAGAGAATTTAAAAATAAAAGTTAAATACGATGTAACCAASAAATGGTATATGGCAAGGAAGAATATGGAATAGAAATGGAACAAGGAAAAATAAACACTCAGCAAAGCAGTACTCAGCTAAAGATGGGCACTCGGACCTGCAGCGGAAAATGTTGTGCAAATAGAGTTCTGGAGTAGGGTCATGGAAACATGGCTGATTTGCTTTTTTGCAGAAAGATGTCAATGAGAATATTGGTGAGTGTAGTGGCCAATATATCTTCTTTTTTGAAATACAGCATCACAATCTTTATAGAACATTATTTAAGCATTTATGTAGAATAAAGAGTTGCTTTAAAAACTTGAAGTTATTATTGGAGATCTCTAAGTAAAATATTAAACAGAGTCTGGACAATTTTGCTTATCTGAGGTTTGTGCCAGCAGTGGAACTTATGGCCTATCGAAATRAAGAGATGTGGATGATGGTATTTCTAATTACACAAGCTTGTATACAACTTGTCAGTTTCTTGTATTACTTTTCTCAAAAGAAGAATGTGTTCAGCCATGTCAATGTGAATGTGAAAAGGTTTCTAGGAAACCTGAAAGTAAGAGTAATTTTATCTTATTTATCAAAAAAAAAAAAAAGGTTTATTTCCTTCTGGTCACTGATATTAGTAATTTAGAGACTGGGAAAGTACTATTCTAAGAGCACAGAAACTGGAGAGCATAGTTTCATGCTATAATCAAACTCTACTGCTGAGAAACATTACTGTGTCACAAGAAAAGAACTATTGGCCATTGGTAAATCAATAGATCACTTTCATCATTACCTCTATGGGAGAAAGTTTATTATTCAAAATGTTCCTACAGCTGCCCAGTGGCTGTTGAGAGTCCAAAGCCCAGAAGGACAGTTGGCTCACTGGTTCCACAAAATAAAGCAGTATGATTTCATCTTTCAGTATCTTCATGGGAAAAGTAATGAAGATGTTGATGCCTTATTAAGGGCACTGTGTTTGTGTACTTTAAGCATTACACGTGCAAAGAAGTTAAAGAGTTTTCATGCATATGCCAAGATTCTGCATGTGCCAGTTTTCTAGAAATATTTCCTTTAAACAAAATAAAAAGAACTACAAGTACAGCTGTATATGAAGYTAATGACACAATTATGAAATTATTCATTACAAATAAATCTCAAGAAGCTGCTCAAGAATCTTGTGTTACCTGCTTGATTTAGTGATTCTTGAATAGCTTGAAATGGATCTCCCATGAGCTTGCTTGTTTGACTGGATATTACTCCAAAAAACAGATAAATGTTGGTAATGACCAGACAGTACATAAGAGAGAATTGCAGTAATGTTAAAATAAAACATAAAACATTTATTTAAAAAGACCACAGATTTAAGTGACTACCATACCTGAATGACAGCCAGTGGTTCTCAGGAATCTACAAATGGTTATGAGCAATTATTTTTTGTAGGATGCTAATAACTGCTGAAAAATGATTTTTTCTTTTTTTAAAAAGAATCCTAGTAAATCATGTGCTACAATTGGATTTTATGTTACTTTTTACAGATGTATCTTGTTGGATTGCAACTGGAAAGGTTATGCTTCAGAGCTGAGTGTCTGACTTTTGTGTTACTTTCCTAAACATTCTTAAATCCACCCTAATCCTGCTTAATAAAAAAAAACAATGTTCAATTTCTAACAGTACTAACATAAAATTCCTGCATGTACTCTGCAAAATATAATTGCATTTTAACATTAGTCATGATAGATCATAGGATTCCATATGAAATGATAGATAAGAAAAAAAAAAACCACACACAGAAAGCTAAAAAATTTCCAAGTACTGTTTTTACCTGTGGAAATAGTAGACAGGTATTGTCCTCCTCTCCCCCCCCATTAGTGTACACATATTAGKGTGCACAATACATCCTTTTAAATCTGGTCTATAGGACAAACAAACAACCAACATTTTTTGCCTGTGTATAAAAACAATTTTTAGAAAATAAAGTCTGTGCATTAACTGTGTAGTTTTTGTTTAATGACCTCACATTTGGATTTTGACATTTTGCAACTTTTGGCTTTCAAATTTGGGTAAGTTTGGAATCTGTAGGGTTTTTTGTTTTGTTTTTTTTTTTGTTTTTTTTTTTTTTTTTTTTTTTTTTTTTTTTTTTTTTTTTTTTTTTTTTTTTTTCCGGATACATAGTAAAGTAATAATATTTCCTTTTTTAAGTGAAATTCTGTGAGCTTGGTTTTGAGTCAGCATTCTGAAGGATCTGTCAATATGAATGAGGTGTCTGTTTTCTGATAAAACCAAATATTGCTGCTTTCTTTTTGTGATCTGGTTACAATAACTTCTTGTTCAGTGTCTGCACAAATGATCTTTAATTCTTACACTTCTAAAACAGGAMTGGTAATTTGTCATTGTCAGGAAACCATAAATTACACTGTCTCTGAATAAGATAGAAATCTAAACTGTAATCCTCATTTTTGATAATTCTAAGTGTTCAGAAATATCTTTGCAGAGTTTTCTTAGTCTCTAAGGGGATATTTGAATGGTACTTCAGGTCAAGTAGAATGGTAAATTATTAACATATTAACTGTTGCTAAAGAACTCCTTGTGGGGACATTGTTGCTGTGGAAGAAGGATGTTCCAAAAGGGGTAGTCAGGTAGAATTAGGCATTCTTTTGTGCATATATGAAGCTATTAAAGAATAGTTGTTCCAGAGTTGTTGTGTAAGAACACCAGATGTAAGGGCCAAAGGTCTTTAGCACTGGTTTCAGTAAATCCTACAGACTAGTTCGTATACCTAATCCATATTAATAATGATTCAGCAAATTTAGAATTATGAGACAGAGATTTCCATACRTAGGTTACAAAGTTCTAGCAAAACCAAAAATGTGTAATTTGGTGATGAAATTGTGCATCATTTGAAATGTGACAGATGAGCTGTCTAAAATGCAGAAATCACTGGCTAAAGAATTGACCATCAACCCTTCAGATATGGTGAATATATAAAATCATTGATCCTGCCATGAAACAGATATGGAAAAGTAGTATCACATAATCTAATAATTTCTTATTAGCAGTTTCTTATTTTGTTTTAAAATAATATAAGTAAATAAAAATGGTTTTGGTTCTTAGGAAAATTTCTATTTTTAATTGAATCATTTTAATAGGATTCTTTATACTTAGTAGGAAGATGTTTGGTAAGAAAAATGTAGCTGCAGATAAACTGGAATGCTGCTTCTAGATTCAATTACTTTTTTTTTTTTGAAGTGGTCATAAACTATCTTGACTTTATTCCCACCTACTTTTTTTCCCCTTTTCTTCCTCTTTCCAATTAATCATCTATAATGCAATGAAAGGTTACACTTAGGATGTTTTCAAAAGTAACTCAATGCATTTATAAATATATTTCAGAGAAACTGGATARTATTGTGTATTTTTCACTGACATATTATACCTGTTATGTTATCACTTCCATAGACTTTGTTCTTATAAAACCCTGTAGGACTGTTATTTAAATTCATCATCCTAAAAGTCAAAATCCTCTCAATGAAAATTTTAAATAGTAATTTGCTGTTTTATAATGCATTTTAAGCGTATTTTGTATTTAGACAAGGTGGTTTTTTTTTTTTCTTTTTTGTATGGCATCATAATAGAAATGGGTTTCCTGTAAGCCAAGACAATGTTTGTTGCATGAGCATTTTATGTATAAAACATTAAGACCTTGAATCAGTGAAAAAAATGCATATTATAACCAGGTATCACCTGATTTTAGTAGAGCACTACCATGCTTCAAACTAGGTAACTTGCTAACATGTGGCTYATGAAAACTTCCTATTTGAATTCCATATAAGAGCGTCTCACAGATGMAAGCATTGGGAATTGAACTAACAGAGTATTTATTTGTGTTTGAAATAAGAGAAGGTAGTGTTTTTATGTCTGTGTTATTGTAGTGAATCTAAAGCGAAAGAGGTATTTTCCATCTTTGTGTAGAGGTAAGAAGAATGGGACCACATTCTGAGTTCAGGCAGAGATTTGGTACAAGGACCACTCCACCCAACTGAGGGTGCTAATTTTGTTGGGCTTGGAGTGGTTTTTTAATTGTTATTGTTTTGGTTTGGGTTGGTTTTGTTTTTTTAAAATTGGTTTAGGCAAAGACGATGTTACCTCACTGTAACTGAGGCCATTATCCTAAGGTGTTTTAACATGACAGATCCTGATGGAGTAATCCAAGAACAATGAACGTATTTTCCACACCTGCTGTTTGTACTTGAGCATGCACTTGGCAGTGTAGCCATGCTGCGGACCATAGACCATCTTACTGTTATTCTGAGAGGACAGAACACATAGAAGTTAACATTTAACATTAATCCTTCCTTGTTTTATCARCGATGTGGTATTTGGATGAGGAAAACCGTACATATGACAGTAGTTGATTTTACTACTGCTTTGTTATTAAAGCTTTTCTTCTCTCAGACTTGGCATGTTGAAATTCTGACTGCTAGGAGATCAATTTTCCCTCACATCTTTGCATGTTCTGTTGCTGAAATAACCTCAAAGGCAGGCAGTCTTCTCACAGGGGATTTTATAACTGGATAAAGAGCAGTAAACAGAAAAGTTTATGTCCATTAAAGAATGTAAGCGTTGAAGGATTAATTGCTCACCTTGTATTAAAGAGTCAGGAAATGTTAATGACAAATTGGAATACAAATTTGCAGGGTAATCTGAAGTCTCAGTATTTATTCCTCTTGATGCTTTTCTGTTTCTGCAATAATTTAGTGTATTTAAATTTTTAAAGGAAAAATAAGCAAGCAATTTTTAAAGGAAAAATAAAGGAAATTTTTTTTATCTCAGATTACTTTGTAATTAATCAAACCACAAGTGTGTTGAGTGTTTGTATATATATTGCACATATTTGTATATATATTTATATAGACTTTAAAACACACTTAAAGATTAAAACTCATTGGCTAAAGTGACAACATTTATAATTAGTGTATACTTGTGCAATAATCTTGATCCAGAATTTGACCCAGAACATTTTAGTTATTTTATAAAGGGGCTTTGAGTTACTCTTCTCTCATAGAGTATAATTCTTTCCTGGGATCCTAAATTTGGGCTAGATTTTCCCTACTTAAATCAAGGCTCACTAAACACCATAGGTCAGTTAATTTTTTGTACAGTTCCAGGGATGTCAATAACAGTGTTTTCAGTATGATCAAGCAACAGGAAAGATTGCATGATGTAACCTGATTTTTAAGGGGGTTGAGCACTTCTTGTTCCTATTCATGGGAAGTGGCAACACTTATAAGTGACTCTTAATTACGTATGTGAGACTTCGCAACTGAAAATTTAAAGATGAAGGTTTTACATTTCTTAAATATGGTGTAATTCATATTTCTGCTGGCTGCTAAAGTGACCAGATCTGCTCACTTACAAGCTTCTCTGATCTCAGTAATGGCTRGATAATTTCACAGGGTTTTGAAAACTACCTTCGCTCTTAAATCTCTTTCACAAGTGGTTTAGCCTAAGGAAAAAAAATAGCATATCCAATTCAAAATTGTTTATCCAGTTTATTTGTGCAAAGGTGTTTGAGATGGTAATTTTGAATTATCTATTCCTTGTTCTGAACCTTTAATACAAGTGGCCATTGGTATGTTTCCATAATTTAGTCCTGCAGCCATGTTTACACATAAACCTTCCCTGGAAGTTTATGTACAGAATAGACACACATTATTCCTAAAACAATTATGGCTTTATAGCACAATAGTATAATGCTTCTTAAGGCAAATAGAATCTGAAAATCATATATTTGATTTTTACCCAAGTTCAAGGCTTTCGTGTACTTAGGATGATCCTATATGTTTACAGGCTTGTCTTAGAAAAGTGTACCCTACATGGCTAGACGAACTGTGAAACAAAGAAATTCTGCAAGGAGGCTTAAATCTGGTTACTTGAGAATGGTTTAGATATCTATCTACTTAGCATTACAGTATTCAATGACTCAAAGACTGTAAYGAATATCTTCAATAATATCAAAGTTAAATATTCACAGCAATATTATTAAAAATTTTGCTTTACRTCTTAGCTTTACAATTATTGATTATAAGCTTAATGCAATTTCCAGCTTCAGAAAAGATTCTGTAATTTCCATGCCAAATTTATGAGAGTATTCAACTAATAAAATAGGTTCAAAAAATCCCTCTGTGTTGTTTAAAGCAAGTATTGTGGACTCTGTTTCACTTAGTGTATCTGTTTCATAAAATAAATGTTATTTTGAAGCATATATATCACAYCAAAACAGATGGATCTAGAAATCTAGAAACAAAGCATATGGATATACACACACTAAAATATTCTTTAGAATGAACTTCTTATGAAACTTGATATATATATATAATTGTTGGGAAATACAACATGCTCTGCTAATAGAGTTACTTTTGTTGAGTTTTTAGATATGAATGGAAATATAACAGATAGTTAAAAACAAAATTTTACTTTTAAAACATAAGATCAGTGAGTGCTGGGAACTTACTGGCAAGTTTTTCAACAGTAATTTTTAATGAATTTTTCCAGTGTATGTGTAGAGAACATTACATGAAAAGAACTTTTTTCTGCTTTTAAGCTGGCTGAAATGTAGGCAGCAAAATATGAAATATCTTCAAGCAGTAACTAAATAATATAAGCATTTGTTTCCATTTGCAAAATGTGGTGCTATTCTGTGACTATTTTTGGCTGTTTCCCTCTTATCTTGATCTTAGAACACCTAAGTGCCAACATCTCAATGTGCACAAAAAGYAGCCTGCATAACTCATTTAACAATGAATTGAATTAGTCTTTATGTATGAGGGAAATCTCAGGAACAGATAATTTGGCAGGGTTTTTACAATAAACACATTATTTTCCATGAATAGATATATATTTTCCATTATTTCTTTTTCAGAGGAAGTAAATGCTTTCAAATTAACATATTGCTTCTCTTATAACATGTTGGTGAATGTCTACAAGATTCCGATGGTGGAGTTTCCCTTCTGCACTGTGGCTACTTTAGAAAAATTAATATTACCATACCACTGCAACTACTTATTAAGAATTGAGTAAAGAATAATGGCTCCTGGGCTTCTTTGTTCCCTTTTTTGTTTTATATTCCATTTCCATTAATTTCTTTCTTCATTAATCCCACAGCTTTATCCATCCTTTGCAATTTAAAGCTAGAGAAAACAAATTAAGAAAAAAAAAATCATTAATTGACTTTATTTGCTTTAATGCTGATAGTCCATATTATCTGCTCTCTTAAATTGAGTTTGGGATTGCCAGCTTTAAGGGTATTATACTACATTTTGGGATGCTGCCAGCATATCCTGAGCAAATATATTTAAATCAAAGCTAAGCTGCTTAAAATATTCATGTTATGCTCTTAGTATGGTTTAAAGAAATGTGAAACCATTTAAGACTTGCAAACCTATTTTATGGCCAAAAATGTATTTGAACTGTCAGACATATAGCCTAAATCGATAGTCACTCTTAACTTTGTTTAATAGGGAAAGGTTTCATTGTTTTATTAGCAATGGTACATTCAGGGGCTAATTCATTTGAAATTTGTGGCATAATGCAGCTATATTATTTATAGAAGTAAAGAAAAACATTTTTATCTGAAAACAGTTTTGGGAAAAGGAATATTCTGAAGAGATAGAATCATGCATGCAGGGAAAATGCACGTTTGTTTTGAATAGTTAAACACATTTGTTTTATACATTGCACTTTTATGCATTGCAGGGAACTTTGAATATCAAATTCAATAATACACTAATTCAAAAGTCAATGTATTTTTAAATAGTAAAACAAAAGAGAAATATATTTGAATATTTACTATATTCTGTGGAGAAATACATCCTGCAAGAGAAGCAAAACCAGGAATTTTTAAAAGTTTTGATGAAAAAGCTTTGAAATAACATGTTTAAGCCAGGTACTAATTTGTCTTTGTGAGTTTTTTTCTTTTGTTCATTAAAATAATGTGTCTGCTGACAAACTGACCTATGATAATTTTGCAGAAATCTAGTTTTTCTTCAGTTCTTTCCTACAGTGACATGAATAACAGTTGCTGTTAAGGTCAGTTGAATTTGGTGGAAGATTAGTAATGAATATTGAACTATCTACTAAGGCAGAAGTTGACTAAAAGCTAGATGTTAAATAAAGAGTGCTATTTTTTTTTTWTTATTTTTATGTGGATATTCACTTTAGAGAAACAAGTTGTAAAACAATGTGGTATCATCTCAAAAATTTAAATACAATGCAAGCTATCAGTGTTTGATCTACTACTAACTAATCAATAAAACAAAMGTATTGGCTAGAAACTACAGGGCCTACTCATCCAAAGATGGATAATAGGTTTTTATATAATCATATCAGGTTACTTAAAACTGAAAATCTAGATTCACACTTTCAGTTTCATCCTAAGTCCTTTATAATCTAAACTGGATCCCACATATTTCTGTAGTTTAAGAGAGTACTATCTAACTAAATTTTGTTACTGCAGACTATTAATTCTTAAATTTTGCCTTAGTTTTCTTATGATGAGCCTAAATGCGAGCAGCTGACTGGTCTCTATATTAGCCTGATGGTTATATGCTCCCAAGGCAGCTAGAAGGTGAAGCTTTGAACCCCCTTACTATAAGAAAGGTATTGAACCTGTGGTCTGCCTCCCCAGATAAATTATGTCTCTGCAAGTTTATTATATAAAAGATAGCCATGATGATGAGAGAAAAATATGCAACTAAATCCAGGAGATGGATCAGGCTAATGGATTCCAGTTTCTCCTAGGTTTTTGTAACGGAAGGCTGAACAAAAGTGTCTGTGCTTCGGGAAGGGGCAAAATTTCAGGTATATCCCAGTCTAGTACTTATTTTAGGCATGGCCTTCCTTACCCTGTGTCATCCCATCAGCTACCTGTTAGGAATCATTAGGTTGCTAATCCTGATCACCTAGTGGGCTCCTTAAATTACTTGGGGATTTTAGGCATGGACTTTACCCTGAGGCTAGGCTTTGAAATCCCTATGTGGATCTAACCCTTGTATTTTACTTCCGAAGTGAATGCACTGTTTCACTGGGTYATATTTCTCTCCTCATTATATCAGTGTAATGTCATTGCAGGCATGACAGCAGCACTGCTGTAAATCAAAGTAAAACTTGCCCAGCATCTTTAATGGATGATTCATTTCATTCACATTATGTTCATCTTTTAAACTATTTTTCAGATATAATCTTTAATTTCCTCTCTGGGTAACTGCATAGAAATTCTAAACAGCATGTAAGGCTGGCACACACAGCTGGCATCTAAAAACTAGATAAGTGATTACTTCTAATGGATGATATGTGTGTATGTGTATATATGTATTTAATGCACAAGCCTAGCCTTTCTCTCTTGTTCAGCTAATTTCTAGTGAACACCATATCACTGATAGTGTGGAAAGGATCCACTTGTTCACTCTGGCTTTCTGGAATAGATACGCTGTGCAGACATGCACAGCTACTACCTCTACTTGTGAAGAAGAGGCATTCTTAGAGGATAGGATACATATTACTAGTGTAAGTCCTTTTGCTGTCATTGTGCTGTCAATACTCTTATTCCTGGATATGTGTTCAGAGCATCATTCTCAAAAATAAACCAATGGAACATAGGGAGTCAGAAAGTCCTCCTGGTGAATATTTCTGCATTCCATTTCCTCTTCTTGGAATAAAACCATGTCATTTCCACATTCCAGTGTAGTTCTTATTTTTCTGCCAGGAAAAGGAAGAATTATTCCAAAGAGAAAGAGAGTTTTGCAGCAAACATCAGATAATGAAAAGAAAGATAATATAATAAAATTTCTGCTGAATGTAATGGATTTGAAATAAGACATAGCAAAACCACCTGATGGCCACTACTCGGTTCTCACTAATTCTGCTTTCACGTAAGGAAGTAGGACTTCTACTGACTTCAGTGAAAGTTCAGTGGCTGAAAGACTGCTTGCACAACACTGAGTGACCACTGTTTCCTGAAAAAGTGCAAAACTGAGATGTGAGCTTCCTGAATCTGATAGGTATGACAAAGAAGCGTGTGAAAATCTTCTAGCCCAATYTGATTCATAGTTTTACACCCATATACTTACAAGGTGTGAATGAAAATATTTCATATGTGTCTGTATTGGTAGTTCATTTTTATTCTTCTCCTCACCTAATAGCATGCTCAGATTTAATATGTAGTTTAAGTCACACCTTTGCACACAGGTCTGGGCCTCTTAAGTTTTGATAATCAGTTTGAGCAGTCAGATAAACATATAACACTTCCAGGAACAAATAAAAATTCATGTGGTTGTAAGATGCCTGCTGAGGCAATTGGCATGATTTCCAATATTGACTCTCAGAACCAACTTGCCTGCTTTGAAACACAAACCTACTACAAAGACAATGGTACATCTCAGTTAAATACCTGTCCTGAGCTCTGTATTTGAGTAGCCCTGTGAAAATTTCTACCARCATTTAAAATGTGAGCTTCTTATTTCCTTATAATCTCCTTCCATTATTTTATATAAGTTTATATCTTGATCTATGTTATTTTCTTCCAGCATGAGTGATGGCAAGAAATTGGGTCATGTTCTGTGTCRGGAGAATTTGCTGTCATTTAGTAACTTAAGCCCTGCAGCAAAGTTTTTTTTTGACCAATGTAATAGATGTGAGATGCAAACTAAACCGGTAAATATTTTCAGTTAAACAGAAAATGTAAGGTCCTGAATATACACACAAGAAATTCAAACAGCACCAAAATATTTTTATTTCAAATATTTATGAGAAAAAAGGGAAATACCAACCAGTTCTTCCCAGCATGTTCAGATTTTGTGACTGGTTATCCTAATCAGAGTCATGTTAATATTTGACTGTTTACTCCAATACCTAAATTTGAGCAACTGCATCCTGAAAAGGAGAGTCCACAGCCCGAGTTAGGTAGTCGGGATCTGTGTTGGGTACATGGGGAGCAAGAGGAAGCCACAAAAGAAAGCATGTGGTACAGTGAGCTGTCAAAAATAAGCAGAAAAGTGGGGAGTAGCTCATGTTCTAGGATGCGACATTGTTCATAGCTATGAGGAAGTGGCTTCATGTCTCAAGAACTTTTTTTATAGTAGTCTACCAAACTTTCTTTAAAAAGAAAAAAAACCCAAACATTTTTATCACATTTTAYTTGAATGACTAATAGAGATGATGTCCAGTTTTTATATAATTGTTTAGTGGTTATTGCATTCATGCAGGATATTGTAGCTCTGAGGTCAATTTTTGCTTATGTGTGAGGGGGATTTAAACCCACATCTGCTGCAAACCTACTGCTGACGCTGTCTTAGCTTTTGTCCTTTTATTAATGATTTATTGAGGCAGAGACTGTAAGAGGGAAAATGACTTTCTAGCTTAGAAGTTAACAGACTTGCTTGGAAGAGTCCTGGACATAAAATAACTTTTTTATCCCTTGACTGTTAAAGGGATAATAATCCTTGAGGCAAAAGACTGAGCCCCGTGACTCCTCCTAATCTGTCGAGTTTTACACTGCTCTTTCTTCCTCTGGTCTTTTCAATCTTGAATGCTCTTATGTAAAACAGAAATGCTTCAACAGAAGGGATTAAAGAACATTCCCCAATTCTATTACCTTTGAATTATCAATAATTTGATGGTTAAGACAATCAGCTTCAGGTTTAAAGCATAGATTTAAATTCTCATAAGGTTGAGGCAGGTGAGTGTATTAAGTTCTGGGAAAAGTTAGGGAAGCCATCTCTTCCTCTGGCTGTTGTGGTATTTTGTGTGAAGCCAAATCCAATAGGCATGCTCTAATACCACCTATCAGATAAAGCACTGCAGGCAAAACAGCCGAAGGAATTGCTCACCTATTTATGCACCCCAGTAGCCTGACTTGAGTACTGAGCTCTTTTGCTGCTGTTGAGCCTGAAGTGCTTCCAGGCATGCACAAAAGCAGAACCTTTGGCAGGTTGGAAAGGTTAAAATAAGAAACAGGCATTACAGGCTTTAGGTGTTAAAGAATTAGATGATAGAATTAGATGGCAACTGAGTGGGGTGAAGACTAGAATTTAGGCATTTGGACTTGGGGTATGGTAATTACTAGATCTGTATATTAGAGGGAAAAATAAAAGTGAAGGCATTGTTTTTATTGAACTAAAGAAGGCAACATAAAAGTCATGTTAATTTAATGTTAGGTGCTTTTACAGTAAGATACTTCATAATTTCTTTGTTTTAATAACAATGGTTTGACAGTTTTTTCAAGCTACTTTATGAAATTGATATATGCATTGATGCTGCTGTCATCAGCAGAGTCCATGAGAACCACGAAACCTTACATATGCAATGTTCCTGCAAGGTGTTTAATATGTTAATATTAACAACTATACCCACAAATATATATTGTAATACATGGAAATATTGTCTATCAAACCAATGTGGTTGATGTATGTGTAATATACAGCATAAAAAGACCTTGACAAATCCCAATATGTTAAGTTTTGTTGTCACAGTCATTCTTACCTACTTTGTTGTCAGTATTAAGCCTCTTCATTTTGTGCAAATACCTAAAGATGCAATTACAATAGGAGGACAAGGTGCACATGTGTGCAGACAAGGTAAATCTTGCCAAGATTGGTCAGAAGCACTGGAGGCTGCTGTCACGAATGGGCGGTTTACAGACCACTCAAAGAATCACTGTCGAAGGTATTAGCAGAAAGTGATTTTAATAGAAATTTATAAAAGTGCCACATAACAGAGTTTGATGGCAAGGTTCACTCTATCACTTACTACATGGATGAAGTATACAAAGGAAAAGAGCATGAGAAGCTGAAAAGTCCTTGGCTAGTGTAAACACTACTTAGCAACAACTAAAACATCAGTGTGTTATCAAGCTTATTTTCATACTAAATCCAAAACACAGCACTATACCAGCTATTAGCAAGAAAATTAACTCTATCCCAGCTGAGACCAGGGTATCATGTTAGAATTGAGTTGGAATGATTTATACAGAGAACGAGGACAAAACGGTTAAGGGAGATCCTCCTGTTGAGTCACGAGGTTCAGAGAAGACACGGCTGGATCTAATCTTAGTCTCAGACTTAGACAACAGTTTATGTCTAATACAAAAAGGGTAAGGACACCCCTCCCATTGAGTCAGGGAGTTCAGAGTAGACCCATCTRGATCTACCCCTAGTCCCAGACTTGGTCAACGGTATATGTCTAAGGGATTATATGTGTTTAGCAGCAGTCTGAGGTTCATTCACAATCTTAAGATATATCATAAGATTTTAGCAGACTATATTTGCTAGCAGGTACTTCTATCAATTCACATGCACATGGATACAAAGGTAGATAAATATACAAAGATATACCTGTTAAAAATCCCCCTTGAGTTCAGTGAAATACTCACGTAAAATGTCTTCGCACTTCTCAATGGGYGAAGGGTTGATCCTTGAGGAGTGTTGCAGCCCAGGTCCCGTGCCAGCTGGCGACAGTCTTCCGAATATCGCAAACTCGAGAGTTTGCAAACTCTGAGGAGCATTCCACCCAGAGGGAGATGCTGGGTGCAGTCCACTGAGGTCCAGGAAAGCTCAAAGGCTCTCACTTGGGACCGCTGTTTATAGGGTCGCAAGATGATTGACTTTAGTCATCTGTCAAAACTCCTAAGGTTTCAGTAAAAATAGTATTGTTCCACTTGAGCTACGACTCAGATAAGGGTATCAGGGGATGACAATTATCCCCGCTCTTTTCCTCTACTGGGGCCAGGCAGTGGAAGTTTCTGGTATGATTGGTACATTCCCCAACCTCAGCTACGCGAGAGTTCCTGATACTGTAAAGGGGCATTTCACCGCTTGACTCATTACACCAAGGCCAAGGTTTAACGGGAGTTTCTGAGATCGTGGAGTGGCCCAGGAGGAGGTGGGGAATGCACCACCACAGCTGCACACTCTTCSCATACTAGAATAGCTAACAGTAAACCCTCTCTTCCATGTAGAAGTTTATCAATAGCAAAGCATGGGTGAAAGGTACTCACAAAAGGAAGACCAGTTGTAAGATGCATATAAGTCATTTGCAACTAGATAGGAAGAATGTTATAGATATAGAACTTACACACATATGTCAAAATCATATCATGTAAATTGAAATTGTTCTTAATCAATAAATTTACTACTCTAGAACAGACTGATAATTTGACAGTGCATGTGGAGTAGTCTTTAGGCAGATTCAGAATATCAAACAGCTTTCGACATCCAAAGCAAAGACAAACTCTGAGATTATTGGCTATTTTGGGATTGAGACAGTTCTTTTTTCCATGGAAAACACTGAAAAGACTTATTTTTATTGTATTTGCCATATTTATTTCATTCTCTTTCTCCTTCTGTCTCAAAACTACATAGCTTTCAGTCATGTCTGACCATTCTTTTGAATGACTGGGAGTTCTGGTTACTTGCTAACAGGTTTTCAGCTGCTGGGATGAACCTGATTTACAAAGAAGTGTTATAGAAATAAACCATATAAGAATGAGCTACTAAAAAATCAGAAGGGAAAAAGCCCCCAAACCAAAGGTGACAAGTATAATTACCTTTGATAAGGAAATAACTCATAAAAGCATAAAGCAATCAAGGCATAATTATTTTTTCTTATGTTAAGGTCTAAAAAAATTTCTGTGTAACATAAAGGATCCTATATTATTATTTAAGGGATTTGTTGCACTGAAGATTGTCAAAATAATAGATCAGTTCCACATAGCCTGAATAGATGTTTGAATTGAGATTATACGGATGAGTGCAATACACGACAGCTTCTCTGAAATTCTATGTTGTATGTCTAAACAGAACCCAAGTTATCATATTGCCTTTGTATCTGATATTCTGAAAATTGTTTTGGGAAAGCATGTACTTCATTCCTGGTATGTAGTAAAATATGAATACAAAATAATACTGACAGTAAGTTAAAAAATTCCTTTCTCTGSAAAAACAAACAAACGAAACCGCAGGGTTATCTCTTCTGGGAAAGTATCTCAGAACTAGTTAAATAATAGATATGTGTGAGACTGAGTGATTTCATTGAGGTGACTAGCACAATAACAGCAAAAAACCAGCATGCTGTGTCTATACAACACTCAACAAATAATGGAATATGAATTTCTTTACTTACATTCATAAGTCAGAAATAAATCTGCTCTTAGCCAAATTAACTTCCTTTGCAAGGCAAATCAATCCTCTGTTGAGATTTGCCTTAAAAATCATAGATATAACAACAAAATGGCATTTKATGTTTTTGAAGGACATAGAAAATGGTATTTACTTTTATGGARTATAAACTGTTACAATGAAAAGATTTAAGCATAAACTTCGGTCTAATGAGGAGGCATGCTCCAATGATTAGGACATTTTTGTTGCTGACTTGTTATGTTTCTTTCTTATATGGAAATGAAATACAGGTAATTTTTAAAAAAATTAATCACACATTCTTAGATTATGAAAAAAGTTTGATGCTCAARTATTTCATACATTATAAGGCAGCTGTTGCTAAAACAAGCAAACAAACAAGTGACATTGAATGTGAATATTAACTTTGAGAGAAGTAGCTGCAGGAAGGGGATAGTGCTGCAAACTTTTGCTTGGTTTTGAGTAACAAATCCCCTGGCACTGCCAAATTGTCAAAAATATTTTCTAGCCCCCTTAAAAATGTTAATTCCACTTGGACTGTATATCAAACAAAAACTCAAATTATTTTCACTGGAATAGAAAGTCTTGTAGCTTGCTATTACTGTATTATTTTACTAATGCTCATTTTCATGTGTCTGTGTTTTGGTCTGAATACCATAAGAGAGAAGCAGAGTTATACTCCTCTGCTTTGTAGACCATAAGCTTGTGAGAAATGCTGTTGAGTACATGTCRTGGTTTAATCCTAGCCAGCAACTAAACACCACACAGCCGTTGGCTCACTCCGCCTCTCTGGTGGGATGGGGGAAAGAATCGGGAGGGTAAAAGTGAGAAAACTCATGGGTTGAGATAAAAACAGTTTAATAATTGAAATAAAATAAAGTAAAATAGTAGTAGTAATGATAAAAATAATAATAATAATAGAATATACAAAGTAAGTCATGCACAATGCAATTGCTCACCAACCACTGACCAATGCCCACCCGTCCCTGAGCTGCGATCCCCCCTTCCCAGACCATGCCTCCTTGTTTATATGCTGAGCATGACATCATATGGTATGGAATACCCCGTTGGCCAGTTGGGTTAGCTGTTCTGGCTATGCCCCCTCCCAGCTTCTTGTGCACCTGGCAGAGCATGGGAAGTTGAAAAGTCCTTGACTGGTGTAAGCACTACTTAGCAACAACTAAAACATCAGTGTGCAATCAACATTCCTCTCATAGCAAATCCAAAGCASAGCACCACACCAGCTACCAGAAAGAAAATTAACTCTATCCCAGCCGAAACCAGGACAGTACATATGTTGCCAAACCTAACAGACCTTCGGAAATATTGTGGTTTCATCATTCATTTCAATTGAGTTATCTTCTTGGGTCAGGCTAGATTGAAAACATCTAGTCTTGGAACACCTAGTCTCTTGGGCGTGGATAGTGTGTATACCTGCTAGGGAGGTGCTCTGGGGGCCAGAGGTACCACACAAACTGAATGACCAGAAAGGCTACATTGAAGTCCAATGYTATTACCAAATTGACACATAGGGATTTAAAATTTTCAATACAAATAAAAATGCAGCTAATTATAAACAAATTAAAATCCTGTTTCTAGCATTTGATTTGTGATAAAAAATAAATGTATATTCTCAGGTTTAAAGAAAATGAGAGTAATCTGTTTTAGATGTGACTATTTTGATTTGACTTTTCTGAGGATTTTTTCTTTGATTCATTGGGGTATTGCGTGTCATACTAAGGATGCGTTTGTATGCGTTTGCTTATACATATGTCCACTCTATATTTTTAGAAGTGATGTGATTATAAGTTTTAAGCCATAAGGAAATCCATGTACAAGAAAACGGTGAGGTATTGAACTTTGTAAGYTCCTTTACATTATGACATATTTGAACCTAAAAATGGAAGCACCACAATGATGTCACTGGCAAACTAGCATAGCTTTCCTTCCTTGCCATAACCCTCTCACAGTGAGACAAAGTAGACTTATTTTTTTCAGTCCCTGAAACATATGCTAGTTTTTCTTAATTTTCATATTGGGACTGCAAGAACAGACCTAACTCATGTGAAAATAGATATATAGATGTCCTGCTGTCTTAAACAGCAACATAATAGATCCCTTTGTCCTCCAATATTTTGCAAAAATGTTAGTGAAGACGGTACAATATCCATCAAAATACAGCAGAGAAAGTAATTTTATTAGCAGATGTTTCAAAGTCTGCTCCGCTTCTTTTAGTTGAATTTCTACAATTATGAAACTCCCTCCAGGAGCTTGTACTTTGTGTAACTGAATGAGTTCTTTGCCTTCTCCCGTGTCTTTGTTCCCATCCCAATTGCCTGAAGTTCCAATTAATTTTTGTCTCATTCTTCCTTTCTTTTTCTAAAACCTGGCTGAAATAGAGATCCACATTTGAAAATGTGGCATGATTTTGAGGAAAACATTCTCTTCTCTATTGTAACTGCACAGTTGAATAAAAGAAATATTGCAAAGTTCATTGTTTGAATTTCTCTTTGGTAAAAAGCCTGGGCAATATTGTGATATTTATATTAAATAATTTCATAAGGATATGGAAAAATACGAGGCAAGTTTTTWAAAATTGTTTCAGTGTTTCCTTAAACAGAAGGTGTAGAGTAGCAGATACATGTTTTAATGTACGTTGATGTGGTAGAAATCGCATATTTATTTCTAAATACTTACACTTATTTTTTAAAAAGAAAACATTTATTTTCAAATGCAAGTAACTTATAAGATTTTATAAATATATTAATAATTGATTCCTTCTTCCTGTTTCATAATACTCAGGACAAGCTAATGGGCAATTGCAAGGGTTAGAAAAATATGAGGCTGTTCATATAACATTAACATTAATTAACATTCCCAGAATTAAAATAAGTTTCACCAAACTGTGGGGACACTGTAGCAGAATACTTTTTTACTCTGAGTTTAGCTTACCTTGGATTTTTGGATAGATTTGTGAAAAGTATAATTTTTTTTGCTTGATACCTCCTGAAGTAAATGCTTTGCACAAACTTTGAYTAGATTAAAATGGGCATTCTGCTATGGATTAATATGCACATTTATGTGGTACCAGCATAGTTTAAAACAACAGTCTTAACAAAAAGAAGAGCTCCTTCACATTAGAAATATAACACCGTATAATGTGCATGAATGACATTATTGGTTGAGATACTTGGTTTGAAGATACCAGTTTGGAAGGTAGATTGTACAAGGATATTGCAGTGGTATCATGATTTTGGTTGAGATTATCCCTATTACATACGGACATGGTAAGAGACTTGTGTTATAAAACAGAGAAAGGAATTGCCAGAAATTCTAATTATAAAAATTATTATCTTCTCATAGAAAATAGTTAGTAACAATTAGTAGAAAGATATTACCAATAATGAAAAAAACCAGAGGCTAGCAAGTTTCTTTACCAGTCATTGAAGCAGCAGGACAGGATTTTACACTAAACTTTCCTTTGGAAGTGGCAGGAACTTCACAGAGGACTGACATTTAAGCTGAAGATTAAACAAGAGAACTAATGYTCTCAATTTTAAAGGGCAACCTTTAGTAGAGTAAGAGAACTGGCTTGAGGTAGTCAGCTGGAATGAGAACCTTCCTAGAATGAGGAAGCATAAGGGTAAAATGAAAGTTGTCCAAAGTCAAGATGAATCAGACTTTGCAAAGAAAATTAATATGAAAAGTTTTCTTAGCTTTATCAATAAATGATAATGATAAAATACAAAGTTAAAAACACCTAACCAAACAAAAAAAGGTGGTGTGAGCTGTTTTCTAGCGTAGATAGCTAAACAGTGTATAGTCTGGGACAACCTAAAACCTGAATGTTTTCTTCARTGTTCAGTGAGGTTAACGACGGTCATAGCACAGGGTAGAACATGAGGCAAAAACAGAATAACAACTTGTACTGGAAGTTTGAAAATGAAAATTACCACAAATTGAAAACAAAATTAAAACACTTTAATAATTTCATAGTAAGGATTTAGGTAATCTCTCTTCCCATGTGCTGAAAAAAGGACAAGATTTTAATATATATGGATATTAGCAAATAATAAGGCATTACCAAATGTGCAATCTCTGGTAGTCCATACTAAACTGCTGACTAAATTTTTGACCATATTTTGAAGGAAATAAAAGCTCAAGAAATAGATTTAAAAAGAAAATGGGAATGATTAAAAGATGTTTTATGAATGTAGATTTTATTTGCTGAATCTACTTGAGAAATTATTATTTTTATTAGAGAAAGTAGGTAAAATATACCTAATCTTTCTAAATTCCAGTAGGTTATTTGACAAGATGTCATATGGGAAATGTCATAGATTAGAAATGGTGACCATTATCATGGGATGAYGTGAAGAAACTGGTTGAAGAGGAGATGTCACGGACTATGCTAATGGGCAAGAGTAAAGTTAGAGGTGATGTTTCTCAAGTCACACTTTGACACTGGCTTTTACACTTTTAAATTACTAACATAACCAAGAAAAAGAGGACTGTGAGGGTGAAATCTGCAGACAGCAAGGACTATCCTGGTGACAGAATAGTAGAAATGGGATGAAATTTAGAATATGCAGTTTGTGCATACCTTAAGATGCTGGGACATGAATATATGTGAAAAAGAAATAATGAAATGTAAGAAGGGAATACCAGAGTATAAGGAATGTACTTGGAAAGAGATAGGCTGTTATGGTCACCCATATTCAATAAAGATGGACAGAAACTGAAAAAGCAGTACAACAAAAAGGAAGTGGGATGGTCAGTGAACAAAAACCAACCTTAAAAGAGGAAACTAGGATAGTTTTAGCTATGCAAAATGTTCTTAAGGAAAGATAAGCCTATGATCTCTAAATAACTCAGAAAATTAAGTTTCCGGGAGGCTAAGTTACCTAATTTAAAGGAGAATGCGAACATATGAGCAGAATTGATCTCAGAATGTCAGGAGTCTGTCTCAGGGTTTCTTGATTTACCTTCCATAGGAACAGTGGAGTAAAACATAAAATTGTATTTAAGGCAGAGTCAAATAAAAATAGACAATATTTCTGTGACAAGTTTCTTGTGTTTGATGAAAAAGGTTTTAGAGGTCCCCTCCAGTCCTCTGTTWCTATAGATTTGAAGGGAATTTACTGTCACCATAGTAACAAGCGTGGAGCCTGCATTTCTTTATTATTCCTGGATGCGGCCTAGCTAACACGGACAGTGAAAGAATTAATTTCTCTTTGTTAATTTTTTCTCAATCCTGACTGCTACTTTGAAAGTTAGCTGGAAATGCTGTGGATTTGTACTGCGTAACTGTGTATGGCTGATTAATTATCCAACATATGAAATTGACTTGGCCTTTTAGGGTGCTTGTGTTTAATCAATAGCTCTGATTTTTGAACCACTGATGTTATTTGTAGATCAAAACAGAAAATAACTTGCTACAAGATCTTTCAATGTAGGAATTTTATGGTGATCAATGAATATCAGGTATTCAAACTGAAAAAAGTCCACAACATTTCATGTGGTTTTCTAGCTCTGGAAAGTGGCATGTGTGACAATAGCAACACGTCTTTTTTAGAATTAAAAAAAATATTGCAAAAAAGGTACAATACCATTAAAAAGTGGATGTTAGCATCCCACCCCTAATATTGGATTATTATATTACTGTGTTATATAAATGTCTTCTGATTATTTTATATTTGCTGGCGTAAAAATAAGATGAGCACCTGTGCTTTGAATTTGCATTTGATCTGTGAACAGCAGCACGTCATCTCCCTGCAGTGAGTCTTCAGTTTTCACCGTTCATTTCTTATTTTTTTCCAAGAAATGAACTAATAATGGATTCTTTAGTTGGATACAAATTTGCCTCTTTTTAAACTCTGGGAAATAAGATGGTATCTGAATATATGGTGTTCTGGGACAATGTTGACAAAAATTGTCTTCCACTGATGCCATAAATAGCTTCATAAATCTTTACAGCACTGGAGTATCACTTGTTTTAAGAATAGGGAGAAACTGCAGACACAGTGGATATGCAGTGTTAAAAATAAAGAAAATGGAATATATAATGATATCTGCAGCAGAAACCTAGTTTATACGTACACATACGTTGTACCCAAAAATATAGAAAGTATATATATTTTTATCTATTTTTCTCAGTTATTTAATGTTTTGTCCAGAATGAAGTATTATCTTGTTGAATTTCATTTATATGTTATAACAAAACCTGAATAGAGAAAAAGAGTACAAAAAAAAAAAAGGAAAACAATGGGATATTGAGATATGTTAGAAACCATATTTCTTTTTCTGCAGTAGGCAGCGGGTATTATCACTAGTTGTTGCCCAGATCTCTTCAAATAATGACTTGGGTCTGTCTATAGGGCTTTTTATGGTTTTTTTTTGTTTTTTTTTGGTGTTTTTTTTTTTTTTTTTTTTTTTTTTTTTTTTTTTTTTTTTTTTGGTCAGAGAGTGCTTTTATGTCTGACTGTCTATGTTCACAGACTTAGTTATAATCATACATTGAGAACCAAAACCATATGTAAATAAAGGTATTTATTTGCATTTCTTTTGCGAAGACTAGTAGGAAAAGAATATAAATGTACCTCACTACTCAGTATACAGTAATATAATTTAATATTGTAAGCTTAGAAAGATGCTGATTTGAAGTATAACACTTGCATGAACCAAACTGACATTTCTTACTGGCAAATGTATATGAATGGGATCTGATACGCAAGAGTAAAGTTCTTCTTAGAGTCCAGTCCTATGCTGTTATTCACACAAAGTTCACATTTTCTTGAGTATGGTTAGTAGGAACAGGYAAAAGAAGAGCAATTGCAAAACAGAGAATATGGTTAACAAGTTGAAGGTGAAAGTCTGTGGAGGCTCAGGTCCTAGGCAAATAATCCTATTTTAAACCATTGGGACCATTCTTGTTCTCTGAGGTTTAAAAGAAGGCCAGACATACCTTTTCTCAGGAGCTGGGATTAACTGTATTGACATGATAATTATGTAATTCTAAGCACTGAGGATACATTAATTTAAAAAAAAAAGACAAGACACAAAATCTCTTCCTTCCTTTTCTTTGCCTGCTCCAATAGCTTAGTGACACTACCCAAGTTTGACTGTATTTTACTCTATTTAGATAATTAAGAACCCCTCCTTTTTATTAACTTGTATGAAAAAGCTGAATTGTGATACAGAAGACTAATATTTCTATTTAAAATAGAAAATTTATATTGAAAATTGAAATATAATTTCTGATTAATTTCTGAATAATTTTCATATCATTTCTGAAAATGTTGCTATTGGTTAGATAGTGACTGATTTTTACTAGAATATAGGAATTTATGGAAAAGAAAGGAAGAACAGGGTAAAAGTGGGCAAAAATACTCTATGGGTTAAGAAAATACTACTGCATGTATTTTTGCCTTTTGCAGAAGAATTACAGTGTCAGTAATCTGGCTGACAAAGTGAGTTTTCTCCAAAACTTTCTACTCTTTGGAACAGTTACAGACAATTTTTTATTATCTGGAATAGTATTGTTTAATTATGTGCAGAAACAATTGGTTTTTATACAGAAAGCTGGAGAAATCTATAGTACGCTTTAAATCTAGGAGAATTCCTTCTCCTAGAAGAGAAGGAATAGATAAGTGTTCATCCTTGCTTTTTATTTACATATTTCTGTGGCATTGAATGTGACCAGATTTTCTTAGGATGTTGTAAATGTGAACTCTCAAATGTGTAAATTGAGTGTATATGAAAGGGAAGAGAGAGTCTTTGTAGTGTAGTATGTTCTCCTGCTTTATTTTCATTAAGGATGTAGCATGTAGGTAAAAGAAGTTTCGAATTAAGTTCTTCTAATTAATTTCTCATCTTCAAAATGCTCATAGAAATGAAGTCTTTTCAGCACACAGCTATTTTACTTAAGTACCACTAACACTCCAACTACTGCTTTAGAATACAATTAATTGCAAGATAACCTATGCTAAACCTTCAGTCCATATCTCTGAAAGACTGACCTATTTTAGGAAATGAAACAACWCAAAAGAAAGAAATATCTGCAGGCTTTTCTGCTCTGCAGAGGCTGTTGGCTAAAAGAATAGGGACTGGAGGGATTGTACGTTAAGAAAACATGTATGCTTCAAGATAAGCAGGTGTAAGAAGATTTGGTAGATATATCAGCACATCAATCAGCTGCTTAGTCTGCTCAGAGAGGGAACAAAGATTTATCCCATGTTATCTTATGTATTTAAATGGAATATCTAGGATACCTTCAGAGAAGATTCCATTTAAATTGGGTGGGATGAATTTAGGCCAAAATCACTGCACAGTTTTTACATTCGCTAAACAGTTCCACTTTTGCTGAGCTTTATTTCCCTAAATTATAGCCAGAAACTTTATCTGCTCATTCCAAAAGATGAGAAAAACTATAATCAGAATCACATACCTGTAAATCTTTGCGCAATGCAAGCTCTACATCATCTTCCGTCTTCTTTAATATTGTAATTATATTTTGTTGTTGCTTTTTAAAAAATGTTGACTGTAAAATACTGTTCTCTCTTTGTTTTCACTGAACAGTTCAGCTTTATTCCTGTGTTTTTAATTTACACTGTTTATTGGAAAATAGCATGCAAAACATGACCAATTTAAAGCAATTTTGTATAAACTTAGAGTGTTCGAGCCATATGGAAAACTGCAGTGCATTTCTGTGAGATGATTCCTTAAGTCTTCCTCAGTCCAACATTTTCTTGTATGGCTTTTACAACCTTCCATTTTGTCTAGAATTGAAAAATCAGTAGACAATCTGGCTTCACCTGGTTTTCATTTGCTTAATTAATACTGTTAACATAAATATTTTATAAAATAAAAATATGTATTTTAAAATTAATTAAGATATTACTCTTGAAATCAAGCTTAGCTTTGCAGCATTGCCAATGATCTCTGGAAAATGCACATTCAGCAGGCAATCAGAAAGTCAGCTTAGGCAGTATTTGAATCTTTCCTCACTGGTGTTCATCTAACTGGGTCATAGCTTTGTAAGTTAAATCAGTCTCCAGAATTACTACTGGCATTTTAACACTACTAGTGTGAATATGGCAGTTATAGAATAACAGCCCCCCCATTATAGAATAATGTGCCTCTCTGGGAAAGTACTGTGTGAAAATATGTGTACTGAATTCCACCCCTGATCAATCATAATTAAGATCAATTTAACATCTCTATGTACCCACCAGTGTTTGCATAACCATAGAAATAAATTCTGAGGCAAGAGGTTAGTGTCTTTTTTCAAGAAGAGCAGGACAGGAGTGGAATATGTGTATTATCAACTCATCAAAATGAAAAGAATTAGAAGCAATTGGATTTTTTCAAATACTGCTGAGATGCACAGCCAGCCTGATGGAGTAAAATATACTTAACACTCCTTTTATCCCTGTTTGATAACTCCGAATTTACTGTCCTAGCCAAAAACAACCTAGTACTAAGAAAGATGATTGCAGGTTTTTCTTCTGGTCAAAGTAGCTCTTATTTTGATTCTGCAACGTTGGGCTGAATCTAGATCAACATATAACTCCAGGAAGGTGGCCTTCTTCCTCTGGTATTTCTGCAGCCACTGTATGTCTATTTAATCATGTTACCCCATGACGCCTATTTATCAGTCATATGCAGCTGGCTAGTAAGGATCTGTACCAGATGACAACTTTTATGCAGAAAAATGCATAATTTTCTGTYTAAACAATCTTTATCACATCTCCAAACAGTCCTTGTTGTGATATGTAAGTTATGCAAATATAGCAGAATCATTCAGTTGCCCAGTAAACACGAATGTTACAGTGACCTGTTCTGATTCATGTTGATGACGAGATAGAAAACCAGAAGAAATATGAGATTTGTAGATGACAGGATATTTTTACCCTGAAGAAAGAATGTAGTTAAGAAAAGAGAGGTGTGGATATTGACCACAGTATTTTGACCGTCACATAGCTGCCTATGATTTGGGATGGCCCTTCACAATACCACAAAAATGTTCATCTGTTGGTGACACAACTCTCCACTCGGGAAGATAACACAGAGATAACAGTGACACACCTACCTGCAGACTACTGTGGCTTCAGTTGGAAGAGCTGTATAGAAGGAGAAGTGGCACTGGCACTACAGCCAGTTGTACAGACCTTTTGCTAATGGTGAAGTTCACTCTTGCAAACCAACAAAGGTATGCTGAGAAAGCTTTCTTACACAACTGTAACTTATGACATATGTGTATTTGTTGCTACAATAACCAACTATTTCCCATTTACAATTTTATTTTTAAACGATTAGTARTGTCATCTAGAAATCAACATCCATTGTAAAACTTCAGTTAAACAGTACATCTAAATAGAATTGTTCCTTGAGTAGTGAGAAAGAGAATGTGAATAAACAGCACTGTATAAATTATTGAAGTTTGCACAAGACGATAGTCAAGCAAACACTTGCTGTATTTTTAGTATAGCAAAACTATTTATTTATTTATTTATTTATTTATTTATTTATGTATTTCAGCCCTTAAACACATATTTTTTTGTCTTGCCTGTAAACCTACCAGAAGCTGAAGTAAAGTACAC
Source organism: Oceanodroma leucorhoa (assembly GCA_030449065.1). Taxonomy (NCBI): domain Eukaryota; kingdom Metazoa; phylum Chordata; class Aves; order Procellariiformes; genus Oceanodroma; species Oceanodroma leucorhoa. The sequence goes on from JASVER010000001.1 coordinate 16,306,852, forward strand.
AGATTAGTAAGAAAGTGCACGTCTGGAGCAGAAGTAGAGTCCTTGTCATAAAAAGAAGCAAAATCAGATGCCCTAAAAGTCACCTAGACAGTAAAGTTTTTAAAATAACTGGTTCAGAGAGAAAAACATTTCCAATGGAAACATTTTCAATGCAAAATTCAAATAGTCACAGTGTATAATGAACAGAGAAGAACTGGGCAGACTGGGACTACCCATTCTTGCCTGAGGCTTTCCAGGCCACAAGGAAAACCTGCCATACACAAGCTGTTTCTTGAGCTGTGAAGACGGAGAGGTGGCAAAGGAGAAAAACAAGAAGAAAGACAACAGAGTTTAAAGTCACTGGGATTTTTTTATTTACTTACCAAAGTTTAATTAATAAATATCTATTTTTAGAAATGAAATAACTAGAACATATCACTTTCGTTCACAGATCTTAATTCTTCTGTAGCTTGAGTGTTAATATGTTAATATGTAATTTAATTATATTTCTGTTTTTGTCATTATTGATATATAGGAGTACTTCATATTTAGGTATCACAGAGCTAGGAAGCTACAGAACTTGAAAATAAAATTATCTTTAAAAAAATAAAGCAATAAATAAATACTTCCTCCATTTTGAACTTTAGACTGTAGAGTAATCTCAAAATACTGTATTTAGTATAACTGCAAAAAGTCTTTCATATCCCATATCTAGGTAATGAGAATTATCTGAAAAAAAGGAAAACCAACCAAAAAACCCAAGGCCTGAAGAGAAAGGCAAATCCTGATTTGTATTAAAGTTCTTGACTGTTTTGAAAATTCTATTCTAATTTGTTTCCAGTTATGACCATAAGAATTGAGTAGAAGTAAGAAATCCGAAGTCTATTTCTTCATAGAAAATGCACCTGATTTGTCTCCCCCCCTCCACCCTCCCCACCCCCCCATCCCCCCAAAAAAATAGACTATCCTTAATGCTTGCTGTGTCAGTAGTGACTGAAGATACTGAATAACAACCAGGGACTAATCAAGGTGAAATTCTGCTTGAAGCCAAAGAATTCTGAAGATCAAAGGGCAGTAAATCTTAGATCCTTATACCTTAGCTAATATGGTCCGTAGGTCTTCCATCTTTAGAAGAAATTACAAAACACATGGCATTAACAACGCAGGTGTCCCATGGTAACTAAGTCCAGCATAGAATATTTTCCATGGTGTGCTCTACAAAGGAACTAAAGGATGGCGGTCAGCTGTTAGTAAACACTTATGATACTGCATTCTGCGAAAAAACCTTCAATATCTCTCTCTCCTATTGGCTTCTATTTGCATAACATGTAGGTAAAATGCCTTTTTATTGTTATTTTTCTCTGGCTGAAGAGAACATTAAAGAAGAAAGAAGACATGAGATTATATACTGGTTTGGGAAACAGCCATTCGACCCTCACAGGCAGGTATTTTTATTTAGATTGTGCCCCACTGATTTCAGCATGGGTCTTGTTAGATTTGTTTATTTGCTAGAGAAGAACTTTGGCAAGCCTTTCAGGTAATAAAACACTCCTTCAAACTTCAAGTATTTGAAAGGAAGTGAGCTCCATGAATGGTAATTTTTTTAGGCTGTATTTGTTGCAATCCACCGCCAAGATATCACATTTGTATTAGGCAAGAATAAAGATGAGAATAATGAAAGAGAAACTGCAGAGGAATGAGAACACAGTGGATGGCGATCATGGTCATGAAATATATGACGGCCTGGTCCCAAAAGAGAGAGAAATTATTTTAGGTACTGGTTAAGGTTTTGGGTCTTTTTTTGCTTCATTTTAGTAAAGGTAACAAATATTATCTTTTACACATCCCTTTCCAGCCCTCTGACAAAAAGTGCTAGCTTATGGGTGAGGGAGAGCTTGTTATCAGCATATTTTTTATTTTCTACTAAACAAGGAAAGGCAACTCCCATCTGCTGATTAGAATTGCTGGCTACCCAGAAAAAAATAAATGTATAAGAACATAATCTTGTTTGGGGCCAGCTAAGTCTTTAGAAGGCTTTCTCAATTGATGTCCCTTACTAAAATATAATTATTATATAGTTGACAGAGATCTGTTCTCAGTTTTCTCTTTTACTTTGTTTTTTGAGAAGAAATTGAAGAGAGAAGAAAAAGAGTTGAGGTAGGACAACAAACAAGTACACAGAAATTAAAGAAGGGAACTTAAAATAAGTTGAAGATTTGGCTTTGGCTTTCTACGACACTGACATAAAAATGAGTGAATGGGTACTATTTAAGATTGTTCAGTGGTAGTACACAAAAGCCCCATTAAAGAACAAGCTTTAATTTTATTAGGTGTAGGTAAAAGGGTTAGGTTAGAGGGTGAGAAAATCTGCACCCTGAGGCGTTTAAAATGTATTTTTAGTAGGGCTAGTTAAAAACAGCCCTTGTATCACACAAAGCAGAAACCTAGGTCAGTGAATGTAGGTATGTAAGTCACTAATATAGTGGCTCTTGAAAAAGGTTTCATATTTTTTTGGTGTATTGGATTTCTTTCAGATAGCAATACAGGTAATTTTAAGTAAAGTTCTTTGGGGCAGTGCCTGCTTGGATCTCCACTTGTGAGAAGCACCAAATATGCTTTATATAATCTGAAATGGGGATGGAGAGAGTATTTTCAGACAGCAAATGATCACTACCAAGATTTTTAATAATTATTAGGTATTTGGGTTGAATGTAATTATCCTAATGTTTAGGAATACTACCTTTTTATTTCCTGTAGAATCTAATCTTTTCTTCAGGCACAGCTTTTTATTCCCTCTTCCTCTAACCCCACTATCTACTTTTGCAGATACACAGCAATGTATTCAACTCTTCCGTACTGTTTTATTTAAAAGTGCTCTCTGTGTTTTGATAGATAAAAGACAAATGGATTTTCTTCACATCTGGGAAATTCAAGAAATGCGATTTAATTTTTTTTTTTCATGGGCTGCCTTCCCTCAATGATCTTGAATTGGACTATGCTTTGTGAGTAATCTCTAAAGCACTTAATGTCACTAGTCATTTTCTGATATTTTAAACATTCTTCACATGCAGTACTTGAGTTTATTGAGTTAATAATTTTCATAGAGAAATCTTCAAGATTTTTCTCCACACTGGAGAGGGTAAACTGCATAAAATTAATTTGTGAGTTCTCCATTGTGAGACATCCATTTCATTTTCAAGAAAAAGTTCTAGGAGCTGAGAAAGATGATTATTGTGGGAATGATAAGGAGAACAAGGAATGCATATCCAATGTATATAACATATTCCATATATGGTAACAACACAAAGGTGATGACAAAGAGGTATGGAAGACCAACATAGTTCCTACAAGAAAAGGAAAAAGAAAGAACAGGGAGAGAATTTCTTTAGTAATGTCTTCCCTTCTTGAGCATGCTGCACTGGTAAGAGCCACTACCTAAATGCCAGCAAGACCTCACTCCCCTTTGGAAGAGATAGACCACAGCCTCTTTGATTTTTACCGCATTCACCACATTTCACCACATTTGAAACTTTAGACTCAGCAATCACATGTGAAGTATTATCTTTACTGTGGAATAGAGTTAAGCAAATAAGAATTTTAAAGAGCAGTGTATGTTTCCTGAGAAGGTTGTGGCTGTAAGATGGGCTCTGTTTTATTTTTGTGTGGCCTTCTAGACGGCAGATGCATTAGCCTAGGAGACTTGGAAGGCAGAAGTAGGTAGAAGGTAGAGGTAGAAGGCAGCATACAGGCCTCATGTGAAATGTATCTGAAGTCCTTCATAACTGTCACTGAAAACTTGAGATGAGCTTTGTTGTTATATGAGCACTGGTAAAATATAGCCATTATTGTTTGTCCGGTATTCTTTTTCTCCTGTGTGGGGGTATCTTTATTGTCCTGGTAGAGAAAAAATGTTGAAGATTCTCCTACAAACATCTGCCAAATCTGTTGCTACTGCACTGATAGGGAAGCATCTCATGTTATCACTGCTCACAGYGTGATCCATGCTGCATAAAGCCTCAGTGGCAGACAGCTTTTCTGTCTTGATTTGGAAACTACTCTGGAAGGAGAGTGTGGATTTGTGGCTTCTTGACTGTACAAGGCTAGAAGCTGTTGTTCTGAGGCATGGATAAATTGGTGACTTTTCTAGTACAACAAAGACATTTATTTTCGTAGAACTTTCACTTGAGACCCCAGGAGGCTTCAAGCTGTCTCTTGACTAGGTTTCTCAGAATATCCTGAGTTGGGCCAAGAAAGCCACAGGACAATGAACAAAGAGTACTGAAAAGTCTGGTGAGGAGCAAGGGAGACTGGTAGTCTTGGCTCAGTTTAAATCCTGACCCCTCTTTCAGATGCCTGGTATACTATTTTTTGCTAGACGTTATTGTGAATTATAGCAAGAGTTAGGCAGGTCTTCTGCAGAGGACAACAAAGTGGGTTTATTAGGTGTTTATGATGCAAGATGCATTGAGGGCAGGTCAAATTCTAGAAGAGTCTTTGCTGGGTGTATTATACGACTGGTAAAATAAGTGTGTCCAAGCATACATCAAGCTGGTCATAAATCAGATGTATGTGACTTAAATGTTCTTGAARCCTTGCTGTATGGATTCAGTAGAGTGAGTGCTCCAGCCTTGGACCCCCTCACTGAACAGACTGAAAGAGTAATTTTATACACTGGTGTAGACACAGTATTTCCTAGGTTTTTTTGATGTATCTTTATATTTCTTTATGTTGCTATAAGCCAGCAGTAAGATGTTGAAAGATTGTAAGAGTCTGCTGGAATTTCCAGTGCTCTGGTCTGCTTTCTGCAGTTACATGATATCTCTGTAGGAGTGTGGTGGGGAAGAAATGTTTTCTGTGTCTAGTCCTGTAGTTTCTAATAATTTTTCAGCCTGCAACCTATACTGTCTGTGCATAACAGTCCTTCAAAAAAAAAACCCAGAATGCAGTGTTCAGGGCCGTTCATAACATGGTATACTAATTTTACAAGCAAATGCAGTGTGATGTCAAGAAAAAAAACCCACATGTTTAAGCTTAAGTTGGTTGTAGAGAGATTTTGGAATAAGAATTTTTCTTGCTTTGAATTAGGCATTTCACAGGGGGATTTTTCTTGATTAATTAAGACAGCTACAATACTTTCACATAAATTATTCAGCAATTAGGAGGAAATTGTTACAAGATGCAGTCATCCTGGCCTAGCTATTATTCATGTAGATGTTTAAACAAGGATACAATGGCAGGTATACACAGTGAGTTTTGGATGGTATGTTTCCTGCCTAACCAGCTGACTCCATTCTGCAAACAGAATGTATTTTAAGTTCACTTTCAATTTTTTTTTAATATATTACTACTTCATTACAAAATCTATTTATTTAAATTAAGTAGACAGAAGTTTAGTAAACTGACTTCTCAGTCAATTGCATTTCTCAGTACTTGTTTAGTCTTATATCCAATGCCTTCTGTACATATCTTAATATACACCCACTTTTTAATTTCTGTCTAGTCCTTGTGCTTCTCCATTTTTTTCTATTCTGTTTTGTTTTCAGAACATTGCTATTACTGTTTCCTGATTCTTCAATATTTGATGATTATACTGTTCTATTTATTTCATAAACTTTTTAGTCTAAAGAAAAGAAACCATAACTTTATTACTTTTGTGCAGTTCTACACTTTGTGGCCTCCTGGCCACAATTATACAAGTTGTAATAGTAATTTTTATTTATTTGTGTATAATATCATAACAGCTATCAATCTGGAGTTTGAATCTGCAGGTTGAATTCTGATTTGAATCCTGGATCTGCGAAATCCACTGTGGAAAACAACTCGTAGCAATGCCCATGTCTTTGATAATGCYATTTGAGATGCAAGATCTTATTTTAGCTTTTAGCGAGGCTCCTAACCCTTCTAATGCACCAGGAGAAATAACTGATTCTCAGATGTGCCAACTAAAATATTTTCATTTATATTCTTGTGAAATCACTCCCTAGAACATCACAGTAATATGGGAGATTAGACATACAAAAATAAAATTCAGTGGGCTCAGAGTTTGTTTCCTTAATTTCCTTAAATATCTATTCTCTATGCAACTTGACATAAGATAAAATTCACCTTTCCAGATTTGCCCATTGGTTCTGTTGCATGTAATTCCACTTCTTTTAATACKATTTTGAGGGTGCAAGGGAGACTGCAGTAGATGCATTCACATTCTTTCCTTGCACTTGAGTTCTTATCTCACTCTCTGCTTTGGGTATGAGACGATGATACTTTTAGCCTCAGGTCACACATGTGTAATTTGTTATACCTTCATGAGGATTCCCTTTGAGACCTGAATCCTCACAACTTTTTGAATTGCCTGTATTAATCTTTCAGTGCACTGCTAAACCCAATCTGTTGGATCCATGTTTTAGCCAGTAAAATGTGTTTGCTACAGGTTTGAACTTTGTCTCATAAACTAGTTGAAAGAGCTTGTCTCTTTTCTCAGATAGTTACTATAAAATGAAATATAATGGATTTAAAAAAATCACTAAATCAATCCTGAAGATATATAGTATATCTAAACAACGTGCTGACCAAATTAAGTTTTTATTTAATTGAAATCAAAAGAGTTTATGCATCAGCACAGAGTAACTAAATTAGTTCCCTGGAATTTACTTTCTTTCTTTGAGGTACAACATATCTTCATTTCACCAGCTACCAGATTTCTTTTTGGAAATCTTGTCTAGACAGAATTTGAGGACTTTGGACACCTGTCAGAGATTTCCACATATCCAGAGGAATGGCCCTTTGGAAGCTTCCAAACCGCTGCACATGTGTTGTAACTGTGGTTTATCCATGCACAGTAAATCCAGCTGATTCAAGACATGCACAGATCTATGGTTTAGCACATATTAGGGAAATAGGAGCCCTATTTTTTCTTTAATAAGACCAAAGAAAATTTATCACTTGGACCACCTGGCTTAAGAAACAGCCCCCACTAAACTAAACTAAGCTAAGCTGAGCTATGCTAAACTAAACTAAAAAAGCTAAGCAGACAGAGCTATTTTCAAATACACAATCTAGTCTTGATATTGCTGACATGAAAATAAATTTTGGACTTCACTTTTTTGTGTGCAATGAATTGACTTGACGATAACTAAAACATGACAGTGCTTGGGTATAAAAGGGAAAAAATGACATACTTGGTAAGTCTGGTCCAAAAAAGCAGTGAACACTTGAACACTTTTGGTGCAAATTCAGTAGTRCCAATATGTTATTCCACATTTTGCTGTCAGGATGCTGCAGCAGCAGGGGTCCCACGAGGTCCATTAGGGCAGGGTCCAGCAGCCAGGGCCCATCCCACCACCCCAGACAGCAGCAGGGAAGCCGGGGGCACTGGGGGCAGCCCCATCCCTGGATATCAAGCACCTCCCTGGGGATGGGCCGAGGCTGGGTCAGGATGTGGGCCCGTGGGTGGGCTGGTCTTGGTGGGGCCCATGGCCAGGAAGGRCAGGGCTGTGATCACTTAAGTAGCTGTGGATTCTCTTTTCTGGCTTGATATTAAAACAAATATATTCCTTTTTATTTTATTGGCTTCTTGGTCCTAAAAATGCATTCTATACCCTTTTTCCGCACTGTGCTTTAAACCTCCTTTTTCTTTGCGAATTTGATTCTGTTGTGGAAGAGAAGTCTAAAGCATCCGGCATATAAACTCAATAGATTTTGTTCTTCCTATTGCTTTATTTTCATGTTACCTTGCATCTAGCATGAGAATCTAGCCACAACGTTGAAACCATCTTTAWGAAACTGTATTTTCTTCTGATTTTCCTTGGCATGAAGTAGCTGAAATGTATTCTACTCTACAAAAAATCGTATTCCAGAATTTAGCACTTGCTTTTAAACCTAAAATTGGTGGTCGTAAAGAGTAAGGATTACTGTTCTAAATGTAGGTATTGATTAAAAAGTACTATATGTATATTTAAATTATGAGAAAAGAAATGAAAACTCTGTTAAGGAAACATTGTCATGTTTCTACATCCTCAAGTAGGCAACAGGTACAGTAGGCACTGCAAATTATAAAATGAGGAAGTGACAATGTGATGGTATACTTCTGTTAAATATCCACCAGAAATCACAATATGCCATGTATATCACTTATAGACAAGGGGATCAATATTTCTTTGTAAATTCCTTCTGAAATCACTACCAAAAGTGTTTCATTGCCTTTTGAAGTCATATGAATTGTGAGGATTTTACTGAATTCTTTAAAGAGCCTTTTGTTCCACAGAATGACAGTTTTGTCTTCTGTATAGAAATTACTGACATTTTGTAATTAATCTTGCTAAAATATGTGGGTATCTATTCGGCAAATTGAATGAGTAAATCCAAAATCCATTTCAATTTCTGATATACACAAAGGAAAAGTAAATCTTAAAGAGTTCTGCTATTAGCCATCAACCAAACAATTATGAAAATTAGTCTTTAGGTTATGGTGATTGATYTATAAGTATAAAAGAAAGTAAATACCATAAAAACTGGTATTCAATTTAACAAGAAGGTAATGATATTAGTTCCCATGAAGAAAGTCAACCAACAGTTATTATAATTTTAATTTATTTGGGTGCACATCCTTTGAAAACTGAGGTGTGATTCTCCACAGCTTTGTACCTTGTGTTGATATTTTAATGGTTTGAAGTTACATAGAGTAATCAGACCAACAGGGTCTGTAATACATATATAATGAATGCTCATGTATTTATTCTTAGTCTCTGTAGACTAGCAGAACAAGTTCTACAAAACTGTGAAACTTTCTAAATCAACTTGACAATTTTCACTGCAACCCTTGGAAAAAAATCCTGGTTCACTAATTGCTGATAGCACCCTGTGAATATTATGAATTTACTATTTCCTGGCAGGTGTTTTGCAGGGATGTTCATAAATACAAATAATGAATACCAGGCTGCATAGATAATATGCTAGTCACATGCCAAAATATCATTGGCTGAGTGAAAAACTATTCCTACCGTAAATGCTAAAATAAATAGATGAAAGAGGTACAGAGACATAACTTGTAATAGCTGATGATGGATAGATAGTAATAAGGTAATAACAGACAGCTAAGGGAAAGAATAATCAAGATACTTGATTTTATTTCTGGATGTAATTTTTCCCTTTGCTAAAAAGGAAGCATAACAGAGAAAGGGATATAAAGGGTGGGAGGACATCAGTAAAATGAATATTGCAGACTCAGGGACCTGCAAAATTGGATAACATTCTTAGTTTGATTTCCTGCATGGTCAGGCAGCAATTGAGAACTGGGGAGGGAAGTCCTACAGGAAAAAAGGATTGACTCATAGAGCCTGGAAGGGCTCTGTTGAAATAATGGTTTGCTGAAATAAGTAACAGACACAAGTCTGTGCTAACTTTTCATTTATTGTCAGAGATGGCATACACTTATGGATTTGTTCTTGATAGCACATATATTCTATCAGAAAATACCACTCTCGTATCCCTGAAATTTCTGCTCATTAGTTGTATCTTTTTTCCCCTCCTAGTCTCCTGGCAAAAACTGTGGATGTGAAGTCATCCTGATAGGAAGCCTGAATCTGAATATCAGGACCTTTGTATACCCTTGGTCTCAAGTTACTGTTTGTGTTGATACTGCCCCAACCAGAGTAACTCTTACTGTCACATGCTGAGTAGAAGTGCTGTCAGAAAGTCGGAGACCTGGCAATGAATCAATTTCAGTAATATTCATTGTAGTTCATTCTTTTACTCCATATGCAGAGGTGACAAATAGCACATGAAGATGCTTTTTATTTTCTTGGTATTACACATTATAAGGAGTAAGAGCACTCAATCATTTAAAGTGTTACAAAATATTTTTGAGAAAGTATGAATTATACCTCAGGTAAAAGCTTACATTCTTTGCACAGAGTCCAAGTATGCTGCCCAGCACAACTAACCTAACCAGGCGCTAAGAAACTCTGCAGATAGTTTCCCTCCTTTCGTACTTTGAGTGGCAGCTGAATTACCCTGTAGTTGTCACTGCAGCCTAATGGTTTAGGATAATAACAGTGACACATGGTTTTACTCCTTTCCACAGAAGGGAGAACTCCAGAACAAATGATAGTGTATTCTCCAGTGTATAGGCCAATACACTCATAGATGCCCACTTACATAGAACAAGTCATTAATTTTTTAGACCATCTGGGCATCTCACCTTAGATGAAGCCTTTGGAGATAGTCAAAGCAGGAGAAGACATCGATTCTGAGTAATTTCTGTGAGGGAAGAGCTCTCTTCTAGGTGGGTATGATTGTCCCCTGAATAGGGGCTTAAACCGTCCGTTCTGACATAACATCATAGTAATCCATGTTACTATTTATCTGTGCTAATCTGGGAGTTTAAGAGAAACCAAGTGATTCTCCAATCACTCTCTTGAGTAATACAGAACTCTGGTTAGAAAATGTTACATTTCAATGACAGGGAGAGGACCTGAACWATGCAGTAACCTAGGGAAGTATATGAGGAACAACTGCTTCTGTAAAGTTGTTGTTTACATTACGAAGTGTTTGAAAAGTTCTATTCTGCAACCTGGATAACATGTTAATAACAAGGAAAGTACACGTGGTTTCGATAAAGACTTGCATTTTCACTGTCTGTGTTATATGAATTCACACACTTGGCATCTTGTTGACTATTCATAAGTAAGATACTAGTCTCAATATGCCTCAACTGAAAAAGATATGACTTGATGGGGATGGTGATATCCCCAGTAATGCAATGGAAATAACTATCAGGAGGTCTAAACCTGGTAAGTGGCTCAGTCTTGTATACATCTGTCAGTATTGAAAATATAAATGGTAAAGGTCACTTTAAAGACAATTACTTTCTCTTTTTGATACTCCTGGAGCTCAGTGGCGTATTTTAAAAACTTGTTGTTCCTTGTGCCTCATCTTAATCACCTTCTGATAATTCAAATTGCAAAAACCCCAACAGTTTTCCATTTGGGATGTGGCACTTTTAAGTAGGTTTAGCTTCTCGGTGTTTAATAAGTTGCGTTGGACTMCTTTGGAGGGACAAAGAGGACGAATATTTATGGATTATCTTTGGTAACTTTCACCTGGTTAAACGCAAGATAAAAGTGGTTATTTTTCTCTGACGTTCTTCCCTTTGGGAAGATATTTTTCTTTGGAGGTTTTAATACTGTTGAGGATTTATCCTCTCAAAGTTGTCTTTTTCCTGTGTCATATGCAGAAAGAGACCATGGCTTAAAAACAAATATAGTAAGGACTGGCTGCTATGTTATTTTTCAAAACCTCCAAAGGTGTTTGTTTGCACTTAAATATTCAGTACTTGACCTTAACAGACAAATTTTAGCTTTGCTAAACTGAATGTATGCACCAAAGAGAATTCAAAGGTTGTTTGTAGGGGGAATCATGGAAGGCTGTCCACATGCACGCAATAAGTATTGTTAATAGAATGTATATCTTATGTYATATCTTTCAATTTTGCTTTATATAACTTAAGTTTTATACGTTCAAGGTACAAGAAAAGGCAGTACATCAGTTCAAAATTCATGAAGTTACAGATTAAAAAAAATGGCATACTCAAATGAGTATGAATAAGGACAGATTTCTATTTTGGGTTTCTTTTTAAAAAGCACAATATGTAATTATAATTAGTTGATTGGCAGTCCTTCAGCATAGTGATTTTAAAATGTTATACAATTTGTTCTACAATTCCTTTTCAGAGTTACATAACTGCTAATTTTAAAGAATGATAGAGTTTGAGATATGCTATACTTTAGGGACTTGAATAGTTAAAAATCATATTAATTTCCATTTTAAGTTGAATGTTAGCCCTTAAGTATGATGAGTGATGCAAAAAAGTCTGACACATAATGTTGAGAATATATCTAGAAGGGCTCTGGTCTGGACATATTTATGCAGACTATTTCCAGGCGATTTTTACTTGTTGGACTGAGAAATAGATTTTCATCCTGAAAGCAAACATCTGTGGTCTGTTGAACCTTTCTGCCTGCATATAGAGTATGTGGACTTCTACCCATTATATGGGACAGAAGAGATAAGAACTGACATGTCAAAATTAAAGTCAATTTTATTCAATTAAAACAAAAGTTTGGAAATCCTGTTTCAGAAAAGGTGGCTATATAATTTATGGCACGCTTCATGTTGTGTTATTTGTGCAAACTTCATGTTTCTTGAAACTGATTACCTGCCTACTTTTTCCATTCTGTTAAAGATCAGAATTTGGTGTCTAATAAATGCTTCTCCCATTTATTTCCTGCTACTGAGAATTTGTCTCCTGCTATTGATCGAGTGGTTCAATTTTGTATTAACATGGTTTCTTCCTTTGTATTTCAGTAGTTCTCAGTTGGGTTTTTTTTTTTATTCTATCTGAAGAGACAAAGTAAAAAATCTCATGCCAAATTTTGTAGTATTTCAAAACCTGGTTTGTCATCTACAGATGAAGTAACATGGATTGTTTCTGTGGGTTGTTTTTACTGCCCTTGCAGCCCTTCTAAACCAGCTCAAACCTCTCTTTTCTATTATCAGTTCCAAGTATACACTTTGTTCTAGTGACATTTTTAAAGGACCTTTTGTGCCCTTAGGTATGTTAGACATAATATTTATCAGCTTAGTTCTAGAGAAAAGCATTTAGGTCCTTTGGTTTCAGGAAAGCAAGTCTGGTGATCAGTCACCAAACTGCAAAGAAATGTCTGTGTAACAGYTACCATATTCAACTATTTCACTTTACCTTACAAAGTCTAAATTAAAACTGTAGATGCCAGCCATTGGGCCATTAAATGATTCAATTGCTTCACCTTTAGCTGCCCTCCCTAACCTGCCATTTTGGCTTTTCTTACTGTAATCTGAAGATCTGTCTCTGTAATTGTTGGAGTATTTACATAACACTATTTGCTTATAGCAGTCTTTAGGTCTCTGACCTATGTAAGCGTTACTCTAAGAAAACATATTACACAGACTCTCTAAGATGATATTTCTGCTGTTAACCAACTGTTTTAATCGTCCTGAGATTTGCCTGGCTTACTTTCAGAGAAATCAAAGCCTTTCCAGCATCATTCTGTCTCATTGATGTGTTCTTTTATTCTAGAATATTTTCATTGTATTCAGGCAACTGTAATTGTAGCATCTTACAAACTGCTGAACAGCAGCTAGTACCAATGCCACCATGGCAATGTGCATAAAGAAGATATTAGGAATGCAGAGGTCATCCCTGTTTTTTACTCAAGTGTGCAGATAATGAACTTAAAGAGAAAATGATAATCTCATATCCAGGGTCTAAAAGAATCCCATCTAAACAGAGAACTTCCTTGAATCCTTGACTGAATGACTGGTAAAGATAATTGTCTTTTAAAAAGTTATCAAGTTATTGAATTCCAACCAACTTTGTTTGTACTATGTCAGTAAGGCTTCTGAAATTTTAAATATATAGGGATTTTATGATCATTGACAATAATGTAAATAAAAAATATTTCTGCTAAAATAGATGGAATACCACTGGTATAAAAATTAAGGGAAGGAAAACTGGGTCAAGACATCTGTGAAGATGCAGGCAGCTGAAGCACAGTTCCTTTCAGTTTATGCCCTGTTTTCCTTTCGTATTGATATTGAGAATTGAGTGAATGATCTTTCAAAAGGAGAAGGGTTACATTCCATTTTCCCTCATTGCTTCACATCAAATTTTGACACTGAAGGACAGGAATAGAAGAGCTTCTGGTTGCAGGGAATGTTATGATTTTKATTCCTATTTTCTCGTGCCAAATGGACACTTGTCAGAATCTGCTTTTATTTATATATTAGCGAATTTGGAAGATAAGAAAGCTGAACTAAAGGAACATATTTGTATGCAACCTCTCTTGCAAGCTTTATTGGGACACAAAGTAGTAGTTGTCTCTCTCTACGTACAGAGGCTCAGTACATAGGAAAGTAATGCAGTTGGGTAGTGCAATAGAAATGTCACAGGAYAAGCCACAGCAAAGTAATTTCTCCCCCAAACTACTTTTGACTTCCTTTCAGTGTAATTCCTTTCTTGCCCTTCAACCTTACATTGAAACCTACCTATTTTTGCTTGATGATCAACAGTTAACTCAGCTTTGTTCTGTAAATCAACAAAACAAGACCAGTGTTTTGAAACTCATGTTCAAATTTGTGGCAAAGTGTTAGCAGCGGCAGGGGTGTGCAGGGATGGCCTCTGTGAAAAGAGGCCGGGGGCTTGCCCTGTGCTGAACACAGCTGGTTCCAGCCAGTTCCACCACAGACTCACTACAGGACAGAGCCGAGCCTATCTGCAAAGTTAGTGGTGTCTACTTAATCTGAAGACACCAACACGAGAGAAGAAGGAAGGAAGGAGATGCTCCAGGTGCTGGAGCAGAGATTCCCCTGCAGCCCATGGAGAGAATGTCTGTGGAGCAGGTATTCCCTGCAGCCTGTGGAGAGGACCATGCCAGAACCGGGTGATATTCCCTGAAGGAACTGTGGCCTGTGGAGTGCCCACACTGGAGCAGGTTTATCCCAAAGGACTGCAGCCTGTGGAGAGGCCCTCTCTGCTGGAGCAGAGGAAAGGTGTGAGGTGGAGGGAGTGGCAGAGACGAGCTGTTACATACTGACCACAACCCCCCCATTGCCCATCCCCCTGCACTGCTTGGGGTGTGGGCTGGAGGAAGGAGAGTTGGGAAAGAAGGAGTGAAGCTGAGCCTGGGATGAAGGGTGTGTGTGGAGAAGATGTCATTTTAATTTGTCCTTCTTTCTTACTATCTGACTCTATTTTAATTGGCAATAAATWAATTTTCTCCAAGTTGAGACTGTTWTGTCTGTGATGTTAATTGGYAAATTATCTCCCTGTCTTCATCTCGATCCATGAGCTTTTGCATCTTATATTCTCCCCCTGCCTTGTTGAGGAAGGGGAGTGAGAGAGTGGCTGGGTGGGCACCTGACAGCTGGCCAGGGTCAACCTACCACAAAACTATAATGTAACTTCTCTTTAACTCTTGTGTTCTTAATAACGGTTTAAGTATAACAGCACCATGGTATTACTTGGAATAATATTTGCAAACTTCTGCATAAACATGTAAAGGAAGATTTAAATTTTTCAGTCTGTGGTTAATAGTTAAAACTGTACTTTGAGATAAAATGGTGACATATCATCAGTGGACAAATGTTTCTTTCTCTGATGAGCTCAATTTTTGAGGATTTTGTACCATAATAAGGTAGCGGTAAGATGAGTGCATAAAGAACATCTAAGAAAAAGTACTATGTTTTCTTAAAAAATCCTAAAATTGTAAAAGTATGCACTGATTAATTTTAGTGGTCCCACTACTTACAAAATCCCCATCTTTTCAGTTTTTGCTAGAAAAACTGAGCAGTTGCCAGGTTGTATAAAATTTAGCAGGTAATCCTGCTAATTACAAACATAGCCGCCTCTACTTCAGCATGCACAAAAAGTTGACTGATTTATTATGTGGCCTGTTGGTTCTTTTAGACAACTAAAAGGAGCGACCCTTACATTGCTCTATAATGGAAGATTTTCACTGAGGTGTTGAGAAGAAAAAAGACTTTTGGAAATAAAGCTTTATCAACCTTCATTATTTCTAATGACTGATAACAAAGCATCTGAAAGGTGACGTGTTTAATCTAGGAGTACTGTAACCAAGAGATCCAATACTACTTTGAAAGACTAAATTACTGCACTCTCCACAGTTAAGCAAACTTGGAAGACCCCTCAGAATGAGGAATTTCCTTTAAAAACAAAGAAATTCTAAGAAAAAAGTATTTAAGGATCTCATTGGGGCTATAAAGAATTCCAGCAGTTAAAATACGAAATATAATATTTTGGTTGAAGAGCTAGTTTAATGAATATTTTATTATCCTATTTTCTTTTGTGTCTCTTAATTTTTTCTTAACTACAAGTAACATTTTAAAATTATCTTTTAGGTGTCAAGTCTTTTATTTTCTTCTCTCTCTGATTGTTCCGTCTTTATTTATTTATTTACTTGCTTACTGCTAAAAAAACACTTAGAAGTGTGTCTTTCAGTGTTTTCTTTTTTCCTGTGTACTCCTGACCTTCCCTTCTTTCATCATGCAAACTTCTCCCCTGACAAACATCAGTCTGAGACTAGTTGGTGCACATAAAAACAAACCCAAAATGTCCCAGCACAAACTAAAGAAATTGTATTTTTGCTTATTTTTAAGGTTACCTGCTGTTTCACATTAGGAAAAAAAGAAGTATTTCAGTTGCTGCCATCTGGGTTGATATTYGCTATACTGAATGGCTGCCTCTGGAAGACTCTCTTCTGAAAAGTTCAACCAGGAGTGGTTTAGACAATTCATCCAATGAGGCTTGAGAACGCATGTAATATCCTGATCCTGCTTTATATTGACCCTTCTTTCTTGCATGCATGTTGTGTTCTGATGCTTTTGAACAGGAATCTGAAATTATCACAAGGTATTGCTTTTATCACTTCCATGAAATGTGTATAACCTTGATTACAGAATGAAAGTTTGAAAAAAAAAAAATCACTGACCAAATCTACTCAGTGGGAACATCTTTGTTTTAGTAGCTGTTATCTCCCAAAATGCTACCCTTTTTTGGCATCATTAAGTTTCTCTGAGATCATTGATGACTAATATATGTAGTTCTTTCACGGAGTAAACACGTTCTTTCCTGATGTCAAAGGCGCAAACTCATAAGGAAAGGGTTTACTTTGACTGTAATACTGACTTCTGTAAGCAACCAAAGCCTGACTCTTGTACTCTCAGTAATGTTCTTTCCCCTGCCCTTTTTGTATAAACTTAGAGCTATTTCAGGCAAGATGGAGAAGGAGGACATATATTTTGATAGAAGGAAGAGAAGAATTGCACAACAGGCATTAAGACTGGTATAAAAGAAACCAGAAAAGGTTTGAGATAAACTGGAGCCTGACATTTAAACACTGGAAAAGGAGTCTCATGAGGATAGGACTGGCTTCAGTATGAACTGAGGAATGACAAGAGAAGGGAAGTAGCTGACTGTTACAAGAAGTTTCATCCTCTGTAGCGTGGCAAGGTGCTATAACGACCATATGAACATTTCCCACTTTTTTCACTTACCACTTATATCAGGTGTGTCCTTTTTAAAGCAAAATATGGATTTTATATTTCCTAATATCCACAAATATTCAGACATCTACACTTCTGAATGAAGTATAARTCACCAATAAATCAAACTATGACAAACTATCATACAAGCTTTCCCCTAAAAGAAGTAAGAGATGAATGTCATGTGAGACACATTGCACTATAATATGTCACTAAACAATTTTTTTTTTCATTCAGGCACCTGTAATCAGGTATTTAGGCACTACAACAATGAAACTGGAGTAGATTTTTCACTCTTGAAGAGGAAACATTTCTGTTCCCAAACAATATGGCTGTCTTGGTATATCAAAATAATAATTATCATATAGGGGGAACAGTCCCTGGGGTGGCTTTGGCCAGCTTTGCTCTCCATCTTACCCTTCTGCTGCTTTCTTTGTTTTCCCTGAAGGAATGTTCATTTCGTCTTCACTGACATTTTAAAGTCAGGTGGTGACTTTTAGTTTTCTACTCAGCCTGTGAGTTTCTTCAGTGCCCTCAAGAGTGTTCTTGACCTCCTCATCAAACAGTAGATGCCTCAGTCTCACCTAGAGGTCACAGCCACGATGGAGTTACTGCAGAAATAAACATTAGCATGTTTGTAATATTTTTTCTCTCACAAACTACTAAGCAGTTGAAAACAACACTGGCAATCTATTTGATTGTAAAGGGGATGGGCAAAATGGTTCAAGCTTCTAGTGCAAGTGACTTTTATTCCTTCTGTTCTCCCTATCATATTAAGAGAGAGATCTATTGTCTTTCCTTTTTAACAAGCTCACGTCCTCACAGTCAGTGGATGGGAAACACTGTCATGATTTGCTTGCAACATTAGTTTTACAATGACTGTTTTAAGTTTTGGAAATTTAGATCTTTATCTAAGTAAGGAAAAGGACTCCTTTCTTTAATAGATTCAATTCATTACTGTTAGGATTTCTAATTTTCAGAAATCCTATTTACATTTCCATCATATATTCTGAGATATTAAACAAGTCCTGGACAGTATCAATAAGAAAATCTTTCAGAAGACCTTCAGAAGACAGATGACTTTCACAACATTAATGATTGCCTTTCTTCCTCAGCATCAGTTAATTGGTGTTCCAAAGAGATTCAGTCAGAAACCCTAAAGTGAAATCTSTTATTTCATGGAAAGCCGTGCTGCTTCTAGTCTTGCTTCTAGACTAATGGTGTTTAAAAGATAGTGCCTGMCCTTAGAAATGCACAGAGTAATTTAGATGGGATTTGGTTCCACCTCCATCTCAAAGCAGGACCAAATTTGAGGAGGTGGATTGGGGCCTTGTCCGTTTGAGTTTTGAATACCTCCAGGTATTTCAGAACCTCTCTGGGAAACCTATTTCAGGGCTTGTAAATCTCACCAGGAAGTTTTTTTTTTACCAGAATCTACTCAGAATTTCATTTGTTACAACTTATGTCTATTGCTTCGTGTCTTCTCACTGTGCACCTCCAGGAGCTTGGTCTTGTTTTCTCTATACTTTCTTATTGGTTAGAGACAGCAATAAGATCATTATGCACAATATCAAATTTACTAATAACAACTTTGCTGTGTAGATAACAAACCTACACTTTCAAGACAATGTCTGTACTTTTAAATAGTTGTTATTGAGAGTAACAGTGTTCCTAACYAGCAAAGGATTAAGTCTTTGTGTCTTGGTAGAAACCAGCAGTTGTTCTCTTCACCTGCTAATTTTTAACTACAATTTAGAATTCATGTAGTCCTTCCAATATCTTCTGTTATTAGTTTTTTAGCTTTTAGGATATGAACTAGCTGCAAACACCCCTAGCAGCTCCTAGAAGTCTTAAAATAAATATGTTCTTCATGACTATCGATAACTGCCTTGTTAGTAATCTACTGTGTTGGCATAATGCACATTTTTCCATATGGTGAGGCAAGACTCTTCCAATCATTATATGCTTTCATTCACATTCTGCCTGCTGCAGGAAATTAGCACTGTTCACACTTGTTTAGGCTTAATAAAAATCATTTTTGCTAAAGCACAGGGATAAGGTCACCATCTGCCACATGAAAATGCCAATTTCAAATGAGCAGCAGTCAAAAGAGAGTCTTTCATTTTTAGAGACTTTCAGAAGGAACTTAATAGGAGAAATCTTAATTGATTCTGACACCTATCAGACCATAGGATAACATTAAGATACCAGATTTTCAGATCACCTGCTCTAATTACAGATGTGTACTTTTTTCTTACAGAGTCATGAGTGTTTAATGGAGTACATTGCTATTTTCAGCTTTGTTCACATTTGGGAATATCTGACTATATATAGAACTCATTTGGAAACCCTTCCCCAAGCTTGAAGGCAATAGACCAAATTCATACCTAAGTTCAGTGATTCAGCACTCACACCAGCTTTGATTTTTATCAGTTATTTTAAACTATATGATCCATACAAGTATGTGCTGACATATTTYGATTAAAAGGTCTTTTACAAATTTGCAGTCTCTATCAAAAACTTCCAATTATAGCAAAATAAAGTGTGTATATATATATACACATCATGACATTTTTCTCCCAAAATAGATTACAAAGAAACTTACACCTTCCGTGAGTTACAAAGAACATTTACACTTATTTATTCAGAGTGCATGGGCTAAATAAAACACATAATTAATGACTGTAGAATGAATGATTGAATATGGCCTTTTCATGACCAGAGTGTTCGTACTCTAATAAAGGAGATTAAAAAATGCAACTACATCTGAGGAGTTGAAGAGCTCTTTTACTCACTTAACTTTGGAAACATCTGCTTTTCAAAATTATACTCAAAGTTCTGTAGTCTTTCAAAACAGGAAAACAAAATTTACATTTGATTATATTTTTAAATCTCCTTAGTTTACAAATTGTCTGGTCATGATAAGGTTGTTGAATTGAATATAAATATATTCAATATTGAATTCAATATTGAATTGAATAAGTATATTCAATCAATAGTTCTGTAGTCATTTGTTAYATATTGATTTTTAGAAAAGAATCATATAGTTATCTTCTTATGCTTCAGAAAATCAAGTAATCCAGGAATTAAAAATAACAAAAAACCTAATCATTGACTGGTTTCTACTTTCTCAAAGCACAAAATCCCAAAGCTATAGGCTGAGGACAGAGTCAGGCTGATTATTAGCASTCTGGGGATAGCAGAAGGGATAGAAGTTACTTATAATAATGACAGAAACATATTGTGGACAGAATAAAGTTGTGACAGATTGTTTCCACCCCACTTGTTACAAAATTCTACATTTGTGTTTGGTGATATCATGTATCCTAACATGAACTCAAAAATACTGGGTTATTTTCTATTTAGTCAATGAGAACTGACATCACTTCTTAAATTGCTTCCCTCAGTCACTGGTGTTTTTGGCTCTACTCAGAATTTCAATACTGACCTCTAACCATTTCCAAAAAATTATACAGATAGGTTTATGAGCTGGATGTTTGCTTTGCTCTCACAGCAGTTTTTGGACCGGGTGATTGTAAGCATAAGTTGCCCTTTATCTCAAATGTGAGTAGCTAATTTCTTTATTGATGGCCATAATGTTGCAGCTGCTGTAAAGCCAACTTCATTTGCTTCAGCTCTATATTCAGCAAAATATTCCAGATGATGTCATGGTTTACTTCTAGGTGCTATTTTTTTTTTTTTTTTTAAATAAAGAATTTACTGCTTTAGAGTAAATTCTGATAAGTGAAAATCAATTAATAAAAATGTAAATGCTTTATACCTGCACAGGTTAAAATAGTGATCAGTCTCCAAGCAAGTGTGCTTCAGTCACTCTTTTTAGTCTGTTCATTATTAACTAAATAGCATCTTTTGTCAGCTGTGGTCTTGACTCTTAGTGTTAGCCTTGTAACATTTTTTTCCTTGTCCTTCCTCTTTCTTTTCTGAGATGTTTTTATAGGTGTTGGGGTTCCATTTTCATACTGTTCACTTCCTCCTTTAATTATATGGGGAATATAAATCCCAGCAGAGACAATAAAGGGAAAAGCATGCATTCATTTTGCTCTGTAATATTTTTAAAGCCATTTCCAGGTTTCCTCATTTTTAGGAGAGGACTTTTAACTTTGTGGCATGAAAGAGGAGCATGGATGCACACTATTTTTTCCTGAGCTCTGACTCTGCATGCCCTACCTAGCATATAGTTGGGTCAGGTATGAGATTAATCATGTACATACAGTCTGTTCCTGTGGTAATATCATGTAACTGGTGACCGGTTGTGTGCAAAAAGTACAGACGGGATTTTTAGATATCCCATACTTTGGGTTCTTTTATACCAGTATAGGTATACTGCAGCACCATAAAATGTAGATAAACTGAGTTGTGTCAAGAGATACACCATGTATAGGGATACTCCTGGCCCTTGCTCTTAAGACAGAAAGATATGGCATGAAACTACCATAGAAAGTTACTTCTTAATGAATAACACCTAAATAAAAGCAATTGTATTATGGCATATCAATGTAATAAAATAGTGAAAAAGCAAGCCTAGAAGACTTGGCAATTAAGAAGTTAAGGACACTAATATGTACTTTTATATTGTTATCATTTCTCTCATTTCCCATTTAGAACAATTTTGTGACAGTTTAGGAGCTATTACACTGACATTTCAGTCATCCATGGAAACTAGATTCAGTGTTCTGCAGTAGCAGCAGCAACTAATGGGGGCTACAATTTTACGAGTGTCTAAATGTCAGT
Organism: Oceanodroma leucorhoa; assembly: GCA_030449065.1. Lineage (NCBI taxonomy): Eukaryota > Metazoa > Chordata > Aves > Procellariiformes > Oceanodroma > Oceanodroma leucorhoa. The sequence continues at coordinate 16,328,677 of JASVER010000001.1, forward strand.
CTAGCAAAATTTGTCAGCAGAATGGGCTAATAGTGAAGCCCAGCATCATGCTCTAAGAAAGCATGTAAATCAAACTTTCTACCTGGCTTGTGTATATGCTATAGGCAGCAAAACCTCTAGCCTGGGGGCACACAATGCTGCTGCTCACAGGAGCAAAAAAGCACCCTCCTACAATGCAATGAAATCCTTCTCCAGTTTAGCATGATTCCAGTAGCAGACTGTAGACTCAATTTAGTCTCTGCTCCTATTCACATTTCTTCCAACTGTGCCAAGGGTGGCCATAGCCATATCTGAATGACAGTGTTATGTGCTAGGAGATGAACTAGTATATTGTTTCATTTTGTTCAGCTGCAGCTGAAGTCATTCCAGTTTAGTTCTAGTTCACGTTTAACAACATTTCAAAATAGCAACTTCTTCTCCCGCTAATAAACAAATAAATAAATAAATAGAAATTACAGCTTGGACCAGTTTCTGTTTGGGGAAGAAATGGGTTTGCTTCAGCTGCTTGGTTGTGCATTTAAGAGGGAGCTACAATGTATTTTTCACTCAAAAGTATGGGTAAAGCTATTAAGGGTAAGCCCTTTTCAGCCCATATTCCCTGACCCCACATGCATATACACTGAAAAAAACTAAAGCAGAGTTTCATCCTAARAAAAGAGATATTAACATTTGTATAGCACTGCTTCTGCTATAAAAAAAAGACTCTAAAATGGTAAGATTCTATATTTAGTGCCTTTCACTTCTATAACAAATACATTCATTTTATAAATAAATATATTAACTACTAATTCTGCCCATCCAATTTAAGRTCTGAGAAGTTGTGTTTTTCCCTTGTGCTGTCATCAGTGAAAAAAGTTGTGAATGTCAAATTAAGCTTTCAGTTATACCCTCAGTGGCCTCAGTAACACTTACAGCTCTACTGTCTGTAATACATTTATATAAATGGAGTTGCTGAGTATCACCTTGAATCTTTTCCTTTTTAGGGCTGTGTGGGGCTAGCAGAAGTTTATTTTTTTTTTTCCCCCCCTTCATTTTTCTTGCCAGTTAAATGAGCAGACATTTCTGAAAATAACAAGAAAGGGACTGATTTAGAAAATAAGAATCAATTTTATCCAATTAASTTTTTAAAGTATAACTGTCATGTAATTGGTAAAATGAGGTAACATTATTATAGCTCTTCCAATAAAAACAAAAACTATGTCTGTTTCTCAGTTTCTTAAAAGAGATACAGTAAAGAACAAGAGACATAAAGGGGACAGTAATCTATTATAGAGAAAATGTATCCATGTAACTGGAGAATATGCAGTTATGGTGACCATACCTACATGCTTCTGGTCACAGCTCAGCTTTGGTCTACATTTTTCTGGCCATACAATCCATTAAAATTACTTTAACAATGTCCTTTCTTCACAGTTATTTTCCTTCCAAAGTTCATAGGGAGCTTTTTCTGGGACTCAGGGAAAAAAGGAGAGTCTACCACTGTTGGAAGAAGGGGCAGGCAACTCAAGAAGAGTACAGGGATCTCCTTAGGTCATGCAGAGAGAAAATTAGAATGGCAATAGCCCAGCTAGAACTCAATCTGGCCACTGTCATAAAAGACAACAAAAAATGTTTTTACAAATATATTAATGACWAAAAGAGAGCCAAGGAGAATCTCCAACCTCTACTGGATGCCAGGGGAACATTGCCACCAAGGATGAGGAAAAGGCTGAGGTACTTAATGCCTTCTTTCCCTCAGTCTTTAGTAGTCATACTGGTGATCCTCAGGGTATTCAGCCCCCTGAGCTGGAAGACAGGGACGGAGAGCAGAATATGCCCCCCATAATCCAAGAGGAAGAGGTTAAGGATCTGCTACGCCAGCTAGACACTCACAAGTCTATGGGGCCGGATGGGATCCACCYGAGAGTACTGAGGGAGCTGGCAGAGGAGCTTGCCAAGCCGCTCTCCATCATTTATCACCGGTCCTGGTTAACAGGGGAGGTCCTGGACGACTGGAGGCTTGCCAACGTGACGCTCATCTACAAGAAAGGATGGTAGGAGGATCTGGGAAACTACAGGCCTGTCAGCCTGACCTCGGTGCTGGGAAAGATGATGGAGCGATTCATCTTGAGGGCGCTCACAAGGCAGGTGCAGGACAACCAGGGGACCAGGCCCAGCCAGCATGGGTTCATGAAGGGCAGGTCCTGCTTGACCAACCTGATCTCCTTCTACGACCGGGTGACCCGCCTAGTGGATGAGGGGAAGGCTGTGGATGTGGTCTACCTGGACTTTAGTAAAGCCTTTGACACTGTCTCCCACAGCATTCTCCTGGAGAAGCTGGAAGCTCATGGCTTGGACGGGTATACTCTTCGCTGGGTAAAAAACTGTCTGGATGGCCGAGCCCAGAGAGTTGTGGTGAACGGAGTTAGATCCAGTTGGYGGCTGGTCACAAGTGGTGTTCCCCAGGACTCCGTTTTGGGGCTGGTCTTCTTTAATATCTTTAACAATGATCTGGAYGAGGGGATCGAGTACTCCCTCAGTAAGTTTGCAGACAATACCAAGCTGGGCAGGAGTGTTGATCTGCCTGAGGGTAGGAAGRCTCTGCAGAGGGATCTGGACAGGCTGGATTGATGGGCYGAGGCCAACTACATGAGATTCAACAAGACCAAATGTTGGGTCCTGCGCTTAGGTCACAACAACCCTGGGCAACGCTACAGGCTTGGGGAAGAGTGGCTGGAAAGCTGCCCGGCAGAAAAGGACCTGGGGGTGCTGGTTGACAGCCGGCTGAACATGAGCCAGCAGTGTGCCCAGGTGGCCAAGAAGGCCAACAGCATCCTGGCCTGTATCAGAAATAGTGTGGCCAGTAGGCGGAGGGAGGTGATCGTGCCCCTGTACTCGGCACTGGTGAGGCCGCACCTCAACTACTGTGTTCAGTTTTGGGCCCCTCACTACAAGAAGGACGTTGAGGTGCTGGAGCATGTCCAGAGAAGAGCAATGAAGCTGTTGAAGGGTCTGGAGAACAAGTCTTATGAGGAATTGCTGAGGGAACTGGGGTTGTTTAGCCTGGAGAAAAGGAGGCTGAGGGGAGATCTTATTGCTCTCTATAATTACCTGAAAGGAGGTTGTACTGAGGCGGGTGTTGGTCTCTTCTCCCAAGCGATAGGACAAGAGGAAATGGCCTCAAGTTGCACCAGGGGAGGTTTAGACTGGATATTAGGAAAAATGTCTTCACCGAAAGGGTTGTCAAGCACTGGAACAGGCAGCCCAGGGAAGTGGTGGAGTCACCATCCCTGGAGGCATTCAAAAAATGTGTAGATGTGGCGCTTCGGGACATGGTTTAGTGGGCATGGTGGTGTTGGGTTGACGGTTGGACTCGATGATCTTAGAGGTCTTTTCTAACCTTAATGATTTTATTCTATKCTATTCTATAAAACAGGAATTCTTTTCATAGGCAAGATCCCCCTCCCTACACTTCAGTCATTAAAAGTATTAAGAGACAGACTTCCCTGAGGCAAACACCTGTCCTTTGGGTTCTTTGTCCTGGTACTTTCTCTTTCTCAGCGCTTGGAATGAGTTGAGAATCCTGCATCCTTCAAGCACAAGCCAAAGGAATATATTTTGCCTCTTGTAATGGGAGGACKTCTTCCATGAGACTCATTGTAAATCAGTGTAGGTTTTTATTTGCTGGGAAAATATTCGGTGATCTATTACTTTAATATTAGTACACTGATTTATGGATCTGGTATTTGAACATGGCTACATGAACCATGTTTATGAATTTCTGACAGGGATCTAGAAATTTTAAAGAGATCAAGCCTGAGCCACTTATGGACAATATTTTTACTCTCAGAGATCTACTTTCATATCCACTAGTCTTAAATGAACTTATATCTATTTTTTCTTTCTTATAACTTTGAACTTCTTAAAATCCTTACTTGACAGGAAGATGTTCTACTGACTGCTTGTCTTTAAAATCCACATACTTACCTATTCCTGTCAAAATCATATGATACTCAATCGTGCACATATGCAGTTACAGTATTTTTCTCTCTCTACAATTTTGTGTGAAATAACATATTAGAAAATGTTAGTATAAATTCAATACTATATTCTAAGGAAATAGTATGAACTCTTGAAGGCAGTTTTTAATCTCTAAAATTTTTCTAAACAGGTCTGAATCACACTAATGATCAGCTCTTCAACACCAGTGTGCCTGGAAGTAAAACAGAGTTCAAACTTGAATGCTACAAGTTAAAAATCAAGCCTGGGTTATATATTCAGTCCTAAAAAATCTGTGGATGCTAAAGAAAATAGTAATAAATGTAAATATATTAGTCTGAAAGATTTTCTACATTTTTAAGAAGTGATCTATGATTTAGAAAGGCACAGAATTCTTCTGAAACTGATTAAAATCAAAGGTTAAGAATGCACCTTCTTCAAGTATGGCCCTACTGTTTGTGACCTCAATTTCTGACCTTGATGTAAAGTAGTTAAAAGAAAAATAAATACTAATGATACACAACGTTAAGTGAAATGATTTTCTGAAATTTGAAAGATATATGTTTACAAGGAATTGAAATTAACACAACATAGGGTTAAAACATAGTATATAATCAGACATTAAATAAGCTTGTTCCCTGAAGGAGAACCTAATTTCAGGTAGGTCGAGACATTCACCTTTAGAAATGGAATATGACTATACTTTTTAACCCTTCTTCTCTGGCCGCTAAGTGAAGATTTTAAGGAGTCTTATTTACACTAAATTCTCTTTACGTTGTTGTTGCTCTGTTGACCTTAAAACAGATAAAACTGCACTTTTCTCTACTTCAATATTTTCTCCATATTTCCAGAGTGGTTGAACAAGGCTTTAGAGTAAATGAAAAAAAGGTCCTAAAAGTATAAGAATATGACAGTGACCAGTGAAGCCCAACCACATAGTTCATGAAAAAAAATACAGCTTTGATCTAAAAATAAATCACTTTCAATTATTTGTGTTATGTAGTAGAGGTCCATCTCTGTTGTCTTGTTAGTTTCACACCAGGGAAATCACTAGCGTTGGCTTTCAGCCTCTGTTTTAGTAGGTTTTATATCTTCACTTGCTGCTAACTTCCTCTCATTTCTTTCAGATTTACTGCAGCAACTGAAATGAGGAAGAGAAATAGCCACAATCTCCATTTTAGCAATATACATTTAGTTCTAAAATATCATACTGTCTATGACAGATAAATTGTTCAGTGCACTATTTAATAGTGAGAGATCTATAGATTGTTTGTATTTTAATTAAATGTAACCTAAATTGAGAATCAGTCTCTAAGGCCTGAGAATAGTGTTCTGGGTTTCCATTACATTAGTATATGATAGTCAATTAATTGTGCATTTCAGAATATAGATCTCTAGGGGTACTTTTAAGGAGGAAGGTTAAAAACTTTGTTTCAAAGTGCCAGTCTATGCCATCCTATTGATCTTCAGATTGCACAGAAGAGCTACTATGCTGGCATTTATTCATTTGGTTTCATATTTGTTATAGACTGTGATATGTTAACTAAACATTTTTTTTCACTTTTATTAGCTCATACAGAAAAAAGCTGATTTGGCAATGTTAAGATATAGTCTGACAGATGTAAAAGAGAAAGAGCAAAAGGACTGGGTGTTTTTGTTATTCTAGGGGATTGTGATGTTAACTCAGGGTGCCAGAACAGACTTTCCTGAGACTTGAACAAAGCAGAAGGATGAGGATTCTGGGAACAAAGAAATCTTGTTCTGAATTTTAAAACAATTTCTATTGTTTACATCTGCCTAAAATTAAAATAAAGACAACCATTGGGGAAAAATGGAAATAAAGTAGAATTCTTTTAATTCTCAAAGGGTGACAGATGGATTCAGGTTATTCCCTTTGAGAATAATCTAGAAACTGATATCAGAAGGTAAGTCATTCTTTAATTAATGTTTGATGGTGGAAATTTTTATCTCTGTGGCATAAAAAAAAAGTTTGTCCATATATCTATGGAGTAAACTTAGAACAATGTAATTTCACCTCCTTTCAGCACATAGTTTATATCTGAGAAAGTCTGTAATTGTGACAGGTTTTTTTAGTTGGAAAAAGTATACTTTCCTATAGTCTTCCAAGAGCTGTAAATCAACTAGGTCAAGAAATTTCAAATTCAAAGTGGCTTCACCTTCCCCATACTATTCTGATTGCTGATAACCCTAATGATGTTCGCATGATATCAATTGGCACAGAATCATTAAAATCAGCTAAATCCAGTCCCCTTGCTAAGATTTAGATCAACCATGCTTGCCTAGCCTGTGAACATCTTTCTTTTCTTTTAATATGTAAGGCAAAGGGATGTGCCTTCTCTGTTGCTTTGTCAATTTTATTTTTTCCTGTAATTTCTTTAACAGCACAGCTCCATCTCTCAGTGGAATTCAACAAAGGTTTTGTGAGAAGAGAAGGTGAGCAGTTTCTTCTGGAGATCATAGCTAGGTTTTGCTAAAGTTTCAAACGGACATCTTTTGATGAAAGTGTGGGTCTATGATTATTGGTATAAAGCAGTTTGCCGAGTAGGGAACTGAATGGTCAGTCAAATGAGAAAATGGAACATGTTATAAATCTAGCTGTCCCTCATTTCAGAAAGAATGAAATAGGCTGCTTTGAATGGTAAATTAATCACTAGACTATGCTTGCTGATTTTAGAATCAATGAATGATTTTGAAACAAAAGTAGCTTTAAAACAGCAGTGTCAATTTCAAAGGTCTGGCACATGAGAATGTATGGTCTCAGTTTAGCTAAGGAAAGAAGCTTTCAGTAGATACTCTTCAGGTACTAAAACTTAATCCATTTTACTCTCAAGGTTTTATATATTTAAATTTTAATACTATTATATGTGTTGATTGGAATATACAGTACTAAGGTAACTTTTTGCCTGTTCAGGTTATCAATAGTTCTTTAGGAATGTCTTTCAGGCCCCCCTGATTTGTAATACTACAATGGTATGTTTGGATTATAGAATCATCAAATGGTTTGGGTTGGAAGGGAGCTTTGAAGTCCAACCCTACTGCCACGGACAGGGACATCTTTCACTAGATCAGGTTGCTTAAAGCTTTGTCCAACCTGACCTTGAAGACTTCCAGTGATGGGGCATCCAGAGCTTCTCTGGGCAATCTGTTCCAGTGTCTCACCACCCTMATCATAAAAAATTTCTTCCTTATGTCTAATCTAAACCTATTATCTTTCAGTTTAAAACCATTATGCCTTGTCTTGTCCTTATAGGCCTTGGTAAAAAGTCTCTCTCTGTCTTTCTTGCAAGCCCCCTTTATATATTTATATATTGAAAGGCTGCRATAAGGTCTCCCCGAACCCTTCTCTTCTCCAGGCTGAACAACCCCAACTGACTCAGCCTTTCCGCATAGGAGAGGTGTTCCAGCCCTCCAATCTCTTTTGTGGCCCTCCTCTGGACCCACTCCAACAGGTCTATGTCTTTCCTGTGCTGAGGACTCCAGAGCTGGGATGCAGTATTCCAGGTGGGGTCTCACCAGAGCAGAGTAGAGGGGCAGAATCACCTCCCTCGACCAGCTGGCSATGCTTCTTTTGATGCAGCCCAGGATATGGTTGGCTTTCTGGGCTGCCAGCGCACATTGCTTGCTCATGTCCARCTTTTCATCCACCAGTACCCCCAAGTCCTTTTTGGCAGGGCTGCTCTCAATCCCTTTATCCCCCAGTCTGTATGACRTTGGGGATTGCCCTGACCCAGGTGCAAGACCCTGCACTTGGCCTTGTTGAACCTCATGAGGTTCACATAGGCCTACTCTTCAAGCTTGTCAATGCCCTTCTGGATGGCATCCCYTCCCTCTAGTGAACCAACTGCACCACTCAGCTTGGTGTCATCTGCTGAGGGTGCTGAGGGTGCACTCAATCCCACTGTCTGTTGTTGATGAAGATATTAAATAGTATTGGTCCCAGTATGGACCCTTGAGGGACACCACTCATTACTGGTTTCCATTTGGACATTCAACCTTTGATTAAAACTCTTTGGATGAAGTCATCTAAATAGTTCCTTACACATCTAAGAGTCTATCCATCAAACCTGCATGTCTCCAATGTAGCAGCAGGAATGTTGTGGGGGACCATATCAAAGACCTTTGGTATGTCTGGGTAGATGTCACCCATARCTCTTCCCTTGTCCACTGATGCAGTTACTCCATTGTAGAAAGCCACTAGGTTAGTCAGATAGTGATGATTATTCTTTCAAGACATACAGCTAAGTGCAATACTATCCTTCCAACACAGGAATTTATTTCATAGCTAACAATGAAGAAATGTGATTCTTACGGATAGTGATTTGTGTGTGAATGAATATACAAAATGAATATACAAAATGAATATACAAAAGATATCAACATATATAAACCATCTTCTTTTACACATGCATAAGAACGTAGAATGTTGACCTTAAAATCACTTAACCATATTTAATTTTACTGCTACTGATACAACACAAAATGAATATACAAAAGATATCAACATATATAAACCATCTTCTTTTACACATGCATAAGAACGTAGAATGTTGACCTTAAAATCACTTAACCATATTTAATTTTACTGCTACTGATACAACTCCAATTTGTCCTAGTTTGGGTTGGTAAATGTAGGAAGAATGCAAACCAGTATTGTAGTAAAACTGCAAAAGAGCTAAGAATACTTATTGACCAGAAAAGATAGACTGCAGCTATTTAAGAAAGAGACTTGTAACTCAAGCAATCAGTTCAGCACGTAGCCTTAATTAGAGATGAACAGGCATAAGGAAAGGTTTTTAAAAATATAGGAAAATATAGGGAAAAGAAAAAGAACCTGAGTACTCTCCTACTAGAGGTTCTATGCCTTGTACCCAGTGACTGTTTTATAGATGATGTACTGCTACCATTGTTCCTGTTGCTCCTCTCACCCCCATCTGGGTTGTATCTCAGAAGATTACCCTTCTTTTCCATATTTTCCCACTATGTCAAACAAATATACAAACACAAGGAAATTGCTCAGTATTGTGGCCACTTTGTAGCATGCTTTTGAGGTAGGAAGAGTTTGGCACAGTGGGCAGCTAGTGTTCTGTGTTTTAAGGGAAGGCAATCACTTAATACTTACTTGCCACAACTAGGTCATATGAGACTATCCTTCCTGRTATCTTAGTAGCCTGATGCTGTTGACTGACTTCTGCCTCCTGTTCCCAGCATTGCAAACCTGTCCTCTCCCTTGYGCTACTCCTGGCCCTTGTCTGTCCCTGCTTCCAGTGAACCAATGCAGTTTGCCAAGCCAGCAGTTTTGGGTTTTTTTATCTGGCTGGTTTTCTGCTAATTAGTGCATTAAATGAGCTCACTGAAAAATCAGACAAGTGCCAGAAAAAATACACTGGAAGCAATGGGAACCTGGCTGAAAAGACTAGGTTAAACATATAGGGAGGAGCAGGATTCCATCTGCCTTTGGCAGCAGCCAATTATTAAGTCAGCCCACTTCATGCATTTGTGCCCTCTATCTCCCAAACAATTTATAGCATGCTTAGGTGCCAAAGCATTCAGATTGCAGTCCAGTGGCTAAGCGTACTGCAGTGGTGTCCAAGTACCTAAATAAGATCTGTCACTGAGAGGTTATGACTTACTAAAAGAAAAAATAGTTGGGTTTTCCTTCTGTTTATTTTTGCCTGAGATTTTGTTTTTTTGTGAGCTTCTGTCATTAAAAGGTGCTGCTTAATGTATTATTCTCTCACSATAGATAATACTGGTAGTCTATGATATAATTTAGATTATAATCTGGACTACATTGCCAATATTCAGAGAGGAATACTTTAGGTTGCAATTACATAAGAAAAAGGTCCATGGGTACAAATTTTTCCATGGAATCACATTGCTTAACTTAGATGAGAAATGTATTTCTCTTACATTTGATTCTTTTGTAGAGTGATCTCAATGTGTTCACTAGCTATGACTCTTCAATGTTACACACTTTACTTTGTGGGATTACTGTTCTTAYTGTAAAAATACCTTATACCACATGAACAGCACCCAGTCTTCAGATGTTGRAATTGTTTCTGTGCTAAATTTTAGAAACATATGCATGTTTACCATTCACCGGGTTTTTATTGGGGTACTGACAAAGATTCAAAGCAAAAATTGTGGCTTCAAAAATCACAAAGTCATTACAGCAAAGAATAGCCAATATATAATCTATTTGGAGGACAGCTCAATCTAACAACTAGGATTACCCAGAATAATAAAAAACAGGTGTGAAAGAATGAATGGTGTAGTGGGACATAGCATATTAGGAGCTGTAGGGTAAATACTGTTATCCAGAGCGTTTCRGAGTTGCCTAAGAAAAAACAAATGCATTCATACTTGGAGAAATTGTTTCTAATGTATTCTGTTGAACACAGTAAGATCCTTTGCAATGAAAACATTTCACAAAGCGTGTGGTTCTATAATTGAGTGTATTGTAGGCATCAGCCTACTAATCYTATTGGAAGCTCTATAATGAGGAAATACAGTTCAGTCTTCTGTGGATATAAAAAGGGAGAAGCAGTTTCCTGTAGRGTGTACAGATGTGTGGCCTGATAATTCAGGAGAATGTGGTAACTCCACTTAAGCTTAACATAGCACAACATAAATAATAAAATATATAAATTATACCACGTCTCTGATGTTAGAATCTGGTGCATAGGACAAGACTATCCCATATTTTTGTTTTTGATACAGTTAGACCTACAGACCCAGCTAAGGCCTTTGCAGCATTATGCTACACAGTCATGCAATTAGAAGCAATGTCTGCTTTGAAGCATATAGGAAAATGAAGCCTAGGATAGGAACCAAAGCACAGATGAAATGATGTAATTCAAACAGGTCAGTGACAGAAATGGAACCCAGGGTGCCTGACATCCAGTTCTTTGCTCTGCTAATTGGTCAAAATTATTATTGGAAGACCTTTGAGGRGTATAAATATATTTTTTAAAATGTGATTCACTACAGGCTTTCTGCCTTGGAAAAGTAATTTGGCTAAAATTGTTATTTCTGATAAAATGAGAGTAAAAAAATGAAAATATGAACACTGCTGGATAAAAATGCCAAATATAGATTAAAAATAGGGATTGTGTAAATGTGACATTTTTTCTAATTTATTTTCCATGGATATGTCTTCTTTAACTTATTTTTCACCAGCAGAAACTCTTTATTCTGGAGTAGTTATATGAAGCTAAGAGCAGTATGAAAACTTTAAGGAAATATGAAACATGCAGAATTTCCCCCTAGATGTTACAGCCTCAGAGATTCTCAATGTCTAATTAATATTCAGATTTCTAACAGAAAGATCTTAAATTTCAGTTGCTTGTTCACAGAGGGTCCTTACTAATTTTGGATACCCTGAATTCCATACCTCATTAATTTGATTTTTAATAAATGTAATTGGAGTAAATGCATGCAGTTGTTAGATAATTTAAATATCCTCTTAAAAAGTTAAAATAAAATTTCTACTGACTTCATGGAGAATTGTCTTTGTTTCTGAAGACTAGACATCTATGAATTAGATTACTTAGGATGAATTTAGACAACTAATAATGGATTTTGCATACTTGAAACATATCATTTTTCTTACTGATGTTTGTATTTTCTAATTAGTACTTTTTGTATTAGTAAACAATTAATTTGCTGGTATGCACATGTATTACAAAGGTAGTGACATTCAGAAAAATACTCTTTAAGAAAAGAAGTTGCTTCACTTACAATTGTAAATATTCATAGACACTGTAATATACTAATAGAGTGAATTGGTGATAAAAGAACACAATCAATGAAAAGGTTTGGAGGCTTCACAGTATACAGTAAAATACTGGTGTATCTAACTTATACTGGCCCAACAAATATTGTATTCTAATTTCCATGGTGTTACATTTGTGTAGAAGTGAGACTTTTTCAATTAGTTACATAAGTCCATTTGAATCCTGAATCTGCAAGATGTTCTGTCTGAGCAGACCTTTGAGCCCATGTGGCATCCTTTAATTCAAGCAACTGATGTGAAGGATTTTTTTCTTGCTTATAGTAAAACAGATCCTATAAAAGGTATAAGGGGTTTTAGACCTATTTTTCATCTTTAAGGGTCAGTGTTTGTAATGTGGAAAGTTACATACCGTTAGGCTATGTAACAAAAAAGCTGTTCTCTGCACACACACAAAGGAGCACAGAGGCGCAAGGGCAGATGGGGGAACATGAGTAATACTCTGCTCTGGCTGCTTTCTGGGCCACCAAAGGAATGTGATCAGCCCATGAAAAGTTCACACTCCCCTAAGCACAGGGGTGCATAGAGGCACGATGGCAGGCGGTGGAACCGCAGTATCCCGGTCAGGAGAACAAGCCCCCTCCCTGGGCATCCCAGGAGGGTGTCAGCCCCATGGGCTGGGTGAGACCCACTGGGTCACTTTACAGACTGAGGAGGTCACTGCCTAGGGCTATGGAACTTGTTATGGGATAAAGCAAAAGAGAATTTTGTGATTGTGTGAGGCTTATGGGATGTTTCGAGGAGGAACAAAAGGTGGGGAAGGGGAGGGATCAAGGTGGTTTGGGGTGGAACATGCATGGGGGAAAAATCAAAGACATAGGGCGATAAAAGGGGCCAGTCATGTATGAACAAAGACTGGTCAGTAATCTTCCCTGGCTGTGCCCTGCRCCTGATCAGCACAGTCTGTCCTGTCTTCTAAAACTCCATTTCTAACTCTTTTCCTGGGTGAGGGGCTCTCTTGTGCACGTGTTTGTGCAAGTGTGTGAATGTGCAATTGTTAGCAAAGATCAAGTTGGACTAGTAAGTGAAGTGCCTGGGAGCAAGGGGRGTGGGGTGTGTCTCAATGTGAGAGCACAGGAGGAGTTGGCTACTGAAGGGACCAGGGGATCAAGGCCAACTGCTGGAGAGGCTGAGACTCCTGTGTGTGTGTTCCTGTGCAGGAGGCTGCTGGGGAGAGTGAGGATCCAAGGCCAACTGCTGGGTGGATTGTATATCTAAACTCAGTTGGTGGAGAGATGCACAGTGTTAGTGTCAGGGTGTGTGTGAATGAGGGCATTGTACCAGCAACCGGAGTGGGGCTGCAGCYTCAGGGGCTCATATGTCCAGGTGCCAGTAACTGGGGAGACTGGGATCCAGGGGCCAGCTGCCACGTAGACTGTCTGACCCCAGCTGCTGGAGGGATGCACACTGTACATATATACATATATATTTCCCACTAACAGACCTTCATCCTGATCCACCCCGGGAGGACAGCAGAAGGAGGTTGTTGGTGCTGCTTGTGTTCATGTGAGTGCTGAGTGTTTCTGTGCTGTTCTATGTGGCCAGCTGTGTATGTGCATCGTGTACCTGTGCTTGCGAGCCTACCGCGCATACATGCTCAGCCTCACAACTGGTTGGACGTGGGGCTACACAGCTGCAGCAGCCTTGCCTGTACTGTACTAGCAGATTCCACAGTGCTTAACATATATGATATTTAGTAAAAAAGCCCAGCTTTGAATTTTGTACAAGTGTGGGACTGGAAGGGTTACTGGGTACTTAAACAGTTATGTCATAGCATTTTGTTCATGATTTTTTTTTATTTAAAAAAAATCCAAAAATATGTTTGACGTTGGCTATTATGGAATCTATTACAATACTGAATTATAAAAATATTTGATTTGTTGAAAGGACTTATTGTGAGAATAATCAGAAAAGAATGCCATGTCTACCATCAGAAGACATCAAGCAATGATTCGTTTCATATGACACTTGATTGAAGGATCTGATTGACAAATGCTGGATTAAGAGAGGCTTAATTTAGGGGGAGGAAATACCCCAAACTTCCTGGTTCCTGTTCAAATTTAAATACTTTAGGAAGTACCTGTCAGTCTATTCCGTTTCTGTGGCACTTGCTCCGGATGTGACTGGAAACCAGTTTTATGACTTGAAGATTAGAAGAGAACTGTGTGCTATATAGTTAGTATCCGAGATGAGGATTACACTTGACCCTTGTGTGCAGTAGTGAATTATTTAGCATACAGTGTGGGCTCCACAGACTTTGCTTGCTCTTCCCTGTCTCCCTCCAGGCACCACTGGTCTTCTCATTGCTGTTTGTAACTGTTTGTAACTTTGGGGTAGATTCAGCTAATGAGAATGAAGGAAGAATAAGATACGTGGGTAGTTCTGAGCTGCAATGAATCTGATATCTCTGGTCAAGCACGTGGTTTCAACAGCCTCAAAAAGGGAAAAATAGGTCTGTTTTGAGTGTATGTTACTGCCTGCTGGTATTAGGAGAGTAACCTGTAGCCACCTCTGCAAGCTTTTCCTCACCATCAAGAGAATTGGGAACTTGTCATTGTTAATAATAAAAACRCATTTTTCTTATAGCCGCATGACTCCAGTACCTTATTTGGAAAAAAGATTCAGATACTGAAARCCTATGATAAAATCATGAGAATAGCAACTACTTGGACCTAGTTGTTATTTCAGATTAAATATTTAGAAAACAATATTTCAGTCATTTTGACCTACTGTCATTTCCCCCTTGGTTAGTACTTAGTCTGTGCTCTAGCATAGGATAAGAAGCAGCACCTTTTGGATGAAGAATAATCTGGTGCCTAGACATTCAGACTGGTATATCATTAAGGGGCTACGACAGTTAAAGGGCTGAGTACAGTAGTGTGGCTAATCTCTAATTTAAATACCAGCATTTTTTGGATGTTATGCTCTAATGGATATAGTATTCTTCACYGCTTACCTTTAATATTATGCACTGATTCTTTACTTTATAAAGTCTATAAAACATCTGYTGAAAAATTTAAAAATACAGGAAACTAACACACATTTAAATCTAGATAGGTAAAACAAATATAGTTCTCTAAACAAGAACTGACCAAGAAACAAAGGCAACTAGCTTTGTGTGTTGTTAGGGGTATGTAGCCAAGTACTAAGTCTCAGACTTTTCTTACTGACACTACTGTTCTGATGGGATTTTAAGTTCAGGGAAAGCCCCAGATTCCTAGGAAAATCTAGTAGGGAACTTGGCCAAATCTGGGGAAAATATTTGCATAGGCAGTAGAACCAGCTGGGTCATTAGTGGATTTTCAGTCCTACCAGTGCAGCCATGATAAGAGGACAAATTAAATCTTTCTGTCCACGTTAGTTGAAAATGTAATAACTGACAGACATGAAAAACATCTGTCTTGCTTCTGCCTGCCTCTGTGAAGGATTTTCAGGTAAGTGCTTGCAAAACTGTTCAAACTGCCTAAGTGTTTGTTTGGGTATGGTTTGGCCTCACTGCATATATGACCAGAAGCAACATGCTATGTAATTTTGTTAGCTGCAACCACCCTGCAGTWCTACAGTATTACTTTACTGTCCCTTGCTTTATGCCAGGCCTTTTGTTTGTAAAATACTTCATCATCCTTCATGCTAAAGGCATTATGTAAACCTAAGATGATAATATTAATAACTTTAAGCAAAATGGGTTGCCTTCATTCTCTATCATTAAATCTGTTGTGTTCYCCTCTCCAGCCCTCCCCCCCACCTCCACCCCATGCAACAACTGTTATTCCAAATAGCTTTCAGGAACTGCTGCAGACTACTGTTATGATGCACCATATGCTCTGGATGTAAAATTATTTTTCTGACAGACTTTCATTAGTTAGTGGCATGGTCTAAGCACAGGACATAAGCCAGCTCATYTTTAATATGTCTGGCAAGGATGTTTCCAATGACTCTGGCCATGTCAGTGATCTTCCCTGCTACGTTTCCACCCTTTGTAAGGTTGGTATACTAAAAGCGTCCTCAGAGGATGTGTGGGAGAGCTAATTAACCAATTACTATATCAAGTATTCAGCAGATAAACTTGCTTATAGTGTATTTGAGGTTAAGTGGCATTTTATTCATAAGAACAATCATTGCATAAGCAATATACTAGAGAAGYTAGATGGACTAAATAGATATATCATATTTGTACTCGCTGTGCAAAACTGAAATATTCAGATGACAGTAAAAGGAAATGTAATGGGAGGCTTTTACACCTAGGAGATTTTTATCTTCACAAGGTGGGAGCAGAGGGGGGAGATGCTGCAACTGTTATTATGAAGCAACCTCCATGTCATGTCACTGCTTAAATATCAGCATGTCACTGCTTAAATACAAAGTATGCAAATACCATATGAAATGAAAACATCATTAAGGACTACTTGTATGRCTACAACTGACAAGTACATTTTAAAGAACCTCTAAGGTTTTTAGTACAAGCTTCATCTGACTTACAGTTAAAGATCGTCTCTTGTCAGTCTAGTGACATTTGCCAGTCCCTTAGGTTATGATTTAAAATGGGTTTCATTGTACTCATTTAGCTCACAAAATGGACACAACTATGTGTAACCTATTTAGTTGCAGTAAGTAAGTAAAGCAAGTAAAACTTACTCTGTTTTATTTATTTTTAAGCACAGTATGTAATTCAACAATGTGGTACATATTATCAAATTGGTAACATCACATTTCCTTTCAAACTGCTGCCTTTGTTCTTTTATAGAAATCATATTGACTTTTCTTTTTCAGGGAAGGTTTCCCTATTGACTTCCTCTTCCTTCTTGCTGAAGGTATTGCATTATAAAAATCTGGATTTTGTTCTTTTAAATGCATCAAAACCATTCAGTGTGTCAGCAGCATGGAACTACATCATAGAATTGTGGATGGCCCTTACTTCAGCTTTTCTGCATCCTTTTCTGTACCTGCCAGATGAAAGTAGTTTGGTTTTCAATTCACTTGCTAAATAGGAAGCAATGACTAATTTGGCTTCTTTGCCTAAATTGTTTTATACATGAAAGCGTTTCCAGTCCCAAGCCTTATTTTATACTTTTGATCTTTAATTCTTGATAGAAAATCACCAGTAGTTTCAGTAAAACTTTTACAATGAGCCAGTGATCTTGGCTTTTAATATGCCGCTTTATAATCTTGCCTGAATTGGTTATACAGGAGGATAACCAAAATGACTATAGTAGAACTTGCCTTGGTTTTTAATTGTTGCTGGTTACGACATTCCTGAACTATGCTTACTCAAAGTGTGTATATTATAAGGAATACAATGAATGGATAGGTACAGTAGGTATGTTTCTAAGACCAGTTGTTATTTATCAGATATTCAGAAACACAGGAGGAGATTTATTTCACTTAGCTCTCACCATTGTAAAGCTTGCCATCAACACTAAACAAACTTCTACGCTTCCTCAGAAGCCATTGAAGAGATGCTCATCTTGAAACTCCTCTCTAAAATAGGAGGTGGGGRAAGTGGTTTTCTGACTTTTAGAAAAAATGTAAATATCTAATTGAGATTTGATGTCAAACTTCTAATGGCTAAAGTTGGATGAGTTGAATCCTGTTCATAAAGGTCAGCTTTCAAAATACTCTGCATCCTGTTGAAGTGTTGATTTTACATGAACATCRATGAGAGATGAAGAGGTTCCCGTATTATCAAACAGTAAGTTCAATTTTATTTAAGATAAGTGGAAATAATTAAATATCTTAAATATATAAAATATCTTAAAAGGATATAAAAAGGAATACTGAATTAGGAATTTTTTCTTCATGAGAATAAAATTCATTTTTATTGTTTTTGGAGGTTTTTTTTCAGYAGATCAATTTGTCATTTAATAGGTGGGAAAATACAAGCAGTGAAAGGAACAAGTGGTTACTTTCTGAGGTATGACTCTGTTTACATCTCTTCACTAATGTAGCAAATAAACTGATATGAGTATGCTCTGTCTTTTTTAAAGGGGTAAAGCTTTAAAAATGTGGACTTTCATGTGATTTAATTTTCTTCCACAAAAAAGTTTCTTTTTTTCTGAAAAGAGATTATCAAATTAGTTATGAGTTTCAAAAGGGTTAAAAAAAAAGCAAACCCACAACTTTATCTTTAGTCTACTTGTAGAATGACTGCATGACATTACTACTGGAATGCATGTTTGTACCTTGCAGCAATAATAAATATCCATTATTATTTCTTGTTATGGTAATTCAGGATGGTTTCATTAGSTTATGAAATTTCAGTTAGAGCTAATATTTTGTTAAGGTAGATTATGTCTTACAGGTACACTGAAGATTGTAGCTGAATTCTTCATTATAGCATGTTGAATTTTGCTTTTGAATGAGTTGGGTTTTGTTAGAGTGTAACAACAGAAGTTGCTAAAACAAGATAGAAAAAGAAACTGCTATAGCAAACGGGGAAAAAAGGCTGGACATATAATGGTTAGCTATTTTAACAAAACCTTGTCACAAGAATCTTTTTCTGATACTGAAAGTAGGTTAAAACTAGGAAATTCTAACAATCTTTACTTAGTGGGTGTGCTGTTATACACCTGAGCCAGCTTTGAATCAAAACTTCACCACTCAGGGAAAAGATTCAATTAATAGGCAGGAATAGAACTGAACAACATGAGAGAAGGGCACTCATCCAATCTAGTTTCCTGCAAGGTTAGAATTATTCTTTCTGCACATTTCATAAAATGTGTGAAGTCTGGTTTTATGTATTCCATGTATCCTAAACTCTACCCTTTTTCATATGAGGTTGTGCAGGAAAGTTTCAATTAGTACAGGTAATGTCTAGATTAGAATCACATTTGTGCAAAGAATGGCTAATCTTCACTACTCTTTCATCCTGCTTTTTCTGCTATCTTAAGATTTATTTTTTTGTATCTTTTCACATTCGTCCTAAACCCTTGTAAGATTATTTGACACCATAATTTAGGATTTCATTTTGGCACCATTACTGATGATGTTTTATAGTATTGTGAGGAGGGTGGAATCTACCATTAGGCATCAACAACTTTTGCTAACATGCTTTCTCTCTCATGATACAAAATAGTGATCCATAATATAAATCACTGTGACATTTCAGAAACTTCTAGTCAATACACTGGCACTTATTATTAACTGTGTTTACAGCCTTTCACTTTGCATGAGTGAATTGGTAAGCAAATCACTTCAAGAATAGTATTCAAGGAAGATTTTGTGAGAATATAAAATACTAAAAACACTCTAGATGACATTCTGAGTATTTCTTTTGCCTCCTCATTCTAAAAGCTGAGCAGCAATAAGTCAACAGTGATGTACTGACTTCTTACAATGTTATTGTGGTAGTCTAATGATCGAATTGCTTATGGATGTCAACAAGGTGCACAAATGTTAATATGATACAGATACACATTTTTAAGTACCTTTACAAATATTGATCTCACCTTTTTCTGTGGTCTGAAACTCATYTTAGTTAATGGGAGTCTTGTCCATCTGAATACCATTCTAGACAATTGTGTCAACAATCCAAGATAACCAAAATATATGGTAAATAATAGATTTTTTTAACTTTTTATTGCACAGCTGGTTAAATTACAACTGAGAATCTCCAGTGAGACACTCATATATCTGCATTTCCTTTAATGCTTCATTCTCTTCTGCTTAGGTTACAAACTAWATATTATTCCTTAAAAAAAAAAAACCACTTTCTATAGCTAGGAAAAAAAAGCAAAAAGTTAACAAAGTGGAGATGGGTGGTAAGAAAAGGTAGGCATATGAGTCTGTGATAAGGAATTTTTTTCCTTTAGTATTTCAGATTCTGTTTGTGCCAGGTGTAAATCATGAATCTGAATAGCCTAGAAAAAAWATATACTCCAGATGTCTAGACTGCAATATTTTTTCCTGGTTTTAATGTTGCCACACTTTTTGAAGGGTAACCTGAATCCCACTGAAGAGATGCATGTCAAAATGGGGGGGGGGAGAAAAAAAAAAGTAATTTTTTTTTTTTTTTGGTATTTCAGAGTAGTATGGGCCTTGTTATATGGTTTAATTTAAATGAAAAAGAAAGATGTTTTCCATTCTACTGGCAAGGATTTGAAATATCACAGTATTTTATGTAAATGATTTTCATTGCTATGTATTTCAAGAGAAGGTTTTCTGTACATGAAGTAACTTTTTTACTTATAGGGAACAATACATTAGAATTTATTAAACAGAAATTAGATAAGAGTACACAAGATCAAGGAAATGAATACAGTAGTTGTATAAATTTGCAGTTTTTGTAACAGTAATACATCTGTATGATGTCTGCTAATGCTGRTTATGGTACCTGGGTCTTTGAGTTAGCTGAAAAATATGTAAAACTACACAAAGCGGACAGCTCTCTATTGACTACTCATCTAAGGCAGTTTATGTTCATTTTTTTACTCTAGAAACTACAGCAAGTATATTGCAGTCAAAAAATGTCTTCTGATGTGCTGTAGTTTCAGGCAGAAGAATGGAAAATAGCTGATGAATGGGAGTCAAACCATCCACTTTTAGTTAAATCGTATTTCTCATAACTTTTGTGGACAGGCACATTAGACATGCATATCTAACATAGTTTGTGGAGAAAAAGTAACAGTTTTCGGTAGTTTGCAGTGGAGAATGTGTCATCTGCTATTTTTTGTACTTATGGCTCAAAAAAACCCATTGCTGAGTGTCATGGTTCAACCCCAGCTGGCAACTAAGCCCCACACAGCTGCTCAATCACTACTCCCACAGTGGGATGGGGGAGAGAATCGGAAGAATAAAAGTGAGAAAACTCATGGGTTGAGATAAAGACAATTTAAGAGGTAAAGAAAAAGCCACGCATGCAAGCAAAGCAAAACAAGGAATTCGTTCACTACTTCCCATCGGCAGGCAGGTGTTCAGCCATCTCCAGGAAAATAGGGCTCCATTACAYGTAACAGTTACTTGGGAAGACAAACGCCATCATTCYGAACRTCCCCTCRTTCCTTCTTCCCCCAGCTTTTTATGCTGAGCATGACGTCATATGGTATGGGATATCCCTTTGGTCAGTTGGGGTCAGCTATCCCAGCTGTGTCCCCTCCCAAMTYCTTGTGYACCCCCAGCCYMCTCGCTGGTGGGGTGGGGTGAGAGGCAGAAAAGGCYTTGGCTCTGTGTAAGCACTGCTCAGCAGTAACGAAAACATCCCTGTGTTATCAACCCTGTTTCCAGCACAAATCCAAAACATAGCCCCATACTAGCTACTATAAAGAAGATTAACTCTATCCCAGCCAAAACCAGCACACTGAGCTAAATGCATATCTGCAGAAAATGTTGTGAGGCTTTTCTTATGTTCTTTCTATACGAGAAATCTTTTCCCCTGTTCTTTAATGCACATGTTAGCTGGAGACAAAATCACCTTGACTTCAGTTAAACTACCCTCAGAAATGAAACTACTTCTGTCAGTAGTGGTTTATAAAACGATGCCTTAAGTTTCTCCTTAATTTAGCAGTAGTGTAGCAGGAACACAAATATATATTTACTTCATTCAAATAACTTAGTTTCTTTTGTTTCCTGGGAAGTTCGTCACTTCCCAGATGAAGTGCTGAGTAGTCCTCTCTTTGGAGTTCCAAGTCTCATTAAAATCTTCTGACAGATGGGGACAACATGCAATCTCCCTGCTCTTGTCCCATTCAACCAGTCAGGAAAGATTATTCCTCAGCTACTCAAGGGCAGACTTCTTCCCTTGGTCATTGTCTGATGAGTGTAAGATATTTCGAATAGCTCATGACCTAGGAAGCAAGTGAYTAGGAAACTAACTGACCTCAAGAAGTCTACTTGTTAGTTCTTACAACTTACCAGTAGGCTAGAATAAGCTCTGTCATTATTTAGAGACACATACAAAATAAAAAATGTGAAATATTATAGTATCTTTATGGAATAAGCTAATAGTTGCCTTTCACAAGGTTAGCCAGACGCCAAATATTTAGCATATCAACTAAATATGAATTCGAATTAGTGAATTAGTGAGATGTTTTTCTGAGACCACTAATCCCATATCTACTTCATTCCAATACCTTTATGTTGACAAAACATGTAATCTTTTTTTATGGAAATCCACCAGTACAAAACTGCTTTGTTGAAATTATCTGTTCACTGGTGGTCACTGCTGCGCATAAATATATATGAAAAGCTATCTGCCACCATTCAACATTCATCCAGGCATTCAAGAAAAGAACAGGAACCCTATTTCTAGCTCTGTCAGTGGAAGAATTATGAGCATTTGACTCACCACTTATTTCAGAACAAAGCTATTTAACTTGACACTCGCAGGAACCTATACCCAGTAGTAGCTAATTTATGTACAATGCTATTACCTACTATTAAAAATCATATTGCTGGGCTGTAACAATAGCCTTTGCAACCACTTCTGGTTATAATTGTGCTATAAATTTTGATTTCCTGTTGAAAAGAGGCAGTTATTTTATAACAAGAACTAAAAGGTATCCTTGCTTTCAGGTTTTAGTAGTCTCTGCAATACTAACAAGCAGTCAGTATAAAAAGTTTTACATCTGGATTTGTCATACATCAAAAAGAAATAACAGGGTCTTAAAACTGTCTTTAGTTGAATACATCCTCTTTGCTCAGAGTACTATGTTTATTTACCCTTGACTATTCCTCAGGCCAGACTTTTATTTTTCCTTTAAGTCCAATATAATGCATGACAAGCTAAGTAGTTTCAGCCATAGCAGAATATGTATAAAACTTAATATAATGATCATGTTCATTCTCTTACCCTATCAACATCCATGCAAGAGAAACTTCAGAAAGGTAATGTGTCAGGTAAACATTAAAATGGGAAAGAGCTAGGAAATTGAAACTTTAAAATTCAAAGCTGAAGAAGAAGAAAATTGATCAATGAGTCCTTAAATAGCTAGTTCATATTACAGCAGTACGGGTTTAAAGTATATATTTTGTTTTGCCAGGGCTTTAGTTGCAGATTGTCACTTCATTTATCATGAACTATTTCCATCCATATTATAGTCTTATGTTTGATATTCTCGTAAAAACTGTTACAATTGAAAAAGTGTTTTGAAAGACACTCCAGGGTATAGTACTGAAAAAAGAATAACTCTACTTACACCCAGTCTTTGCTATAATAGATCATAAACAATGTTTCTCTCTACTACTATCCGTAGCCATGAATCTATTCAGAATATTATCAAGTATAAAAGAATAATTTTTACAAAGAATTTTTAAGAAGAAATCTATCAACTTGTGGTTTCATTTCTGTATTGCTTTAAAAAGAAATCATGAGCTTCTGAACATAAATTATATAGTCAGTTCATAAGGGAGAAATGAAAGTTGACCAGAAACCACACTATTACTTGCATTTTGTGGTAAAAATTACATTAACTTCATATTTTACACTTAACTTATATAGGAACAAACATTGACTTTTTTTTTTTTTCTTGCAAATTCAAAATTTGCATACAATAGTCAATGACTATTGTCTAAGCAAACTGTTTTTCATGTCAATGTATGTATATGTGCATTTTCAGCTCCAGGCCATTTGGAAAGCATTTCATTAGTCAGACAGGAAGTATTATTTAATATTAAACAATGTTTGTCTATCAAATATAACATGAAACAATAGTTATACTGTTCTTCACCAAAAACAGGAAGCAGATTTCAGTCTTCCTAAAAGTAATCTTGGAATGCTTCCATACCATGAGGTACCATAAAGGTGGTATGGAACAAGCACAACAGACATTAGTTCTTGTTATATCCCCTCATTCAGGAAGCCCTGGCACCCTGCTTAAAGCTTTGGCAAATTTAAGGGTAAGTGTTCAACAGTTGTGCTGAACTGATTGAGATTAAAGGTGTTTGGTTTTGGCCTGAATTAAATCTAGAGCCCTTTCATTCTCCAATATTTTTCTTCTAGTATGTGTTAATGAATTTATTGCTATATTTTACACTCTGTATTACAAGGTCTGTCTTGGATTTCTTGCTAATCACCACCCAAACTCATACCATTCAGCACAGCCTTAAATCCCAAGCACATGCTGAAATCTGAATTTGCTTTTTTCTGGTCACTTGAGCACAGATATKTATTTTTTTAATAGCAGTCTGAGAATTTTTATAATTAGTCTGATTACAGAATTGTTGGATTACMTGTTGGATTTTTTGAGGCAGGATTTGTATATGAACTATCTATCATGTAATGTTTTCATGCACTGCTTAGGAAAAATGTCAGCTCTGGGTGTCCAGCTGCTGTTAATGTAGCATAAATGGCTTTTTTTGTTTTAGTCCATGAAGATCTATGATTTAATATTTTCTGTTATTTATTTCTACTATGGGCCAATAGCATATGTTATTCCAGATTTAAGTATTGGCACTTATAATACAGGTACTTCAATCTGATTTTAAGTCAACATTTTTTATTAACAAATATACTGAAAGGAATGCTCTAGCATCATACGAGAGTTTTGGAATACTAATCTGCAGCCTTAATATTGAATGATAGTGTAGATGAAAGTGTGCCTTCTTGTAAAGACAAGCATGTTGACCACAAAGTTTCAAAATGTTACTGCAAGTGCTTGTCTAATTGTATTTGGTGAGAAAACTGTCACTGTTAATGTACTGCAACATTTAATAACACTTCTGTGTGTTATAAAGGCAGTAAGTACCTTCATTAGAGATGGAAATTGGCTTGGATCTCTTGCTTTTATGCTCATTACATCTCTCTACCTCTTCTATACTGTTTGAAGTTTTTATTTAATGTAATTTTCTACCTTCACATTCCTCTTTGAAATCTTGAAAAATCAATCAATAAGGAGAACCAGGGGAAAAAACCAAAAGCCCACATGTGTGGTTAACTTGACCATTATAGTGACAACAAGGAAAAAGGGATAAAATTTGCAAAGGCAACATCTTTCATTTTTTGCTTTGCTAGAGAAGACCAGAGGAATAAAGATGAGGAAGCCAAAATTCTGACACTGTAGGAGGGGAAACCAGCTGCAATTGGCATGCTAAGTTCAAAATAAAAGAAACCTGGACCTGTTTGCAGCATAAGTGGCAGAAACAAAGCAACTCTGTAGAAATTTTTAGCTGCTGGATTCCCCTTAAAAATAGTATACTCTCCAAAAATTGAAAGAAAATACTTATTTATATCTATGCATCCTCTAACCAGTGAAGTTGTGACCTTGATGAAGTTTTGAGAGTTTACTATAGTAGCCATTATATTCAAATATTGGAAAAGAACTTGGCAACCAAATCCTTTCTTTCCCATTTTATCCACTCATCTAGCTCTTCATTCATAAAATATGAAGGAGCTGACATTCTGCTCATCTACCTGAGGGCAAAAAAATATTGACGTGCAGATGATTAAGCATGTGCCCACAAAAAATTGGCTCTGACCCTAACTTGTGCCAAGCAGTTGGCATGGCTCCTGATTAGTAATTAATTAAATCAATGCCAGCAGACACTAATGGTATCTTCCCATAGAAATGCATGCCAGATTCATTAAGAATAAACTACATGATACTGATTCTTGTCTTATGCTTTGTCAGTTCAGCTGAATGTCTATTCAATGTCAGTAAATACACCGTGTGAAAGATTCATTTAGAAAAAATACTATTTAAAACATAACACTAAAATTAAGCTCAGAGCACATTTTTTGCTAGGCTGTACAACTTCTTGCTCACTCCATAGGGAAGCTGCAAGTTTACTATTGGATCTGATTGCCAAAACCAAAATATTAGAAAACCAAAGAAAAAAAACCCAAACCATACTCCCTTCACCCTATAATCTCAGGTGTAGCTTATATAATAAAAAGAAAATATCAGTTTTGATTCAGCAAGGCACAAGAATATTGCTTCAGATTTAAGCTCTAGTTCTGGTTGCAAATGTATTTCAGTACAACCAATGATTTTGAAATTATATTGTAAAAAGTGCCTTGTGACTTTAATTCCATTTCAGAGACTGTTTTTCTATTGAATACCTTTTACCCTACAGGCAACATCAGCTCCTGACAGCTGATGGACACCTGCTACACCTGCTTATTTCCATGGAAGTCAGTTCTCAGGCTTTGTCATGTTTATTGACCCTTTTTATATCAAAAGGTCTGATTTAAAGCTCCCTCAGTGAAAGAAATGACTAGAGGCTACAACTGTCCCTCAGTCATAGTTGTGTACACTGAAAGAAACTTCACTGGTTCAGAAGTTTAAAGGCTGAACACTTAGGGGGGGAAAAAAACCTCTCAAAAGTAAAGCATTATTATATTAAGTGCTGCTGAACACTGTCTATCCAAAATTAACAGTAGCAATGCAGGAATGGCAATAGTTGCCTGACTGTCTAGTTTTTGTGATCAGTTCTATTCTAATTGCTCATTTCAGCACAGTTTCATGAAGGGGAAGGTATTCTGAATGAACTTATATTCAACGCATATATTCATACAGGCAAAGAAGTTGTCACCTTGACTAGGATGAGRCTTTGGGACGTTATTGCAGTTGACATTATTGTTTATTTTTTAGGTAGCATGTTAAGGATTATACTAAAATTTTTTTCCGAATATGGTACAACTTCAACAGCTATAAAGACCAAACCAATGCTRTCCACTGGGCAGATGGGATAATCTTTCACTCTGGTGTGTTTATCTGGAACATTGGAACCTCTTAACTTACATTGCATAAGGCAACACAGCACAGTCTGTACTGCCCTGACTTAAGTCACCTAATTGTGACTCTTCTGCATGGGATTCCTCTTCAGATATCTGGAAGTACCAGTCAGAAAGCCTGCCCTGCTTTTCCTGGACTGAGCTCACTGCCATGCTAGTAAAATGTACCCATTGCCCTACAAAAAAATTTTATGCAAGGCTGTCGGCGTAGGAAGTTTTTGCAYGTGGCCAAGTTTATACTCTGTGCTTGTCTTCTCCTGCACGAGGAGAACAAGCATACAAACAGAAGTGTGAACAGGAACAGGCAAAAAACGCTCTTATGCTCTGTCGAGGCAGGTGTTTKGAACCTAAGAATACGTCTAAGATCAACTGCATTTGGATGTAATTATTAATGAGTCTAGGGAAAGTTTCCATTGCACTCTGCATAGCTGTGTCTGAGAAATAGCCTTTCTGAAGCAACCCCAGAACAAACCCAGCCTTTAGGGTCCAAGAGCTTAAGTGTTGGAAAGCAACAATTTTGGATGAGTTGTGTTTTGAGAAGTGGTTGATATGCTTGGTTGATATGCTGTTATTTTATCAAGGAGCTTTTTTTGTTGCTTGGTACAAGTAAGCTGCCTGAACACCACGCAGCCATAGGTCTTTATTCGGAGGTCAAACTGAAAGGACAGGGTGTCGATATAGTTGAGGTTGAGGGTTCTGTAAGCTGCGGTACAGGGACAAAGTTAACTCAAATCTTCTTATGAGGCCAAAGTCCGTGTGGTTATTGTTAACACTGAAGGGCAAGGACATCTGCCTTTGCCCTTCATGTCATTTCCTGACCTCTGCCTGACTTCAGAGAATTTTAATACAAATTTTTACTCACTTTTGGAAGATAAAAGATATGCTTTACTACATACSATGGAGGAGTTTCTCCCCTCCACTTCCCTCGAACCTGTGCTATCTCTTTGGATGCTGGTGAGCACTGTTGACACAGGTCTACCCTGTAATCTGTCTCCAAGGAGAAAAATAACCCTCGCCCTGGGCATGTTTTAAATGAGTCCACAGATCTCTAGGAGTTGTGGGCTCTGAGATAAATACAGGGGTGTCTGGCTCCATGAAGATATTTTGGAGGGCCAAACATCAGCATATACTGRTGTAGCTGACCACTGCAGACCAAGGTGGAAGGTTCCTAACCCACATGCCAAGCTTCTTGTCACAATTCTTCACCACTGTTTACTTCTCATAAGGAAGTTATCATTGTAAAAGGGAATGCCTTCTGCGTAGCTCTATGACAGAACAAATGCTAGGCAAGTTATGGTGGGAGTACTACAAGTTCCTGTGGGATAAAAAGCATTGAAAGGTGCCTTGTCTGAGAAATGCGGACGCAGCACGGCTTTGGTGGTATGGAAGGACAGGGGAGCATTTTCAACCTCTACTTGGGTTACTGTGGACTTCATCTTCCGCRTGAGTGCAAGGTCTGTTATGTTCTTTACTTTGGAAGAACCTTGCAGCCAAAGCTGGAATGCATAAAGTTTGCCAGCATCCACAGGCATGGCATATGTACATCTACTAATATGTGGATGAGACCCCTATGATCTAACCTATATAATTCAAAGATGATTTATAGAGTAAGATCCATGTTATTCCAAGCATGTAGCTCTSAAAAACAGTTTTTACTCAGAAATGAAAGATGAACTCATCACAGCTATGCTTTTATACCTTTTGTTAGAAATAAAATGGGATTTTAAAATATTAGCATTTAAAAATAAATATCCTCATATTAAATACAGAGTTTTTATTGCAATACTTTACAGGGCTACAGGCTGACTATTAGAAGGAGTAATTATGGATTTATTGAACTTCTGGGCTGTTTTATTTTTAGAATTTTCCTTGGAGGGTTTTTTTCCTAAGTCTCATCCAGTACTTTTGAAAATAAAATTAGTCTGGTTAGCGTCAAAGGTTCCACTTGGAGAATACTTCTTAAAATGTCTTCCTGATTCCTTATTCCAGCAGTACTGCCTTACTAAAAAGTGCTCTGAAATCCTTAGGGATGAAAGGTGACAGGTGCTATATGAATGCAAAGTGTTATCTGTGGCAGATCTAGGTTGAAATCTAAGTCAGGGCAGTAAAATTCACCTCTGCTCAACATGTGATTGTTGCAAAGGGCAGTTTTGAAGTCTTCCTTGATTGTTTTCAGTGGCTGTCAGTCTATTAACTGAGTGCCATGTTGATGAGACCAACTGCTGCTTGATATTTTTCCTCCAGAAATGTTTTCAGTTATGTAGCCTGAAAAACACTTGCTTCTACATAGATGTGGCTATAGATATCTGTTCTTTACAAAATGCATGGTGGTATGGAGAGGTGATAAGGTGTCCTGGTTTCAGCTGGGATAGAGTTAAATTTCTTCCTAGTGCTATGTTTTGGATTTAGTATAAGAAGAATGTTGATAACACRCTAATGTTTTCAGTTGTTGCTAGGCAATCTACTACTCAAGGACTTCTCAGCTTCCCATGCTCTGCCAGGCGCACAAGAGGCTGGGAGGGAGCATAGTCGGGACAACTAGCCCAGCTGGCCAACGGGGTATTCCATACCATGTGATGTCATGCCCAGTATATGAATGGGGGCGGGGTGTGTGTCCAGGAAGCGGCTATTCATTTTGGTCATTTTCTCGGCGGGTGCATCACTCATGTCGTATATTGTATCATTATTAYGTTATTATCATTGTTATTATCCCTTTCTTTTCTGTTCTATTAAACTGTATTTACCTCAATCTGCAAATTTTTTTTTCCCGATTCTCTCCCCGTCCCGCAGGGGGCGGGGGAGTGAGYGAGCGACTCTGTGACGTTTGGCTGCCTGCTGGGTTAAACCACTACATAAGGAAAGAGAAAGATTGTTGATTAGATCTTATATGATTTTGAGGATCTTAGATTAGACATGAATTTCATAATTTTGGAGTTCTATATAAGTAAAAGAGAATGTTTGCAATGGAACTAAACTTTTGGCAAGACCAGCTTCAACCTTTTGATGAATCTGCAAAAAGAGATTGTGCGTGATTTGAATAGCCTTGAGCTGAACAATAATTTTGGGTAAGTATATATAGTTTCTTGCCACTTCTCATGTGTAATCTTTCTCTCTTCTTATGAAATGAAGATAGGAACAAAACCATGTAGTGTACTGAGGGTTAGTTTGKTTTTTGAGGCTTTGCACTTATAAAATTTATAGTGATGAGCATGGATGTGAATGTCGTAAACTGATAAGCTTGCAGTTAGTAACTGTTCTGTTTCATGACAGTGTTCGGAAAGACCTTATTTTTTAGCATTTTTTTCGAAAATGAATGTATGACCTTCTCAAATGGCACAGGTGCTCAAAAAGGCAAAATGAACAAAAAAAACCCCTTACATGTGATTACATTATAAAATCTTTTTTTTTTTTTTTTAAATTTAACAATGAGGAAAAATAAGTTATGCAGTCTGTTTTACTCTTAATCGAGAAAATCCCGGTACATATCAAAATCTTTGTCACTATTATGCATTAGTTTTTGAATTTTTGCTGTTTTTACTTTCTCAAATGATTATTTCAATCTCCTGTTTGAAATAGTGTTATTGTTTTCAAAGATGTACATAAATTTTAATAGAATTTCTCTATATAAAATTTTAAAGTTATATTCAATTTTCCT
Organism: Oceanodroma leucorhoa; assembly: GCA_030449065.1. Lineage (NCBI taxonomy): Eukaryota > Metazoa > Chordata > Aves > Procellariiformes > Oceanodroma > Oceanodroma leucorhoa. Next base: position 16,358,788 of record JASVER010000001.1, read on the forward strand.
AAATGTAGAAATAAAATATTTTTTTTTCTGCATGGACATAGCTTGACATTTTTTATTAGAATAATTGAGTTTCTCGATATTTTCAAAGAAAAATTTTGAATTGTTGCCATTTTTTAATTATTTTGTTATGTTTTTGCAACAGTAACAACATGCAGTAATGGTATTTTTATGAAGAAAATCACTGTTAATTTCTATAGAGCTCTAAAATACAATGTATTTAACTTGAGGGGGGAGCTCTTCAGATATTTGTCAATGCATAATGTAAGTGACAGTGTCCTTCACTTGCAAGCTGAACCTGTTTTATGTGATTTTGTTGTGAACAGATGCCAGTTGAATTACATGAAACAAGTGGATTGTGTTTTCCAAAAGCTCTTTGATCATGATGAGAAAACCAGAGCAAAAATCACAAACAAAAGCTCTCTCCTGAAAATGTTTTGTTAACTTTTCTGGCTTGTTGCTTTGCTAGGCAAAGGTCCAGAGAATGATTATTTTTCTTAGTGGAAACCAGTGGTATCTTTATTTATAATTAAGTTCTGATTTGGTGAAAAGAGAGCTCCATATCTAATAGGTGCCGTCATATTTTGCCTGGTTTTCTTCTGACTACACCGCTGTCATGCCATATGTAAGCGCAGTCAAAAACAGTGACAACAACTTTAAGCTTGTAAACTTGTATGAGAATATCAGTGCAAACTAGTCATCTAAGTTATTCAGGTTTCTAGGGAGTTCTCTTAGCTCCRTGAGTACCGTGCTAATGGAATCCAAATTAATTTAAAACTAGCTTAAGTACCTCTGCAAGAGCTTGCAATTGTATCTGTCTCTTCAATTTTGGTTGAAAATCAGCATTTCATTATATCTGTGGTGGATGTGCATATTTTTTGAAGACAGCTATTGTTTTGGCTCCACTTTGTGACTGCTAGAAACTTCTGTAATCAGTCAACCACTACAGTTGATTTTTAAGCATTTCCATGTATCTGTAGTTCCTAGATACCTGTTACTTTGTGGTAATTATTGTATATGACATAGTGTTTGTTACTATTTGAATCAAAACAATCATAGGTATCAGATCACACTTCACACTGAAACTTTATAAACATAGCTTTGTTCTTTTCCTGTTCAGTTGCAGCTGTAACGCYCACTTCTCTGCAGACTTTTCTCCTCAGTCTGTTGACCGAGTGGTCTGTGCTGTCTTAGAAACATGCTCTTTTTGTCTTTCAGCTTTCTTGTGTCCAACCATTCTATTTCTTCTTGCAATAAAAAATACATTGGTAAACTTTACAATAAGCTGTTTGATATAAAGAACTAAGTTCATATTTAAATCTTGAATCACAGAAGCAACCATATATATTTTATCTATAGGGTGGCTTGAAGCCTAACTGCAAGCCAATGCAGGTCAAAAATTTTGGTAATTCTTCATCACCAAAATGTCACGAGTAAYTGATAGTAAAATATATCAATTTTATTAAGAACATTGGTAGAAATGTTTTTCAGATTGTATAGTATAATCTCCTTAGGGACAGAATAATTCTCTTCCAGGATGACAGAAATAAAAAAAGTAAAGTAAGATTTACCTCTGTTGTCATGAAAAGGGCAAACATGGACTTTATGCTTTCATCTTGGTGGGGAAGCGGTCTTTGCTTTGAGTGAGGCAAGTAAAAATGGAAATAAAATTTACCAGCACTGAGTTTATACAAATCTGTGCCTTATTGTTAGTATGATACAACATAAAATAAAAGGCAGAATTAATATTTAGACTGTGGTGGTGACAGAGGCCCTAAGAACACTAAACCCCATCAGGCTATTTGTTATACAAAAGGTAACAGTTTTGAAATGGTTATAGGTAATAAGGGCACACAATTAGCATCTAAGAACTCTTTAAAGCTTGCATGTGTTAAAATTGTTATCTCTGATTTTGTGTACATTGTGAAACATGATACTAAATGTTATTACAGTCATCTAGAGTACTTTTAACAAAAACTAATTATATCAACATAGAATTTGATATACACTTGTGGGGCATCTGTTCTACTGTATTATCATTTGTTARATTATATACTTGACTCTCTTGCTCTTTTGAGGCCTTCATCACCATTGCTAGATTTCTGTCTATTAATGTTCTCTCATAATAACAATGAAAGGATTGTTCCCAAGCAAATAATTGTTGCAAAAAATCAAAGAAAACAATTACGAATGTTTTCCTTTTCTTGGATTTGAACAGGTGTATACCATATAGTTTTAACTTTTTTATGTATAGTGGCCAGTCAAATATGTAATAATTGTTATAGATTTTCTTTATAGTATAATCATATTTTTACATGGTAGTCTAAAATTGTTCTTTTGCGCAATGTCTTACATCTGTGTAGGTAGCTGATTTGAATTAAAGCCTATTTGTAGTTGTATTAGTATTTGTTTAAATGGATAGTTTTTCAAAACCGTGGGTTTTCCTTTGCTATATTAATTTCGAAAATAAGGGTTTGACAAAAACGATATGTATCAGAAGCAATGAAGGAAAAAATTAGATAAAAAACCAGCATACTTTATCGCACTGACATCTACAATTAAGCTGAGATATATCTAGAAACAACCAAAGGTAGACCTTTAGTTATAATCATATTTTCTGGTATGTTTTACTTGCTGGAACTGATAGTGAGGCTAAACTTCCTATGKTTTTTTTTGTAGTCCACCAAGGGAGTGAAGGATAGGTTCCTCTTTTGGGTCAAAGAATCCTGTTCTGAATAACCCTTTAGAGAACCTTTTTCTTCATTGTTCATGGAGGAACACTGAGTTTAAACTCCTGATATGAACGTTGGTCTCTAGGTGAGAATATCACCTAATCATGTGGCCCTACATAGTATGCTTACTACAGTATTTGCTGAAGATCAGACATTTTCTCCCCATTGGCTTCAACTGGATATTAAATCACCCCCTATTTTGTCTTTACATCYAAAAATTGCTGTATAGCTGAAGCAAAGTTTTCAGAATCAGCTCTTAAAATATATGTATTTTCATAATACAGAGAATGTAGGAATAAGTCCTTAGAATTCATGGCTCAATGAGTCTGCTTTCACTAGTTTAGTAAAATGTCTGATTTTTGAGTGATCATTCAAATAAAACATAAATTACATGACTCTTGACTGAAAATCACTTTCCAACCACAATAAAAAGTGGAGGTCCCATGACATAGATCACAGAAGTGATAACAATTTGGCCTAGGAATTCAAGTACTTGACTGATGCTTTTAGTTTGTCACTCACTGGGATTTGTTTTACATTATTCAAATTGGCAAAAAATCCACACAACCTTCTTAAAGTAGAAAAAAAACCCCTACATGTCCACACTATGTATATCTCTATAGTGAATCATACAAAGCCACGGACAAATTAATTTATGTCCTTCTATCTTGGATCTGATTCTTCAGCACATTTATAATTTTCAGAATAAAGCTTCATAACTAATTGCCTAACTAATTAAAACTCTCATATGCCACATGTTACCCATCAGTGAAGCAGCAAAGCAGAAGCAGCAGCCTGAGGTTTTTACRTTAATTTGCTTTCTACTTACTGGATTCTCTGTTGAAACGATGTCATCTTGTCCTTTTCTAAAAAGATAAGTTGATAACGGAAAGCTAAGTTGCCCGAGTCTTTCTTACCAAAGTAACCATTGTAATAACAGTAAATACTTCAGCAAAATATCTTCCCTGCCTATTGAATTTCCTCCATTAGGGGGGAAATGAATGGAGATCATGGAAAAAATACAGGAATTTAAAGAGTCAATATATGTGCACATTTTTAAATGATACCTAAAGTGTTGAAAAGTGACTAGTAATTTTATATATCTCAATTTTCAAAGACTGACCTGATGCCAGAATGAAAGTACTAAACACTTTGAAAACAAGGTCATAGAAAAACAGAGCCAAGTGGTGTCCCAAGTTCTTTTGGAAAATATCAGTTGCTGTTACCATCTTACAAATACTTTGAGGATTCTCTGACAGAAAATATTGTACTTTATGGAAAACAGAACAAAATATCAGCTATAATTGGATTTTTTGAGAGGATCAAAGATCTATGCTTTCTTCTCCATGAAAATTTTCGTTGAGATTTTCTTGTGCTCCGRGTATCAAAATCTCCTAGCTCTACTTATCATTCTCTTTTTTTTTTTCTACTTTTCAAGTATAAAGACTTGATAATCACCTTTTTAAAGTAGTGAAAACAATTAATGATATGAAACAGGAAAAGTATATTGCTCAAACATTTAATATCTATAAAAATACTAGTAATAAAGATATCAGATATTCTGCTTTCCATTTAATCTAGAAAATTAGCTAGTTCTATGGGAAAATAATAATTTGCACACACTCTTCTTATAAAAATGACCTAGTTTAAAATCTCTTTAAAAATTAGGTTGTAAATGACCTATTTAATATTGACATATAGTTTGGAGATACAAGAATTAATAAATGTCACCAAATAACATAAACAACAAGAAGATTTTTTTTCTTCTACAGGTAGCTAGACGTTTATAAGGCATTTGTGCTTATTATAAAAGGGTACAACAGTCTGTCTGTCAAAATGAGTACATTTTTTACGTAAGMTACAAAAATTACTGAGAAACCTCTCGAACTACTTGTGTTTTATATGTGATTAAAAAGTTGAAATATTTGACAATAATGCAGTAATTCCATTCAATGAATATAAGACAATCTAGACATACCTTACAGATGAGGTACAGTCACTAAAACAATTTTGCTGAATTTTTGGATGACATTTTGAGAAATGTTAAAAATAGTCYGTTTCTTATGCACCAGGAAGGCAATTGTTTTGTTCCCTAAGATGTAACATTCATTAATTGCTTCTCTAATTGCTTTATGGAGATTTGTTGGCTGATAGATTTATCTTTCATTATTTGGAAAATCTGACAGTCACTAAATATTCTAACAGAATAATTTAGCAAAGTAAATGCTGTTCAAACAGTGGTGCAAGTGGTGAATCTGATTAATTACTTTTAAATAACTCCTATCTAGTCTTACAATGTGACAAAAATATACAGTGGAGGTGTAATGAAATTAATATTAAAAAATAACTCAGATGGTTGTGGATATGAACCATATCATGCTAGACTTTTCTTTGCCTGTGATCTAATTTTACATCCTTTGAAGTCTGTGATTAATGGCTTAAGGATTGCTTCTTTTAGGACAACTTAGAGTTCATCTTGAACTTTCTGGTGTCTATAAATAAGGTCATAATTTTCCTACTTTACTTGATATATCAAAATCTTTTCCTTTTCAAGGAAACCTTAAGGACATAAATGGGAGAATTTAGGATGATTCAAGTTTATTTAGGGYGTAAAGTAATTTTGGATGCAGAGATACTTGATTTGGCCAATTGTAAACTAAGCCAGAAGAGTGTTGCTGTGGTGCTTGGGCTATTTGAGGCTGAAAACAATATAGCAATGTAACTGTGGCATTCTGTTGAAAAATCTATTGTTTCCAGATGCGAGCTAGCATCTGTGTATGTGCTGTATAATGCTGGAATAAGTATCAGCTTATATCTTCAGTCAGTTAGTTAGGGATTATCTATTTTACTGTTATGTTGGACTTTCTCTAAGTGCTGCTAAATGATGGAGCAGATTAGGTAATTTCATTTCTGGCAGTACAGCTATAGTATGGGCTCAGGAACTCAAGATGAGTTCACTTTTGGTGCTGAAGGTTGGTTGGGAGTTAAGCTCCTCTGTTCCCAGTACAATAGAAAAATTATTGGATTGGTCATYACACCAAATGTACTGAATGAGAATAAAGTTTTTGCCATAATGCAACTTCTATTTAGTAGTTTGATAATAGACTGCATGATTGAGCTCCTCTTTTCTGAGAAGCCAAATTCTCAGAAATCCCAGAGAATGTCCAAATTGTAGACGTATAGCCATTTGATTTGTTTAAGGGGAAGCAAAGGGGGAGGGTTTTCAGTCCTTTTTATTTTCTTAAGTAGTTTCATTCTTGAATGACATAATTTTAAACAATTGAGATATTTCACACTGGATAAAGCACCCATCTGAATTCCAGTTCTTCTTTAAAGACTGTTTATATATTCAGTACTAAGCAGCCATTGGATAGACTACAGAATATGAGTGGGAAGTAGGAGCTTTCTAGGAGCTATCTTTGCACAGACCAGTGCCTTYGAAACATGACTTTTTATGCAGATGATTGTTATTTACTTATGTCTTTGTGTAGACAAACTATGATATATACTACTCACCTAATATGAATGTCAATTTTGAATGAATTTCTGAACTCAGAGCGTAAGCTTATTCATGTRGCCAATTTTTATTTTTTATTTCTTAGTTTTGGTAAAGGCACAAAGTTCTAGATGGCTTCAACTAGCAGATATGTGTTGGTCAATATTTACCAATGAAGTTCAGTCTGTTGTACTTCAGGTATTGTTTAAACACTAAATAAGTTTCAGAAGTGCAATGAAATCTTATTTTTTAAGTTTAAGATTTTCTACAAATGTTTATCCTATTTCCCCTTGTATGCTGCTTTCTCTCTAGGAAGTCTATTCATTAAGAAAAATTGCTTGGTTCCTCTGTCTAGTTGGAGCTATAAAAGGCAACCACATTTGTTTGTCTCCATTTCATCTGTTTGTTATTCTGGCAGCTGTGCAGTTTCATTTTGCCTATCTACCAGTATTGTATATGCTACTGAATTAAAGTGCACGCTAAGGGCATGGATTTTGTATTTTCTTAGGGCTGGTGAATATGGAACACTTTAAACTGGAATCCCAGAGGAATTGTTCTATACCTCTAACTAAAATTTCTCAAGGACACACAGAGAAATACATTTATTCTGTCCTATTTTTTTCCTGATTTACTTTTAATTAATTTTTCTATCTAGTTAAGCATGTTTATTTACACTGTTGAGCTGCATTGACCCAAGCTGGACTTGGGGGCCCTTTGTAAAATTCTTCAGAATTTTACATTCTGAAAGATATCTCCTACATTAAAGATCTCAGAATATGAATCAAAAAAGAGAAATACAGTTTTACTGATGAGGAATGAAACAGATTTTTTTGTTTGTTTGCTTGTTGTTTTTTTTTTGCAAGTGGGACTGATAAATGYATTTCATGTTACTCCATGTCCACATGCCAGTCCAAGACAAACTATAGTCACTCAACTTCCACACTTCATTTGGCTGCAGACTCACAATTCACAAAAAGCCAAGGAAGGGCTAACAATGTTTTTATAATTACTACAGGCAAGGAAATAATAAAAAAGGTATGATAAGAACAAACTGATTTATAAGCAAATGTACTTTGACCACCCTTTAAAAATATTTACTGTTTTCTATTTCTTTTTAAATAATATCTAGACAAACACTAACAGAAGGTGGCTTTCAAGGACTTACTCTATCTGGCAAATTTTTTAGCCATTATTGGATRAAATTTCTACTTGTAAATGAGGTGTGGAGTCTATCATCTGACACATACCAGTTGCAATACTAGTCACAGAAGGGAACGTTGTTTTTTAGGTTTGAAGAGACAATGTACGGTGTGCTTCTGAGAACAGCTTCCTCTTACTCTTTCAGTATAGCTTTAGTAAACTAAGGGCAAGATTCTGTCAGGCATGTCTACTTTTATTAAATATCTAATCTTAGCTGAATGATGTGGTCTTAYAGCTCAACATCTGCTGCTATTTACTCAATGACTGTGAAGGTCTGGATTATGATCTTGGGAAATACATTAGCACTAAGCAGAACCCCTGCTCACTTTAAAATAGATGATTAATCTTTGCTTTCTGAATAGCCAATGAGTGCTGTACTTGTCTTCCAACTTTCAACAGCACCTCAGTTTCTTCACATCTGTTCTGGTTTTTCTGTTGTTTTCTTCCCCACTGAGTATTTTGGGATTCTTGGGGAAACGGGGGATTTTGGTCAGGTTTCTTCCTTTCCTAAGCTTTAACTCTGTGAATTCAGAGCTCTTGTGGTATCTAGTAACGGATTCAGGGATAGATCTATAAAAGGACTTAAGTATAAAAGTATTGAAACATCACAGTACTGAACATTATATTGCCTAATTTTCAGATACCTGCTGAGAACGAGAATTCACAGTTCTGAAATGGGTACATAAGCTTCAATGCCTGAGGAGAATTTTATAACAAGTGTATGGTGTTGAAAATCTAGCATATGTGGAAGGGCAACCATTATTTGTATCACAGAAAGAGACAGAAAGACAGTGGTCATAGTAACTAAAATACTTGAGTATTTCCTGCACCTGAGTACCAGGGACCTCATTTTAATAAAGCATGTCCCTCAGTAATAGATGCTCTGCTGACATTAGGGAAATGGGAGTTCCAGTTTTCACTGATGGATGAAGGATTGAAGTCTACATCTCTTATGCAATATTAAGCTACTGGTTAAAAATTCAAGTACTAATCCATCTCCTTTGGCAAGTGGTTTAAAGTGTTCTTTGAGCATGGCTGCTCATGTCCTTTATGTAATGTTTTGTATGAAACCTTACAGCCCAGAGGTGTGAGGTAAGCCGGCAAGCTCAAGAAGTACTCAAGGGTTAAAAAAAGCTTTATCCTTGAAAAGCAAGTGCGTCCAGAATTAGTAGATAAATTAGAACTTCTGGTAATCTACACTTTAGGCTTGGGCAAGTAAGGCATAATGTGATCCAGATTCTCCCTCCTTTTGAAGGAATGCCTAGTGGAAGATGGAGAACCTCTCACCAGAGAAAGTGAAGTGTCTTTCTCAGCTGGTATAAATGAGGATGGCTCTGAGTTAATTCATAGCAGCTGGTAAGGCAGCTGAGTGGCAAAAAATGTGTTAAGGAAGGTTGTGGTTTAGCTGCAGCTGTACTAGGAGAGTTATGCCCTAGGGTAAGAATTTTTTTTCCCCCTATTGTATTTCATGGCAATCTTTCACTCATTTTTATAAATGCTGTATTTGGACCTGAAGTGAATTCTGAAGAAGAGACTATTCTGACTGAAACTTTATTTCAACTGCTGAATAAGGACATTTTTTACACCTTCAGATAGAAAAATGTGTGAGCCATCCAACAGCACTGTGAAAACGCTGCAAAGACAAGTCACTTCAGTTTTGCCAAGAGGTAAACTGGCAAGGTCATAACATGTAGAGTTTGTGCTTATTCATTCTCTCAGGATGCAACAGCACTGAAACAAAACACTCTAAAATAACAAATTTCCAACACTAAAAACTGGTTTTGTTTGCATTAAGTAACAGACTTGGCTGAATAAGGGAAATGCTATTGAATGTTGTCCTGGTTTTGGCTGGGGTGGAATTAATTTTCTTTCTAGTAGTTGGTATAGTGCTATGTTTTGGATTTAGTGTAAGAAGAATGTTGATGACACGCTGATGTTTTTAGTTGTTGCTAGGTAGTCTACTTTCTCAAGGACTTTTCAGCTCACATGCTCTGTGAGGTGCACAAGAAGCTGGGAGGGAGCATAGCCRGGACAGCTAGGCCAGCTGGCCAATGGGGTATTCCATACCATGTGATGTCATGCTCAGCATATAAGGCTGGGGGAAGAAGAAGGAAGTGGGGGAYGTTYGGGGTGATGGYGCTTGTCTTCCCAAGTAACCSTTACGCGTGATGGAGCCCTGCTTTCCTGGAGATGGCTSAACACCTGCCTGCCCATGGGAAGTAGTGAAGGAATTCCTTGTTTTGCTTTGCTTGYGTGCGTGGCTTTTGCTTTMCCTMTTAAACTGTCTTTATCTCAACCCACGAGTTTTCTCACTTTTACCCTTCCGATTCTCTCCCCCATCCCACCTGGGGGAGAGTGAGCGAGTGGCTGYGTGGTGCTTAGTTGCCGGCTGGGGTTAAACCACGACAAATGTTTTCAGAAAATCTTTTCTGTCAGTTCCACAAAATGGCTCAATTTATTAAAAAAAAAAAAATTATAYGTTTCATTAATTGTGGCATTATTAGGTGAGACTTTCACAACTGTATCAGTCACAGAATGTATATTGTGCAGTGAAAAATAGTTATGCTGCCTGTTGGAATTTATAGCCTGAGCTACATAAGCCTCAGCTTAGCTAACCAATGTGCATTACTTCAAATTAATATTAAGAATGTTATCTAATGACATCTATTYTGTTTTGCACAATGATTGATCATTTCTGCCCTGTTACCTACACTGTCAAAAGAGGCTCAGTGACCTAGCTTGAAAATCTGATGTTTTTGAACTGTATTAGGGATTTTGAAGGAAATTGTCCACACTTCCTAGTAATAGTTGCAACTAACATGACTGATGCTGCAGTAACTGGTGAGAGTCACTAGATCAGATGCTAGTCTATGTAATTTTTAGGGCAATATATGTTAAAGAGAGAGAGAATTCACTTCTATATGTAAATGCTGCTTTCTATCCAAACAACTCAGTCATATTTAGTATTGTGATATAGGAGGCAAACCCTACGCAAATCCTACACTAAGTAGACTGGACAAGACCCAAGCCTGTCCAGCTTATACTTCCTACTGCTATTAAATATAAAAGATGGACTTCATGGAAAAGGCTCATGACCTTAAAAATGCTTGCAGGGCTTGCATGTAACTAGGTTGCATTTATGCAAAGAGTAAACAACTGTTTTTCTTAGAACAGTTTTCTCTAAGCATTAAAACTGACCTTTGTACCCATTAGGTTGATCAAGTTTACTACTGGAAAAAATAGCACCTACAAAATCCTACAATTTACCATAGAGGAWGTGTTAAAGTAGTAGCTCTATTGATTTTCTTTTCTTTCCTCGCCTTCCCGAGCCTCCAATTTCCTATTTTATGTCATTTTGYCTGAACTAACAAATTTATAAACCAGCTCCTTGAACAGTAAAACCATTTGCCATTTGGTGGAATTGGCTGACATTTCATTTTTGCTGTGCAGATTGCAGATAATGTTGACATTATTTCGCTGAGCTCTGTACTACATCATTAACATATTGCTCATGACTGAATCTGAAATACTTTCACTCTTGTAGTGTAATAACCTGCATTTTCTCTGTTAAAGAAATTATGTAGATCTTGCAGAGAGAAAATAGTTAATGTTGCAGCATGGTAAAATAGAAATTACATTGAAGTAACAAAATGCAACATTAAAGTCTGACAAAAGTGGAGGAAGAAAATCCCATAGATGATGTTTTTACCCTTGATATCTATAAATCTTGAGTAGAAATGAGCAACATTCATGAAATAGGCTTAAACCCAGAGTATATCAGCACTGTAGCAATGCAGGACTTGTCAAATTAGAGGCATATAGCTTCCTGCTTGTATCACATGAAAACTCATTTCAAGTTATAGGCATAATCCCATTCTTGCCCATATGTGATTATTTTTGCTGAAAAAGAAACCAGTTATTAGGATTGCAAGGTAGCTTTGGCTGATCAAGAACACTGAAACCCTAGGCAGATTTTTATCAAGTTGGCAGGCAACTATCAATGAGTTTATTTTTATAATGTTTTAAGATCTACATCTTTGATTTCTTTGTAAATCAAGCATTTACTTTGAAAGTTTTACTTTACCTCCTGCTGAGAGAGAGAGAGGTGGAACTAGGAAACTGATTTTAAATTGCCTGTCACCCTGATACAACCTGTCCAGGTTTCATCATTAGCATTACCAAYGATCTGAGACAATTCCCTTATTCTTATGTATTTATCTCTGCCTTCTTGGTTATTCTTCTTCGTATCTTTGATTAGGTATGTTTTGCCTGACAGTGGGTTTTTTGTTTCTATAACACATTATGGATCATATGCTGCCATCCTTCTCTATGTTAAATTGTATATTCAGCTGTGTCAGAACTAATTGTCAACAATTAAGATTACAATTAACATTTAAGAGGTTCTTTATTGTGATTAAAGGTGGCAGTATGTCATCTTGGTTGATTAATAGCTTTTCAATCACATGTYCCACATACATAAATTCTTTCACTGACCAACCAGGTGTGCAGTTTAAAAATACAAGATCCAAACAACCACCTGCATTTGAGATTCTTTCTAAAGCAGACTAATGATTCAGTTTCTTATAGTCAAATAGGTAAACTTTGCTTTAAATTTACAAATGTGGAAGATGGATTTTTCATCAAAATTAAATCTTTGTTCTGTGTTGAACCCAGATCTGAGAAAAATCCATGGAAAGAACTTAAACTCTTTCCATTAGGGGATGGGGAATGGGGGTTGTRGCCAGTCCATAACAGTTTCTCTCTGCTGCTCCTTCCTCCTCACACTTTTCCCTTGTTCCAGTATGGGTCCCATGGGATCCAGTCCTTTACAAACTGTTCCTGTGGGGGTCCTCCGTGGGCTGCAGATATTTCAGGGAATATCCACCTGCTTTGGCATGTAGTCTGCCCTGGGCTGCAGTGTGGATATCTGCCCACTGTGGTCCTCCATGGGCTGCAGGAGAATATCTGCTCTGGCACCTGGAACACCTCCTCCCCTCCTGCTCTCAGTTTGGTGTTCACAGGGTTGTTTCTCTCAGTTTTTTTTTTTTCCCCTCCTCACAGAGGCTGCTCCTGGAGCCCCACTGCTGCCAGCACCTAGGCACAGACACTTGGTACAACTGTAGTGTAAATATATTGATAAAATATTGATTTCTCTATCACCATTTCATGCAGAGTAAAATTTTCATACATCTCAATTATTACATCTCAATGATTTCATCAGCAGTTACTTATTTCCTACTATATATGTAGATGAATTACTTGTTGCCAGGGAGACAAAAGGGTTTTTCACTGTTTGCATAGTATCTGCTGTACAAAATAAGAAACAAACATTACCTTAGTTGAGATGTTTTGCCATTAAGAACTAGTGCTACCTAAACCAAAATAATTTTATTTCAACACTGCAATGAAAATATGAAGTAATTACACTTTAATTTTTAACAAATCAGCACTTTTTCCATAGGGTTTGGTACTTCTGTTGTTCATTAATCTTAACTGAAAAAATAGATAGAGAAGTATTTGAGCTATGTTTTCCTTCCCCCCAGCGGGGTAGTTTCTCACTTTTGAAAATAACTTAGGATTTTTCTGAATATTAATTGTGTACAGGTAAACCTATTGCTGGGCATAAACCAAAGCACTAGATCATCTGAGCTGTCTGATTTTTTTTAGTCTTCTAGCCAAGAAGTAACAGTTTTTCCTAATTGCTTTTTAGTTTCTGTTTTTAAGAAGCTTCAGCATCTGTAGAACACACTGGCATGTCTATGTTGATTTAATGTCTGAAGTTTAAAAGTTGGRGTCGTGGTGCTACGTTTGACACTTGAAGGTGCATAACTATACATGCTAACAGGCAAAGGTTGGTTGACCTTTTCTTAACAAATACATCTTCCACGGTCTTTAAACTGACTTACTTCACTGGCAGACTTGCATTTCGGGGCTGCTGCAAGCAAACATAAGAATATGTTTTCAGAAAAAGTGACTTATAGTTGGCCAGACTAGCAGCAGAGATTTACAGCAGCCTCATCAGAAGCATAACACTCTTGTATAGTCTTGAAACCTCCCATTTTCACAGATGATCAAGCAAACAAAAATTGTGTGATTACTTAATCAGCTGTGAGAAACTGTCTTTGTGAAAAGTACACTATAATCCACCATCTGCAAGGGCTTTGGCATGCTGTTGAGTCTCCTTGCTTGCTTCATCACAGCACTGCACTGATGAAATCACGGGAGCAGTGACTAATGGCAGTGTTTTCCCAGTTCAGTTTTCCACTTTGCCATAGACCTCCTGTGTGATCCTGAACGTTGTCTTAAGCTGGTAAGTTAACCAGGCAGCTGAAATAGGTTCCTACTGCTTTGCACTGCAAAATCTAATAGAAAGAACCTAGATTACATCCTTAAATCTGCAATGAATAAGATGAACTTGGGTATCCTGTTTGTCTTTTTGCTATGTTTTCTCCATAGTCAGGTTAACTCTTGCCTGAATTTCAGTTTCAGATAAGTCATGAAACATATGTAGATGGCTAAGCCTAGGGTTTTCCATATGTACAGATGATTACAACCAGGCATTATTATACATTTTATCTGTGAGTTTTCATATTTCTTTAAAAAAAAAAAAGAAGTTGTATTTTTCCTTCCTGCCTTTACGAGGTTGAGAATAACTTCTGATATTTTGTCTTTAGAATAAAGGATGTCTAGTGGACTTGGATGGATTCAACTTCAGTAAAAATACGAAAAGTAGCAAAATCTGTTCCATTCAACACTGACCTGAGGTTTGAGGGGGTGGAGAGAACTCTGTTGGACCCCCGCTGACTTAGACTCAGTACTGCAGTATCAATTACCTTGATGTGTGGGAAGGTTGTAGCAGAAAACACACAGACTCACAGCACTTCTGAATTCTAATTTACTTAACCCATTCTGTAGCATGTGACTGAGACTCCAGTCACCCTGGGGTGCCAGGTAAATGAAAAAGCAGCACTCTTTCTTTACCAAATTCATTGTTTTAAGAAGTGGTGTTGATATGGTGCAGTGTCTTTAAGAGGAGAAGAAAATGCTATGGCAATCCCTGCTTATTTTTTCCTTTCTTTGCTGTTCACATTGGCACTAYTTTTTTATTTATGCCCTTTGTGTATTTATGATACATAAGATGTTTTCCATATGTTGGATACTTGTTCTTTGTCTTCTTTTCTTAAACTCTAAAATCAGTTTTACCAACTCTCATGGTTGCACTCCTTAGCATCTGGGAACTAACCACTTGTGGTTTTTGTTTATACCTTTGGGGAGTCTCTCCTATTATCCGGTGCTTATACCTCCAGGACTTCTGCAACAACTCGCCCATGCTCAAGATCTTTTCTTTTCTTAAATCTCACCAAAGGCTTTATTATATACTGAAAACTGGAATCACAAGGGTTTGGTCATGGGACATGTGGAGATCTCTATTGTGAAATAATGCACAACAGCTGGCAACTTCCCCAAGCTAGTGCTGATTCAATTTTTTTTTCATGCTGGGCTTGCTCACACAGCTCACCAGGTTTGATCTGCAAGCCGTGGTTGGGTTGTTGCCACAATCATAGGCCTGACTCTCATCAGTGTAGTGGCAGACAGGAGCAAACAAAGTTAATGTTTTCAGATTCATGAATGCACATCTCCATTGCTCTTCTAGATAGGTGTTTGGGTTATGTAGGACAAGGGTGAGGTGAGGAGAAGGAAAGAGGAAAGGGAAGGGAGATCTGACACTAAGATAGGTCACCTAGTTCACAGGTTAGTATCAAGGATTATGTAACCTTTCCTTATCCGGTAAATGATAATCAGAAGTATTAAGTGCTACAGTTTATATTTACAAAAGGTGTCATTGTTAAGCAACAATCATGAAAACTGTGAAAATCAGCTTTCACATAGGTGTTTTTTGAATTTCACCTCCTCTAACACACAGACTTGAGGGCCTTGTGTCAGATCAGATCCAACAGTCTGCAACTCCCCTAAGACTCAGTACAAAGTCATTCCTTTGGAAAGTGAGGCCAGTTTACATGAGCTCTTCTGGGAACAGGGACCAGCAGTCAGATTGCCTTCATCCTTCTCAGCTGAATGAACAGGTTAAGAAATCTGTGCTTTCTCCTACTCCTCTTTGACCATGCTTATTCCATTCTCCTATAGAAGCTGTGTCTATAGGAGGAGGAGGAGGACACTGCTCATGTCCATAGTCCTAGCCTAGATCATCTTCCAGAATATAGTCTTCTCATGCAAGGCAAGAAATATGGACCTGAAACGTCTTGCACCAAACACATCTTAGGACCTGCATCCCAGGCAATTTGATTTTCAGTGGTCAGAACCATTTATTTTCATAGAAAAAGGCTGTTTTGTACAGAGCCCAGTAGTGCTGATGGTAATTTTGACTATCTGCTGAATCAGGATCTTCAACCTCAACATTATTCCACTTTGTGACTCTGCCAGAGGACCAGTCAAATTCTTGCTAACAGTGACAATTCAAGTTATGTATTGAAGGAGAATTTTGGCTTTTAAACAGATAAGAAAATGTGCTAAGAATTTTGATCTTGGTATCATGATATCCTGCCTAAACCTAGATAGGGGCACATCTTATTTGTCTCTATTTGTGTTGGTTGTAGGTGTTATGCATTTAGGTAAGCAGTGCCATTTCTAGGATAGCTGGGCTTCTGTCTCAGGCAAAAGACTTTCTCTTTCCAGGGCAGGAAAAAAAATAGTGTTAAACTTTTCATACAAATCCCTGCGAGCCAGCTATTAAAGTCTGTAAAGCAACTCATGAATTTATAATAAAGACTTCAGTCATTTTATGCAGGAAATCCTAAAGACATGAAAAGTACTTAAGCAATAAAATGAAATTTAAGGGACAATTAACTGATCTTGACTATGTGTAACCTTTGGGATAATTATCATTTCACTGGGGTTTTTCAGCTGTATAAATAAATAATAATAGAGTATTCCCTAAAGTTTAAATCTACATTCAATAACTGTAGTTTAAATGCTAATAGATATATATATAATTTCTGTTACTCTGTACATGGATCTTTAATATTATTACAGGAACTTAAATGTTTAGAGATATTCTATGGGTTAGAAAACAAACATAAACAGTATTCTATGGTTTTTCAGGATTTTTTTTGTATTTGTCTAAAGATCAAGATGACTGATGCAGCATTGATTTAATTCAAGTGCTTCAGGCTATAGAAGAAAAATGTTTCATTTAAGTTCATTAAGTGACTTCCTAAGAACCGTAAGCCATGTGTATTCAACAGTTCCTGAACTGTATCTTTAAAGCTGGAAATCCATTTTCACTCTTACATTAATGAGATACAAAATGAAAACATCCTTCTTGTAGGTAAACTATCTGTTAGGTGATGTTTATGTTTAACTGTATATTTGTTTAATTCTACTGTTAGTAAGTTCTAGACAAGTAAGTCCATAATATCCTGGTCTAAAATTTAAGGGATGATAACATTTAAGGAATTCTATAGAGACTTTTCAAGATATGCTGAAGAACTAGTGTTGGTGATTCAGCAAGACACTTAACCACTGCTTAACTCTAAGCATGTGAGTAATTTTTGAGTAAACATTATTTAGTATCACTGTATCAGTACTATATCAGTATGATTTAAAAAATGATTCAATTATTCTAGTAATGTTTTGATGAATTTAGAACAAATTATTTGGATGTTAACACTAAGAATAAGATTTTTTTTTTTTAATCTTAATGTAAAACTTATGTTTGACCCAATGCTAAGCCAATGCTCCAACACCATGTATAGATGCCTTGAGCCCTGCATGTAYGGAAGGAATAGGGTGCTTTCTGAGTTTTGTATACTGAAATGTCTTTTTTATATATCATATATTCTTTTGCCATGTTTAGTGTTCTCTTAGGTACGGAGGGAATCTTACTTATGTAGGATACTGTTTTTATTATAAAGAATGTGCTTGCAACAATGCAAAATGAGAGATGGTGATTGCCAGCTGTAGCTCTCACAGATGGTCTTGTTAATTTTGAGCCACATTCGACCACCTACAACTTCCCTTCACGCGAATGTCCACCTTCTCCTACCCAAAGGCCAGTGAAATGAATTGGCAGACATTGTGATTCTATCTCAATACATACTGAGCAGATGATTGCATACTGTTCTAGGCTGTTTAGCGTCTATGATCCTCTGAAAGAAGAGAAGGAAAAAACACACAAGCAGATTTCCCCTCCTCTCATCCTGAAAGGTGGGCATAATGCAAATATAATTAAAAATAAAGCTTTCSGGACCATTTTTTCTTGCAATTGGTTTTGTGCATTTTCTTCAGTGCTGTATTGTTTATTAGCAGTTAAATACTGCTTAAATTCCACTATATAGCAGGACTGTGAAAAGTGGAGACTGCTTCTAATTAAAGATGCAGAGCAAGTGCCTGAAAGGGAATTTCCAACTCTTATATAAAGAATAAGGCTACAAGTCTTATAATTTAATGTCTGTTTTTCTCAATACACACTGCTGAGTCTGAGGCCACTGGATAAATTGCATAGGAAAATGACCTATATAAATACTTCCAGATCAATAAAGAGCAAGCCTATATGCATGGCTGACATATCAACAGGATTGTTTCTACAGAGGCTTTTACAAGCAGCAATTTATTTTCTTGAAACATGGTTTCTGTTTGGGTATATAAACACTCCCCTCCCTCCCCAAGTGACAGGCAAATATGATAAAACCTCTTCAAAAGTACAGTGCCTTGAGTCTGCAGTGTTGGGCATTATGAAAGGAATTTAAGTAGAGAATGGGAATGTTTAATTAGTAATAAAACAGTACATTATTGTTGATGATCATGACTGCACAAAGCTCCAGTGAGATGCTTTGTAACATTTATTTTCCTGTTCTCCTTTGAAAGAGGAATCTGTAGGTTGTCAGGGATAAAATGGGTTTGTCTTATTCCTGGAAAAGGAATCATCTGCTGTCACTATTTTAAAAAAAAAAAAAAAAAAAAAAAAAAAAAAAAAAAAAAAAAAAAAAAAGAAAAAAAGAGTTGATAACAGGAGTTGGGCTTAGCAGTCAGTCAGGAGAATTAACTAATGGATGATCAGAGGGTGTAGGCCCCAAAATTATACAGCCATGTAATTGGTGTCTGTGGTATCTGGGATCTTCTAACCTTGGAGTGGGAGGTAACTGGTGAACAATCATCTTAACAATCTGGTTGTTCTTCAGTACACAAATACGTGGATTTTTATGTATTATGTACAGCTATCGTCTTCTATTATTGTTGTTAACATCTATAATTAAATTTTCCAGTACTTGTTTTCTTAGCATACATCATGAGGGGCTTGAAGCCAGATGTGGGCTTTTGATACACTGAGCCTGGTAGGTATTGGAATGGTGAGTTTAGCAGCAGTGGCAGAAAAATATTTCTATTCATGACAGGAGAAATGAAAAGGTGGAAGGGGTTAAAACAGCAAGAGCATTGATGGTACTGTAAATGCACTTTTAAGGTGGTGTTTGGAACATAYAGGCAGGGTAAGAAATAGATAGACATCACTCCATGGGTACCTGCGTGTTTATCTTTACGCCTTTGTACAACTCTAATGTGTGATCCTATTTTTTCTGTTGCATGCATTTCTTAGAAAGGCTGATTGAACTGTCTTTATAGTTCTATAGTTAAAAGATATAGTTTTGATAGTTTTAATACCTMGCTGAAGTATATTAGTTCTGAAAAGGTTCAGAAAAGAATGATCAAAGATACTCAACAGCATCCACGTAAGAAATAATTCAGTAGGACGCTTCTCTTAACCTACAGAAAAGAAACAGCTGAATGGGCTTATAACAGAGGACTGTAAAATAATGAGTAGTGTGGAGAAGGTGAATATAGAATGACTGTTCACCCTTTCTTCCAATACAAGAACCATGAGACATCAAATKACTCTAACAGGCAGCAGGTTCAGTGGAAATTCCTTCCACAAAACATTGTAGGTACTAGAAGTTCATATGTATTCAAACAGTGACTGCATCTAATGAGTCTTTATTCCATGGATTTGCCCAAAGTTCAGCAAACTGAACATGTTTCAGTTCTGGTTCATGCCAAAGACTTACTAAAACCTGTAAGAATGGTAAAATTATCCCTATATGCATCCTCTTGCATACTTTCTTCCTGGGCGATCATGATTGGCCTTTTGTGGGGACAGGATATTGGGCTAGACAGATCTTTAATCTGATGCAGGATAGCTTTTTACATGATTGTTATCTGAATCCCTAGCTGAGTGATGCTTTTGTCACTATTGTCTGTCAGCTTATATACTCTAGCAGGTAAAGACGTTTGGAGGAATTTAGAGTGTCCTCAGAGATATATTTTTTTTTTCTTCTTTTCTGGAACATGTAACATACAACTGAATGACACTGATCCTTTGTATTTTAGGATCATCCCAGCTGTAACAAAAGCATTAGTAGGGAGACTTGCTGTACTATTATTTTGCTTAAAGAATGGTGAGCTTGCCTTTAATGATTAAAATATTATTTGACTGCATTATTCATTTAAACATTAAGAGCCAGGTAACAACCATTCATGTATATTTCTAAGTTATTTTCATATTTATTTATAAGAAGCATTTTGAGTCAGGAACACCTTTTAACTCTTCAGAAATACAGCCTAGAGGAGGTGCTAGTGTGATGTTCTGTCCCACATGCAGAGACAGAAGGCACCAGGAGACTGCAGCATCACAAGAGCTTTCAGCTCTCTTGGGGAGGACAGTGCTTGGCAAGTATAACACACTAAAAAGGAAAACAATTTGAAAGTTGGGTGGTCATGAGAGCTGTGGATCTTGGTAGAAAAACTTTTCTGATTTAGGAGCTCCTGCCCACCACTGGACAGGGCACAACAAGACTAAGGTGAAAGACACTGTGTACATACCAGACTTACGCTTTACACTGATGGTTACTTTTCCTAGGGAAGATCTGACATTTAGCTGATAAAGAAAATAGCACCTTTAGGAAGGGAAGCTTCCTTGGGCAGAAGCCACTTGATAACACTGATCAGAAAGAGAAAATAATGAAAATTCAATGCTTCTCAGCAGCCATTATGAACTTATTATTTCGTTTAGCTACTATATTGAGAAAAAAACTCTTGTATCAACTTTTGCATGTAAGTTTAAATCAAATAGGACTATCTGCTTTCCTTCATTCTTCTTAACCTTGTTGAACTGTAGTRGGACTTGTGATTAGGTTGAAGCTGTGTATTTTGCTGTAGTACTTGAGAACTACTATATTTAATGACCATGTAGACTTCGACAAAAAAATCTCCTGTCCAGGCAGAGATTCCTTGATGTAGTTCATAACTTATGTTTGTATTGAGCTGAGTCATAGCACTCCAGTTTTCCCAAGTGTACAAAAAATAAGAAAAAAAAAAATCACGTTAAGTAATTAGTTATCTTGTTCTTTGATACTGGGGCTCTAATAATGACAATATTTGTATGGCAATGTGTTTACATCTAGCTTCTAATTGCTGCAGYTGAAGCATCCTGAGGGTGGTGAAACACTGGCACAGGTTGCCCAGAGAGGTGGTAGATGCCCCATCCCTGGAAACATTCAAGGTTGGATGAGGCTCTGYGCAACCTGATCTAGCCGAAGATGTCGCTGCCCACAGCAGGGGGGGTTGGACTAGGTAACCTTTAAAGGCCCCTTCCAACCCAAACTATTCTATGAATCTATGATTCTATGCTGTCTGAGTCTAGAATGTCAAACTGCTGTTATAATGAGGAGTTAAATAGTGCTATATACTGAGCACTCTATTATGATATATTCAGAGAAATACGCTTACCATTTATTAAAAATCCTCATCAGACACCTGCCTTAGGATGCTGTTTTTAATATATCACTGCTACTAATAATCAATAAGGAACATGCTAAAGATGCATTATTAATAAAGTGGCAATGGCCCAAAGCAATAAGAGATCATCACAATCATCTTGCATAAACAGCTTGCTTTGTACTGTAAATTTTCCCTCACCAAACCACATTCTCATTCCTAGATGTTATGTAAGTGAATGTAAAAAAAGAAATTGTTAACAATATCCATTGTGTAAAAAATGTCCGGAATATAAAGGAAGTAATGAACTATTGAAGGAGTCTCTTGTTGGGTTATGAAACTAGAATACAGTTTTTTATGGCATACAGCCATTGTTTGCAAAGGCATTAACCAATTTATTTTCCTAGAGGAGGAAGATACGCTGCACTTTGTGATGAACTAATAGTGTTATGAAGAAATTCACATATTTTTTTTTTCTCTTGGTAAATTTTCCCTTGATCCAAATGAGATTCATAAAACAAATATTGTAATATCTGTATATAGAAGAAATATTTTGGCACTTCAGTAGAACTGAAGTTCTGCTTAAACATTCATCTCTTACAGATACTGCAAATCTAGAATAAAACATAATAAGAATAACATTGGAATAGTTGAGAGAGCTGGAAWGATGTGGAATATGCAAGCTATTAATCAATTTAATTTGTTAACATAGAAGTGAGGAAAATATAACATCTTAATCACTTATTTAAGCAACTGGAGAACTAAATGTCAGTGGTTCTGTACACAATAAAAGTATTCAAAAACCTCATAGAGTATGTGCCCTCTCACACAATCTCTTTTGGCATTTATCTACCCTTTAGTTTGGTAACATATCATTCAAACTACTTTTACCACAGTAATTTCTACCATACTATCAACTGCTGTTTTTGTAAAGAGCCAGTACCAGTGCTATTTTTTATTTATTTTTATAATCAATGTAAACCCAGTTAGCCAGGCTATTTTATTTCTTTGCTTTGGGATGTGAAACCGCGGTTTGGGCTTAAATCTGGTTTTGGGATTGAAAGTTTGATAGTKGGAGCATTCATAAATGGTGGTTTTCCTACCTGTTATCACCTCCTTATTAATTTCTTGATGGCCTCCTTTCACTCCAAACATTGATTGCAGCGTGTTTTGTGAGCCTAGTTATGGAGCCACAGGTCTGCATCAAAACATCTGTTTTTGTGAGAAAATTTCTGTACCTTTCAAAGAAGGTGAAGTTTTATAGGAGTTAAGCTGGCATAAGCAGAGCGGGAAGGTCAGTAATCATAGATTATCAGTGTAGGTAAATTCAAAGCACCCACAGAATGAAATAGCAAAGTTGATTTCTAACTGCTTTTTAAGACAGTATAATGCCAAGATTTGTTAATTTCTTCCTTTTTTTTTAATTAAAAGCTTTTAGTCCAAGTCAATATAGAATTACACTCTGGGATTTTTCTTTTAATAAATAATAAAATATGGATCTGATTATTAAGAAAACAAGTAAAAAACCTGAGAATCTCCAAGGTAATGACTACCCTACCATAAAAGAGAAAGTCGTGAGAGCAGAAGATGCCGACTCCTCTGCAAACGTGAGATATGAACTCGTAGCATTTCTAAAAGCTAGTTTACTATTTGTCGTGGTTTAACCCCAGCCGGCAACTAAGCACCACACAGCCGCTCGCTCACTC
>JASVER010000001.1:16384204-16502612 GCA_030449065.1 Oceanodroma leucorhoa
GTGAATCTTTGCTTTTAGGACCGTTGTCTGCTGTCACAGTATGTGTCTTACTCTTCTCAGTAGTAACTCATTCTTCAATGTTTGATGCATGTTTTAGGAGCTTAGAGTAATGAAGTAAATGTATGAAAGAGGTTTCACAGAAAGTCACTTGGAATGCCAAGGTATATCTATGCTTGTATAGATGTTATTGACTCAGGCTGTTCTGGTGAGTAAGAGTTTTAAAGATGTCTATGTAGCCTCTTGAATTGCCTATTTCAGTTTTTCTCCCTTCATCTTATTAGTGACTCTGTCTTTGCCTGGTTTGGGCTCCTAAAGGCTGAGAAACCTTGCTTGCCAACTTGATATTAGTTTTCATTTCTGCTTATGATAAATTATTCCTAAATGACATGATATTGTGAATGGTATTGTTGAACAGCCTGCGTGATGTGTGGGCTATAGATGGTCTTGCTGTACTGTTCTTACCTTGGTACAAACACGTACGTGACCTCAAGTAGAGATCTTGGTTATTCCCAGCCATCCTCTGATGTGGATTGACTCTGCAGCTGCGGGACAGCTTGCAGCTATCACCTCTGGCTCTAGAAAATGCATTGCTGGATTCTCTAAGTGCAGAGTAGAGAGTGAGAAAGCTTGGAATGCAAACTAAATGGAGTGAAAGTTTTGAGATGGGAGTTTTGGGACAGAGGGGCAGGGATTTAATGCAGTGAGGGAGCTAAGCAGACACCAACAGGGGCAAGCAGCTAGCAGAGATTCGTTTGGCAAGTATTATCCTTTAGAGRTAAACATTCAGATGGGTTTAATAAAATACTGCAAGCATCTTAATTTCATTGACATGAGAAATAGGGGGCTATAATTTGGAAGTGCAATAGTTGAATTGAGGCATAGAGGAATGAAGATGCATGTGTGTGTGTGAAGGAAGACGCTTCTGTTTGTGGCTCTGAGCTCAGGTATTTGGCCTTTCCACACCATTCTATTGGTTATTATGAGAGAGTTTTTTCAAACAAACAAAAAACTCTCATAGTGGTTTCCTCATCCATAGTTGAGAGGCAAATCCCATGACTTGAGCAAAGAGAATGTGCTCTGAGAGTTTTTGAAAATACCACACTATGTTTGCCGAATCATGAATTTTGCAGATCTTCTCGTCTTTCTCAGCTGTTTGTTATTTTCATGCTCYTCATCTGGGCTTAATTTTCTCCTCCCTACCCTCTGCTCTACTCTTAAGCATTTAGTTTTGCACACTGCTTCAGGTAGATTCTTCTTACAGCCATAACCCCTGTGGGCTTTGACATGATGCTTCAATTCTGACATATTGCACTGCAGATTTGTGAAACATCACACCTAGGTTTTAGCATAATTATTTTTGCTGTTCTTTTAATGATTTAAATGAAGTATCTTTGATAACAATGCTTTGCCTTACCTTCACTCCAGCTTACATGCACTTTTTTGTTTAATGGACTCTGTTTTGTTGATTGGACATTATTCTTGCTTTCAGAAGTAGTTGCAGAACCTTCCAGTTCAGGTGCTGTGTTAATGTAATTAATGTGCTTTTATCCTCACTCTCAAGTAATTAATAGAGTTGAACTTAACAGGGATTCTTGGGACAGGTATTATGTTTGCCTTTTACCGCCCTTTGCTAATGGCCCTTCTGCTGGCAAGAGTGCTCATGTCCTAGACAAATTGAATTAATTTTTAAATGCATATTTGACAAATGCTTTGTCAAATGCACTTTTTTAGTAGTACACATGTGGTGGGCATTAATTCATTCTGCTCAAAGCTTGTCTCTGGAATGACTCCTGATAACAAGCTGTATCTATAGCTTGATGCTGTGAGCAAACAATGTTTCTGGAATGGAATACAGTGTTCCTGTACTATCAGGGGATCTGACTGCAGAGGGCAAGGTAGGAGTCACAGGAGAAGAGTTGAGGCAACTGTGATGTGTATCAGTTACTGAATGAAGGCAAAAACAATGCTCAGATCATATTACTGCAACAATGGTTTTCCGAAAGTCTCCTTTTCAAGTCTCATCTTTCTTTTGATTAAAATCATAGGTTTGGCTGAAAAGAAATTGATTTGGCCTGTGACTATGCAGACTTTCTTATACTCTCCTTCAAACACAATTATAGTAGTGAAGTAAGAAAAGTTGATACAAATTTTGACTAGTTCTGACTCTGTCTTCTTTTTCCATCTAAATTTCTGAATTTTTCAGTCATTTGGGGTTTCGGAAGTGTAAAATAACTAATCAGCGCTATCCAAGGAAACTGTTCACTTCCAAAAAGATTGAGCAAATATCTTCCAGGCTCTAGGACCAAATTAACAGTTCTTAAAATAATTTTTCAGATACATTGACAAAGATATTGATGAATATTGGCAATGTACTGAAGCAAGGAATGTCAATGTATGGGGAACAGAGAAGTTAATAAGCTGCTAAAAGAAAGCAAAGGGAATGCCATGGAAACACTAAGTTGGAAATGAGGGAGGAAAGATCATCACTAATGATACTTAGAGATACTTTTTGCCAGATAAATCTAACCTTCAATTTATTTGTTTTATCAGTATTCAGACTACTAAACATTTTAATTTTTCAATTCACTGTATTTATTAGGACAATTTATTTCACAATAATAACAACAACATAAAATACAATAGTTTAAATAGTGGAGATTACTTAGTAAATAACACAAAGCCACAGGGAATGTGCAGCATATTCTCATCTGTGAATCAATCGAATATAGCAGTTCTAGATGCTATACACTTTTAACCAAGAAAAGTATTTGTAATGTGCAACTATCACCTTGAAGCACAGGGTTGCAATCAAGCCCCATGTGGCTAAATTTAAGGACAAATACATGCATGTTCAAACAGAGMTCTTCAAAGATTCATCACAACAGTCACCAGTATGATGGAGAAGAGAGATATGAATTATGGTGGATTGACCCCACATCCCCAGAGGGATGGAGGAGTGAATTGGAAGGGCAAAAGTAAGCAAAAATAACTCATAGAACCATAGAATAGTTTGGGTTGGAAGGGACCTTTAAAGGTCATCTAGTCCAACACCCCTGCAATAAGCAGGGACATCTTCAACTAGATCAGGTTGCCCAGAGCCCCATCCAGCCTGACCTTGAATGTTTCCAGGGATGGGGCATCTACCACCTCTCTGGGCAACTTGTTCCAGTGTTTCAGCACCCTCATTGTAAAAAACTTCTTCCTTACATCTAGCCTAAATCTACCCTCTTTCAATTTAAAACCATCCCCCCTTATCCTGCCGCAACAGGCCCTGCTAAAAAGTCTGCCACCATCTTTCTTATAAGCCCCCTTTAAGTACTGATAGATTGCAATAAGGTCTCCCCGGACCCTTCTCTTCTCCAGGCTGAACAACCCCAGCTCTCTCAGCCTTTCCTCAYAGGAGAGGCGTTCCATCCCCCTGATCATTTTTGTGGCCCTCCTCTGGACCCACTCCAACAGGTCTATGTCTCTCTTGTGTTGAGGGCTCCAGAGCTGGATGCAGTACTGCAGGTGGGGTCTCACCAGAGCAGAGTAGAGGGGCACAATCACTTCCCTTGACCTGCTGGCCACGTTTCTTTCGATGCAGCCCAGGATATGGTTGGCCTTCTGGGTTGTGAGCGCCCATTGTTGGCTCATGTCCAGCTTTTCATCCACCAATACCCCCAAGTCCTTCTCGGCAGGGCTCCTCTCAATCCCTTCATCCCCCAGCTTGTATTGATACTGGGGGTTGCCCCCACCCAGGTGCAGGACCCTGCACTTGGCCTTGTTGAACCTCGTGAGGTTCACACGGGCCCACTTCTCAAGCTTGTCTAGGTCCCTCTGGATGCATCCCATCCCTCAGGCATGTCAACCGCACCACTCAGCTTGGTGTCATCTGCAAACTTGGTGAGYGTGCACTCGATCCCACTGTCTATGTCATTGATGAAGATATTAAACAACACTGGTCCCAATATGGACCTCTGCGGGACACCACTTGTCACCAATCTCCATCTGGACATTGAGCCATTGACCACTACCCTCTGGATGCGACCATCCAACCAATTCCTCATCCACTGGACAGTCCGCTCATCAAATCCATACCTCTCCAGTTTAGAGAGAAGGATGTTGTGGGGGACCGTGTCAAAGACCTTACAGAGGTCCAGACAGATGACATCGGTAGCCCTTCCCATGTCCACTGATGTAGTCACTCCATCATAGAATGCCACTAGATTGGTCAGGCAGGACTTGCCCTTGGTGAAGCCATGCTGGCTGTCTTGAATCATCTCCCTGTCCTCCATGTGCCTTAGCATAGCTTCCAGGAGGATGTGTTCCATGATCTTCCCAGGCACAGAGGTGAGACTGACTGGCCTGTAGTTCCCCAGGTCTTCCTTTTTCCCTTTTTAAAAGTGGKGGTTATGTTTCCCCTTTTCCAGTCAGTGGGAACTTCACCAGACTGCCACAACTTCTCAAATATAATGGATAGTGCCTTAGCAACTTCGTCCACCAGTTCCCTCAGGACCCACGGATGGATCTCATCAGGTCCCATGGACTTGTGCATCTTCAGTTTCCTCAGATGGTCTCAAACCTGATCTTCATGGGTCGAGACAAAGGCAGTTCCAATAAGTGGAGGAAAAAAAGTAAGGAACAAGTGATTAAAAAGCAATTACTTACCACCAGTAGACTGATGTCCAGCCAATTCCTGAGCAATGGGTACTTTGGAGTTTTAATGCTGAGCATGATGTTAGATGATATGGAGCACCACTTTCATCAGTTCAGGTGAGCTGTCCCGGCTGTGTCCCCTCCCAACCTCTTGCCCGATGCCAGTCTAGTTACTGGGATGGCAGAGTGAGAAACAAAGAAGAACTTGACGCTGTCAAAACACTGTTCAGCAATAGCCAAAACATTGGTGTTTTATCAACACTGTTTTAGCCACAAAACTAAACCACAGACCCTATGGGCTGCTATGAAGAAAACGAACTCTATCCCAGACATACCCAGTACATCACTGAACAAGCATATTCAGTTGTTACACTTCTAAGCTTCTGAGTGCTTTGCTTTCCAGTTAGAAAAACTGAAAAAAAATCTGTGGGTTTCTCAGTTCAGCATTGAAGAGTGGGAAAGAACAGTTTAATCTAAGACTACCAACAAAGCAAATTTAAGAAGACATGAAAAAATAATATTTTGAAATTTCAATTTGAAGCTTTTATTTTTCACTTTTTGTAAAGAGCAATTTAAAATAACTAAAACATAAATATAAAAGAACTTGAGCAAAAGTGGAAATGTAAAATTCTGAAATGTAATTTAAAAACCAAAACAAAYCAACTTTTTTCAGAATAAAAAATTTAGCATAATTTGCTCGTTACCAATTCTTACTGATGTCAAATCTGTATTTTGCAAAAATAAAATAAGTACACAATAAAACATCACCTGAAGTCTAAATCACTCCTTGTATTTTCTTGTATATGTAATTGAATAGCTAAGAAAGACTGTAACAGATATTTTATTTGAAGGATTTTCTAATTCTAGCAGCAGTGATTACCTACAATAGCATGCATAAGGGATAGCACATGTGAAACTCTCCTGCTGATTACYGTCCTTTCTGATTACAAGTGCCTGGCATTTGCTAAAGCCATACAAGGCACAATCAACAAGCGATTTCTAGCCTGGAGCATAAGATCTTTGAGCTGAACCATTCAGAATGGAGAACTGAGTTCAAATATGTTTAGGATGCATTTATTTAAATCTCTTGTTGCTTCTGAAGATCCTTAAATTTAAAACTATCCAGTTATGTTGTTTCTGAAGGATCCAGAAACAGCTTGCAGAATGAGGATTGGAGCAGGGCTCTTAATTTAGGCTTGGGTGACCAGCTGATACATCCATATTCCTTGTTTGTTTTGGATCAGTGGTTTGGTTATAAATTTCTGGATTATTTTTGCAGTACACTGCCTGCATACCTGCTCTCTAGCATAAGCAATACTGCATTCCACATGTAGTCTTAAATTATTGCATTTCATTAGCCTGCTGGTTTGAAAGAACAGACCTGCAGGCAGACCTGAGTAGAGCAGAGGTGTACAGATATTGTCCCATGTCTAATAAAAAGTTATATCATGGAGCTGAGGGAAGACAGAATTTGACTTTAAACCTTTGCAAATTTTGAAAATAGCCTTTTAATCTAAGGTGTACAAATTCAGAATGCAAGATTACAGCTAAAATTACCCCTTATTAATRAGAAATCTGAACTTTCATAGCTCTATGTTATTTTGTAGGAAACAGCACCAAATTAAAAAATATATTAATAGGGCTTGGGGAAATCTGAGTCAGAGATGAAAATCTTTCTGGAAAGTGGGTCCATAAATTCTTGGTCTAAGGATATTATTTTATTAACAAACTAGCATGGGTGAAAGGTATATGTAATTTCATGTTAGTATTAAGCCATATTTAAAAAAAATACTATTTCACAATGATTTACCTAGGTTAATTTATATGACAGAAAAAACCCTGAAGTCATTGAAGATTTTGAAACAGTTGCCTTGTTTTCTACACATGCTTCTAGTTTCTTTTATTCGTCGGTAAATACCTCAACACAGGCAAAATGAAAGACAAGTTTTGGAGATGAGGATTCAACTGAAGAAAAAAACGTTTTTGAAGAAGTATTTTAAATGTCACAGAAGCTTTTCAGAGGGGGCTATGTATAGACTTCAATGCAGGAATAGCTAAAAATAAATGAATATTCAAGGTACCAAATAAATTTAGAAAACAGCTTAATACACCTGTGAAAAAGGCAAAGAAATAGTTTGCACTCCCCCAAAGTAAGTGTTTAATTCTCCTATCCCTATGGCCACCTTTCTGAAAAACAGAAGAAATGACACTTACTTTCTTTCCCAGGAAACCTGTTGCCAGATATAAAAGACAAAGTGTCACACTTCATTGTTTCCATGGCACGAACAGCATTTCAACTAAATTGTCACTGTTCATTCTGAACAGTCTTTTCCACAGGTCTGACTCATTACAGATTTGAATTGAATTATAAAGACACTGAGGCTAGTGGTTTACATAAATCAATATGAAAGGCTAGAAAACCTGTTTTTCTCAAAAGTGGTCACTAACAATGATAAGCTAATAATTTAAGACAATGTTATTTAAATCTAATTTACATGATATCTTTATATGTATGACAACTTAATCCTGCTTTTTTTTTTTTTTTTTTTTTGCTGTAGAGTGATATGCTTCTACCTGTGTAAGTTCTAAAGAAATCCCTGCTTACTTGCTGGGTATGGAAAGCTATAATTCGTGAACAAGTTTTACAACATACTATTCATGGGAAAATCACTGCATGGAATCTTTCATTTTGATTATTGGGGGAAAACAGCTATAAGGAAGAACCCTCATAAAAGACAAAAGATGTTTTATGACAGCTGTCTGTTTCAAAATGCAGGTAACAGTAAATAATTAAACCACAATAACAACTGAAACAGTATTCTGCAATATCAGAATAAATCTATCTTTGTTAAATAGCAATGTGGTAACAAAGGGCAACTGGTAAAGAATAAGAAATAAACACACTGGAGTGTAAATATGAAATTAATTATGAATATACAAGTGTAGTGTGTCAGAAAGGTCTTGCTGTAGGACCTTTATGTTGTTACCAGCTCATGTGCATGTATCTCCCATACTCACATGCAGATAAATACACACAGAGGAGAACCAGCAGGAAAGAGGCTTGAAGGACAAGCTTTAATTCATCTTATCTAAACTCTGTAATGAGCAGGAAGTCAAAGGACATGTGCCAAGAGCCTTTCAGTCTACCTATTTTGAATCAGTCTCTGCATGTGCCTTTCTTTTTTACTATAGTGGGAACTATCATACTGACTTCAACAGTCGTCTTAGTAGGATGAATTTTGTACAGGTAAATGTATTCTGTATCACCTTACATAACTTTTAGTGAACAAGCTCTATCTTTACAGATCTTTTCAACATAAACTCCAAAAGACCAGACAATTATTCTTATAGAAATAACTCTACTGGCTTAAGGAAAATTAATTTCTAGTTCAGGGAGTAAATTCTGCTTAGCTTGATCAGAAGGTCACCCTTTCTATGTAACTTGTTTTTTGTTAGTTATTTGAGCAGTTGTTGTCAGGTATCAAAGTCTTAGTTTATTCTTTTTTTTTTTTTTTTTTTTTTTGAAGTGAATGCAGGTCGGTGTACCTGAAACTGGCTAATACCACTTTGTATGCATCTGTTTTGTGTACCATCTTCAGAAGGGCTGCTGAAATAAAATTTCAGCTTTTCTTTAGTGACAAACAGTTAATGAGGTTCACCTGCAGGAAATCATTGATGATTATGCAAGAGTATTTAGGAGTATTGGATTTGTGTGTTCAACAAGGAACAGTGGGGAAATCTGACCTCTTTTGAATAGTACTTTCGGGATACAATTAATCTCATCTTAAGGAAGGTTATAAAGGCTGCTTACAATRATCAACTCAGAAGGGACGTCCACCTTATAGAAAACTAATAGTAGGTGAAATTGAATCCAGCCCAGTGAATAGGATTCAGCTGCCATAATGTAGGCGCTATGAGACATATTGCCTCCAGCCACAGTTACAAAAGTGCTTGCAGCTCCAACRAGTCCTTTGCCATATCTGCCAGCTTCTACAGATTGCACCCYAAGAGAGTCTGAGGAAGTCTGAAAGGGCAGTAAATGCCTGTTTTCAGGCAACTGAATCTTGTTTTGTGTCTCCTCAAAATTCCTCTTCACAACACAGTTAAAGTATTAACTGTGACTGCAAATAACCTTAAATTGCTAGGCTGATGAGCCCAAGACAAAAACAAAACTAACAACAACAACAAATCATTGAAACCAGCGCAACATAACTAACCCTCTGATTCAGCATTGTCACTGAGGTTTTACTAGTGGAAGATGTGAATCTTTAAAGACTAGAAAAAGCTAAATGAACATTTTTAAAGATAAAAATGGTTATATTCACTATCTGCACTAAATTTAAGCTACTCCTTGCCACGCTGTGCTGGTAATTTTCTTTATAGTAGCTAGCATGAGGCTATGTTTTGGATTTGTGCTGGAAACAGGGTTGATAACACAGGTATGTTTTAGTTACTGCTGAGCAGTGCTTACACAGAGCCAAGGCCTTTGCTGCCTCTCACACCACCCCACCAGCACCTGGGGGTGCACAAGGAGTTGGGAGGGGACACAGCTGGGACAGCTGACCCCCAACTGACCAAAGGGATATCCCATACCATATGATGTCATGCTCAGCATGTAAAGCTGGGGGAAGAAGAAGGAAGGCGGGGACGTTCAGAGCTAAGGCGTTTTGTCTTCCCAAGTAACCATTACGCGTGATGGAGCCCTGCTTTCCTGGGGATGTCTGAACACCTGCCTGCCGATGGGAAGGAGTGAATGAATTTCTTGTTTTGCTTTGCTTGCGTGTGCGGCTTTTGCTTTACTTACTAAACTGTCTTTATCTCAACCCATGAGTTTTCTCACTTTTCCTCTTTTGATTCTCTCCCCCGTCCCTCTGGGGGGGAGTGAGTGAGCAGCTGTGCGGTGCTTAGCTGCCACCTGGGGTTAAACCAGTGTGAAGGTAACAAAGTCTTGTTTTCTGAGGTCAGTATAATTTCTGAATGATGATAGTCAGATAACCAGCTGTTGCACAAGACTTAAGTRCTCAAAAAGCCTGTGGTTTTTGGTCTTAAATACTACCCAAAACTTATACCATAAAATTGGTTTAATATTGAGGCTTTGATCACTTCTGTTCCTAAACTGAAATCTAATAGATAACCTCAAATAATCTATTCCTTTGTTCAAATATAAAAAAGATTTCAAGTTTTTCCATATTTTAAAAAGATAGTTAACACATCAACACAGCAAAACTCATAATATAAAGGCCTAAATGGAAAAAAATTGAAGGTCAGTAACGTTGCTCTTTGTTATAGAACAAACATGTTGGGGTCTAGAAACTGGTAAAAATGTAGCTGTGTTTTGGCACCACCAAAATATTAAATATAATTGTCTCTGACCTTTCTGTTTGATAGACTTTAATAACATATTTCAAGTCTATTGTGTGTCMCTAAAGGCAAATTTATTAGGACTTTTATCTGTCAGCTGTGCTTGAGAAATATTAATTTTTTTAGATAAACTACTACTTCTGGTGAACAAATACATCTCTACACAATAAACATGAAATGGAGAGAATTCAGATAACAGTTTTAAGATGTTCTCTCTCAACATACAAGCCATCTGTTAGATAAACTTGTATTACATAAAATTGTCTACTGCAAATATCACAACTTCACATCATCAGAAAGAAGCAAAATTCCCTGGCTCCAGAAGGAAGACCTATTTTGTCTTGTAAYGTTACTGGATTTTAAGCCACCTTAGGGGATGGTAACCTATATCCACTGTCTGCGACTCTTGTTTGTTTGGTTTCTCTAAGTCATACCTCTGCAAAAAGTGAAAATTAGGACTGMATACTTTATAACTAGCATCAAGTAAGGCTCTCTAGTTCTTGTATGAGGAGAAACAGTGAATAAGAAAACTGTACCCACCATTTGCACGACATATATGTTTCTGCAGAACTCTATCTTACTCCAAGAGTCCCTTGTCTCTTTTCCAGGCTGAATAATCCTTTCTCATTCACTCCTTAAGTGAAATTCATTATATACTTTGTTGCCTTTCTCTTTACCTTTTCTAGATCTCTTATATAATTTTTGAAATGAGCAGGATTTGGTTTAAGGTTCAGATACATGTGTGTGCCAAGTGTGCCATTTTAGTCAATGGAAGTTAGCAGATGAAATGGGCAAGCTGTGCTGATAAACTGCAAAAAGACTGATAAAATTTGAGATCTAYTTATGTTTCAGAGCCACCTGTGCAAATAAGACATGAGACCTGGGAAAGACACATTCCTTTTCTATACCAGATGCCAGGAGGGGTAGCTTCAGCATTGTCAGGTAGCCCATACGTGCACACATGCATTGAGTCCTAGAGGACTGTGCTCAGGTGAACTGAACTGTTCTCCAAGATCCTTTGAAACAATGGGAACTTGCACTCCTAGCATACCTATGGGTTTTTAAACATAGGTATCTTAATCTTCAACTTCAGTCATTCCCCCGAGGGGATTAAAACTATGTCCAATGTGCAAGATATCAGCATGAAAGCAGAGCTTCCACATTAWACACTACTGTAGAATTTATATTCCAGATTGCTGTTTTAAACCTTTTTTCCCCTGTTTTGTTCCTGATATTTAGACTGTTTTCATAATGGAAATAATTGGAATGATTCTGTCAATATCCTACCTCCTTGCTAAGTATACTTCCTTGATTGAATACCTGAAAACAGAGGTTGCAGAGGTAAGTTTCGTGAAAAAGGTGGCTAGATAGCCTGTTCGTATGCCTAAAGCAGAATAGCCTTCAATGAAGGTACTATTTTTGTTAGACACTGACAAATCCAGTTGTAAGATATAGATTCCTTGAGAAAACATTTTATATGATACCTATGATTCATGGAACACCTTTTTCCTTCTGAAAAAATTGTCTTCTCTGTGGAGGTGTTTAAAAAAAAAAMCAAAACCTCAGCAAGGGGAGAAACTGATCATACTGGATGAAAAAGTAATTTCTTATTAAACCACATAAATTAGAAGAAAAACATGGAGTATTTCTACTGTCTAGTCTTCTGTTGCTACAAATATGAGTCTTCACTGACAAAGTAGTTTAAAGCATTTTAGACTTTTTTTAAAAGTATATCCTTGTAAATAAAAAAGTAAAGCTAATAGTAGTGGTCATACTAGATAAGACAGTATTCTGGTTAAAGATGTATCTGTCTGGAAGAATTTGGCCATGTACTAGAAAAATATATAGAAGAGAACAAAAAGAAAGACTTGCTTTATATAAGATAACAGTCAATATTTAGTCTATATATAGGGTTCAGATAAGGTAGGATGCATAACTCCTGCTTTCCTGCCAAAACAACTTTCCAATTTTTCCCAAGAGGCTTTTATTTCAGTAATTAAAACTTAATTATCAAATTAGTGAACAACTTTTTAGACCATAATTATCATATTAGCTAATAACTTCTTAGCATTTAGACTCTTAATAAAACAAAATATCTGCATATAATTGATGATCAATCTAAACCCAAACTCTGGATACAACTAATGCCGAATTCTGGGGTATAGATGGAAACAGAGTGAAAGGATAGACTGTGGAAGTATCATTTGCACATCTAGTTCACATTTCGGTCGTTAGGAATATAAACACCTTTCCTCTCATGGAAAAGATAATTGGGTAATTATTAAGAAAAACAAATGACAGTCAAATGTACTGCAATTGAAAGAGCAGTGCGAAGTATTCAGTATCTCTGTGCTTCAGATCAAATGTTTTTACTTTCTGCTTCTGTATGACACTTTCCCCCAGCCCCTTCAATGATATTTCTGCAGGTTGTGAATTAAACACTGTTGGTTTTATCATTGGAGAGGTGAATCAGTATCTCTGATATGTATCATACTGAAACAGACCCTCTTGTGCCTCATTAAACACTTTTGTTTGTTTACTTCAAGATCCCAGTAGAATCTGTTCTCCACATGAATCTGCCATAAATTATCAGTTTCTGAAGCACTCAACTTTCATAAGTGTTAACATGTTTTTTATTGATATTTATCATATTAACTAAATGACTTTAGAAATATCAATTGGTGGCAAAATTTGTGCATCTTTTGTGTAATATTTAGAAGAGAAATAGCATGCAAAAGCTTTCAAGAAGCTTTAAATTTATAATTATATTTCTTATTATTTATGGAGTTGATATAGTACATTTCATTCATTTCTTTAGAGAGAAATGTTTTAATTTCTTCTGCTCATGTCTTGTTTGTATAAGTCATACTGAGACACATAATTTACCTTAGGTCACATTGCAAAATGTAGTATGTTTCACTATTGGTGTAACTTATGAAATAGGTCAGCTCAAGGAATCTAACCAATGTATTCTTAAAACTTTAAAAATAAATTTACACAGTCTAGCAGCAGATGCACATAATATCTCTGCTTTCGAAGATGAGAAGATTTTCTGGTTTTGTTTAACTTCCTCTTTTATCCACATTACCACTTAACAATCTCACTAAAGATCCATCTCTTTCTTGCTCCTTGGAATTTTTAGCATCAGCACCTAATACTTACTTGTTTGCTCATACTATTTGCTTGTTTCTGTACTCATGGTACATCACTTTTTTCTTTTTTTTCTCCA
This sequence comes from Oceanodroma leucorhoa, assembly GCA_030449065.1. NCBI lineage: Eukaryota > Metazoa > Chordata > Aves > Procellariiformes > Oceanodroma > Oceanodroma leucorhoa. The sequence continues at coordinate 16,397,433 of JASVER010000001.1, forward strand.
ATGGCTGAAGACTCAAAAAGAGAATCATGGAGAGAATACAGAAATACCATTTCTATGCAATCCAAGCAGCTGGTACATTGGGGACAGGAATAGCGAAGATTTTTCCAAATGATATTCAATAACCCACCTTAGTCTTCTGAAAATTGCTTCTAAGTATTTAAACCATAATCCCATAGCAGCACATACTGTATTTTAACCAGGATAGTAATACTTTTGGCAAAAGTGATTTTGGTGATATTATTACTAAGATGGAAAGATAATGACCTAATTTCTAAGCAATTCTCTAATTCAAACATTTTTGGAAACTGAACATTTGAGTACTGAAGTGAAACATCATTAAATGTAACAGAAAAAAGCATCACATTTAAAACAGTTCCTTCAATCCGATTTTGAAGTTCATTTTTTTAATTATTTTATGACTATTGTAACTTTTCCTGCTATTTCACAGCATTTCTATAGCAATGATTTCAAACTGTTTAATTGTAATACAGTCAGGAAGCACTTTGAAAAGATGATTAAATTCTCCAAGCRGTACTGAAGAAAATCTATCTTTTAATAGATTTAAGGACAAAATGGAAACAATAAACTGTTCCAGTTAATGCACTGTAATGTGGCACTGTTAGGAACTAGTAATGCATTACTATGAAATAATGTAAAACAGATATAGCAAACTAAAATTTGAAAATATTTTCCTGAAATATAAAAATATTCTTTTTTCTCACTTTACAGTTCCACATGCAGGACAAGAAACCTTTATTTTGTACCTCATATATACAGTCCTTAGAAAACAAGACCACACTGCTTCTAGTCCCTGCTAAACAAGTGGATTTACCAGTTCTTGCTTCTGCATATTCAGGGATCATAAAGGAACACTTGTAGAGTTCTACTTTTTTTCCATTAAGAAACAAACTTTTGTTGATTCTTTGGAGGTTACTTTGCCTATGCACAGCAAAAATACCACAATTCTCCTTTTTGTCTGAAATGTCTGTGGAAAGAAAATGTATTTCACTAAATAATAGTGATATGGGTCCTTTAAATAAGCAGTTGTAGCACCTGTGTCCACAATAGAATTCTAAGCACTGTTTCATTAGCCCAAAGAATGACTATTAAGAACTATTACAAAACCAAATCCATTTATGAAAGGGATTATTCTGTGGATAGTGAAAAGTACATACAGTTCATACCATTAATAGAATTATATTTGATACTCTGTTACGTATGTGTATGTGTGCATATGTATTTTAAGCCTAGGTATGTTCTTTTTCTTTTCCTCTCTCTTAAATTAGATAATACACTTCATAAGAATTGCTTCAGGTTACTGAAGGATTCTATCCGTGAAAATCTTGAGAGAAGGAAGAAAAATGTGAAAATGCAGTTTTTGAATTTGCTTAAATCACTTAAATATCTACAAACTCCTGAACATTTAAATATTAAGCATTAAAAATAAAAATCATCCTAAAACTGGTGATAATAATTTATACATTTTACTTCTGGAAAAGATTCTGCTCAGGGATCCAGATGCTCAAATTTCATTTACTTTAACAGAGATCGTGGCATTCAGCAGAGCTCGGATTGGGCATTTTTTTTGTATATCCGTCTACAGGATCCAAGTTTTAGTCTTTTGTGTTTGAAAATAAACTTCTATTGACCTTTTTTTAATGTCCAAAGCCATGAGAATGAGTACTCTTACTGTTTATTTTAAGAGAAAAATTGATCTTTTATGACATGTGTTGCAATTTTAAGCTTTTCTGAGTAATTTAAATAAAGTTTTTGTTTCTTGATATTTTTGGAAAGAGGAAATGGAAGTTATTTATTTTGAAGATTTACATAGGCCTTAAGTGTGATAATCTGTTTTTTTTTCTTTAGAAAAAAATATATAGTGCATATTATGTGATTCTCATTTGCTAGATTCTGCAGCGCTTACTTTGTTGCTTTTAAATTAGCTGCTGGGTCTTAGCAGGGTGAGTCAAATTATCTGGACAACTAGGAGTTTACTCTGAAGGTACTTCTGGCTAGCACATGCTGATATTTGTTGCTGAAGATGCGTTAGGAATTACTTGACCAGAAAGAGCAAGCAGAAGATGACCTGACTGTATAACACTAGTCCAGTAAGGCGGTAAGGTGCACCAGTATTGTAGAAGGAAGCATAGGATTAAATAAGAACACAAGTTGGAAGCTACAGGCTGGGACTGTAGATTACTCAGGAAGAAAATTTGAGTCCTAACTGTGACTTTTTCTTCTATTTAAGCATTTTCTACAATAAATTGATTGGATAAGAAGCAAATGATCTAGAAATCATGGTCTGGCTCCTATTTCATACCTAGCAGAGGTATATAGAAGTATATGATAACTTCAGGCTTGCTCTTGTTCTCTGGATCTTGCATACTGAAGATTCGTGTCTATACGGTAGCCTATCTTCAATCAAAATTGAAAATTATGTTATATGTCAGTATATTGCCTGCTGGTTAAGGCATCGTTCTGAACAGTGAAAGACATGGGCTTAGAGTTCAGTATATAATGGAGTCTGTTTTCTGCTTTATAGGCAAGCACTTTAACATGTTGTTTATTTGAAAAAAATTAATAACCATATAATCACAAGCAGTATATTTCATTGAAGATATCTTTCCATGTAAGCTGTGCTTTGAGCTTCTACCAATTAAATGCCTTCTGACTTCTGTGAAGTTTAGGCTTCATTTTTATGTGTTGAGAGATCCCAGCATGAACTACTTATACTGCAGTATTTCTCTACATGCTTGGATGTCCACAGCTCCTGGGAAGCTTTTCAGCTTTCCATGGAATTGTCATGTGATTAYTGGTAACTGCTGAACCCCCGGCTCTGTGAATTTCTTTGGAGAAATTAGGTGTGCAACTTTTCTAAGCCCTGCTTGAAAAATTGCAGTGATAAGATCTGACTCTGAGTCCTACATTCTTTCCTGACTCTTGTTTATCTTATTGTCTTGGTTCTGGCTGAGACAGAGTTAACTCTCTTCCCTGTAGCTGGAGGGGGTGCTGTGTTTTGGGTTTGGTAATGAAAGGAATGTTGATGGCCCATTGATGCTTTGGTTGTTGCTGGGTGGTGCTTGCACCGAGGACTTTTCAGCCTCCCATGCTCTGCCAGGTGCAGGGGGAGCTGGGGGGGAGCATAGCCGGGGCGGTTGACCCAGTTAGACAATGGGGTATTCTATACCATGTGACATCATGCCCAGCTTAAAAACCGGGGGATCTGGGGGTGGGGCACGTGGTTCCTTCAGTCGGGGTAAGCAGTTGCGTTGTGTATCGCCTGTTTTGTATATTCTGTCACTGTTRTTGTTATCATTGTTGYTATYACTGTTCTACTTTGTTTTATTTCCATTATTAAACTGTTTTTATCTCAACCCGTGGGTTTTCCTCCGTGTGCCCTCCCGATCCTCTCCCCCATCCTACCGGAGTGGGGGGGTGAGCGAGCGGCTGTGTGGTGTTTAGTTGCTGGCTGGGGTTAAACCACGATAGTCCTTTTTAAAAMAAAACTGAACCAAAAAAAAAAAAAAAGAAAAGAAAAAAGCTCCTTTTGCTCCAGTTTTTGCATGTGGACATATTAGTATTAAATAGCACAATATTGTAGGAGTTAAGTTCAAAACACATTTACTTTTTTAATGTCTACTTATTTCTCATGAGTGAGTCACTTTTATTTTAAAGGCATGTGAAAACTTGGATAAAATTTCCTTCATTGTCTTTGTGCAGTTTGGCTTCCCAAATGTGATTCCAGACATAAACCGGTGTTTGAAAAGTTACATGAATAGCATTCAGTGTGATGGAAAGAAAAAATCCTGGCCTAATGCAATATTGTTAGCATTTATCTATGGTCTGTATGAGGAGGTTAGGGAACTGTTTCTGTCTAAAATGCATTCTAATGTATTTTATGACTCTTTCTAGAATAAAATGAAATGGTCTATGATTTGTATATCTTCAAAGCTATAAGCGAGAAAGTTTGAAGATTGTAACTGCCCAGTAAGTAGCCTATGAACAGATGTAAGACTTCTGCATTAGTCCTTGTGAAAGTATTTATGTAAAGCCTAAGCATTTAAGATTGATTATTACCTCCTTTAAAGAAGTTTGGGAGAAAAAAGTTTACTTCAGGGAGACTGAAAATCTTTTTAACAGGGTGTTGGCTGCCTCTTTAGAAAAAAGGGAAGGAAACAGAGTTGTGTTGTTTTAAGACAGTTTAAAACATTTTGTTAACCAAAGTAATGAAAAGCACACTTTAGCAAAATCTCCTGAGGCCATTTTTGTAGTCACGTTTCATCTAGTGTTTCGTTTCCTTTTGTTACTGCTAGTCATGAGAGTAAATATTACATAATAATTGCACTGAAATTATATCAAGTGTGTTCTGTAATAAATTGCTTAGCATTTCAGAGGAAGCTAATGTATATCCTTAAAGTGGGAAGAAATCTTATGGATAGTACATTCTAACACTGTAGATGAATGTGTTTAGGTGTTCTTATTTTGCCTGTCAACTTTAGTCATGCTCTGTTGATATTCTGACTGAAGGGAGTAATATTCATATACAGAGATGCTATCAGAAGCAGTTTTATAAGTATGCTGCATATTCCAGTCTAGTAATATTTTTTTCAGTAGTATTTTATTTATGACTTTTCAAAGCGTATTTGGAACTGTGCTGTTGAAAGGTAAGATTCTGATGTGTGGCATTTGTCACATCTGACTTAAAAAAGATGCTAGAATGCATCAAATTATATTTAAAATACAATTTTAAAGATACTTATCATTTGTACGTACTCACCTTTAAAAATATGTTTCACTGGTTTTATAAGATAAAGAAGCTTTTGTTTAAGTGAGATCCGTGCTTATTATTTCCTCATATTATCCCTTATTATTTCCTCTCATTTAAGAAAAACAAACCAAACCAAAGTGTTTCTGTTTTGATATACAATTTAACATTAAATTAACAGGATAAACCTAACATTGATGGGATATTTAGCCCCTTTTATATTGTACAATCAGAAAATATATAGTTTTGTTTGTCTTAAATCTGTGGATAATTCAAATCCCTTTAGGAGAAACATGTCTTAAATTTGCCAGTTTTGTGCAATTACACTAAAATATTGATCAAAAGATAACTTAGATGCTGAAGGTAATATTTCTATGCATTTGGAGGATTCTGTGATCATGCCTTCATACACTGATTCCCCAAATGCCTTTAACATAAATTATGTCTGATTTCAAAACATGTTATTGATTTTCCAATAATTGTGCCTCTATTGCAATGTTGAGGTGTTTGTTACATCTGTTTTTGGATGAGATATTTATTTTTCAGAAAAGCTTCTTGTCCAAGGTCACACAGGAAATCAGTGGCGATGAAAATAAACCCCAGAAATTCCGGGTCCTCTTTCCCTCCTCCAAACCCTATGTACACTCGATATGCATAAAGGATACTGCTGAAGTGTACTGTCTTTTCCCACAGTGGCTTATCCATATAAAAAGGACTTCAAAGTCAAATAAGCCGAGTTTTCTATGTCAGGTGATCCTTTTAAACTTTTTCCTGTTGTGAGATTCAGAAAGCTTTCAATATAATTTTGAAAAGGAATCATAAAAACATGGTATAGTCCAGATTCACACTGCTGTATTCTAAATCAATATAAAAAATTAAACTACATTGTTTTATGGAAAAAGTTGTAAAGAAGAAAATTTTTCATTTGCTTTTAATGTCTTGCATGAAAGTGATTCATTTTCTTAAATCCTGTTCCAGACAGAAATAAGTGGCTAAGATGTAATTTTGTTCTGTATTTATAGGAAGCACACATCTAAGCTGGCAACCTTTAAGGATGTCATTGAATGACCTCTGTAGCTTTCCAATCCATAACAGGATCTGAAACAGAATTATCAGTACAGCCCGTAGCATGCTTGATTAGGGCTAAAATGCCTTCAGCCAGCAGCCCTGATCAGTCGCTGTAGCACAGCACCTACCATGCCTCCTGCTCCCAGTATCATCCACGCCACAGCAGTGATACTGTTTTTTTCGGATGAGCCTCTTCACTGCCTTCTGGCTATGCTTGTATTTGGAGAACTGTAGTCCCTTCACACTTCCAAAAAGCCATCAGTTCCATCTCTGGAAATGTTGACAGTATACTAGCATCCATTGAACTCTCAATAACATACTTTTGACTTTTTATCCCTCTACATGTAGTACCACTTTACATAATCATTGTCTCTGATTACCAAACGGCCAATTTCAAAATCAGAACACAACAGATACAAGCATATATTTTAATGCTTAATACCAGATAGAATTGCTTGATTCTCTCTTGAAACACTTTTCTAAAAAGTTGTTTTTAACAGACAGCTTGTTCACAGATACCAGTTACTCCTTTCTCCCATCTTTCCAGGTTAATTAAACAAGGACTGTCTGAGCGTTCATGTTTTCTGAATGGGACATAATCAATCAGAATAAGAGATTTCTATTTGTCTCATCAGGATTAGATCTGGGCACTATAGTTATCTTATATTCAAAGTATTGATCTAAGGTGAGAAAGAAAAAATAAAAAATTTCATTCCTATATAACTTCATATAAATTTATTAGTATAATTTAAATATATTTTTATATTTTTAAAGTAAAATGATGGGAAGAAATGTTACTGGGCAAGTCAAATTGTTTTTAAAAACAAATCTTCTTCAGGTTCTCAGTCACATTTTTGATGTTACTTAAGATATGGGTTTACATTATTATATTTTAAAAGTTACCATATCATTAAAAAAATGGTGCTTATGCCACAATGTAACTGATGTTACCTTTTATAATGTATTAATAAAGTCCTCCTTCTTCATAGCTGTTGGTAATTTTTGCAGATTAGTACATGGTAACGATAATATGGCTATAATGTTAAAAAATTGTAGCTATTAATAACTAGTGTGTGTATGTGTGAGATCTTTATCAAGTTGTTTGGATATTAGAAAAAAATGAAACTTCATCTTACATCTTCATACAAGGAAATCACAGTTAAAATTGAAATTATGATTAATGTTATTGTTTCCATAACATTGTTAATATCATCAATGCTATATTAGAATGAGTTTGTGTTTAAATTTTTCCCTCTTGATTTCACATTTGAAAATCAGTCTGGTAAATTCCTGATACTGCCAAACCATGGAAGTTTTAATTCAGTAATTTAAAGTAACCTGTAAACTTCATTTCAACTGATTTGTCAGATTATGATCTCATAATGTGGCCTTCTGTTATATATTTAAAGGTTTAATTTTTCAGAGGGCACAGGTTGTAAAATAGCCTGTAGCTACTGTAATCAAATAGCATTCATTTCTACTGAAACAAACCTGGGACTGTACTAGAAACAAAGGCAAAATTCTTTGATTTAGTATCAGCCAGGTTTGCTATTTTGCTTGTTTGTAATTCTACTCGGACACTTTTGAAGCTTGCTTGAATGTGGATTATTTCAAGTAGGTAATAGTAGTTCAGRTTTTATGGCATGCATCTGTTTTAAAAGTTCTCCATATGTAAGAGGAGGAGAGATTTACAAATAACTTGTTCTGGCACTTGTATTTGTCTAGTGATTTTGTGTAGTTAAGCACTTTTGTACTTTCTGTTGGGTTTTATCAGATATTACATGGAGATGATAATGCAAAACACACAAGATAGTGATCCCCAAAGTGGAATGTTTATGGGGAGGAAAATACCTATGACCCTTTTGTGGAACAGGAATGGAAAGCTGAATCATTCAAATGGTTATCCTATTATTTGTGAAATTAGATAGTTAAGAACAGGACCAATTTTTTTTTGTAATTTTTGCCAATATGTGTAGCAAGCTGACTTATTTTTTTTCCTCTGGATTTTGTGTTTGAAAAAATTATTAGAAAATTGGAGAAAACCAAGATGGCTTGTGAACTAAAGATAGCAATTCTTCAACTTTTTCTGGTGGAAAATGCAGACTTTTTCATCTGAACAATTTCAGAACAATTTTTTTTAGACTTGTATAATTGTTTTAAAAACTATTTCAAATTTTCTTTTTCCTTGGAAAATAATAAGGACATCTACATTACTCATGCTATTGTGGACACCACATATTGTCCTTTTTSATAAAATATTACTATCATTTTTTCCAGTGGTTTCTGTTTCTGAAGAAACTGTTACTGCATCAGTATTACACTGATGACTGGATTTTCCCTATTGGTTATGGTGAAAGAACTTGGTCATATAAATGTTTTTTCAATAGTGACAACTGTGATGAAAAATCCTAGTGGATTTCAGGTTCAGTAAAAGCAGTTCTAGTATATCAAGATTAATAGGGATCTGAATTACCCTGAATGTCACTGCAAAATATACGGTATTTAAAGATCGTTTTACAATTGCTTTTGCATATCTGACTTGGACTGGCCTGTCCTAAACATTCATCATCACTGTGATTCTTCAGGTGTTGATCACTACTAAAATCTAGTGAGCTTTTGCTAAGTGGTTATAATGACAGTAAAAACTTGAAGAAGTGTTCAGCTATACAGCAGTCACCTACTATACACAGTCAATAAAACTTCATGAGCTACAGATTGAGCTGTAGCTACGTGATGCCGTATTCCCTAGTGTTACTGTTATAGGGCAGAGATGAACTGCCATATCATTAACATTGTAAATGAAGAAGTCATATATGAGACCATTAAAGCAAGCTAAGCATTAAATACACATTTTACAACTCCTTTTAAGTTTTCTGTCTCTGTTTTGAGGTAGCAGTGAAAATTCAACCATTTCCTCTAGGGTGTACTGCTGGTTGTGTATGAGAACTGATGTTTCTGCCTGTTACGGGTCTATAAGCTATGTTAAAAATAAGACAAACCCCAACACCTGCATTTTTCAAGCTGTTAGAGATAGGCATTGGCTTGACTGCTTGTCCACATATCAACGGCAAGATTTATGACTCTTCTGTCTGCTTATCTGAGAGCATGCAGTGCATTCCTCAATTTGATTATTAATAAGGCTATCCTGAATGCAAGCAACAACAACAGTAAAGAACAGCCTGCTTGGGAGGGAACAACATGACTCAGTATGCTATAACAGCTTCTGGATACCCTTTATAATTGAGTATACCTGAAGTGGTACCTTTCCATGTTATAAAACAATGCAGTGTAATTTGTGGCTTGTCCCTCAGTATTAACCAGTGGATTTACAGGACATTTTGTTTAAAAATACTCAAAGTATTTTTTTTYTATCATTTTGCATATTCAGTAACAAATATAGGAACATAACGGTAAGGCCAAGGCAGTTTAAAGTTACCAAATAAGCTTCTACTTACATCTTACGCAGCAACGGAGAAAGCACCCTTTATTATTTCCCATTCCTGTCAATGTCTGAACTCACTCATGTGCCTTTGCTGAGCATGCTGAAAATATCTGAAGCATAGACTTCCATGCACACTTAAAAGGGCTCTCATCTGGAGAATGAGGAGCTATTTTGTGGCTATATTTTGATATTCAGAATGCAGACATGTGTCTGCCTAAGCTCCTGCTCTGGTTAGTATGTGAGTTCAATTTAAACTGCTTAGATGTCCAATTAAAAAATGGCGGTGTCCTTTGTGCAGTATTAGGTTGACCAAAGCTGGCAGCTGTTATTCACGACAGAGGAGCCTGGCATTTTCAGCCATTTTGCATATCAGTAAGACCTGGTGCACTTTGAGAACCTGTTGATTTGAGTCTCTTCTTAGTGTGAAGGTTAAGATGAACCTACACCTGCCAACATCTAAAATATTTAATTATGGGATGTTCCTCCCCTGCTGCTTGCGCAGACAGATACAGAAGTAGCATAAAACTGAAATGAAAGGAGCCTAGTGGAAGTTTGACATTCTACGTGTTAGAAAACAGCTAGGAAACTGCAAATATATGGTCTGATCTATATTCCTCTAGGGTTCTTATTTTTAATTCAGTGTCTATCTTGTGTAAAATGTGAACATATTCAGGAGCAGGAACCAGAAGCTGTGTTTTCCTTCCTCCTAGCAAAATATCCTAATCATAGGACAACAGAAACAGGTTATTCTACCTCTGTTTTCCTTAGGAATGGAAATTTACCCTGAGGCAGACAGACCATATACTGTCACCTTTGCAGGGGATACATTTATCACAGGGACAGAGAATGTGTGAGCGAGGGAAGAAACCATTGAATGGTGCACGTGGGAAATCACGTTGTTGCTACTCACAGGAGATAGAAACTTTATCATTTTCATAAAATTGTCTTACTATGTGATGGACTGTCACTACCATTAGGAATTACCCAGATATGAGAGGTCAAAATCCATTTTTAYTTTTATTTTATCTTATGCTGAGAGCAGTGGCTGCATCTTTGGCAAGGAATTCTGCACCTCAAGAATTTAGAAATGAGCAGAATGAAATATACAGGAATAAAGAAGGAAGATTGTATTGAGCTTCAGACACAYTGCAATTAAAGAAGAAATCTTCCAAAGTAAAAAATTCAGGGAGAAGAAAGAGATATTGTAATGCTTATTTCTCTTTATGAATCCATTGTAACTTAGGATATAATCTTTTTTTTTAATAACTGTTTGTGTGATCCTGGTTTATTCAAATATATTAAAATAACTGCTTTCCAGGTGCCTTAGGAAAGCCTATATGTTGGTGGAAACTTCTTTTTATTTTTTCTTGTCTCTTAATATCTCTACTCATCATTTATTTGCTAATTTTTAGCTTTCTGCAGCAATTTTTAAATATTTTCCCCAAATCAAAATAGGGTCCTCCTATAYGTCAGTTTGATTTACAATGTTTAGATGCTGTAAGTCTTAAGCAGCACAAAATCTTGTCTATCAGACTATGTTTTCCTGAGCAGAGCACTTCATTAATTTCAAAAGCAGTAGGTTGCCTTTCATGTTAATATTGCATTATTGTGCAAATAAACATGGTCTTTTTTTTTGGTTTTAAAGTRCACTAGGCCTATATTTACCTGAATGTTATTCAAGTTTCTTTTGCTTTAGCTTCTGATTTATTGTTAATATTGGTTACTGATTATACATATATTCTATGCTCCACCAGTTTGGATCATTTCCCTAGGCATCTAAATTTTTCTTAAGCGTCTGCCTCTCCCATCAGTGCCTCATTCTCCCTTCTAAATGACTAATGTTTAAATAATTATTAGTCACATCTCATTTCAGTGGTTAGTGCTTGTGCTTTTAAATCAATATTATTTGAGCATCTGCCCGTAGGGCTCTCACCAGGAATTTAAGGGCTCATCTGCAGGAAAATATTTACCACCTCCATTCTGTAGTGAGAAACAGGTTGGAAGAGGCAGGAGGCTACAAAACTGAAAAGCATTTTCGTATTTAATAGTATCAGAAAATGAAAGAGTTGATAACTAAATACACATTCTTTTTGCTTTAGAAATGGTTTATCTACTTGGCTGCTCAACAAGACTGTTTACAAACTGACTGTAGGTTGTGAAGTTCAGTCTGACTCAGTTCCTGTACATTCAGATTCTGAGAGCTTCTTGCTGAGAAAATAGTGGAGTGTTGAATAAATTTTTTTAGACAATACAAAACCAGGTAGCAACATTACTTTGGAAATGAATAAGCACAAGCTAGGAAAAAGCGAATGAAAGTTTCTTGCACAGATACAATGCCTGACTTGTAATTAGTGATCCTCAGATGATGGCCATTGGCCGTCCATTAGTATTGACAGATGCTGTTAGCATGAGGACTGAAGAGACCATATGGATGCTGATTGTTTTTCTGAGGCATTCCATGTCACCACAGTAAAGACATATCTTCAAATTTTATTGTCACTGTATCCTTGGCCTCTCCAGACCCAAGAATAAATTGTGTTACCCCAAAGTATGTATAAATTTACATTTCATGGGCAATGATATCTCATTAATGAGAAAAGAACAGCTGAAACACAGCACCGTTTCACAAAMTTATTTGTTTCATTTAAGATTAAGGTTGGCTCAGAAGCATTCTAAAAATTGCCTATCATTTGAGGCATGCCCTACTCAGGCAATAAGATTTGTTTGGGGATGCTTTCATTGCATGATAGAGTTTATGCAGGGTGTAGTTGCTTAGATTCCTGTATTTGCTGAGAATTAAGTTAGCATGTACATGCAGCTCAGTGCAAAAGAACAAAATTTGAACCCTTTGCTCAATGTATTTATCAGTTCAGGCAAAAAGTCATGCTAAAATATCTATACATCTTCATTTCTGGAGGCAGTTTGGGGCATCCTATTTCCATGCTCCTTTATATGTTGCATTTCCAGTGAACTCTTCAGTTCATTATAGTATCATAAGTCTAGAACAGTAGAAAACAAGAATCCAGAAATCTCCCTCCCCCCTGCCATGCACACATAGGTGGCGGTTGAGCTGGAAGGGGTAAATGTAATCATTTCAAGTTTAACTATGTAAAATAATAATTACATATTCTTCATCCCTCTCCTATTTTGCTTCTAAATAGTGTGGTTAGTTTATACTGCCACACTTTTTTTATTTACAATAGTAAAATGAATGTTGTATGGAAAAAACCAAACAGGTTTTCTTTAAGGTAAGTTTGATTTGTTCCTGGGTTATTTATGGCTTGACCCAAACCTCACCAAAATCATGAGATAATTTCATGAGTTGCACTGTATCAGGTTTATTAAGCTAAAAATTTGAGGTTGATGAATCTTGTCCCAAACTGATGATTAAGTTGTTCTTGTATGCCATTTTGGCTTACTAGTGGTTTGTTTTTTTCTTTCTTCTTTCTCCCACTACCAGGAGGCATTTTTGAGTGTGTGGAATCTGGTCCAATGGGAGCAGAAGAATTAGCCTTCAGATTTGCTGTGAACACAATCAACCGAAACAGAACTCTTCTGCCAAACACCACATTGACATACGACACCCAAAAGATAAATCTCTATGACAGTTTTGAAGCATCCAAAAAAGGTAACCTTTTGCATATTTAATTTTTTTAATGAACAACTAAGACTTGCTTGGTTTACCTACCTGCAAAAATGTCTGTCCAATAAAGCCATATGCGATGAGGCTGTACAAGTTTGTGGCTGACATCAAAGAACTGCTTTAAAGAGCACCCCTTGAAGGCTGTAACGGTAACTGCTTGAAAATTACATTTTCACCTTTGCTCCCACTGCCCCTGTCTAAAAGCTATTTCTTTAAATATTTAAAATCTGAAATAAATTTTTCTGAGCTTTGTGACTAGGGTGTGTTTGAGACCAGCTCCTTTGGAGTGAGAAAGCCCTATCTCCAGACTCTGTCCTGGAAAATGCCAAGTGCCCCCAAATTCTAGTGAACCTGGAAGAAGGCTCCAATTTAATTCTAAGCATTCAATCACTTTAAGTACATCTCCACAGATACCTTTAGCATATGAGTGTCTCATATAGTTAATCAGATATGTGCTTCAAAGGGGAACAAGTAGTTGTAATTTTGTGCATCTTATGTCAACAAGGCATAAAAATAAGCCCTAATATTAAGTCTGTGCTTAAGATTATTGCTATTAGGTGAGTGTCTAGGCCTGAGTTCAGCAGTTTTCTCCTAACTATAAACAATTTGTTTAAAGAAAAATTAAAAGTTAAAAATAATTTTGAACATTTTTCCTAAATTTTAAAATCTCTGATTCTCACAAAAATCGAAGTTTTCAGATTGTTTTACATTCAAGTCTATGACAATAGATGAAAGTTGTACTGCATCATTGCCATATCCTAGAAAGTACAAAGCCCAAGAAGTTCAATGCACATTTATAGGAGAAAATACAAAGCCTCGTGTCAGAACTCGGTAGGACTGAATTTTGCACAGTATTACATGGTCTTTAAAGACATTTTTTTACGAATTGACGAGCCAATTTCATATGAATGTTACCCTTAGCAAGAAAATAAGAAGGGTGAAAGAATCAGAGGTCAACCTGTATTTCTTATGACAGGTTTCTAGCCTAAATCTGCCAAGTGATCTGGTAGCAACATGCCCCTCCCAAGTGTTGAAGACGTAAAACTTTACACAATAAGGGATTTTTGGTATTATAATGGGCTAAGATGAATAAAAACATTTGATGCCACATTAGAAATGCTACATAGGGAAAAGCTACTGTGTCAGGATGAATGTACATGAAGTACATCTTAAAACTGGAATATAATACTTATTAAAAAATTCAATTTGGAAATTAGGAGAATTTTTTTCTCTTTTGTTGTAACATACAGAGTTAATCTTGCTAACCTGTTTTATCTGCTTATTTGCTAAATAAACAACTGTAATATAGGCTGTTGTTGTTAGGTATGAAAATAGTATCCATACTTGTACAGAAATACACAGTTTKGTCATTGTAAGATGCTTTGATTTATGAAAAATATTATGGGCTAAATATTTATGCCTAGCAATATGGTTTCTTTGCAGAGGAGAGTGTGTGGAAGAAGAAAGAGGCAAACAACACTTTTAAAAAAGTATTTTTTAGTTGTTATTCTGGTGTTTTGGATGATGGATTAAAGCAGGTTCAGAGAGAGTCTACTCTTTCCTTTCCATCTCAGCCAACAGTGAACAAATGGGCTGATCCTTAATTGTGGCCCCTTCTTTCTTCTTTCCTCCTCACCTTCCAAATTCAACTGCTTCCTCACTCCAACACACACTGTCCTGTGAAATTTAATGGGACAGTTTCTCTCCATTCCTGAGGGAGGTTGTAGGCAGCAGAGAAATTTGTTCTGTGATCTTTAATTCTTTAAGCCTTTCCTGGGACAATACAACTACTTTTAGTCCTTACTTGGGGTTTGCTTGAAGGTGCAAGCTAGCCCTAATATTATGTTGCTAATTCTTGATAGACTATAATAGCTGAAGTTAGAATGGCAACACGCCATTGATTGGATATATTGAATAGATTGTATATATTCATTGTTCCCACTTGCATCTTGGATGAGAATGCAACCCTTTATTTGTAACTGGTCAGGCTGTACCAAAATCTGTGTAATCTTCCAGTGCTAATAGCTTTTTGCTTCATCAATTCACAATACAGCCAACTACACTTGTGCTGACAGGTGCATTAGTTCAGAATCAAAGGCTGAAGGTTAACATAAAATGGTTCATTTTATTATGATGGGTCCAAARCAGAGTTTTAACAATGAGGTTTAAGCATTTGACTCATTTTGTGGTTCATGATTATGTCCATTAGTGAGCAGCTAGGCGCTGCATCAAAAATAGCCTGTTTAGACCTCTTAGTAACACATACTTTTGAAGCTGAATATAGATGAAATATTAATGGTTCTTTAAAGGTACTATATGAAAGAGCAACCTGAAGGGAAGACGATATTTCCAAGATACTGTTTCAGTGAAGAATAATGTAAATGCTAACAAAATATCCCTCAATGCACTAGAAAAATTGGTATGCGTCTGATAGAGCCAGTGCCGTATTAAACCACGTGTGAAAGCATTGCACTATTCAAATCTCAGAAACAGGAAAAAAAAAAGCCCATTGAAAAGCCATCTGGTAGCTATTGCTGTTGTTAGTGATCCCATTTACTGACATTTGCATAAAGCTTGTTGATTACTCTTAGGAAGGGCAATATTAGCATAAATGTTTTTTTATCAAGCTAGTCATTTAGGCCTTGATCCGATGCTCAGAAATGCAATGGAGATCCTGTGTTCCACCAGGTTCCATTTAAGCCACCAGTACTCTGCAGTAATAAAAAGGTGTGCCAGCGTAGTTTCTGGAATGCACTTGAAAGACTTAGCAATATTTTCATTATACTAAAAAGGATGTGCACAATAAAACAATTAATTTTGACTTGCTGAGAAAAGTAATCCAGCAAGATGCGTTTCTACTGCTTGTTTCCTCAGCTGTCAGGAACATTGATGGTGGAGTAACAATATTAATTAATCAAACCTCACACAAATACTGGCATCTAGATTGGATTGAGGAGATACTTTTCATTGCTTCTCTCTACCAAATAGGATGTTTTATTAGAAGACAGAAACTGTTGTTTTTCAGAACTGCATACTCATAAATGTTATGTCTATGGTAGTGATCTAAATAGGAGTAGGGCATGGGCTGAAACACTGGTCTGCAGTATTGACTGATTTTCCTGCCTTTTTTTTGGCATGTCCCAACTAATATTCTACAAGATAATACTGGAATGTACTGTGGGAGATAATACAGACCAGAAACTGCTAATGCACAGTATAGGTAGGGCCACYCTATGTTGGAAAGAGGAGAGCTAAACCACTTGAATACAGCAGTATCATGTCAATGATTCTCACAGCCAGTTTTATCTACTAATATAGGTGTAGCAAAACTGAGTATTTCATGTTTAAGAAGGGACACTGAATTTTTTCATTAGCAGATAGCAATTTAATTTTCTTTTAGGGAAAATGTTGACATTTAAATTTTGCTTGTCAACATGCCTACTTTTCAGATACAGAAATTCAGATGTCCATTTCAATGAAACTGATCACTTGCCTGATACTTAACTAGAATCTCCTTAACACATACAATTTCTGAGTAATTAGGATATCAGTAGAAATAGTGTTGATTGATTGAGGAAGAAGTTAATGCTTAAACAGCTTAGGTTAGAATACTGTCCCATCTGGCCCTTTTCCAAATATAAGATGTAGCTGAGCATAAATCTCTTCTCTTGTCAGTGCTTTTTAAAAGATACACAATTGCTGGCCTTTGTGACTTCCACTGACATAGAAGTGTTTATTAAATGTAGCTCAGCACTATTTTGATGTTACGTGTTGCTATTCATTGGCTCATAGTGAAAGCCTAGAAATGTATTCTGAAGCTGAAATCTGTGTAAGTGAAAGTGTTACACAAGAAAAGAGCTCCCTCAGCAATAAAGTTATATTTCATGGAGTGCCTTTTGTTTAATATGAATTGTGCAATACCTTCTGGCACACTGCCTTCTTTCCTCTCATCATTGACAGACTTCTGTCTCCTCTTCAGCCTGTGATCAGCTGTCCCTTGGGGTGGCTGCCATCTTCGGACCATCCCATAGCTCCTCAGCTAATGCTGTGCAATCCATCTGCAATGCTTTGGGTGTTCCACATATCCAGACCCGCTGGAAACATCAGGTGTCAGACAACAAGGACTCCTTCTACGTCAGCCTCTATCCAGATTTCTCTTCACTCAGCCGTGCCATCCTTGACCTTGTGCAGTTCTTCAAGTGGAAAACAGTTACTGTTGTTTATGATGACAGCACTGGTAAGGCTAAAGCATTAGACTATGTGCAGATATATTCACATACACAAAGAGAAGGAGGAGGCTTGTCACTACTCATATTTCTTAATTTAAGAAATCTTAACTAAATTACAAGAATTTCTATTGGCAAGGTAGTGTATAACAACTACGTGGATTTATTAGCATAAGTATTCTCATAAGTATGCTTCAGTTGCTGAATTCTGTGTGTTTGTGCTCACAGCTGACAATAAATCAGTCACGCTCTATCTGCATTTTCCACAGTGTCTTAACAGTTGCTAACAGCTATGTCTTTGGATTTTATTTAAAACTTAAATTTTGAAGAAAAATATGGCAACTTGAAGGATGTACTAGTATGCCCAGTGAAACAGAAGACCTAAATTCTAGTGCTGCTTCTGACATTAGTTAAGTTAGAAAACAGATGCCATATTTCTTTGGAATTTCAGTATCTGCTTTTTCAGAGAGAATTGCAGAAGGAGGCCTGGTTTTAGCTGCTAGTRACTGAAACCAAAGGAAGTTTGGAGGCTTGCTTTGCAAATGAGTTACATGAGTTAAAAATGAACTCCTGACTTTCCAGCAGAAATATACCAGTTTGCTACCTTTCCCTTACTTACCTCACCCTAAAATTTGTTTTGCTCTTCTGTTTTGCCTTGACAGTGACATCTTTGAAAAATGCTTTAAAAACTTAAGCTTGATTTGAGGTCTATCTAGTGGTGGTCAGAACTAAGACCTTGATAAGAGGAAAATCTGACTGTAAAGGAAGATACAAGCAAGGTACTTAGCCAAAYGAGATATATTTACTCTTCTTGGAAATGTTGCTAACTTCTTCCATGCTGGTTGAACTGTCATTGGCAAGAAAAGAGCATGGTGAGCCTCAAACCCTTCTCATGGTTCAGTGAACTGGAAGATTGTTGATACACTTGTTACATAATGCTACTATCTATCTATATCTGAAATAAAAAAATAAGATCAAGAAACAATATGTGTTACATGTGAGGCTACCTGAAGACTGACTTTGCTARAAAAACAGAAGTTACAACAGGACAGAATGCCTGCTTACTATTGAAGTTCAAATAAGCTGTGTGTATAGCTATCAAAAGGTGAGAAGGGAACAGAGATGGCAGTGCATAAAATTATTTATAACTGATTTTTTTCTTCATGCCTTTTAAAAAAAAAGCAAGGCAGTGAATTTTAGAGGGTGCCTCCCTAAAAGTTTGTTGACTGATGTCACCAAAAGCCTAAGGTAATCAAACTTCTAATTTTAAGTTCATCTTTACAGACTTAAGGCAAGAAATATGTAGCTTGTTTATTAACATTTTTTGATTTTTTTTTTGTATTATTGTTCTGAAATAGGACAGGAAGTGAAAAAAGCCTCAAATTCTAATCAAATGATGATTGAAAAAGTAATTTGTGGTTCAGTAAAACAGTTATAGACTTAGGTTTACATAAATTGGAAATATTTCACTTCGATTTAAATCATTTGTAGACTATTTTTACAATGAATATTACCTTTTAAAACAGGTCTTTCAGTTAGAAAAGTCATGTTTTAACACTTTGAAACTGCTTTGCTCAATATTTTCAAGTAACTTTCTCCCCTCCCACAAAAAAAAATAAAAATCAAAAGAAGTATTTCATGTTTAATGGGCTCTTTAAACTCCATGTTTTCTGAAAGACATATGTTGTTAACAGTCATGCTAGACCTGATCTTTTTATAAAGTATGTTTTGAAGTCAGGACGTAAGTAGAAATAGGAACAAAGATGGAAAAGAAGTTTTTCTTGTGTATGTTGTGATTCACTTGATCTACCTGTCACTATTGTGAATATTTCAGAGAAAAAAAGAACATGAGCTCTTTTAAAATAAATTTTAAATAAATTTGACAATGAATAAGGAGATTTAGATATTTAGTTTATTTAAAAAGCATAAAGAATTATTTCAGGAAATATTCATTTTAAATTTATATTTCTTTCTGGAGTGGCTAGATCCTTCATATTATGATACTGGTTGTTCCTGCTGATAAACAGTAGTCCCAGCTACATCATCTTTTTTTTCTTGAAATCTATTGCTGTCTGAAGAGACAGAAAAAAGAATAAGTTTTAAAAAGGTAAGCCTCTCTCTTTTTTGTGGTATTTGCTGTAAGTAAATTTAGATTCTACTTTTTTAAGACTGTCAGTTTCTCTTTGTTAGTAGCATTTCCTATGGATAATTCAAAGACTTCAAAAGCAGGACACACTGCTGGGAAGTCCACATCATCACTTGCCTTTGAAGTACATACGGGAACAACTCTTAGCTATGAGAAACTGTCAATCTTAAAGAAGCAGAGTTTAAATCTTAGAATCATAGAATCATAGAATCATAGAATCATTAAGGTTAGAAAAGACCTCTAAGATCATCATGTCCAACCATCAACCCAGTACCCATGCCCACTAAACCATGTCCTGAAGCGCCACATCCACACGTTTTTTGAACACCTCCAGGGATGGTGACTCCACCACTTMCCTGGGCAGCCTGTTCCAATGCCTGACTACCCTTTCAGTGAAGAAAGTTTTCCTAATATCCAATCTAAACCTCCCCTGGCGCAACTTGAGGCCATTTCCTCTCGTCCTAATTTCAAACCCATTAGAATGAAAGCAATGAAGACAAAACGTTTATCACTGTTTCTATCTGTTTCTTCCATTTGGCCAGTGATTCCTTAATGTAAGATGGATATCATTCTTATTTCCCCCTCCTTTGTTTCTCTTTTAATCACACGCATTTTACTCTCCTTTGTTGAAAAGTTATTTAGGATGATAATGCATGGCTTATTTTATGATAATTTTAGTGTTATGGATTTACTTTATCTGAATGGATGATTCACAAAAACACACCCTGGTCAAGACAATCATATGTTGGTATAGCAGTTAGTGATAATTTTTTTATTTGCTAAAATTAATTTTTTTGTGGGGASAAATTTACTTTATATATTTCTATTATTACTTTATAAACATGGATACAAGGGGGGAAGATACTTTTATTATAGACAGGAAGAAAAGATAGAAAAGATGCATAAACTAGGTCTGGATTTTTCTCAAGATAAATTATGGGGATCTGCACATACGCCACATTCCTGGTCCTGCACTTCGGTCACGACAACCCCAGACAACGCTACAGGCTTGGGGAAGAGTGGCTGGAAAGCTACCTGGCGGAAAAGGACCTTGGGGTGCTGGTCGACGGCCGGCTGAACATGAGCCAGCAGTGTGCCCAGGTGGCCAAGAAGGMCAACGGCATCCTGGCSTGTATCAGGAATAGTGTGRCCAGCAGGAAYAGGGAGGTGATCGTGCCCCTGTACTCGGCACTGGTGAGGCCGCACCTCGAATACTGCGTTCAGTTTTGGGCCCCTCACTACAAGAAGGACATTGAGGTGCTGGAGCGTGTCCAGAGAAGGGCGACGAGGCTGGTGAAGGGTCTGGAGMACAGGTCTTATGAGGAGCGGCTGAAGGAGCTGGGGTTGTTTAGCCTGGAGAAGAGGAGGCTGAGGGGAGACCTTATCGCTCTCTACAACTACCTGAAAGGAGGCTGTAGAGAGGTGGGTGCTGGTCTCTTCTCCCAAGTAACAAGTGATAGGACGAGAGGAAATGGCCTCAAGTGGCACCAGGGGAGGTTTAGATTGGATATTAGGAAAAATTTTTTCACTGAAAGGGTAGTCAGGCATTGGAACAGGCTGCCCAGGGAAGTGGTGGAGTCACCATCCCTGGAGGTGTTCAAAAAACGTGTGGATGAAGTGCTTCAGGACTTGGTTTAGTGGGCATTTGTACTGGGTTGATGGTTGGACTCGATGATCTTAGAGGTCTTTTCCAACTTAATGATTCTATGATTCTATGATTCTATGACTGTAGGTCCATTCTGAGAGAAAGTATGATTTTATTTTTTTTATTTATTTCTTTGAATGTCTTTATATCTTAATTGTTAGGGGTAAGTTTTATGAATTCTCTAAGGAATTGTTAAAGTTTTACTTCTGTAATAAAGGAAAGATACCTCACTCACTTCAAAGCATTCTAATAACAGTTGTGTCCATGTTCTTCATTCTTTCAGTACAGGATATATCTTCTTCAGTAAACACAAATGGAAAAAGCTGTGTGGTTATTTGTCACTCTGCAGTCAGTAAAAGCCTATGTTAACTCTAGTGTCATTCCCAGGAATGAACTGGAGGCTGATACTTCAAGTGCACACTTCAGCTGCCTCTTGACAGCACCATCATGTTCGATTGTATGCGATCCCCCATACTCCTGTCTTATAGGAAGGAAAGTCAATTATGTGACTCTAATAGATAGCAGAACATTTTCCTGATCATACACAAGGCACTCTACATAAGTGTAGATGCAGTCTTCCATAGTGGTTCTGTGTGCCTTTCAATCCCTAGTGTAGCTGCCTTCACAACATCCATATGATGAGATGTGCAAAATAGACTGCCACCACTTGTATTTGATCTGGATCCAGTTTGATCTGAGATTGTGTGGTATGAAGGTGGTTCAGAGGAAGCCAGTCCATGTTTAGAGCCTGGTTTGAAATAAGAGAGAAATCTGGACTCTCAGGCTCCCTTTGCAATAATAAACGTCTGCACATCTAAAAGATTACCACAAAGAACAACCATTACTGGGTTGTCTCGATCATTGAAGTATTCTCCCTGTATTCTCTGTGGAGGAATAGCTGTATATCTTGCTACTGATTTGAGAAAAGACATAAAGAAGTTGTTTTTCATGCTCTATGGGTAGACCCTGTCACCAACCCTCCCCACCTTTATGATGCAGAAATGGCTAAGTCAGAGAAGATTAACCTATGGAGTCTGGCTACTGCTCCTCACATCAGTCTGGACCTCAGAATACTGGCTTGTTCTGTGCTGATCAAACCTGCCTCACGTGTTCAGGAGCCTGTAAGGAGGAAAGCAGGATAACTTGGCACAGAAGAAAATGGAGGTTGTGTCATGCTGAACAGGGACAGAGATGCTTCTAAAGGGATATGATCAATAACACTGGAGAGAGCAAAGATAGAGTTGAATACAGCGTAATAAGGAAGAGTCAAGACTCTACAAATASGATGAAGTAGGTGAATAAACTGGAAAAGTTAATCCTATCTTGTCTCAGTAAGAAGAGATGCAGTCTGTTACAGTGGGGATAAGGTAATAGAAATAAAAATGAACATAGGATGGGCAAAGGTTTTAATACTATAATAAAGCCTTCTGCCCTGGTAGTATTTTATGGAGTAGATATTGTGACAGTAGGTAGATGAGTCTGTTCTTTCAGGGAAGAAAAAAATGCGTTGAGTCCTTTTTCTGGGAATCTGTGTTTGAATACTCCTGCACCTGACTTTTTTTGCATTAAATAATAGCTATATTCTGCTTCCTTCTATGATTTAGTTTCTCCCTTTACTTTAGCTCTCAAGAATTTTTTTATAATGTAGTCCCTCTGTTGTACAGACAAAAAATTGGAATGAGGCTCTAGAACACTTTTCTTGCTAGTCTGAAGGTAAGTATTGCTTCCTGTGATCATTCTAAATGGCAAAGAATATTCCTTTAAACTAGAATTTCCTGTGAAATAAAAGGTAGCAGGATGTAATGAGAGGTTGGTTAGTTTTTTGTTGTTTTTTTTTTTTTTTTTCCTTAAAGTAATTTATGTTCTCTTTCTTAATTAAATACCACTAAACTGTCCCTGGATACTAATTAAGTCCTTTCAGATTTACAGATTTGCAACAGTCGATTGTCTTTAAGAAAGAAAAGTGAAAAATGGTAGTATGTTCATCAGCTGCATGTCCTAATGGTTTTAACTGGTCTCAAAACAGTAACTTAATTTCAAGTACATAYTCTAATCTCTGTGCTAAAGAAAACAGACTAGGTAAATTCTAAATAAGTTTGTGAACCTCAGAGAATTTCAAAACAAAGAATACATGAACTGGGGCCTTTAAATTATAGTGGCACTTGTATTGCCAACTAATGCTTTATGCAGATCAAGTTGATATAAACAGGGTTCTGGGTTTTTTTCTTAATTAGCATTTGTTTTGGTCTTGGGTGAATGAGTATAAACACCAAAAATCTGTTGCATCTATGAACAGAAGCCAAAGTAAAAGCTGGAACAAATTACTTCAGAAATAAAAATGTTTTATGCTGGTCTTCAGTAATGGACCTTGTGCTTTAATTCAAATGAAGGAAAAAGAAAGATGCCATTTTGTTTGTATTTTTACTTTAGTATACAGGTATCATCGATTTGTAAATAAAACAACAATTTCTTTCTTGGGACAAGTATTAAAATTCCCATTATCTTACTCCTGCTCTATTTGGCGTTGTTGTGGCCTCACGTTGAGTATTGTGTGCAGTTCTGGCCCCCACAATTTAAAAAGAATGTGAAGGTATTTGAATGTGTCCAGAGGAGGACAACAAAGCTGGTGAAAGGGCTAGAAGGCATGATACCCTATAAGGAGCCGCTGAGGACATTGGGTTTCTCTAGTTTAGAGAAAAGGAGGCTGAGAGGTGACCTCATGGCTCTCTACAGCTTCCTAAGGAGGGCACGTGGAGAGGGAGGTGCTGGTCTCTTCTCCCTGGTATCCAGTGATAGGATGCATGGGAATGGCTCAAAGCAGCATCAGGGGAGGTTCAGACTTGACATTAGGAATCATTTCTTTACCGAGAGGGTGGTCAAACACTGGAACAGGGTTTCTGAAGAGGTGGTTGATGCCCCAACTCTGTCAGTGTTTGAGGCATTTGGACAATGCCCTTAACAACATGCTTTAACTTGGTCAGCCCTGAAGTGGTCAGGCAGTTGGACTAGAAGATCGTTGTAGATCCTTTCCAACTGAACTATTCTATTCTATATTTCACATATCTTATTTCCAGATATCTTATGTCTTGTGGTTTGTTGTGTGTAGGGTTTTTTTTCCTTCTTTTTCCCCCGTACTACTAATAAAAAAGGATACTCACCTTTGTAGTTAATATAACTCTACACTAAGGAGAATTAAATATCTTGGGGGTAAAATGGATGTGGGGTGATGGCAGGTGGGCAACATTGCTAAAGGATTAAGGAAATAAAGCTTGTAAGTGATTCAAAGTAAATATCGCCTAGGGAGAAAATTTCTTTTTAAGGAGAATATACATAGTGCACTATAAAGATGAGAAAAGGTGTTCAAGAAACTTTAGAGAACACGCAACTGAGGAGGATAGAAAATGAGATTGTCTGAAAAGGCCTGCTCGTCCCTGTTTTTCTGTAAATGAATTAAGCAACCTCTCTATTTATGTGAAAAGCTGTTCTCCTTTATAAACACGTCTGTAYAACTAAGGTCTATTCTTAGCAGAATGAGAGAGAAGGAATGAAGTGWGTTGAGAATGCTGTATTTGAATGTGTGACAACTGATACAATAACAGTGCATTTCACCTGAGTTTAGAAGACAAGACTTCAATCTTGGTGATCTATAACAGAAACTTACAAACTGACATGGCTGGCATGCAGTAGAATGTATTTCAGGTTTGAAATTGTAATATAGAAGGGTAAAGTTTGTTCAAGAATAGATGACAGGCAGAAATAGGGAGAGATTTCTTAAAGATAATCTGGGGTGTTCGGTCCACAATACAGTRGGAGATGTGCTGGCAGCAACAATGTAATTATAAAAAGCATGAAGGGGTATTGTTATTGTGATTTGCATTCCTGTGGATCAAGATCCAAAACAAACCACTAAACCATGAAAATTAAGTGGACAAGACTTTTTCTTCCCATCCTTTTTAGAATCATTTAACAAAACTAACCAAAGGCAAGGTTTTCATATCAACAAATATCTCAAACTGTTTACTTGCAAAAGGAGTATAGAAGGACACAGTTCTTATAATATTCTTAGAAAGACGTTATAATGTATGTTGACTTTTTTAATACTGAAAATACTGAATGCCCATGTATGACATGTTCTTGTGGTATTTCTGATAGTGAATCGATGCTTGGGAATGGAAAATAATGGTTTATTATTAGGGAAGTACAAAACAACAAAAAATACTGAATAGAATTCAATCAAGTGTATGTCATTAAAACTGGAATTTCTGCCAACAGAATTAATTGGAGTCTAAAACAAAAAAGATTCAGATCAGTTGATGATTTCTTAAATAATACTGAAATTGAATAAAACAAAACAACAGTTGTCAAGGGACCTAAGTTTTCAAATCACTTGAATAAGAGACTTTTGAAAAACTTTAAAATAAAATAATCTTAGATCTGTTAATAATTACCTTTTGAGAACTCACAGATGATGGGCGAAGTTCTAGAAGTCTGGAAAAGGTACACAAGCTCAGATTTATCCCAACTTATATATTTGTCCAAATTTTGAAGTACATTTATCCTGGTTCTTTATGTTTATTTGACATCTAAATCATCCACCTATTCCTAATAACTACTTTCCTTACTTGGAACCTGCTTAAAATTAGGTAGAATAAAGTGAGGTTGTAGTATGAGTGTTTTTTCTTTTTTTTCTTTTTTTTTTATAGACCAGTCAGCAGAACTTCTGTTCCTGGAAAAACGCTGGAAAAATAAACTATTTACTTGTAAACACTTAAAAGGTTTCAAAGTGATGAGTAACTGTCAAGTTTGCTTTATCAAGAGCAAATAATGTAAAACTTCCTCCTTTGACAGGTCAACACRCCTTGTGTGTAAGGAAAATGCAGTAGATGTGATAAATATTGAGTTAAGAAAATCATACTGTTCAAGGTGACATTCTTATATGCAAATTAGAGAAATAGGTTCCTTACGCATCTGTTGTCAAATGGATGCAAAAAAGAACAGTAAGGCATAAATAGATTGGTTACATCTTACTGCAAAACTGAAAAGATGTACTTACAAGGATCATTTTCTGGTATGAAGAGTATACAAATTACATATGCAGGTTATAAGCTCAGAAGTTACAATACCCTAGAAAATATGATTTGTGTTAAAGTATTTTAATAGTTATCTATCGAATGTAAGATGTGGTCATTGTGGATAATCCAACAATGGCATTATGAGAAAGCAAGCATAACGTTGTACTCAGATGTATGACCTGGAATTTTATGTGTAAGAAATTCCCAGATAATTCCAATTTAATCTGCACAAGAAAGGCATCACAGCATATTACATTGCTCTTTGCAGCAGATCTCAAGAAAGATGAGGGTTCTTCAGATCAGAGGCCTAASAAAATATGACCTGGGAGGAGAGACTAAAAGAGTGTTGGTTTAGTCTAGGGGAAGTGGACAAAAAGGTCTTGCAAAAGGAAGAAAATGAACTATCTATGGTTAATTAGAGACATTTAAAATTGTAGCAGAAATGATTTAGCTAGGAACATCTAGGTTAGAATGAAATAACAGGTATCCTTGAAAGGCTGTGGAAACTCCATGTCATTAGGTTTGGTGGCTTGTTGTTGTTTGTTGTTTTTTTTTTTTATCCTGAGTTGTGTTTTTTTTTTGATGATTTTTTTTTTTTTAATAGCAATGTTTTCATACTGCTTTTGCTAGACAGAAAAGACAGGTAATGGTGACCTTTTAAGGTCACTGTCAGGACTATTCCGTACCACTGATGCTGACTAATGTCTCTATTGAATGTGCAGAAATACTAAATTATAAACTATTATTG
The DNA here is from genome assembly GCA_030449065.1 of Oceanodroma leucorhoa. Classification (NCBI taxonomy): domain Eukaryota; kingdom Metazoa; phylum Chordata; class Aves; order Procellariiformes; genus Oceanodroma; species Oceanodroma leucorhoa. Next base: position 16,424,188 of record JASVER010000001.1, read on the forward strand.
TTACTTCATTGATAGTGATTCCTCAAATTGGATTTATATTAGATGTCAGTTAGATGCAAACTATACCTGTGTGTATTTTTGTATATTTATACTGTTTTGACTTGTGCAATTTTAACGAGCATTTATTCTGGTTCTACGAAGCAGATGCAGAATTCACAGTGCTGGTTGTTCTTCAAGGGCTGGGTGGGTATCCTCTCTGCAAATAAATGAACTTGTATATAAATCTTATCAAAGATACAGAATAGGATGGGATAGCTTAGCACAGCATGTTAAATGAAAATATTTTTGAGCATTTCAAATTTGGCATTATCAATTAATAATCAGTTATTCTATGTTATTTAATGGAATGAATATCTAAAGGAGGGCTATCAGTCACACAGAGGTTGCAGCACTTGTAAAAACATCTACACTTTTATTGAATCTTCTTATTAAAGACAATAGATTTTTAAGCCTTCCTTAAACTCAGATTTGGTAGAATTGTAATAATTAATAGCACTAATAATTTTGATCTATTTTTGGAGAATGAAGAAATATTTTCCAGACTGATTACATATTATGTAGTATCTTTAAAGTACAGAGTGTTACAAGTGCTGTGCACAGTAATTTCAAGTGAAAATGCAATTAGTAATTATGTGCTAAACCTAATTGTGGTATTTGGGTGTAGCTGGTTAGTTAGTTTGGTGTATTCCTTTTCTAAGAAAGTTATTGTACCATTTGTTCAGTAAAGTTCAGAAATATTTTCCCTGTGCTATATGAAAATACCAGTGGTAAGGAGGATACTGTGAAGTTAAAATTTCACTTTCAATCTTTTTTAGTCTTTTTGCAGTTTGGAAGTTAAGAATTACTTTAGCTAGCTGTCTGAAGAGAAAGAAGTTAAATTCTGTTATTCTTTTTGGTAAATGGACCTGTAGTTGTTCTTTGAGAATAATTCTAAAGAGATTTTAATTAATTTTTTGAAAAGAAAAGTAAATGTCATCAAGTTAAACAGAATGCATGAGTCCAGCTGATCTTTCAGGAAAACATGTACCACAGCCCCCTCCCTGTTTTGGCCAAGAATTGAATTGGGACTTAGTGCAACAAGACATAGTATTATAAAAAGAATACTGTAGATTTACTATAAAAATAGTATAAATCCATAAGGTACTTTATAGTATTTTTCTATAAGCCTAAGGAACAAAAGTGGAGGTAATATTTCCAGAAATCATTGCATTAACAATGAACATATTCCAAATGGTACTTTAAATTGTTTTGCTTCTRTGGGTTTAAATAAACTTAAGAATTTAAATCTTACAGAAAATTGGCTAGGGAACTTATGATCAAAATAATTCTTTCTTTCATGAAGACTGAAAAATTTTATTCACTAGCTTCAAATACAGAACAATGTGACAGGAAAACTATTTAAGTGAAAAGTGAAAACAGGAAAATGGAGACATAATCAGTATCACATCTTGCATGGGGTATAAATTTAAGCTCAGCTTTATCCAAACTTAACTATGTTTTTCCTCCTACTTCAGTATTACATATTTTGTCCTCTRGATGGAGGAACACTGTAAAATGCACTTGAGATGTCAACCCCTTTGTGAATTGCTCTACATCAGTGTCAGCTCAAATATTCCTGTCTTATTATATTTTAGCTTCAACTCCAGATTTTTCTTCTTTCTTGCACTCTTACCATTTTTATTAGCAAAAATACAATTCTTTTGTTTCCAGGAATAAATGTGCTTACCTAGTGTAAATTCCAGTTTAGAATGTTAATTTATGTTTCTTTTCCAACCAAGTCCATTCTGATTTCTAGCAGATATTTTTTTATTTAGTTTTGTATAGTCTAAKACAATAGTGATACTTCTATGGTATGGCTAGAAATTGCTAACTTGTTCTACTGCTTCTTTTATCATTKATTCTGACAGCTTTGACAAAAGCTGTTTTGTCCTTTGACTGTAGTAGATCTCTTTTTTCCTCTTCACCCTCATTAAGCTGCACTGCTCATAGATGTCAGTGACTTGAGAGATCATATTTCACACTATTACAAGAATTCTCTTGAAATGCCCAGGAATGTTAATTGTCATTGCTGTCACCATCATCACACTGAATTAAAGATAAAGCTTTCTGAAAATGTTTAAAAAACATGTTCAGAAAACTGAATAATAACAGTATTTCAAATCAGGCATATCATAATAGAGCCACACATGTAATGGAATGTCATGTGTTTCTAGAGACTAGAAAAACATGGCAAATCTAATATAAAAGGCTTAATGTTTTCTTAACTTTCAACATTTTTTTCACTATATTAARTTATTTTTGTCTTATATTTTCACACACTAGGTTCAGAGGTGAAGGAAGGAATGGACAGTTCTCTTTTTTTTTCCTAGCTGCTGTACGCTGCAGCTGATAAGTACGCAGGTGGTGGTATGAAAAAACTTATTTTCTTCATCTTGTTATGGTGATCTTCAAGATCAAAACCTTTCCATGAATRTTTTTTCCTGAAGGCCTTTCTGAACTTAAGCAGCACATTGATTCCCTCTTGTGGAACTGTGTGGGATGGGGTAGAGGGCTTTTTTCACTGCAGTGCTGAAAAGCCATTATTAGAAAAGAATTGTTACTGGAAATAGGCTGAATTGGGATTGGTTATTTGAAACTAACTATAAAAGACTTTTGCACTTGTGCTCTGATGTGCTCGCTTAGCATATTTAAGGAAAACAATAAAGCTGATTATTGCCTTGCACTTCAATTACAGCTGGTTATGCTGAAACAGCAGTAAAATGAATTTAACATTCAGATGCTAAGACCCAAGACACAGGAAAAATTAAGTGATATGCACAGTATCAGAATGGAAATCTGGCTATCTGTGGAGTTAAACCTGTATCCCTGGTTTTCTTGTTCAATGATTTTTAACCCTAAGGCTAGTCCCTCCTATACATGGCATTTTAGTAATCTCAACTTCAGTATTAATTATGACTATAATTTTAAACACTTCTGCCTTCCTGTACTAAGTAATTGTTTCAAAAGAGAAACCTTTTTTAGTCTAAAAAGAAAATATTTTTCTTAGTCTAGACACTTTTAGATTTTTCATAATAATGAGGTCTGTATTTCAAATACACATACATACATGCATACAYGTCTAGTTAAAAACATAGTTCTGCCTTTTTTTGTTTGTTTTAGAAAGGAACATTTTTCTCAGATATTAGTATTGCTGTGCTCTAAGTCCTSCCGAAGTACACCACTGGTTACATAAGCACCATTTTGTGGAAGTGCAGGTCAAGGAGTGAAAGAAAAGTCCCCTCAGTCTGGTGAGGGSACTCATACCATTTGTATGATCACTGTTGATCCTAGGTTCTCCAACAMAGTAGCCTCTGTTTGTTGAGCTGACATGACCAAAAATGGGTAAGACTGCTGGAGATAAAGGTTAAAGGTCTTGAGTCAGGTCCACCCTTCCACATACAAAGTAAGGATCACCTGAAGTTTGGGGACTGAACTTTCTCTCCTAATGTGCCCAGAGGGCGCTAGTCACTATACCTGAGCGTGCAGTTGAATCCGAAAGTATGGATGTGAAGGCAAATCAGGTATCAGCTCTCTACACTGAACCTTTAAAGCTCAGGTCAAGTTTTGGAACCAAAGACATCCAAATATGTCCCTCCTTCCCATACACACTTCATCTTTGAATTAGTTTATTTTTAATAAATGTAACTGTAAAGCCTTTAAAATGAAAATAAACATCTAAAATATTTATGTTGTATGCTTCTAAATATTGAGCTTTGRAGGTCATGCAAAACTATCTGATTGTCTTGATAAATGTCCAGCTGTGTACGACACAGAATAGCACACATCTCAATATGACAGCATGAGGGCAAGATGAACGTTTGGAGACTGCATCATAGCCACAATTATGGAGCGGTCTAGAGAGAGGCATAGTTATTAGCCCTAGAAATCTTGTTTCAGCAGACAATTAAGTCAGTAAATGGATTGCTGGCATCAGTACCATTATTCTATGTTAAAGTTTTGTATCTGGAGCAGAAGATTTAGTTTCAGTCCAGTCCAGACAACAAGCACTATGAAAGAGGCTGATTTAGGAAAAGAAATGCCAGGAGAGAATTATCTACCTAACCTGAAAAGTTTTCTCTGATCACTGGCATGGTTACCATCCAAGAGAGAGTTTTTGAAAAAATATTTTCAGTAGGAAATAATGTAACTTTTATTTGTCCTCTCATACTCGGTGACCCAGAAGTGGCTTTTCAGTGTGACTAAAACTTTTTCTTAGTGATATGCTCAAAAGAAATATATTTCCTCAAAACAACAACCCTTCCCCCACCCTGCAAAAAAAACAACTTGAGGATCAAATTATTTTTCTAACAATATAAACTGCTGGGTTTGAAGCGCACAGTACCTTTTTTAAGTGTGTTTGTATAACTGAAAGGCCACATACAGGGAGAGTGAAGCTTGGAGTGAATTCAATCAGCATATGATAGAACATGTCAACATAGTCTAAGGGTGTTCTGATTTATAAACAGGAGTTCTTCTGTACCTCTGAAGAGGAGTTGGGGGCAGTAGGTCACTACTGTATGCCTTGATAAGGAGATAAGTACATAGTTACATGTAGCTTGACATTATAGAGACTCTATACATCTACATTTTTTCYCCCAGAAGGAAATTTTGTCATCCAAATAGACCTCCAGAGTTCATTCTGGAAAATACTATTATTATCGTGGGTGACTAGTGTATCTTGGCTTGTCCTAATGAATCTAATTTTTAAATTTTCAGCTGAAGTTATTCTAAACAGAGCAGCTATATTTCTTGGAAAAGGGCTTGTTAAATAGAATTTGCTTTAGCAAAACTACTACTGAAGTCAGTTACCAGATACTTTTCCTTCTTTTTACTGATAGCACTGATACAGTGCTATCATTTTCCTGGTAGGAATCAAGATTAACAATAGAAAACTAATTTAAGTCAGCATAATACTAGATATCTTTGAAGTCTTCATGTCACCTCCATGAAGTGCACTACCTCTAATTGTAGTGCATTTTTAATATTGCACATTGCAAGTGGCACAAAGCTCTACTGTAGTAATATCTGTAATATATATACATGTACATGCATACACATGTAGTGTTCTGATTACTCTCCAATGTTTCAACTAACAAGACTGAAAAATCCTACTAAAATATTGGACTCTAAAGCTGGTAATAAGGAGCTGTATTAATTATGTTCACAGTAAGAAGTTAAATTTTTCTGGATTATATATCTTAAAGCTCTTCATCCATTAAAGATACTTCACACCATTGTTACTGTATTTAAATGGGTTTAAGTATAACTGATAGCAATTTTAAGGATGCTTTACACTACTAGAATTGGGTGAAGTGATCTTAATGTAGTAAAAAGGCTAAATATGAATAAATGAGAAAGTTCCTTCAAGCTGTCTTTTCCCTTCATCTCTATTTTCTCTGTATTTTTCTTAATGGTGTTTCTGTATTATGCTGTTATATCCAACGAACACAGAACAGCCCACTGTTCAAGTAGCCCTGTTAGCAAGTGCAATTTCTTTTTTTTTTTTCTTTTTTTCTTTTTAATCCTTTCACTAGAGGTGTTTTTTAAGTAGAGGRTGAGGATGATAAAACTATAAGACTAATCTTAAGAGTTCATGGGTAATCTGTTCAGGATGTTCAATACCTGTGAATAATTTTATAGCAATTAACTGTTCCAGCTGATGTGAAGCATTCTATCAATGCCCAATAAACTGGCATTCTCCTCCCTTCTACCCATACCCCTTTCAAAACCCAATACACAATGATATTTTTTTGAGACATAACCAGAAAGACTGGGCAGGGGGCTGTCAGGGAAGGGGAAGAGTACAGAGAGGTGTGAGAGGAAACAATTTGCTGAAAATAGAGAAACTATTCTGGTAGCTCTACAAAGCAATATATTATTATTTTTGAAGTTTCTGAGACTCTGAAGATAGGAGTAGCCTTTAAAAGAGCATTAGTGTTCTTTTGTACAGAAAAAGATTCATGTGTTCAGCCTATTGCAAAGTGCATTTGCTTGCATTCTTCCTGTGCAGCACAAAGGCAGCATTAACGGAAATGATAAATAGTTTGATGAGCAGGCCAGGTGGCATAGCAATGGCTCGCAAGACTGCTGAGCTGGAGACACAGGTTTTAAAACAAACTTGGGGCTCTTGCTTCCTGGACTGGTTGAAGTTGAACATGTCGAGGAGGTAATGTGATTGATCTCTTTGGAGGAAGATGCCAGCTGGAGAGCTCACAAACTGCTCCTTCAGGATTCTCCTTAAAGATGAATTGATGGCAGCTTCTGAAAAGAGTTACTCACACCGCATTCTTCCCAGCCATTCAGAGGTAAGACTCTATCACAGCGGCTGCTAAAAGAAGGAATTGAGAGTTTAAAGGGACAGGAAAAAGGTGTCCCTGGTGAAAGAAATTGCAGGAAGTACGTTCCCAAAATGCAGCTATTATTTCTGTACTGTTGTAAAATAGATTATTTTTTTTTTTAGGAGCTTGTGCACACAAATGGTTGTTTTTTTTTTCTTTCATTACATTACATTTTTCATTACTGGGATCCTGTAATGCTAATGAAATAAGAGGTCAGCATTTCATCTGAGGGCTGTACTTAATTTTATATTGTAAATCAGTTGTTTTAAAAATATCCTAGGCTGAAATCTGTACCTTTGGGTTGACAAATATCTCCTCAAAATCATGGTGAAGAAAGGACTCCTTTTGTCCTTAGCTTCATTGTCCTTGCAGTTCTCATATTACGTTCTTCCCTTCATTGGAAGCTATGGTACCTCTTTTTCTGATTAGCTACACATGAGCTACATACATGCGCTTTTGAAACTGTCCCTTGATGATGTAAAGACTTTATTTCTCAGTGTATGACAGCCATTACTTTGATCCTGAACAACCAGCTTGTCCCTTTCCTTTAACAGCAACGAAAGTTTCTTTGGGATTAACAGTAGCTCAGAAACTTAAAGTTAATGTATAAATACTCCATGCTCGTTTGACCTTAAACTACCTTGGCCCTTAGCCATATGCACAGAGGGTAGAAGGCTAAAAATGGAGTCCCACAGACAACCTGGACACAGTAGGAAGAAGCAGCCTTCCTTGAGTCTTGGGAAACTCACTCATCCAAATGGGCCACAACAGTATCAGGAAAAAGTGAAAATACGGACAGAACAAATTTTGGCAACATTTAAAAATGGAAGCAAACAATTTGTCTGACTTGACCTCACATATTCAGGACTATATGTTGAAGAGACTAAATAAGGTAGAGCTCATTTTTGGTTACTGGAAGGCTCTAGTTTTACTGCAAAAAACCTGAAACGTATGATGTCTTGTAGCTATGAAAAACTGAACTCCAAACAGAGATTGTTGCTCTAAGGATAGTGGCAATTTATTTATATCATACATGGATTGCCTGGTTACTTCTCAACTGTGCAATGTTTTGATCCCCTGGACCTTTTTTTGGCCGTTGCATCTACTCTTCCTATGGAACCCAGGATGTTAGGGTGTGGTGGGGAAGAGAAGATCAGTGACAACCAGGAGTTGAGAAGCAGTTACCATCCACAGCTGGACCCAGGTGCTGCAATTTACATGTAGGAGCTTGTTCTTTTACATTATATCTTTATAGTGCTTAATTTTTACTTTGGTTACAAATAATGACCAAGTGTTCATTATTTAACCTAGAAAAGAAGGGGGGGAAAATTAAACTGCTCAAAATAGTTGGAAAACTCTGCAGGCAAAACAATCCAGAGTCAGGGGTTTTTACTTAATTACTTTTGAACACAAGCTTCCAATCACTCATTTTATTAGTGAGAAGAGGACACGATTACATAAATACATACCTTTCCCCTCCCTAGGAAGAAAGAAAACACTGTGTATTTTCACTGCAGGTTGCACGCAGGCCATTGATGTTGACCCGATGTTGTGGTTTATCCTGTCAGGCAGCTAAACACCACACAGTTTGCTCACTCCCTCCCAGTGGGATGGAGGAGAGAATAAGAAAAAAAAAGGTAAAACTCATGGATTGAGATAAAGGCAGTTTAATAAGTAAAGCAAAAGCCGTGCACACAAGCAAAGCATAACAAGGAATTCGTTCACCATTTCCCATCGTCGGGCAGGTGTTCAGCCATCTTCAGGAAAGCAGGGCTCCATCATGCGTAACGGTTACTTGGGAAGACAAACGCCATCACTCTAAATGTCCTCCCCTTCYTTCTTCTTCCCCCAGCTTTCTGTGCTGAGCATGATGTCATATGGTATGGGATATCCCTTTGGTCAGTTGGGGTCAGCTGTCCCAGCCGTGTCCCCTCCCAGCTTCTTGTGCAGTCCCAGCCCCCTCGCTCGTGGGGTGGTGTGAGAGGCAGAAAAGGCCTTTGCTCTGTGTGAGCACTGCTCAGCAGTAACTAAAACATACCTGTGTTATCAACCCTGTTTCCAGCACAAATCGAAACACAGCCCCATACTAGCTACTATGAAGAAAATTAACTCTATCCCAGCCAAAACCAGCACACCCTGGGAGCCGACTGGGGGAGCAGCAGTAACGGTTTTGCGTAACGGTTTCTACTGCTTTGTGTATAACGGCTTCACCTGTCCTTCTGGGCTGCAGCCTCTCAGGGTGTCCCTGCCACGGCGTGAGGCGCCCACGGCTGCYGCCCACCTCCCCCTCAGCCGGGCTGAAGAGGATGTCTCCAGCCCTGAGTGGTGGCCGGTGCCTTTCTTCAATACTTTTGAGCAGGGCTCTCTCCCTTTGGCACCCGGTGGAATGTTTTCACTGTTGTTTAGGTTGGCTCAGCGCCGGCTGGAACCGGCTATGACCAGTGCCGGACAGGTCACAACACACCCCCTTCTACCTTCTGCCTTGCACAGGTGATAATCTCTAATCTATTTCAACTCCAGTGCCTTCATCCAGGCATAATGGAAACAAAAAGGTAAAGAGAATGCTGTTTTTTGGYTTCGTTTTTTTTTTTTTTTAGTGTGTTTTTTTTGTTGTTTGTTTGTTTTCAGATTAATTATCCTATTTACCCTTAGGGAATTCATTTGGTGGTTTTTATTTTCTAGAAAAACTAGACTGCTCTTCACACACTTTGTATAACAAATACTGCATCACAAATACTAGGTAGGGTGTGGAAGGAAACTTTCAGCCTTTGATTTATATTTGCAAGAGCCTGCTTTTGAAGTGTGATCCAGGCCTGGAAAGCCTTTCCTCAGTCTCAGTTCACACTAATGCCTGAATGAGGAAGTGCTGCTTTTCCGCACTTTACCCATCGGCGCTCTGACGTAGAAATAAAAGTATGACAGTGAGGTGTGCTCACCGCTATCTGATTTTTTGTTCCATGAGGTGTTTCTCTGCAGTGAAGAGCTGTGGGATGACTGTGGTAGCAGTGTTTGCCACCCGTGACGCAGCTTCACAGTAGCTCCCCACACTGTGCGCCCTCCGCAGAGCGGCATGGCCAGGGGGCTCTGTGCGGGAGGCAGCAGTCCTTGCGAGTGAGGGAGTTTTGTTTTCCAAAATTGTTCCTGTGAGAGCCTAGCAAGCTGGAAGCTGTTGGATTTGTGCCAGCAAGGATTTATTTTTTAAGTATGGATGAGGATGAACAAATATTCCTTGTAGCGGATGGCCTGGTGGACTACTGAAGTGAGTCATTTAGTAGACTGGAACATGTTTTGTGCCCTGCATAATTCATCTGAACTTAATAAATGCTGGTGGCTGGAAACACAATGAAAAATATATGTTAAAATCCTAAAAATTTAAGTGTGTATCATCTGTACCCATTACTAAAATTAAATATTCTGATACATGTAGAAGCTATGAACAACAATACTACACATTAAAAGCTTACGGTTGTTGTTTTCATTTCAAATTGATGAGGACAGGAGAAAAACCTTAGCTTTGAAATACCTGGAATTTGCTTGTGTCTCAGATTTGCTTTATCTTTAAAATATGTTTTGAGGAAGCTCATTGGTTACTGGTTTTGTGTCCTGACAGTTATTGAAGGCATAAATACTTCTTCATTTGCTTGCATGTACTCCTGTACTGCCCCAGCACTGAGGTCCAGTCCGTGCACTACAGAGGTGTACATTCACAGATTTTCTTCCCCTCATTCTCATGCTCAGGTTCCTCCCATAGCTTCTACAGCTTTTGTACTGCTTTCACAGTGTGGTACTTTGTTTATTGCTCATGGCTTCTCTCTTAGATACATAGGTAACCTAGCAAGCAGACACTATACTTACAGTATTCTCCTTGACAGTTTTAAACTGCTCTGGTATTAGTTCCTGCATCTGTAAATCTTCTATTTCAAAATTTTGGTGGGATTTTTTCTTTCTTGGGGTAGCCCAATCATGACAAGATTTATGAAGAGGAGGACTTTTTTTTTTTAATTCTTGAACAGCCCAGTTAGGCTCTTGAGAGCATGAAGTTATGCGCACTTTGCTCAAGTTCTTGGGTAACACTCTGAAACAGAACAAATCTTGGAGGAAAGTTTTTGAATTGTTGGCTCTCACCCCTGCAGTTTTTGTGAGCCATACAGTAGATGTTTAATTCATAAGAGTATTATAAGACATCTGCTCCACAAGCTCCTGTAGGCCACAAAACACTTCTTGTCATTCTGTAACAGACCTTGGACCTACAGTAAAAGACCAAAACTGTATTGCATTGGTGCAAGAAATGGGCATAGATCAAGGGACCTGTCAATTTGTGATGTCCTACATTTGTTTACTAAAATTTTGGAACTTACAGGCTTGGTACAGAGAAATGCAGCCTCCCTTTTTAGCTTTCTTCCATCCCACCTTAACATTCCTTGACAATCTTAACTAAGTCTCCAAAGGTGTAACTTTCTAAGTAAACAATACTTTGGTGCCCTTCTAAGTAAAGAATACTTTGAAAGAACCAACAGTTTGCAGTCAAGAAAGAACAATCAGATTTCCTTTTAACCCTTGATATATTAAAAATACTGAGTAGGGTACTTGTACAGAAAACTTGAACTTCGTGAATCACTTTAATGTCTTATACAATTGAATGAATTTCACAGTTGCTTCCACAAACATAGTAAGTTTTGTTCTGGAGTGGTTCTGATTCCAAAACTTGCACACTAGAGTAAAGCTACTTTTGCTGTTCTTGAAAATTGGTTCAGTTTAGAAATATGAGAACAGGGACTAAAGCCCAGGTGTTTCCTTTCTCAGATGACTGTCATAACCATCATACTAACAAGCATCTATTTGTCTCCTACTGAGCAACTCCAGCTGCAGATCTGGATAACAGTGCACTTAACAACAGTCTATAATACTTTATTCATTCCTCACCTCCCAGATGAAATAAATATAATTTGATTCCTCTGGAAAAACAAAAAGGCCAAATATATTTGAGATTACAAAAATCCTAAGGGAAAAGTCATCATGCTATTATCCAAAAACAACTGTGTGGTTGAGACACAGCTCTGATTTTCCTCCTTTTGAATAAATGCATATTTTGTAATCATTGCTTCCATTTGAGACTCAAACAGCAGTGCAGTCTTGAATCTTCTAATTTTCAATCTCTTTTAGCATATTTTCACCAGTAATATTTATTTTTTAAATAGCTTTCCATTTTTCTGTACATCTCATGTATATGATTTTTTGAGCAAATTGTGGACTTCTCATCTTTGGCAGTTTACTTAATGCTCTCCCATTGGGAGGTTGATACTTGTTTTGTGAAACTGATTATAATCTCTTTCCTACCACATAGCTGTGACATAAAGCTGTGTTTAAGAGTTTCATGTTGTCTTAATCTCCCATACTCTCAGTGGTTTCTAGTTGTGATGATCTGCTCCAAGGAGTGACTGAAGGTTCATGGCAAATGTTCAGTGTGACATAGAAATTTTTCCACTAAATGTTACTTGGAGGATAAAATACAGCTCATCCCAGAAGTTCCCATTAATATCTGCATACTTCAGGGGTACRAGGTCCTGGAGATGTCTGTACATTCAGACTCTCACCGCCTGCCCCAAATCTGCCATTTTTTCCCCTGTCTTCTTGCTCTTAAGTGTGATGTAAGCAGTTCAGATAGATGCATGTCTCTAGTTCACATACTGACAGCTCATATATCAGCTTTGGATACTGTTGTCTGTTATAAGGCAGCACATTTTGCATCATCTGATTTGAGCTAACGTGGCTATTTAGAAAGAGTGACTGTCTGTCTTCTCAGTCATATTGACCAGTGTCACGACCCAGTTGATCRGACCAGGGGGTCGTAAAGGTTTTGAAATTCCCTCGGGCTAAATTAAGGTGAAACGACACCAAAYGATCGGTTAAGTGTTTTATCTAAGGCAGAAGCAAGCTGACCTGGGAAAGCGTTACAATAAAAACCCGAACTTAAAAAGTGTAGTGATAGGCAATGTGGGTTCTATTAAAGCATTTAGAAGAAGAAAAGGAAAGAAAGGAAAAGAGAGAAAGAGAGAGAGGGAGAGAGAGATAGAGAGATATCACCACCCTTGGATCCCGCGACGACGACGACGGGTGCAACAATCCTCTGGTGGCGGGCGCGTGCCGGCTCCTTGGGTTGGTGTCCTTTTATAGTCGTCCCCCACCTCTCAGTTACAACAGCCACACAGTTTCTAGAACTTTTTGTGCAGGCGCTGTTGTGGTGAGGGGTGGTCTCTCGGTGGTCTTCAGGTGGTCGTGAGCCCCTTCCTCAGATAAACTCTGTATGAGCTTTTGCTGTATATGGTGAGATGTCCGGCTTGGGCAGAACAGGGAGCTGCGCACCCTCTGGCACGCCCTGCCTGTCCTGTTACCCGCCCTTCCTGTCCTGTTATCYGGCTCCTCATTTGCACCTTATCACTGCTATGCAGAACCTATTTACAACGATGTTTGAGGTATCAACTTCACATTAACTCTTTCAGTTTCTCACAACGAGTGAGCATCAAAAGCCAGGATTTCTTTTTTCTTGGCAGAGTGTGTCCCATAGTGCCACCCTTGTGATTTGTAGCTCTTAAGTGTAAGTGCATGGATATCAGAGCAAGGGAGCAACTGGCAGCACTTTGTTTTTGAGAAAGACTCTGCTTTGAAATGTGGTCCCTCCCTCAATCTGAAATCATCTAAAGTTTTTGACCGCAAGGGCATACATTCTTGTGTGTTCATACATGCTGTGTTGTTCATTTCAAAGCTTTACTTTCATGTAATTGTCCCAGATCATCTAAAAATGATATTAATATGCAGTAGATGTATAAACTTTTAAGTTAGAAAAGATACCTCTTCTGTATTGCTTTTAAGTATATTTATTCAAGATTATTTAGAAATCAAGTATTAAATCAATTTAAGCTTCCATTAAATACATTAATTCATTTTATGTAAATATCATTATAGCATTTGAGGTAAATATGGCAATTTTTTTTATTTGAATTAGTTTCTAAAAGTACTGTTTTCACAACCATGTAAAGTTACTTCTGCCATTTACTCAGAAGTCGTGTATACCCTAGCTACCACTTCTCTGTGTCTTAGCAAGAAGGGGCCAGGTTCAGACATGAGAGAGTACTTCAATTTCCATATCTGTTCTGCCCTCAGCATCTTTACTTAATATTGCCAGTAAATATAGTGATGTCCTGTGATTCTTTGATGGTGGCTTTTATTTCCTTTTCAAAGCAGGACAAGCAAAACAAAATGAAGCAAAGAAAGCAAGACAAGTCTAAAATTAGACTTGCTAAATATAATGTAATAGGAGTTAAAATTATTTACAAGTTATTTGAGCTGAACAAAAGTTTCTAGTTATCCATTTTTAGCAAGCAATGACAAATAATCKGGAACACACGGAATTAGTTTTTATTCCCTCTTGAGTTAAAACATTTTACTCTGACCTCAAATTTTGGTTATACAAAAGACAGTTAACATTTTGTATGGAAAATGTCAGCCCACACTGAATTACWGGATTTAGTTCACAGTACTTTAGCTGTTAATGAAGATCCTATAGAAATGTTTTTAGAGGATGGAAATTTGAGAGATTATTTAGATATAGGTAACAATTGTCTCAGTTTGAACAATCTACACATTGTTGAGAATATTTGTATGTGATAGGGGTATTACTGAGAAATTGTGATGAAATATGAGATATTGTATCTGTGACATAGAGCAAATAGCAAGATTGTCCTTCCCCAMTCTGCTTTTGGGCTAAGAGGTCTACTGGGATCCTCAGATCTACAGATCTCCACACCTACAGTCTTAATTTAGGAAGATTTTATATAGTAAACTATAATTCCTGTTCAGCTAATTTCAGCAGAAACTGTTGAGAAATTAAAGTGGATCCTTTGCAGGGTCAAAAAGGGGGAATGATGAAATAGAGGAGACTGATTTTATCTTTCAGTTATATTCTTTACTGGTCTGGTTCTGCTCAAAATTATTAGAGCTAGGTTTTTTACAATCAAAAAGCTTCATAGCAAAAATCATAGCAATACTATGTTACTAAAATCTCTCAGCATTATGTTACTAAAAGAACGATGTATGTTGGAAAAAGGCTGTATTAAATCCTCTGTCAGAGGTTATCACAATTTCTTACTGACGCTGTAGTGTAGTTCCATGTTACATTACGACAGCATTGTTTCCTGAAATCAAGACAGCTTTGACATCCAACTGTAACCAGGAAGAATATTTAGAGATAAAATAAAATACCAGTGTTTTTTAATACTAGACAGTGCTGCCTGTGATGATAACTAAATAACAATTAGTCATCTCCATTAATATTTTTGATGTAGTGAAGTGAGCTATTTCAGATTTTAGAAGCACTTCACTTCATTTATACCTGGATCCTGCTGTAACTGAAATCCTAAGCAGAGCTTCCATTTTTTGGCAGTTGGGTGTATTATATATGTGCACTGCAAACATAATGATGAACAGTAGCCCTTGTTACTGCCACTAAGTAGAACATGCTCCAGTGAGAGACAGAAGTGAGCACAGCAGAACATGGCTTTTTTTGCTAACACAGAAATAAACTGCTACTTTATAGGAGACCTGGTTTTACCCTGTCATTTTAATACAGTTAATCAACCTAACATTTAATATTAGTCACAGACCAATTAGTGATCCGTAAACCACACCACACACTGTTATGCTGATGTGAACAATAAGATTTTTGGAAAAATGTTACTGCATCTAACTCCATAGTAAAAGTAAAGTAATTCAAAACGGAATTGTGGAGTATTGAAGACTAATGTAATGGCATGAGCCGTTTTTTCAGCCTCTTTACTGCTGCATATAGGTGTTTTGTTACCTGTATAATCAAGAAAAAAAACCTCTCGTGAATTATGAGAGTATCGAATGAGTGTTATTAAATTAGTTATTAAATTATTAGTTATTAATGAGTATTATTAAATGAGTGTTCTACGGTGCTGAAATGATTCACAACTTCATATGTAAACCTCATAAATTAGTTAGGAGGCTGGCTAGTCTGATTACAAACTATTACTCTGGGATAYTGCTTTAATTGAATTTGAAAAATTATTTATGTTCTTTGAGGAGGAATGTCATAGTTGCATGATAATGCTAAAGAAAGATTTGTCTGTCTTAAGGTAATCCTAACTGAGGCTGCTTACTGTCTGTTAATATTAAGGAAGAAGAAAGACTTGTGTCTTATAACTTCTTGTTATAAGAATGTATTGTGAGTGCTGATACTTTATTTTTCTTTTTAATAAAATTTTTGTGTATCAGTTGCAACATACTGAGAATTTTTCAGTTCAGAAAAATTCAGGAAACTTTGAACGTTTATAGTGAGTTGTCCTGCTAGCAGCTCAGGTTCTTGTTTTGATAATTTTCTTTTCTTTTGACTCCTCTGTTTTCTTTAAGGCCTTATTCGATTACAAGAGCTCATCAAGGCTCCATCACGATACAACCTGAGACTAAAAATCCGTCAGTTACCAGCTGACACGAAAGATGCAAAGCCGTTGCTAAAGGAGATGAAAAGAGGCAAAGAATTCCATGTAATCTTTGACTGCAGCCATGAAATGGCAGCAGGCATCTTGAAACAGGTAATCCTAATTTTGCTTTAAGTGGCCTAATCTTTTTCATCCCTAATAAATAAAAGTAATATCCAGACTTAATGGCATTTAACAAACAGGAGAATTGTATGTCAGTTTTACTGAGGTCTAACTGAAAATCAGCCAAGGATTTCGGAGGTAATTTTATTGGTGATAGCTGCTTTCATTATGATTTTTTAAGGAAACAGATTAATCGGTTCATGTACAGGGGAAAAGGTCTTTCAATTATGAAGAATTGGTACTTTGGAGAATTGATGCTTTAACCAGGGTTTTAAATGCTTGCTTAGTGTTATTTTATATAACTAAGTTTTTTTTTTTTTTTAAATTGAAGCCTCTAAATTGTGTACACTTAATCAGATAGTGATATTTGAATAGTATGTTACCAACAGACCACACTAATGTGTTCCACTGAGAGAACAGAACTAATAGATGTCTTTTAGAGCCATATTCTCCTCGCAGTACTATTAGGACTGCAAAACACCTGAAGACATTTGGGTAGGTGCTTTGAAAGTGTTTGCTTTGTTGTGTACAAGTAAAATGAGTAGGTGAGATACAGCAGAATAATCATTGATTAAAAGGTTTTTATTAATTCCTAGTAATTATAAACCTCTGCTGGTGGTTTTTGCTCTTTGCTAAGCATAAGCCAGCCTAGTTAGTCTAATTGTTTAGCCCAAAACATTAAATGTACATTTAATTATTTTAACATCTTAAAAATGCAGATGGAAAATGTGTTGATGACAATACAAAGCTGCAGTACTAACAATAACTCCATCAAGGTATTTATACTGTATTTATTTATACTGTACCTAGTAGTTTTTAGGTGAAAGGAAACTTCTTTCACAGTATACAACACTATGTAAAACATATGACTAGAGGGAAATGGGAACAATATTAAAAGCATTATATCTTTAATCATGTCCCAGGACCCAAAAGTGAGCATTCAACCTCTTTAAATCAAATTGTAAACTGTTTTATCAAACTACTCTGCTCATCCTAAAGATCATAGAAGGAAGATACATGAACAATTCTTTCATAAGTGTTTAGACCTTTATACAGTTTCTGTAGACTTTTAGCTTTCCATTCAGCTCCAATATTGTAATGCTTTAAATATGTCTAAAATTATTAGTTCTGTTTCTGAATGTGAGTTCTGGCTGTCAAAATTGACACAAAGGATATTAAGACTGTATTTATTATTTAGTGATATCATTGCAAATATAGTGTTTACATGTGTTTGCTGAAAAAAATATAAAAAAATCTTTACACATTCATTTGTGAACTATTAATTAACAAAATTTTTCTGGTAATGGAGAGATGAACTTGGGGAGACATGACAAAGGGTTTCTTCTTGGGAGGATGACTGGAAAGGTTAACAACGAAGTTGGTGGAAGAGAAATCAAGTTGGAAATAAATAAAAAAAAGTATGAGAGGCCAGTGAAATGGCAACTACTGTTTCCTGGCCAAAAATGCATCATGAAAAGGGAAAAAAGAAAATCCCATCATTCAAAATCACATAATTAAATTAAGGCAAATATCAGTGGTAACAACATCACCAGCCAACCAGGGAAAGCAGACATGATTTAAAAGGTTAGGGAAGCACTGGAATAATAAGAGCACAGAAATGGCAATGTTTTGAAGAGGAAAAAGGAGTGAGGTCTTTTGAGAAGTGAGGAAAATGAGAGAAAGAAGACCTGGAAAAGAGATGACACCAGTGCATAGCAGAATTAGGAACATGCGTAGGATGTTCTTGTGTAGAGATTCTGTGGAGTATGAAAGACCTGATTATAAGCAGTTAAGATATAGGTGACTGCAAATGTGTTACGTATATAGAGAACATACCTTGGCTTTATTTAAAAACAACACCACAAAAATTTCTTTAAAAAGCCAACAATGTTTGTAGTTGTACAGTTTCTAATGAAGTTATAATATTTCTCATGAGATAATGGTTTTCCTGTGTTTAAGAGAATTTAAATTGCTATTGTCACACTATACTGCAGTTCTAAATATTATGGTGGAATTCTAAATACATAGGTATAAGCATCCTTTGGAAAAGTGTTGTTGCAGTTTTTGTGAAAGTCTTGTCTAAAATTTTATAAAATCTGATCTGATCTTTCTTTGGAAAAGAACATATAGACTAGTAATTTAATCATTTTTCAGACAATGTCACAAGTAAAAAGGCTCCCACAGCCTTCAAAACTCTGATAATTATTTTGTATACAAATTCTGGTATTATGACTATTGTATAATTCTTGCCTTCAGCGTGTTTAAGGAGGTGTAACTGATAGTGACTTGGCATAGAATTCCGTTGATAATTCCTGGAAAGGAAGAAAATATTGTTTACTTTTGTAGCATTTTTTACAGTGCTAAAATTAGGTAAAAATCACTGTAGACACTAAAATGATTGAATAAATCATACTATTCTAAGACAACTTTTGTGCAGAACATGAAGATACATGCTTTTCAGATGAAAATGCCCTTAATGAATAAGAGTTTATTGCTTTGAAATTGTATCTACAAATATTTGTTCTTATGCTGCTAAGAGAAAAGTATGAACATTTTAAAACACACAGTTGATCAAAAACTATTTGGTATTACATAGTTAGCAAAACAGATAAAGATACTTGATAGATATATGAGTTTATAGAGTAATATTATGAGTATTTGTTCTTCGTTTATACTGAAGTAGTATGTAACTTGCTGTTTAAAACTTGACTTGAGTATTTTCTTCCATGGTTGGAAAAATGTACACATGTATAATATAAGCTTGGGCCCTTCTTCTAAATGCATAGCATTGTTCATTGAAATAGAAAAAATATTTCCTATTAGGTTATTCTTTTTAAAGGAAGGGTTCAATAATGAATGAAAATATTGTCGACTCAAATTTTGTGTGGCAACTTAATGCATCCATTAGTATGTAAAACTATAAGCCTCTTTCACATTTACTGCACTAAACAGTCTAATAATATTCTTTCTATCAGAAGATCTGGTTCATAAATTCCTTTAATAGTCAGTAATCTGCTCTAACTGCTAGGAAATGACTTGCTTGACCTAATTTTAGTATAATTCCAACCCTATAGTCTGATCCCAGTAGTGTTCTTTTGCAGCTTTTCATTTGCCTTGTAAGTGTGATAAAAATGTATTATGTGACCTCAGAAACATTAATCTTTTGTTTATTTTTTTAAGGCTTTAGCTATGGGAATGATGACAGAATACTATCACTATATCTTTACCACACTGGTAAGTGGCTTATAAAAACATACTGATGACATCTAATGAAGATGTTACTTTTCTTAATTATGTTACTTGACAAAGTGAAAAAGTTCTCTTTGGAATGGGGTGTGAGTACAAGACGTTTTCTCTGTTGAGTTTTCTTACTTTCAGTGAAAGCTCATCAGGATGGTTTAATTATTTTTCAACAGTGTGCCATCAGAACTGATAGACCCTAAAAAGCAACTGACTGTGTAGTACTGCAGTTTTTAACTTTCAAGCAGGGTTAAGTATATAACTCATAATTGATTATTTGTATTATGAATTTTGTCCTTTTTCTCTTTTAGCTATTTGTATGTGAAGATTATGACATTTTAAGCTTACTTATATATTCCATATTTTCAATCCAACATTTTACAAGGTAATTCTTCACTGTCATATGATTCCTGAATAATTTGGTGTGAATATTACCAGCATTTTATTTAATAGTCCACATGAGCTTTTTAGGCACATGAATTATGCAATACTCGTTGGTGTCGATTCTAAAAGTAACTAAGAAGGAATTTGACCATTCCTGGAGCCATCAGATTTAACATTTGCAATAAATGAACTTACAAAACATAACAAACATGTATGTGAAGACCTCTTTTGCTGCTCACCACAGCCTAAGAAACAGTTTAAAAGCTGGTAAAATAGTACTCCAGAAACTACAGTTGTGCACATTTCTCTGCCATTGTGTTCAGATTTGTCTATTTACATTGCAGTTCATTAGGGTTCTTAAAATACAAGTCATTTCAAGCATGAGACAAATGTGCCTTGGTAAAACCATGCTTGAAATGACCTATGTTTAAAGTCACATACATGTTTAAGACCTTATGGAAATAAATCCTTTGTGGTAGGATGGAAAGTTCACCTCAGAATCACAGAACAGAAGTTCATGGAAAGTATTAGCATGGAAATAGCTTGTTGAATAGAAAGCAAAATCATTTGTGAAGTTCATTAGAACTGTAAAGGCAAAATACCCTGCAGAAGTATCTGTCTTATTTTAGAAGGGTAAATTGTTCTGTGACTTACGGATTTAGGATTGCATGCAATAGGATTTCCCTCACTAGTCTATTAAAATGGATTCTAGATGTTTCAAGGGATTTTTTATTTTTTAAATTTTCATTTTGCTAATGGTGAAAATTACTTCTTTGACTGGTATGCTGTSCATTGGCACTTAATTTTTATTCTTAAAGCTATGTTTAAAAATCAGGATTTTCTGTCATTCTTATTTCGTTATTAGAACATTAGCTTTTTTTAGGAGAGACAAGTATTATATTGACTTGGAGCTATCAAAGCATAATTTAGTGTGCACAAACGGATGATAGATTTTGATTTTGCAATGTAGCTTTGGAACATGCATCAGAATTTAGTTGTTTTGATGTATTAATTGCTTCTTACCTGACATGGTGAAAGTCCTGTCAAATAAATTTTCCAGTCACAGTGTTTACAGCAGTCTTCTGTGTATTCCCCTCTTGATTGATTCAGGGTCTAATGCAGCAGCTCATTAATACTCCAACCTGTGTGTATTTATAATACATGCATAATATAGTTGTGTATATTTATTATATTCCAGTGCAAACATGAGTGTGTTTGGATTAAATAATAAACATCTGAGGTTCTGACTTCTTTCACAGTAAAAACAGAGACTTTTTAAAGGGAAAGATGTAACATAGTTCTAGTTATGTTCAACCTTTCCTTTGCAATAAAATGTTTTATTTCTTTAGAAAGATGACATGAGTTAGGTGATTTGTAAACGAATAACTTGAAAGTATTTTGACACCTGCATATCTTAGGTATTATATATGGAAAATGGTATCGTAATTACGAGCTATAATTAAAAATGGGTAGTGATTGATAACTGATTGATATTTTTCTGGGCTTAATGATGTTAGCAACAAATAATGAATTATATTCTGATTTTCCATAGTACAATATTTAATCTTCTTCAGCTCTAGCCAATAAACAAAATGGATTCAGGCAAGTGTTACACCTAACACTGCCATTTCATGGAAATTTATAATATATTTAACTGCCAGCAAAAAGAAGATTAAAAATGAGATGAAAGTATGAATTATGTGGAGAATTTCTATGTTCAATGAAACTGAAATTATGTTATAGGACAATAATATCTTATGTATAACCTTAATTATGTCACTTAAAAAATATTTAAAAAAACAGAAAGTAAACCAAATGAAAGTTCATTTATAATGCATGTACCTAGTCCTAGTGAGTCATGACTCTTTTCGTCATCAACTTAATTTTTTTTTCCCCCATGTTCAAGACCTGAGTTTCCTGAAGTCAAGTACGGGTTCTACATTGTTTCTAAGGATTCTGTCACAGGATTGGGATAATCTTGAGTTTACTCTCTTGATCGAAAAATTTATTTTCTTCTTTTTATTAATTTATATTTGCCTCTGTGTGTGTTGGGGGGCTAAACATACACACACACACACACACACACACACGTATTGAAAATACATTAATTGGCAAAGGTTACTCTTGCAAAGATAAATTCCTAATCAAAGACATGTCCATGTTTGGAGGTATGATTGATACCTGTGAAAAATCCGTTTGATTAAATTTAAAGCCATGTACACCTCTTTCCCCCCCGATTTATCGTCTAGAGATCAACATGTTCAAGTTTCATAGAAAGTGCAGGTGCAAGGAAACTCTTGTTCTGTTTATTTTATGACTTGAAGTCTGTTCTGGTAAGCCAAAGCAGTAGTGATTAATAATAATTGTTTTAGCAATTAATAATAATATTTAAGCCTACTTTAGTATTTAAGCCTAACTAGTAGTGGATACAGCTCTGCAACTGGACTTAACATTTCCTAAAAGTCTTATTTTTTTTTTTCTTTTTCGAAAAAGGCAGTTGAAGCTGTCCTTTCTCTGTGAATCTGATTACTCCCACTGAACTGAGTTGCTGAAAGACACAGGCCTCCAGATAAACAGAGCATACTTCCTAGCATATACAGCACTGTTACTCCTGCAAGTTTCAGTGCTCTCATCTGGGGAGATGTTCTAACAATTGAAATAGGAATTGCAGCATATTAAAGAATTTATACGATGCTAATTTTTTTCAGGACCTGTTTGCCTTGGATGTGGAACCCTATCGGTATAGTGGTGTTAATATGACTGGATTCAGAATTCTAAACACGGAAAATACTCAGGTGTCATCTATCATTGAAAAGTGGTCTATGGAGCGATTGCAAGCACCTCCTAAGCCTGATTCAGGTTTGCTGGATGGATTTATGACGGTATGAATATCAATGTTTAGTTCCTTTTTTTGTATATGTTTGTGAAGTTAAAAAAACCTTCTTTTTATTTATGCTACTAAAATTGTTTAGAGGTATGAGACCAAATGTCATTGTAAACATGAGTCAGAGAGTAACTGTGGTGTTTCTGTTAATATTCTACAGACCGAATACATGGCCATATTAACTTTCTTTCAAAATTACACCTACTGTATTTTTTTCCAAATGATAATGCCACACTGTAAATGTCTAATTCACCTAGTCCATATTTCCCTACTTTGTTGGTGAAAATATTGTATGGGATCATGTCAAATCCTGACAAAAATCAAGCTAAACCGCAATTGTCTCTTTCGCTGTGTTTTGTGCCTTATTAAGATTCATTCATTAATAAAGTGTACTATTTCATTTCTACATTTTTTTTTTTAATATATTTTATGAATACTATAGATAACACCTTCTTACAATCTTTTCGAGTTTCAATGCCTTCCCATAGCTAATCAGTCTGGTTGGTTTGGTTTTTTTTCCTTCCATTGCCRTTATTCTCTGGCCCCACTTCAGTTCATGAAAATCACAATTACATTCATGCAAATAAAATTTCATTACTAGGTTTTCAGTGAGTTTTTGCTTATTAGTTGGAATTAAACCTAGAAGTATAATGTCAAGAAGGGATTTGTTTTAAAACATATCCTACATTAGGACCTCTTTAGTTTTCAAATTTGTTGAAAGATCTGTTTCCACTTTGGTCTGGAGCGATTTGTAACATCTTTGCTGACAGAGTTCCACTGCTCTTTAGATTATTTTTTTTTTCTTAGAAGCCTTTTCATGTTCCATTTGAAAAATAGAGTTCTATTTCCTGAAGATTAGTATCTTAGTTATCTATCAGTTACCTAGATTGTGTTAGTTGAGCCATATGACATAGCTAATATTTTGAACAATTTTTTCTACTGATAAAATTTAAAGATTTTATAGACATTAGATAGTAAATGTTAGTTTCCTTTTTGTCTTGTTTTTAGAAAATTACCTTTTTAGAGAAAAATACCTTTTTTTCTTCTGTTTACTTGTATATAGTGTCTAGAACATGATAACTGGAAACATTTTAAATTTAATTTATTTATTAGTTCTGTTGTGCTGCACTTTTAAAGTACTATATCATGGGATCTGTAAAGTTACATTGTTCATTTCTCTAAATAATTCCAAATAAGCAAATGAATCCCCCAAAATTTTTGAAATGTGTGAAGTATGCATCTGGTTTACATATAGCTGCTGCTTATTATTGTAAGTCATTCTTTCATGCTTCCTTGTTTGCATTAATATTTTCATTCTTTGATTTTTACCTTTTTTAATTTAAAATTTGTAGCAGTTCATCTCAGTCATTGTAATTGTTTATTTTTTGCATTGATCAAAGATATAATTAATCTCAAATCTTTGGATAGTTGCCAAGATCAGTAACAATAGTTACTTTATCAGAACATAGGGCCATGGTCAATAAAGTCATAGAATAATAAATATTGGAATAGAGTTCTGCGGGCCAGTCACGTGTTTTTCATCTTTTGTGCTGTAAAGAAAATGCCATTCTCAGAAAAGCTTCTGTTGTGAGGCAGAAACCTATTATTGCTAGTATGTGACTGTGTAAGACCATACTTTACACCATTACTTCGCCTCAGAATAGAAAAAGATAAAGTGCATGRAAACCACACTGGTTTCTCTTCTGGACCCTTTAAAGCCCTCTTTGTAAACCTAAGTGGAACCAAGTATTCATTCAGATTGTGATGAATATTTTATGGAGATCCTTTATGTTGATTAAGCATCTAAATGTGCTTTTATTACCTGGGTTTTAGATACCTGAGATATGCAGATAGAATTTAAAGGATATTTAGAGGCCTAATCATCTGGACAAGTTAGGTGCTTATAGAGCTTTTATAATTTGGTCCTTAGATACAGAAAAAACATTCATAGGATGTCAGTTTTACAAGAAATGTCTTTGGAAGGTGTAAAAGAAAGTTACATCATGACATCATTGTACAAAGTTCTTCCTGTGCTCAGAATAAAATAAGTGGAATAAAAGAAGTAATTTTATTGACTTATTATCAGTAAAGTTGTTAAGTTTGTAAAATTTGACTTCCATTTCACTGTTGTTCATGTATATTTAAAGTCAGAAATGCACTTCTTTACTTAATTCAGCAATACATAAAAATGACTTTTTTTTCTTTGTCTTCTTACATGTTTCCAAATAAAATCCAAAGTGGCTCTAATCTGTCATAATCTATCTGATAAATGTCCATTCATTCATGCATTTCCCTGTTTCTCACCACTAATTTCACCTGTCAGCAGTTCAAAATGCACATTTATAAAGTTAGACTGTGGACAGGGTGGGTTGTTAGTTTTTGAACTTGCTCCATCCATGAGAAACTTAAATATACTGAACATTAAGGAAAAAAGCACCAGGTATTGGTTTGGTCAGCTGCCAGACTGGATTACCAGGGGTTTATTTATGGCTTGATCATTCTGCTAGAATGTTTAGTTGCCTAGACATTTTTTACAGGRTTATAGAAGCTGGTGCATAAAAGTAAAATTAAGACATCTGCAGAATATTTTTTCCATGCACATTTCTGTCCCAGAGACTAGTTAATTATAATATATGAACAGCATTCAAATCAAAAGAGGTTGAATAGCATCACTGAAAGTTCTGAGGTTTGCTCCAAGATAAATATTTGGAGTTGTATGTCACCAAAATGAATGGGGTTTTTTTGTATACAAAAGGTATGATAGATTCAAGTATACAAACCTGTGGTTCTGTTGAAATCTGCCTTGAAAGTATTTCAACATTGAAGACTGCAATATAGACTGAAACTAGTCTGACATGGAGCCTTGTGTTACAATATTACTAAACAACTTCTAACTAGATTGAGGATCTTTAAACAGTTCTTTGGTATATGATATATTCATTACTGTTATTTTTCACTAACTTYATACTAAATTCTGAAATTTGCAAGTGACCAAAATGACTTGGCATTAAAAAAACCTCTATTTTTCAACCACAATAAGATTTCTTCTTGGAAATGAATTTATAGTGTAAGTTAAAAAAAAAAAAAAACAAAACAGAATGAAATAAAAACATTTAATTTATGTAACTTTAGCTTTTATTTTGTAAAACGTTTAGATTTGCAAGGGYTCATCCTGTTTTAGCCTGGAGCAAAAAATTGAATTTTGGGTTTTCCTGCAAGATGGAAAAACTACTTAATTATGATGACTGAATATTTTTGTTAAATTCTAATGGTATTGTCATCTGTACTGTACTAACAGAAAGATATTCTGGAAAACAGAAGAGTAACATACTATTTTCAAGAAACTTCACTTTGGTATACTTCTTATTTTTCAGTCTGTACTAGTAGCACACAGAAAGAGAAAAAAAACCCCACAAAACYCTGAGCATAAATGCACTCCTACATTTATATATGACAACCATGATTCAGACCAAGCAAAGTAAAGCATGAATAAAGTGTTATGAGTTCAGAATTCTTTTACTCTACAACTATTAATCTTCCACAGTTTTCTATGCCTCAAGTAAGAACTTAGCATGCTTAATTAAGATGACCTAACAAGCTCTGCTGCTTCATTAACGTAAAGTTTTCCTTACTAATTGCTTTTGCCTGTCATCCGATTTAGCTGTTTGCTTTCATCTTATGTAGAAGAGAGTGTACTTTTTTCTATTCTGACTATTAATTCTATTCTTTAATGTACTTAAGTAGCTGTATATGGCAGGTGCAGGGAAGCACTCTGGTACTTGGTGAATGCTATAGCTAACATCAATATTAAAGCGTTTCCTCAGGAAAATCATAGTTTGCGTCCGATATGTTTTGTAGGCTGCCTAGCAGAACGGAGCATTATTTAGTTGTGCACTTTCTCTTTCCACTCTTAATTCTCCTGTTTATTTTTTGTCCTGGTTCCAGATGGGACAGAGTTAACTTTCTTCCCAGTAGCTGGAGGGGGTGCTGTGTTTCGGGTTTGGTAATGAAAGGAACGTTGATGACCCATTGATGCTTTGGTTGTTGCTGGGTGGCACTTGCAACGACAATTTTTCAGCCTCCCATGCTCTGCCAGGTGCAGGGGGAGCTGGGGGGGAGCATAGCAGGGCAGTTGACCCAGCTGGCCAATGGAGTATTCTATACCATGTGACATCATGCTCAGTATAAAACTAGGGGGTGTGTGTGTGTGTGGGGCTCTGGTGTTCTGGACACGCGACTTCGTTTGGGATATGTGGGGGCTGAGCAGTTGCATTGTGCGTCGCCTGCTTTATTGTTGTCATTATCATTGTTATTATCACTGTTCTACTTTGTTTTATTTCCATTATTAAACTGTTTTTACCTCAACCCATGGTGTGTCCTTCGTGTGCCCTCCCAATTCTCTCCCCCATCCTACCGTAGGGTGGGGGTGAGTGAGCATCTGTGTGGTGTTTAGTTGCCGGCTAGGGTTAAACCACGACATTTTTTTACATATTTTTTTAATTTCTCCTTTCTTTTCTGGACATAGTGTGCTTTTCAAGCTTAGGTGCTCTCCACCGTCATAGAATCATAGAATCATTAAGGTTGGAAAAGACCCCTAAGATCACCAAGTCCAACCGTCAACCCAACGGTTACCCACCATGCCCACTAAACCATGTCCCAAAGCGCCACACCTACACATTTTTTGAACTCCTCCAGGGATGGTGACTCCACCACTTCCCTGGGMAGCCTGTTCCAATGCTTGACAACCCTTTTGGTGAAGACATTTTTCCTAATGGCCAAACCTCCCCTGGTGCAACTTGAGGYCATTTCCTCTTGTCCTATTGCTAGTTACTTGGGAGAAGAGACCAACACCCATCTCGCTACAACCTCCTTTCAGGTAGTTGTAGAGAGCAATAAGGTCTCCCCTCAGCCTCCTTTTCTCCAGGCTAAACAACCCCAGCTCCTTCAGCTGCTCCTCATAAGACGTTCTCCAGACCCTTCACCAGCCTCGTYGCCCKTCTCTGGACACGCTCCAGCACCTCAMTGTCCTTCTTGTAGTGAGGGGCCCAAAACTGAACACAGTAGTCGAGGTGCGGCCTCACCAGTGCCCAGTACAGGGGTACGATCACCTCCCTTCTCCTGCTGGCCACACTATTTCTGATATGGGCCAGGATGCTGTTGGCCTTCTTGGCCACCTGGGCACACTGCCGGCTCATGTTCAGCCGGCTGTCAACCAGCACCCCCAGGTCCTTTACCGCCGTGCATGAAACATAATATTTCTCAGCAAGTGAAAACTAGTTGTAATAAAAATTTAGAGTGATATTAAATACTGAGGGCAAAAATGTAGAGATTTATTGCATACCCAGGATGAGCTTATGGTTCATTTCTGTGTATGAGATTTTCATCTGATTCAAAAAAAAAGAGGTGAGATTTTATGAATAAAGGTTGAAATTTTTAAAAGCTGGTGCATAGACTTCCTCGGATAAGGAGAATAGATCCAAGGATATTTTCTTTAGATACATAACTGTAAAAAAGATGCAAAGATCACCGGGAAAAATGCTAATACATTGTCCTTAATTGAAAGAATATACAAATGCATTCACTTCGCAGAGCTGTCTAGGAAATTCATTTTGAAACTAGCTATTTTGAGGGATACAGTAAAAATGATGAAATTATACTTGCTTTGGAGTTTGAGAATGGAAATGAAAGAGAATAATGTTGGATTTGTAAGTGTGTAGGTATTTTCCCTTAATTAGCTCTCCATATTTGCACACCCAAAGACTTGGGGGACACATTTATATATTTATATATTCTTTGTTCTCTGTTTCCCCTGATTGTAAGAAAACTTCCACAAAGTGACCTTTCAGTGTCCAAACCTTATGACTGTCCTGTGAAGTCTAATTTATCTGAATGTTCACCTTAGCTTTGTGTTTATGTTAGTTTAATAGTCTCAGGAGTTTTGTTGAATCCAATGGTAAGACAAAAAATTGCTAAAGAAAAGAATGGTGGAAGGGTGAGTATGCATGGACAACAATGGTGTATTTTCAGTTGCATTAAATCAATTTGTTTGAAAAACCTTAAACCCTGTAATGAATAGGACCAATGCATGAAGGACATGTTAAATGGCCAGCTGCAATCATGTGAAAGAGCCCAATAATCATCAGAGTCTTTTGGCTTAGTTTTGGTAAAGCTTTTTTAATAATGTTAGACTAATTTGGTTAAGCTAATACAGTTGGAAAGTATACTTTTTCCATTATAAACAAGATTGAAAAAGATTAAGAGATTAAGAAGGTAAGGGAAGGCATTGAAACCGCGGAATTTGTAGCTTAAGAGCCACTTGAAACTTAAAAATCTAGAATTAAAAAAAGTGATTCAGTTTTTTTATCATGATATAACCAAGGCTTAATGATGTTTTTAATGAAAAAGATAMATAGCTCCCATGTCAGATAATTGGACATGAATAATATTGAAGGCACTCCTCTGCTGCTATGAAAGACAAGTATGTATTTCCCAGTTTTAATACTCTACTCAAAAAAAAAAAAAAACCAAAACCAAAAAAAACCCACAAGAATTTGAATCTAGGTGTCTCTGATTCATTTTAATCAAGGTTTAAGTGAGCAGCAGGAGCCAAGAAAAAGTGTGAATAAAAAAATACAGCAGTKATAAAGGAAGAGATTAGATTTTAACTAAACAGTGTTAAAATTAACCTCTTAGTTACTGACTCAAGAAATCGGGGAGATGTAAAACTGGAAATATACTCTATTAGCAATACTAGTATTTTGTATATTTAGTTCAGTTTATTTTTTAATATAATTTTGTTCTGTACCTCAATTTCTCAGTTTCTTGTGCAGTGTTCTCCAGAATTCACTGCTTTGTTTTTCTCCCAAAAGAAGCAAAAATATTATGGTGTTATCCAGGGTCTTTTTCCAGCACACTTCTGGAGTTTGATTTACTCTATTCATCCTTGATGTCAGGATTTTCGATGACTGTACAAACTGATATAGACAGTGAGGTTATTACACTGGGTGCAAATTCTGTACTGAGATAGAAAGTTCTAAAACTTTGTTTTGTTTTCGTTTAGGCAAATAGACTTTTATAGTTACTTGGCAGTAAAAAAGAATACATTCATTGCAARTATAGTATTTTAAAGCTTGTTTAATTAGTGCTTTAATGAAGTTTAGGTGATTATCTAGTGGTGTTAACAGAATCTACAGCTGCTTTACATCCTGCTAATTTCTTAGAGTATGCTTTGATTTTTTAAAAAATAAAAATTATTTCATGCTTGTTTATGTTCTTGATTTGAAATGCTAATCCCTTTAATTTAGCAGTGAAGTTATTTTATAGAAGATAAGGCTTCCAATTTGTTGAATAACTTGTTACAAATTAGTGATTTAGTTCTGTTAACAGTAAAAGGATATTTGTGAAACTGCGATTTCTTACCTCTACCTAACAACACAGAAATAATAGTTATATTTGAGATAGCTAGTTAAATAATAATTCAGTAACTGCTAGCAGACACTGTGACTGGACAGAATGTTTTGATGAGAAAAAGGTGTTGTTAAGGATCCTAAGGGTGAAAAGTTCCATAAAAATAAAAAGAAATATTCATTATAGAAATACAGCCTCGGATTCTGATTTAGAGCTTCAAAGAGGATAGCTTGTTATGTAGACAGCTTTATAATTATGCCTTTAGCGAAAGGAATTTTCTGGATTTGCTGATGAGAASTGTTTAGTAAAACAGTGTGGCAGCAAAAGTGTACTTCAAAGGAAATACTAAACAATTACTTATTACTGCATTACAAGCTAGGAATCTCCCCTAGGCACAGTTAACTTCACGAGTTTAGGGACTATGCAGGATTTCATGCTGTAAGATGTTTTAGAAATGATATGTCAGCTATTTTGAGAATTAATTGCATTATTAAATATTTGACTCCTGTATGTAGTCTTTCTTGGCATTTTAGGAGACAGGAACTATCAGAAACTTGTGATCTTATCCTGAAGGAAAGATACGCCCAAGTGGTGTTGTACAGCAGAAATTGCAGCTTCTCTCCTATGGAAGATTTCATAGAATTCTTACAGATGTGGTCTGAGGATGTATGCATATATTTATAAATACAGTAAGATTAACATGGATTTATGTAATGCTTTCATGTTAGAACTCTCCTGCTACATCTTTAGAAAGCAATAAAGGGAACTCAGTGTAACAGCAAGTAGAGAAATGGCAGAGCTTGTGCAACCTGCAAATGCTCCTGCGCGGTCTGGAAAACTATCATCTGAAGCATAGGTTGTTTTTTGAAATAGGAACTTAAGTGCCTTTACTCAGGAAATATGCAAGTGTCTACACTGTATGAAATTTAAAGTCTGACGACTGTAACCCAGTATACCATAATCTGTCAAAGAAGATAGTTTTCTTAGGATATGCATGCTGAAATTCAGTTTAATAGTTTATTTAAACTTTTCAGGAAAATGAACCAAAAGCAAGATTACTTTTACTCTGTTTCCTTGCTGTTACGGTTAAAGCATGTTGCCTTTAGGAACAGCACAATCAATTAAAGCTGGTAATCAGTAGACTTATTTGCAGGAATGAAGAACTCTAGCAATCATTATGGCTACAGTTGYAGGATGTGGAATGGTGACAGTGTAGCTGTGCTAGGTTAAGCAGCAATGTAAATCATTCAGTTTGTGGAGAGAAGGGACTGTCAATTTAACTCTTATTGTGTGCTCATCAGCTTCACAGTGGCACTGCCTGTTAGGGCTGGTATGTACTCAACTGAACAGTGAGGTTTAAAAGTATGTTCTGGGTAAAATCCTGGTCCTTTGGAAATCATATATGTGTAATTTGGCTAACCTTTAGTTTGCTACATGCATGCCAGACTTAGATATAGTAATGCAGATGAACTGAAGAGTTGATTTTTTTTTTTGATGGAGTGAAAAAGAGTGAAAATCCTATGTAAATATTTGTCTCTGAATATTCAGGTGGTTAATTTGGGCATAGTTTGGTAAGCTCCATCTGTCTTCATTCATTATATACTTCTGTTTTATGAAAAACGAGAATGTGTTATTTCTTGCTGTTACTAATTAATACTTACTAATTACTAGACCAGTTGACACAGCTGGTAGAAATAAACAAGCTTCTGGGCATACCGTGCTCTCTGCTAAAGACCTGAAGGGGTATGTGCTTGAATGTTTTTCCATTTTTTTCCATTTCCAGATGTATACAGATTTGTCTAATAAAAGATTTTACTTCTCCTTATATACCTTTTTATGCTTATCTCCTTAAGCTGCAGCACACTATTTCTAATTTTAAATGGGTTCATATAATACACATAGTCTTCATGGGGACTTTCATCCAGATCAGATATATAGTTATTGCTTAAATTAATTTTCCTAAGGGTTAACTCTATTTCCTGTCCAGAACATCATGGACTCAATTTTAGTGCTTTCCAGAAGCCACAGGATATTGTGCCTGGCCTCCACCTGTCCCTCCAGAAGACCACAGATCTTCTATAAGTCCAAAGTCATGTCTGCCCACCTTCTGTCAATATTTCTCATATCCTTGAATATTTCAAACGGTGCTATATGCCTGCATTTAGACTGCTTAATCAAGCTTCTAACTAGAATTGTAACAGTGAATATATTTTTCACTTAACCAGTCTAGTGGGAATACAGTTGCCACAAGCACACGTACAGAGCTATTAAACAGTGCCTAAGAAAATTCAATCATCAGCCTGAATCCGCATGTGAATACCTTTATGTCAGGCTGGAAACAAAATTAATGTGCTTTAATTATTATATATTTTCTTTGTGAACTGGAGACCTCTGCTGTCCCAAGCCACATTCAGCATAGGAAATAGGTGAAAAAATAACATACTGAATGCACTAAAGAGAATTAAGTATCATGATGCTGTGAAACAGAGATTTCAGATATTACAGTTTTTATACTCTTCATATTCCCACTTCCCAAGGTCCGTATATATGCATAGTATATTAATAGCAGAGATAAGGCTGTATCCTATTTCAGATAATGAGAGGCTATGTAATGTCCTGGAAATAAATATTAAACTTTTAAAAAATTCCTTATTTTGATGCTATAGAATCATTTATTCAAGCCTAGTGGTGAAATGTTACTAAGAAAGTATTATTTTGTAAAGGATACTCTGTGCATGTAATTTCTCTCAATATTGTTTATAAAAACAGAATCTCATTTTATCTCTTTTTGTCATATGTAGCAAATATGACATGGATGTATTATTCAATCTGTCTGTTGAGCTGTAGGTTGAGGCCTCAGTTCAACAAAATATTCAATGTACTTTCTTGTTGAAAAAGCAATACAAAGCTTGTCAGTAGTCCTGTTGATGTCAGCTGGACTACTTTGGCACTTAACATGAAGTATATAATTTGTTTAAATGGATCTTCAAAGGTTGCTTATGTAAAAAAAAAGGTTTTATGTAAGTTACTTTGTTACATTCCTTCACTGTCTTTTTTTGAGCAAAGACTGAGAATTTCAAGGTATTTCTGAGCACGGGGGCAAATTTGCAAATTGTGTACACCTGATGATATGATTGTTCTCAATATTGTTTGCATAAAAGATAAACAATATTAGATTTAGACTAGCTTTTCTTAGGATTTCTTAGCTTTCTATTTGCTTAAAATACAGGACAGTTATTCTAATGTAATTCCAAAGTTTGAGTAAGATTGTAGTTAGAATCCAAATAAACATAACTCTGTATCTGAAGGAATATTCTTGTCTGCAAGATTGTTGAAAAGAAACTATTTTTTTTTTCATTTATTCATCTTCAAACTGAAAAAACCCCACCCCTTTTTTTTCATCATTTCTGTCATAGTCCCTAGGGTGTTTCGTACAGTGTGATACATGTTAGCATGAATGCTGGAAGTAGGTCTTCCTGAGCAGGTAGTTTTGCAGTATTGTATGTCTAGAATTGAAACCAGGGAACATCAAGCTAGCAGCTGGAGGACTGCTGGACAGTTATTTAATGAAGTTGCTAGACTAATTTAGAAGGTGATGTCCACAAAATTTCCTGACTGGACTGTCCTGGGCTCCTTGGAGAAAACTGGCATWCCTATAGACACACCTTTTGGCCAGTGGTGGATTTCGTAGAATCATAGAACAGCCCAGGTTGGAAGGGACCTTGAAAGATCATTTTGTCCAACCTTTCATGGGAAAGGGAGCCAAGATGAGATTATCTTGCACCCTGTCCAATTGTCCTAAAAACCTCCAGTGATAAGAACTCCACCATGTCCCTGGGGGGGTTTTCCAGTGATTGTTCTCACTGTAAAAAATTTCTTTATCAAGATGAAACTTTTTCCAGTGTACCTTCTACCCATTGCCCTTTGTCCTCCTCAWGTGGCTCCTTGTGAAGAGAGAGCCTCCGTCCTTTTTGTAGCTGTCCTTTAAGTATGGGAATACTGTGATGAGGTCCCCTCAAGCCTTGTCTTCTCCAGGGAGAAAAGACCTAGCTCCTTCAATCTTTCCTCAGAAGGCAGGTGTTCCAGCCCTTTGATCATCATTATGGTGCTCCTTTGGCCCCTCTCCAGTGTGTCCGTGTCTTTTTTGAATTGCTGGGACCATAACTGGACAGAGTACTCCAGATGCGTCCTGACAAGAGCTGAGTAAAGTGGGATTATCACATCTCTCTCTCTGTTAGTAATGCCCCTGTGGGTGCAGCCAGGACCTGATATTCCTTTGTTGCTGCAGTGGCTCACAGCTGACTCATGTTCAGCTTGCTGTCCACCAGAACCCCCAAGTCCCTTTCAGCAAGACTGCTCCCCAGCCACACAGATCCTAGCCTGTACTGGGCTCTTTGGTTATGTTGTCTTTTTGTTAAGTTTGTCTTTGTTAAACTGCATACAGTTCTTGCTAGCCTATCCAGGTCTCTCTGTAAGATGGCTTTTCCTTCTGACATGCCCCCTTATCACCCAGTTTCATGCCATCAGCAAACTGTTTCACAATGGGCCTATGTCTTCCCTGTGCTTCTGCTTACTGGTCACGTATTTGAGGAACCCTTTCTTGCTGTTCCTAACATCTTTGGCCAATTTCAGTTCTAGCTGAGCCTTAACCTTCCTGACTGCATCTCTGCATGTCCTGGCAAGGTTCTTGCAGTCCTTGATGGGTATTTGTCCACCTTTCCATAGCTGGTATGCTTCATTTTTGCTTTTAAGCACACCCAAAAGTTCATTGTTAAACCAGGGTGGTCTTTTGTTCTGCCACCTTCCTTTTACTTTGTAGGGGATGGACTGTTCTTGTGTTTCCAGGAGGTTGTTCTTGAATAACTCCGAGCATATGCAAGCTCCTTTGCCCTCCATGGATGCTTCCCATGGAATTCCTCATAGCTGGGGTCTGAGCATATTGAATTTGGCTCTTATAAAACCCCAGTCTTTGTCCTATTACTGGTCTTTATTGTGCTCAGCAGGAGCTAAAACTCCACAATGTTATGATCGCTGTATCTGAGATTGCCATTGTTAGTTAAGTTGTCAAGTAAGTCTTCCCAGTTTGTGAGCAGTAAATCTACCAATGCACTGTTTTTAGTTGACATGTCCAGCAACTGTAGCAGGAAGCAGTCCTCAATGCATTCCAGGAACCTGATAGATGACTTTCATGCCACTGTGGTGTATTCCCCAACAAATGTCCAGGTAATTGGTGTCACTCATGAGGACCAGGTTCTGTTGGTTCATGGTTGTGTATAGGGGTGGGGGGAATTAATTCAGCAACATACCTGCATATTTATAGACTTTAAAGTTTACTGTTGATACATATAACTACACATTGTATACAAAATTACATAGAAACCAATTTAGTAATGATACTTTGAAGAAGAAAGTGCTGTAACATTATTTTATCCTCCGAGCACTAAGCTTATTTGAGGGTTGGTTTGATGTAGATTTTTTTGCCATTAATAGAATATACCTCTACGAAGCATGATACAGGGGAACATACCTCTGTGATCTTCACGACTTCTGTGTCCCCTATGAATATTTCTGCTCTGTTTCTGACTCTGAAGATGTCTGTTTTTCTTTGGAAAAAAAAAAAAATTGATATCAAGCACATAGGAGTATCTACTACAGAGTTGGATACATTTGTTTTCTACTTCTAGTTGAATATGGAAATGTAAACACTGACATACCACTTTCTGTTCGAAGAGCACTGTCATGCATGTAAGATCCTCAGCATGATCACAAATTGAAAAACTAAAATCTATATTCATGGAAGGAGATGTTTCTGTCTTGAAATGAAAGATTTATAGCAACATCTGGGAGCAATTAGAAAGGCTTCTTTGTTCTTTGGCACAGTTAGGTCTTCATATCTTTCTACAAAGCAAAGATATGCTTAATGATTTTGATTAGTAAATGCTTAGATTTGCCACAGTTTTGCAGTTAAGAAGGAAAATAATAACACAAACCTTTTCTTTAAAATTGAATATTCCTCTACTAATGTTAATACAAGTAGGGTTCTCTATCTTCATTTGCTGGGTTTAGTCCTGAGACAGTATTCTAGATGAAAAACCTAAATATACAAAGAAAAATAAATATATCTTTTATTGAAATTTATGTCAAGTTGCAAATGAGAGTATTGTGTCTGTGTCTCTTTTAGCATTGAACATGCTTTGGTTTCTCTGACTTTATTGTTCTCCATTTGGCCTATACATTGACTAAATACTTGTCTTAGATAAAGGTCATCGATTAGGGACACCAGCAATGTTAGGAAATTGTTTTTAAACAATTTAAAGGGGTTTAAATGTGAAGATCTTGAAAGAAGTTCTCTTTAAATGAAAAGTAAGTCATAAGGTCTCAAGCACAGCTGTGTCATATAAAGCAAATGTTTATTGGGTTTGTTTATAAATTGCAACATAAGGAGCTTTATATGTAGTTTACAAGGCTGAACATAAAGCTCAGGTTTACTTTGGTTATGAACAAATATTTTATTAGCATTTATAAGGATATGTTTTTAAATCCACTAATGTGAAAAGAAGTCAGTGTTGATTCTGTCTTTTAGACATGGATGTAGAATACTGAATGACACTGTAGTGGATTTAGTGACTACAATTTATCTGGAGAAAGACACAGAAAAAAGTGAGGATTATGCTCTTTTCTGCACCCAGATAAAGTGTGTGTGTTCATTTAATGAAATCAACTATATTAGGTTAAAAATAAAGGTACCTGTCAATTTTATTGAAGTTACTCTGAATTTGATGAGATCAGATTATCATTTAGGGTTGATTCCTAAAAAAGGCACATGGGATATACTTGGAAATATAAAAATGAAAGAAGAATAAAGTGAAACTGTAAAATGTGAAACACTATAATAAAGTGTATATATACTGAAGTTTAGCTTGGATATAATAAAATTCAGGATAAATAAATTGGTAGAAAATCAGTGAATTTTGTCAGCTTTTGCATCATTGCTAGCAAAGATCACATTCCTTTCAAAAAGCTGTGAATCAAGAGACTCATGAGGATGACGTTTGAGTAAAAATGTATTGATGAATGAAAGATCAGATAAGGGAGAGGGGATTCCAGGAGTAAAAAATACAAGCAGTTTTTCAAATTTTTATATATGTTAGTGTTTGCTTTTCTTTATCTTGTGGATACTAGCATATGTTCCTTTTACTTTTTGGTCAGAATAGTCTTGGGAATCAAAATGTTTAGGTGATCTATATGACATTTATTTAATGCTGTGAGTTAGAATCAGAATGTCAGAGACCTATATTGATTTACAAGTAAGATCAAGGGAGAAAGTCCGTCAGTAGAGCGGTGGGAGGTAAAGCACTATCAGGAGAGAATCTTTACTATCTAAACACTGGTATCATAGTTACAGAAAAATACTGAATGGCTTTTCTGGGAATGTAAATTAGCAACAAACTAGCCGACTAGCTCTAACACAATATTTACTAATGATTTGCTCCCAAAAAGTGAGCTGTTCCCTGAGAAGATGTGTTCCTATCTCTTCATTTGCAGTGATGTGTTCAACTTTCCAGAACTGCTAAAGTATTGTTTCCTTGGTATTCCGTAAGTTGTGATGATTTTGAAATGCAGTACCTAATTTTTGAAGCAGTTTGCATTATTACAGGTAGGTGATTAAGATTCAGCCAAGTGCAGTTCGATGTAAGGTGTATGGAAAATTTTAAAATGTCTTCATTTAAGGCTTTGTAATAGTGTAAAAAGTTACACTTTTTTTTTTTTTTTTTTTTTACTATGAGCATTTTTTAATTTAGTTTTTTTTTGTGTGTGTGTGATAGAAGCATCAGTGGGAGCAACGTATTGCACATCATGGAATGCTGTGATCAGTCAGGTTTCCTTAATGTGATTTTGCCCTCTTAAAAGTGGATTCTTAGAGTGATATTTAGGTCTGTGGTTCCCTCCCTCCCCTTCTCTATGCTGTGGTTTTTTTTACTTATATGGTTGGAAGTAGTAGCACATAAACCCAATAATGAATGCAATTACTTTTTCCTGGCGATAATAGGGGACTGAACAAAATACTTCAGGACTCAAACAGAAGATTGAAGCATTTCAAACGTTACATTTGGAAGCGTGAACAGAACATATTCAGTAACTTCTTTGTATAAGGACCTCAATAAATTGGAGCAAGTTCAGCGCAGAGCCACCAGGGTTGTCAGGGCTGAGGGACTGGACCACTTGCACTATGAGGAGAGACTGAGGGAACTAGCCTGGGGAAAAGAAGGCCTTGTGAGGACCTAGCAGCAGCCCCCTAACACCTGCAAGGAGGTTATCAAGAAGACAGAGCCAAGCTATTCCTGGCAGTGCATGGCGTGAGCATAAAAGCAAAGGCATAAACTGAAAGAAGAGAGGTTTGGACTGAATATAAGGAGAAACTTCTTCATCATGAGGAAAGTAAAGCAATGGAACAGATTGCTCAGAGAGGTTGTGTAGTCTCCATCCTTGCAGGTTTTCAAGACCTGATAAAGTTCTGAGCAACGTGGTCTGACCTCAGAAGTGACATTGCTTTGAGCAAGGTTTGGACTAGGGAAGTCCTGAGGTCTCTTCAACTTGAATTATTTTATGATCTTTAATTTATACACAACAACTACTCGTGGCTGTCCTCTGAGAGATTAATCTCCAGTAGCTCTGTAGAGCACTATTTGATCAGAGGGAACCCTTCCGAAAGCAACAGCAGTTATAGCCATGAAATTGAAAGCTGTACTCATATTCCTGAAGAAGAATTGCAGCTTAATCACACAGATATCATATAGTTGGTAACCAGAGTACCATTTCTTCCTTTTCTTCTAGAAGCTACCCTTCTGTTTCAGGAGAAGCATCTTCATCACTTCCTGTATTGCTTGTATTTTAATCCTAACGGGCATGTGAATTTTTCAGATTACAACAAAACTTCATTAAATATAGTGTGGTCTCAAATAGAATTTTTTAAGCTTTTAGAACCACAGAAGATGTGTTAGAATATATCAATAGTGATATTATCAGACCTAATGTTAATATCAAAATGCTTAGYGAATTCATTCAGTAAAAAAATGATATAGTGATAGATGCATCTCTCCTGGAAGACACTAAAATGTGCTTTTGTTGGATGTTTATAAGACACATTGATGATCTTTGTAAGATAGTCAAAGTTGCTGATCATTACAGCTATCCAGCCACAAGACATAATTACGTCCCAAACAAATAAACTTTAAAAGTACTGAGAATGTAAAAGGGTCCAATATTTAAAATGATGAGCACAGTATAAAGAGAAACAATGAGAAACCTAATAATTCCATGTTCTGTTCAGAGCTTGGCTTGTTTGCTGTGTTTTAATGCAAGGAGAATCATGAATTGAGCTTGTCTACACTGTACAGTCATAGGCATAATGGTTAATCTGTCTGTTTCCTTTCTATGCAGCTGTTGAACAGGCAACCTTGCAGAAAGCTTGGCGGCAAACCATGTAGAGCCTTTTCAGGAATGGCTAGTGGTCTGCTAAATCATCCAGCAGTGGCTTGGCATATTCAGACACAGTCGTTCATGGTGGTGGCCATGTCTTAGGCTTCATTTGTTTCTGTTTGCAGATAAACTGCCCAGAGAACAAGTTTAATATCCTTTGCCTGTGCTTCAGAGTAAACTGTACATACATACCTCCTAATGAAGATGCCCAAACAGTATGTGTGGAATTCACCTCTCCTAACTTAATCTGTGTAAAATTCTGATGTCTAGTAATTGCCTATATTTCCTTTGTAGTCAGTAGAGGAAGAATACAGAAATTTGTCCTAAAAAAGCTGTATAGACTGTATTACTGAAGACATGTTTATAGGGAGTCTAGATGATTGGCTGGCCAATTTTAAATGGCTGAACTTAGATGAAATGGTTAGTTTCTGATGTATGTGGGTTTTGCACATACAGATCCCCCCACAGTTTTTATTTTATTGTTCTTTGACTTTTGATGGTGTGTTTACAGTTGAATCTGCCTTCCCTGTAGCTCTAAGGAGGTATGTATTCTTTAATATGGACTATATTATTTTGGTGTCCTATCTTGAATCAGTGACTACATACTCCCCAAGGTGATGACATATTTTGATAAATTAACTAAAAATGCGCTAACAACAGTAGAAGCTGTAAGTAAATAAGATTACTTGTTTTGTGTTTCCCTAAAACACAAGAATATTGTTGCTTTCAAGGCTGGTCCTAGAATGTCAGTTGTCAGTACTGTCTCAATTTTTCCAGCAGTGTGTTCTGTTTTAATTGTTGTGGACTCTTGCAGATTTTACCACCTGAAGGAACTTCTKAACAATTAATTAATCTGGTTGGATGGGACTTAGGTAGCAAGGTTAATAACTGTATGAGAAACTATAGCACTCTACTTTGTTCCTGATGACATTTAGTGAAGACTCTCACTCCTGTCCAAACCAATCTATGCATATTTTGTAGAGCCCCGATGAAATTATCTCTTTGCATGTTGCACTCTGTAAACCCAAACAGTTTAGTTCTTGCTAGAGATGGAGAGAGGGAGGAAGGAGTTTTAAACTCTTTAAATAGATATAGCAGTTCCGTATGTCAGAAAAGTAGACAAAGCTCCAGGTCTTTTCTTTTGATAAAATCCTAATTGTGTGAAGTACTAAAAATGTTCATGAGGTTCCATAACATTTTCAGATTAGCCAGAGGCTGCACTGCAGAAGATAGTAAGGCAAATCTCCACGGGCCAATTTATTATGATGCTATTCATTCAATATTTCTTCTCCTCATTATCTGGACTACAGCAAGAATCCAAGGGTTGTTTAAAAAAAAAAAAAAAAAAAAAAAGGAAACAA
Organism: Oceanodroma leucorhoa; assembly: GCA_030449065.1. NCBI lineage: Eukaryota > Metazoa > Chordata > Aves > Procellariiformes > Oceanodroma > Oceanodroma leucorhoa. Next base: position 16,464,941 of record JASVER010000001.1, read on the forward strand.
CAAATACACTTCAGTACTACTCCAACAATTCATGTGACCTAGAGGTCTCTAACTAACAAGATAGTATTATTTGCATATGTCTGCTTATGTCTTATTCCAGTGGAGTAGTGCCCTGTGGGAAGACAAACTAGGGGAGAAAAAAATTTTTGCGTGTAAGTATGAGCCATCAAATAGGCCAAGATCAGATAATGAGGCCTTCAACAGCCAGTAATGGAATAACATTAAGTCTTKTGAGTTGACTAAGCAATTGGATGTGCTAATGGAGGTACCATGCTGGGAAAGCATACATCTTAGTTGGCATTTCTTATGAGGGGGTGATTGCACGTTATGGTATGAATAGCTACGCTAAATGCATGGAAATTTTCTGCCAGAAAATTAAGGCCCCCTCTACCAGATAATGGCTCACTGGAGGAATGTAGTAGTGGTGAAGTAAAATCTGAAAACAGATGATTTCCTATTTAATAGTCCATTGATTTTCCTCCTAGAATCATTGCCTTCACCATGATGGCTGTGGTCTTTATTTTCTTTTCATAATCAAGCTCAAGTTGTTTTGGCATGACTTTGGAAGGTACTTCTTTGTTGTTAGAAAAAGGTTTAATTCATTAAAGTATTATGTTTTTCAGTTCAGGTGTAGTTACTGATTTTGGTTGGATTTTCACTAGTGTGCCTGAGTAGATATYGCATAATACACAAAATTGTTTTATTCAGTTTTGCCATCCATAAATGCCACCATGTCTTCAGTATAAATTTCAGTATCTTCTGGTATCCATTTGTGTCTCCAAACATTTAATATTTCCTGAATAGTTCTAATATATGGCTCTCTATAAAGGTCTTCGTAAATTTTTTTTGTGATTAATTATTAAGCTTAATAAGGATAAATACATTAATGTTGCTTTTGACACCTGTTAAAAATTATTAGTGTTTACAGTGTACTGTGAGCAGATATATTATTTCCAAAAATGAAAAAAAACCTCCAACTGATTAAGGGGTTTTTCTTTGCAGTGCTAACTGTCCTCCTCACTCTTCTGCTGATATTTCTGACCAGACAAATAGCTTTCCTATTTTTCTCTCAACCACAATAGCAAAAGCCCTACTTCTCTAGAATCTGCTATTCTGCAAAAATTTTCCATTCTATCATTCTGTAAAAGATAGGGAAAGACATAAATAATCTGTAGGTATCAAACAATACAGAAAAGTAGATGTCCAGAGTGACTGGAGTAGATTATCTCTACCCATTGTACACCATGCTAAAATTACTGCCCTGGTTTCTTTACAAAACCTACCCATGAATCGCTAACTGAAATTTTAGGGCAAAATCAGAATGATATTCCTTAATTGACAATGTAGGGAAAATTATGATTAAGAATCTGTAGTTTTTAGAAATATGTGTGGCAAGGGAGGGCTTGTATCTAGAGCAACAAAAAAGGTAAATCATGAGACTTTAATAAACATAAATCTATAGAATCATAGAATCATCAAATGGTTTGGGTAGGAAGGGACCTTCAAGACTCACCTAGTCCAACCCTGCTGCCATAGGCAGAGACATCTTTCAGTAGACCAGGTTGCTCATAGGGCCGTCCAACCTGACCTTGAACACTTCCAATGATGCGGCATCCAGAACTCCCCTGGGCAACCTGTTTCAGTGTCTCACCACCCTCATCGCAAAGAATTTCTTCCTTATACCCAGTCTAAATCATTCAGTTGTCTTAAAATCTGATGTGAGAAACCTCCTTTCTAAAAATTAAACATCCACAAGTATACTAAATTCTAAAGTCTAACCAAATTTTGTTATAGAATCATAGAATCATTTAGGTTGGAAAAGACCTTTAAGATCACCGAGTCGAACCGTTAACGTAACATAGTTAGGACCTAGCATAGTCCACCCCTAAAGCATGTCCCTAAGCGCCACATCTACACTTCTTTTAAGTACCTCCAGGGATGGTGACTCCACCACTTCCCTTGGCAGCCTGTTCCAATGCTTGACAACCCTTTTGATGAAGAAATTATTTATATGTATATAATGTGTCCTATGTAAACATTTGAGTGGAAAGGGTTGTAAAGTACAAAGTACTTTCAGAAATGTGAGATGTGTACCCCTTTGTGGTCCATACAGTTTCAATTCTGGTACCTGGGTGTGCCAGGTACATTTCCTTCTGGTGCCTGCAGAACTGTAAATCAAGAAGTAGCAGGTGCACCGCTCCTTTTTTGACTGTGAATTTCTCACTAAAATGAAACTACTGCAGAGCATAGGACTATATTATAGAATAAGAGAAAGTGTAATCTGCATAAGTTCCTTTTGATTTTTAGTGCTTCCTTTGGGATGTTTCTCTATCTCGGATTTGTAAACTCACTAAAATAATTATCTTCTTTAATAGCTTTATTAATTTTGTCCTGCCCTCTCTCTCTAATACGTTTCTTACGCCAATATTTAATTCTAGTTTTAGGCTATACTGACTTTAAAAAATGCAATTTGAATAGTTGGAGTAGGTCTTTGAGCAGTATCATGTGTGCTGAGCTAGTAATATCTGTCTCTTTGACAGTGTTGATTCAATGATTTCTTGCAGCACTAAAGGTAGTAGAGGTGAACTGTTTTCACAAAGAAAAATGTTCAGTAGGCAATAGACTTCTTACTAGAAGTAAATCTTCAATTACATTACTGCTGGCTTTATGACCACAGTCTTAGCTTTTGGTTGTTGTGAAAGCTACTTTGGAGAAATTGGAATAATTTGGGGAGACCTGATTAGTAGATAAACTATTTATATGTCTATCCGATACATATAAACAATATGCAGAGAAGTAAAATAATTTGTACTTAAATGACCATAAAGCAACAATCATTCATGGAACTCTAATGGGTATCAATTAAATACCTGTTAGCGTGGATCCAGGATGCAGAAATGAAAGTTATGTTTTCACAATGGCTTGATGAAACTTATGAAAAATTCCCAAATAAAGAATTAATGAGTGAATTTACTATTTAAGCTACTTTATTTGAAAATGTATCTTCCTTTTGTTGGGATTACTGATTTAGTTTCTCTTAGGCATTATGATTGTTTATTGATTTTTTTAAATAAGATGATCATGAAACTGAGGTGATCTGTTCTCTTTTCTACACACCGGTATTTCAGAAAATRGCTAGAATACTGGTAGATTTAATTTCTAAGCATTCACTTAGTACTGTGTTGCATGAACCTAGCTTCATACACTTAAGCAAAGGAATTAACGATAAAACCACTCTGGTATAGAACGTATACTGTTCCTTCTTGGAGAGTTGAACTTCACCATGTTTTTGCATTTAAACACTTACATTGCTAATAATTGCTTTGGCTTTTCTTCAGATTCCTGTTCTCTACAAACAAAAGGGAATTGTTAAAAAAGGCAGATGTTTCTCATGAGATAAAGAGAAGATAAAAGCATAAACCAGACTAAGAGTTAACTTTACGCTCTCTGCTGGTCGATTGGCAGCTAGGAGTGACAGAATTCTGTTGTAGGCATTTCCTATCGTGTGTTGCCCGCTTCGCAATGTTGCATTGACTGCCACAGGAAATATGCCTATGGATGTTAATAGATCACCAGAGATGATCCGAGTTTTCACCAGGATCACCAGTCGTTGAAATAAGTTTCTAATGCCTCAGTGATTCCCTTTCATGAGACAGGAAATCCATATATAGGTATTAATAATAATAGGAATAAAGCCCCAAATAATTTCACCTCAAAGAAGTCTGATAAAGAACTTTTTTAATGAAGCATTAAAACACATTCTCACTGAGGAATTATTTTCTTCTTACTGGGGATATTTTAGGTAAAATAAAAGCGTGCACTATTAAAAATACTTGGAAAGCATATGAAAGTATTTTAATCATCTTGGGGAAGAAGATGCTTTCTGTAATTAAAATACCAACAGAAAAGAATCCCTATAACCTTGTCCATCCTGAAACTGAAAACACAGAATAACATTTGTAAATGTTTATTATACTGAAAGCTGATTATGTTTGATGACCATATTGAGCTTACATAATTCTTGGTGGAAGTTCAAACAGGGAATTGCCCACAGTGGTAAAAGCGTTGACTAGTGTGTATTTGTCACTATACATATTCACAGCTTGAATTCTGCATGAACTGAACTTTCTTTGCCCTACAGCAAGTTTTAGATTTTATGAACCATTGTACTTCTGGCAATATATAAACGTTCTTCTGAATTCCAAAAATAACATAGAAAATTGCTGTATTTCTTATGTTCTGCTTAGACCATTATGAGTTGGCACTGAAATAACACAATGGATATACTGTTTTTGCTGCCAGTAGTGTGAACCTGACTGCTTGATTGATTCTACTTTCATTCCATTGTTACAATAATATAAGTAGTACCTTGAGCACGAGCAGTAAGGAAGCCTTGTTTCCTATGGATTTGTGTCTCCTAAGTCATTAAGTGGTGTGTGAGACAGTAACAGTTGTCACTGAATTTTTTAAATACAGTTAGGGCGCCTCTCCTGTGCGAATTCTCAGCAAGTCAAGACTGATGAGACAGCCGTTTCCTCAGTGAGGTATTCAGCCAGGCTTCTCTTCTTTGCCTCTTTTCATCTAGGACTTTCATACTTGTGAAACCTCTATCCTAGTATCACATCTGGGAAAATGTGAGGCCCCCTTTTCTAACACATTCCCCTCCACTGCTGTTGTACTTTCTCTCTTCAACCTACCTCTTATGGCTGATAACATAAGAGCTGGCTAAGAGTGTTCATCCATATTTTCTCTTTTTTATTCTTTTTTTTTGTATGTATAACTATCATACTATAGTTTCAGTCCTTGGCAAATTTGCTGTAACTGATAGTAATGGTGCTGTAATTGTTTATCTATGATACAAATATTGTGGAATAATGAGTTTCTTACAGGCTATTAACCACTGGAGATATGTATTTAAAATTTCAGAACATTTAGAAATAAGAGTTAAACACCATTTCTGTACACAGAAATAAACTCCATACTCTCTATTACTGTTTATTGCTTAATTTATAATATTTCATATAGCAGTTAATGGTCAGAAGGACCATGCCTCACTTTAAAATTTGTGTTTTGTTTGTTAATGAAAATACCACCAACCTCCCCAGAACCCAAACATACAAAAATTAATTTTTCTACTTGATTTATTTGACTTACTGTTTAATCCCCACTGATTATGAAACTGTTTTCTTCAATATTCGTAACACGTGCCATCCAGCTCCCTTGCTTGCTGTGAACTTGTAACCCCCTTCAATATGTGACTGATGAATACAAAATTGAATTACAGAGCACAAGAAAGGTGGTATGAACATGACTATACAGATATGATCTATAGGTGCAGTCTCAAAAATATGTCAGAAACTGGTGTTTCCATAAACTGACTTTGAATAGGACTGTACTGCTTTTAGGCATGCCATGATTTGAAGAAACCTGCCTTTGCAGGATCAGATTTGTTATGTTCAGAGAGGAACAGTGTATACGTATAACCTCACAATCATTTGATCACTAAATTAATGACTTTGTCCTGAAGAATCTGGCAATGGCTGAAACCAGAGAGGAGAGGAGTAAAGGTTGGCAAATTGGCAGAATAACACCAATTTGAAGCATACGCATTTTAAAATGTGCTTTAACAAAAATTTGAAACCCAATGATGATTACTTGTAGGAATTCGTTTATATGTTAAATATGTATTAGAATTTGGGACCATTTTTGTAAGATTAAGTTGTATGTATATTTTTAGTTTTTACCCTATATTTCTGGGGAACATACTTTTAAAAATCAGAATTGATATTTGACAGAAGAACTTGAACAAACAAACTTAAAGAATGGTGGATTTCCAAATGTGATAATAAAATATCGAGACCTGACAAAACTAGAATTGGATGTTGTAGTTTTTAAGATTTTTTTCTGAAATCAGTTCTGTATAACTCTGGTTACTGTGTACTAGAATGTGGCTTATGGCTGTGTATAAGGTCTAGACATTTACTTGGTTGTTTAGGCACAAATCTGCCAATATGTCAACCACCTCTGAACTTTAAATGATCTTTTCTTTGTAGACGTTTATAAAACTCTCTGTGATTGTCTTTCGTTTGTGCTATAGGCTGCGAAACTGAACCACTAGTTAATTTATGAGTTTTCAGAAGATTTTTTAAAATTATTTTTGCCACAGCCATAAATAAAATGTTATTTAAATATAATTTTACCTGGGAGAGATGGGAAACAAGAAGAAGAAAAGAGTGTTTGGCTGGTGTTTTTATGACAGTACAGATGGATTTTAGTGTAGAATATGTATTATTAGTATGTGGAATTTTCATTTGTTTAGTTTATTATAAACATTAAATTAGAAATTGCTAATAGAAGTCAGCTATCCCCTATAGACACAACCCCCCTTAAGACAGTGTGCAAAGCTGTTATTCAAAACTATGAATAATTATGTCTAGATGTAAAGTGGATATTTAACAGAATCATAGAATGAGTTTCTTTAGTAGACTGGTAGGTTTTGTTTGTAGATTTGAGCTTTGAAAAATTAAATAGACAGCTGAAGCTATGCACCTGGCAGTATCCTTTTCAAAAGGATAAAGTTTTAATTTCATGCATTCCTATGGCATATCTTTGGATCTAGTCTAAAACGTTGTCTGCCTTGTTTCAGCAAAGAATATTAAAACTCCCTCCGTGGGACCAGAGTTCTGTATGATTAAATAATTTACCTTTTTCAATGCATTTTTAGATAGCTATCTGGTACAGATGTACATACATTTTAAATGTATTTTTAGATAGCTATCTGGTACAGATGTACATACATTTTAAATGCTAAATACTGTTTAGAGAAGAGCAAAAATTACGTTCTTACGTTTGTTCTTACGTTCTTACATTCTGTTCTTACGTTTAACAGTGTAATAATAAGGAATTCCACTACTATATAATCAGGAAAGTTTATCCAATAATTTGAGCACAGTTAAGCCTTGTGTGTCTGGCACATATATAAGGGAAAATTCGAGTCTTTGTTGGGGTTGTACTATTAACAACTTCAGTAAAAAAATAATATAAGCATGTTAAAAACGTATATGGAGTAATATTTTTCCATCTGATATATGAAAAATATATTTAATTAATGTTAGGAAGTAGAAAGCTTTTTACAGACAAAACTGCAATTGGATATTGGAATTTTTTGTTCCATTCTCATTAGGACTAATGAATGCTGGGGGAAAAAAAAAAGAAACCACACACTATCTGTTTAGCTTTTAATTTTTGAGACTATTGTTTTTCTTATTCTGCTTTGATCAGAAGTAACTATTTCACTTTGAGCCATTACAAGAAAAGAATTTCTTTACTAATTACAGTACTTTTCTACTCCATGGACAGATTCAAGAAGTAAGTGTTGTATGCTGAATAACCCCCTATGAAAACAATGTCCAAAGAAGACATTCAGTCCTCATTAAATATAGTTCTGCTTGGCTGCTCTGCACTTTTAATAGGAAATGAAGAACAACTGTGTGAAATACACAGTTGGTTGCTTTGTAGCAGTATGTCAGTGATACTCCAGCAGTTAATGAAAGTAAATGAAAAGGGATAGCTTCTGTAAGTGGTGCTTTATTTTTTATGCTTTAAAAAGAACTAGCTGCATCATGTCCTTATGAATTGGTTGGAGCTGTGTTTTGATAATAAACATGTGGTTCATATGAGCATACAAATAAGGAATAAAGTATGACAGCATAGTGTGTAAACATCCATAATTGCTTGTGTAGACAGCAGGAGAATCACAGGCCATTTATGGTGATGACTGAAGCACCTTCAAATGAAGACAAGAGATTTTTAACTGGTGGAAATTAATAAGAGTACTGAAGGTAATAAATAGTCAATATACAGAAATTATTCTGGCATTTTTGAACAGTAAGTTTAAGGACAACATATAATTATGCAAATGTTCAGTATTTTTAGTGTTTTATGCCCAGCATGGTGTTTTACATTGGCATTTTTATGCCCAGTTAGATTTTGACCTGCAAAGCTCATATTTCCTCCTCATATTTTCTTCCCTCAACTGAAGGAAGGAAAAGGTGAAATTGCAAGACCTGGAAAATGTTAATATTTCTGCCCAGAATCTTCTAATACTAAAAACATTTTCTCTTATGTTGCTTTAGCTTTCATTCGTGTTCCTCTACATTGAACACAGTTGTTCTCAGACAAGAGTAGAACGACTGTATCTCCACTGTTCTTCGGTAGCACTTGGAAACCGAACTTTGCTTTTATGTTTTTAGAAGGCTAGAGTCTAATAACTTAATTTTTTCATCCACACCTAGACGTCTAGTAATTTTTTACCTACTGTGTTATACTCCATCAGGCCTCCCATCTGCAAGTCAAAGGAGGACATAAGTTTTCTCTATATCCTGGGTAAATGGAGGCAAAATTGCCAAAAGGAATGAGTTGCCTGTCTCTTTACAAACAAGTGGCTGAGGCCTTCTTAGGAGGAGAGGTTTCCAGGCTTTAGATAGCTGTGTTATGGAGGTTCCACACTTCCTCAGATATCTAAATCTTTAAAAAGAGTAGCATTTCTTTTTCTCCTGAGCGGTAGCTACTGGCTAGCTCAACTGGAGTGCTGACTAAGATGAATCGTGCTCTGATATGTCTCTGTTTCTGTGCATTGCATACAGAGTTGCGTAAGGCATGTGGATTCTATTTGGAGGCCTGGGTGCCTAAAGTTTCAGTGTAATGATACTGAGTATTAGAATAAATATCTTTTCCCATGGTTTCTAAAATTTTAAAAATTCAGCAAGTTGCTTGGCTCACCTTGAGAGAAGTATTTAAGAGGATCCAATGAATTAGTCATGACTTGTCTATATAATTGAATCTGTTCAATTCAAGAAGTGTAAAAACTCAATTTCAACTTAGTCTAGGAACTGATGAAAATAAAAATGGAGGAAAGCAATTACGTTAAGGAAATCTTACCTAATAACTTGAAGATGATAGTCTGTGTATAAGCTTGGAAGAATTCTTACTTATTTCTTCATGATGCTCTCACTTATTTTGTTAGAACCATTAATGAAATATATTAAAAAAAAATCTGTGAGAGGCAGCAGCTTGTTACAAAAGAACTTATAATATAGTAAAATCACAGTGAATTTTCAGTATACATTCAAAATATACAGAAAACACAGAAGAAATTRTAAGGTATTCACTCTTGAATCCTCACAGTGAATTGCAAAAAGGTGAGCATCACTGAATGAAAGATAAAATCTGAAGCATATCCTGTTTTGCTTTATTTATGATTAGGCCAGGTGAGAGAAGCATTCTGTCTGAGAATGTAGCTATGATTTCTGCACTGAGTTTGAATAGATAAAGTTTAATTCTTTTTTTCTCTTATTCCTGTGAGGCAATGGAAACATTTTGATATATGAAATATTCAGATATATTAAGTGTGTAAGGAAAGAGGTAGTTATACTCACATCTAAAAAGTATTTAGGATCTTTGTTCAAGTTTTAGTGGAAAAAGCTTGCAAAGAGATTTTACAAAGTGAATGTGAGTAGAGAAGTTACAGCATGTACTAAACCCTCTAGAATAACTCTGTTGTCTCCCATCTCTTCAACTTGCTTTCATATCAGCTTGCAACTTTTTTAACACCAAGGCTGTGTGACTAGATATTTGCAGGGTCTAAGAGGCAGTTTCCTTGGAGTTTAGTCCTCAGGTGGGTAGTAGGTGACCTTGGTTTGTGATGTTTAATAGAACTGGATTGCACTTTAAAAAATGGTTCTCTTTTTTGACAACCCTTTATTAGCAGCCGGCAATTAAATGTATTAAGAGCCCTTGTTCACACTCTTTCAGCCACAGAACACTAAGGGATGTATATGTTATAATTACAATTATCCATTCTCCTCATTGTCCTGCTGAGGAATGCAACTGTAATTCTGGCAGCCAGACTACATAGTTGGCTTGCTGTCCTTGGACTGCAGATGTCTAATTGAGGCAACCATTTAGTTTCAAATGGTTCATTAAAGCAGAAGCCGTTTAGCATTGCTAACATGGATCTGCATCCATGATTATGCATTTAATTAGAAAAGTGCAAGCTTTTTTCCTTTGTAATCTGGATTTACAAAATTTCTCCTATGTAATCTGTTTTGGAAGAACTTGCATGGCTTAATTTATTATCTTTTTTTTGCAGTGCTTATTCATTCTGTGTTATTCATCTGTGAACTTGATAAGCTAGGTATAACCACATTGTATGCGTTTGTGTTTCACAAGTGCTGCATGTTTGTCTACTTTATCCAGTTTGGATTTTCCTTAATCTGAAAATCATTTATTCTGCCACTTTATTTGTACCTGTAGCTAAACCAAGTTTAGGTATATAAGCATCTCTGTTGACCTCACCCTGAGAAGCTATAGTAAAGTGGTAAGATTAGCTTAACCCTTCTGATCCTTTCTCATTTCTTTTAGCATTATAGGTAAGAAAAGTCCCCAGTATAAGCAGGAAAGATAATCTCCTTGAGTCCTTTCTTCTTTTCTTGAGCTCTGTAGCTTATTTATTGTCTATTTGCATGTGTGTGTTGATATCACACTTTTTTGCTTAGCATAGCTGGATCCACAGAGTTCCTTCCTTCTCTATATGTTATACATGTGACTCTCTACTTTTATAATACTCAGTGGTTAACTGTTTTTGTATTGTTGAGGTTTCCCCCCCCCCCGCACCTGTCCCTTCTTTTTTCCATTGCAAAGTATGAACTGCCAAATTTTTTTGTTTGGACAGACAAGCACATTTGCACTGCTGGCAGAGATAATGGACTCTCATTCTCTGCCCCCCCCCCCCTCCACCTTTGAGAAATTTTTTTTTCTCTTGCACTTTACCTTTGTGCTTCTTACTCAATCAGTTGTTCCAAAAATCTCTAGCATCTGTGAATCAGTACAGTATCCCTTTCCTGAGACAGTTACCTGTCACATTTAGGTTTCTATGTGATCCTAGTGGCAAGTCCCTTCTAGATAAGGATTATGGAGGTATGCTTAAGTAAACATAAGAAAGAATGTCAAAGGAAACAAGCCTCTATACAGGTGCTCATTTCCAAATATTGCTAAAATTTCTCAGTGTAATGCTGACAATCTGAACTGCTGGCTCCAGAATAAGGGAGAGCTTCTTGCTGTCATACTTTGGGTGGGTGCAAGGAATATGAATGCGTCTACAGCTGATGAGGCAATGTACACTCTAAGGTGGTGTAGTACCTTCTGTCTAACTCCTATTAAAAATGAAAATGTTTATAAGCAAAGGTAGGATGTCTCAATGGGCTTTGCATCTTCRTTTTTAGAAATCTAATTAGCTTCTACTTTTCTTAAGACATATCCTACATCTTTTTGTTTTGCATAGTCTTGAAGTAAATAGGAAAACACAAAGTTTTTGAGGCAAAGAATGTTAGTTTAGCTTCTACTGCTTGAATTACAGTTATAAGCACAAGTGTGGTTTCTGTTCTGCCTGGTCTATTACAATTAATATAAATTGTTTTATTTATTATCCAAGTACTTTAGATAAATGCTAAATGGTACATCTCCTGTTCTCTTTCCCACATCTCACAGTTAAGAGTGGACAGGATTAAGAAAACTAATACTGTGTTCAGCTGCTGCTTGTTCACAGTATTGTCTTTGAAGTATTGCTTGATCTGTTGTTTTTCATTTGTACATCTGAAATCGCCCTCTAAAAGAAGGAACACGTATTTTCAACCCTTTAGAAATGGAGGACCTGCTGCAGTTTACCTAGAGAGCAATTTGCTTAGCAGAGGCAGAAATCCAAATTTGTGGATGTCGTGGTTTAACCCCAGCCAACAACTAAGCCCCACACAGCCGCTCGCTCAGTCCCCCCTGGTGGGATGGTGGAGAGAATCGGAAGAGTAAAAGTGAGAAAACTCGTGGGTTGAGATAAAGACAATTTAATAAGTAAAGCAAAAGCCRYRCACACAAGCAAAGCAAAACAAGGAATTCATTCACTACTTCCCATCGGCAGACAGGTGTTCAGCCGTCTTCAGGAAAGCAGGGCTTTCCTTTCACGCATAACAGTTGCTTGGGAAGACAAACGTCCCCCCTTCCTTCTTCTTCCCCCAGCTTTATATGCTGAGCATGACGTCATATGGCCGGGAATATCCCTTTGGTCAGTTGGGGTCAGCTGTCCCAGCCGTGTTCCCTCCCAATTTCTTGTGCACCCTCAGCCCCCTCACTGGTGGGGTGGTGTGAGAGGCAGCAAAGGCCTTGGCTCGGTGTAAGCACTGCTCAGCAGTAACTAAAACATCCCTGTATTATCAACACTGTTTTCAGCACAAATACAAAACATAGCCCCATACTAGATACTATGAAGAAAATTAACTATACCCTAGCCAAAACCAGCACAGTGGATCACCACAGCTGTGAATGATCCTGTCTAACTTTGAAAATGAGTACAGTGTTATCCAATGAAACAGTTTGCTCCCTTGGAACTAACTGTGTGGGTTAGAACTTACTGCAATTATATAATGAAGTTTGATTTATATCACAGAAATTACAGAGTATGGTTTCCATTCAGATTTTAGGTTTTAAAGTTTGAAGTATTTGAAGTTTTTCAAGAGAGTCTAACTCTCAAACTAAGGTATGCGATGTACGCTAAACGTCTAGATTCCCTCCAAAGTCAGGATAACCAGATGAATCACCGTTTCTAATTCATGGCTCTCCTGGTAGTTTTTAGATGGCTAAAGTTAGGTAGATGAAYTCTGTGCCAAATGTTTTATAAGACTGCTTTTTTTGTGATGAATCAGGTTTTCTTAGTTCTGTAAAGATACAATTCACCACGATCAAATGGTTTAAAAGTCAGTACATTTGGAAAATATTCATACACAAAGCCACATGTGTATTATGTACATCCAAATAATAGCTCTGAAATCTTCAGAAATATGTATCTTAAGGAGTGTTCAGTCTTTAAGAGGTTTTTCCATATATTTACTGTGTTCTAAGGATAATTTGGTGGTTCAGTTTTCTTTTTTTCTCTTCTTTTCAAGAATGTAAAACAGCTTGAACAAACAGTCTCCCAGCAGATCTCTTGTGCTAGTCATAAGCAAGAAAAATAGACCAGAGTCTCAGCATATACTCCCTCCTTTAAGAGCAGTGATTAGATAGTCTCTCAGTTAGTTTGCCTCTTGAAAGATACTTTCACTTCATATTTTTTGCCTAATGTTAATCCTTTAAGAAAAAAGAGCAGTGCACAGCTGTCAGTTTTAGTGAGTTGAATTTGTTTGAGCAGGATAACAGTTCCCAGAGGAATGTGAGCATGTGGTAGAGTACTTTACAATCTTGCTTTGCGTCTCAGAGAGCTTCCTTGACTTGGCCTTGCTGCTGCTGTTTATTTCCCTGAGGAATGTCTGCAAGAGGAACTGTATTTGTCTCTGAAGTACAGAACTGCTTCCTGGGTTTATTTTTCTCACCTTTTATTTTTCAAACAAAAGTCTACTTTCTAAACTCTTTCTGTTGTGTTCATACTATACACTGCTGAGTGGATTGTGGCAGGTATGGTGGCTTTCTCAGAATTTTAATATATAGCTAGTTAGGCAGATATAGTTTATGCAAGGAGAATCCAGTGATGATATTTTACCAGTATTCCAATCTGATAATTTTGTTTGGATTTTAACAAACTGAAATAATGTTAAATGGTCATTTTGTTTACTTTGTAAAGAAAAATTAATTGATTGCACTTGCTTCTGAAATTTAACCTAAATGTATTTAAGTTGCATTTAGTTAGAGAAAGTAATGACTGGCCTCACTCTAGAGGCATTTTTTACTATATCCAGGGGAAGATAATGGAGAAAAGCATTTTGTGATGAAGGGGTGCACATGGAAATACTATCCAAGGTCAAAACTAAGAATGTTGATGGAAAACATATAAAAGTGGCTGCTCTGTCTAGGGCAGCCACTCTTTTCAAGATTGCCCTGCAAGTAGGAACAGGCTAATGAGAGATATTCTATATCCCTATAATGTTTCTCTAATTTCTCTTCAGCAATATTTTATCTTTTCTGACATTGGTTGATGCAGCAAACACTACCCCTTGTACAGTGGCATTAAAATGAAACGTGGTTTTGCCTTGTTTCTGATGCACTGGCATCTTATGGACTTACATTCTTGTTATAAAACTAAGTAACTTCATGATTATCCCATGTCATGTTAAATGAAAGTGATCATATATAGCTGCTTTATTATTAGTTACAAATAAAATGTCGCCTCTGGCAGTGGAGCTATGGCAGAAGAGGTTTTTAAACCACTCTAGAATGTATGTAGATTTTAATCAGTCTTCATTAGTGTACTTGTCAATTTATTTACTACAGATTGTTTTTTTTTTCCTCTCCTTTTCCTGAAAAGGTGGAAGTGGCATAAATCAGATTACAAGGTTATACATATCATTGAAATGAATCCATCTGATCTTTCAAGCACCAGTTATACAATTTTGCAGCTATTCATATTTTTTCTTGAGCATTTTTTAATGGCAAATTCCTCTTTCTTAAAGGGACACTTTCCTTATGCCTGAGTATCCCTAATACAGGTAGCTCTATACACAGAACAAGTTGCAATTCCATTTTTTCTTTTGGTTCAAAGTAATCTTTTTTTACCTCATTGTCATCTCTTTTTAGATAGAAATACAAATGTTCTTCTAAGAGAAAAAATGGATTTATGTCTGTTTGAGTTCCATTTCCTGAATCCCAGGCTCTTGTTGGGGACCCTGAGAGCAGTCAGCTCACCGATTTACGATGTAGGGATGAACAGGGTTAACAATTTTCTCCCAGAATGGGAAGCAAGATTTCTTATGTATAAGATGCATTATTATCCTAGGGTACCTAGACTAAACTTTTTCTCCTGTACTTCTGTTAAGAGCTTGTCTTTTACAAATTTTTAAGTCTTCTTACTGAAAGATTTGCATAGTGTCTTGTTTCTTTCTAGTATTTAACATAGTGGAAATGTGACACGGCACTGCAGGGCCTAATGCATTATCATTTTGGGTGTTAATGATGTCCATCAATCCAAGATTTGTATTTATTTTTAAAATGTAATATAAGTTCATGATTTCCACTACTGTTTTCTGGTTCTCTGACTTCCATTTTCTGTCTTTGTGTTTCTCTGGTAACTTATAGCAGGCTTGTGGCTGTGATATCCTACTGCCTATTGATTTAAGGACTCTTTAATTGAAAACTATTCAGCAAACACGGTTTTCAATTTACTGTTTTGCCCAAGTATGTTTAGGTGCCAGGGGCTCATTTGCAGCAGTTGATGGTTAAAGATTTAAAAGTAAAGCTGCAAGTCATCTAGGTATACTTCAGTGATATGCAGGGTTTTCACCAAGGACTTGTCATACATCTTACATAGCCTGCAGGCTAAAAGTGTGTGTCTGTGCATTTGTGTCTGCATGTGTAACCACAGGAAAGGAAAAGGCAAAGAATCAATGATATCAAAATTAATTAGAATCAGGAAGACTTTCCCTCTGCTGACAGGATATTTAGGATGAAAATAATTAAATGAGCTATTGTGGCAAATGCAATATCGATTGCTCACCAAGAGCAACTCCTTGAAGACTTAGATGAAGATTGATAACTGTTTTTTAACAGTTAGAGCCAAAGGCAACCATTCCCATCTCCAGTTTGTGTGCATGTGTGCAGTCTGACAAATGCTTTTCAACCCAACCCTCTATTGATGACTACAAAAAGCTATCATCTACCATAAATAAATGGCATATACATGCTGCTTCTTCCCTCTTCGTAACTGTATAGTTGAAAATGTTTCATTTAAGATTTTTCAKCTCCTCATACTTTAAAAGTAGTAGCTGACATCCTTTTGGGGCAGAAAGATTTTGTTTATTTGTTTGTTTCAGGTCAGAGGTGGATTTTTTCTTTCTTTGAGTAAACAGGGTCAGGAATTGCACCTTGGAATTAGAGATGAAGTGAAGATAAGGTTCATATTTTCAGAATAATAATGAAAAGGAATAAAATTGAAGATGGCACCAGATTTTCTCAACTGATCACTGGAATTTAGCTACAATACGGCTACAATAGCAAGTGAAGAGGCCCAGTTCTACATCACCTAGAAAGTAAGCGGTTCTTTGCAAAACATAATAAGAAGTGATGAGAACTGAGAAGTGCTTAACAAGCACTTCCTACCTATGCTTTGGCAGTCTTGTCCTGCTAATGGCTCTGGCATCAAATTTAGCTGTTCCTGTATCAACGTTTGTGGTGAGCTAGAGCTCTGTGAGGTGAGATTCTTCAGTATGTATGGATAGGCTGGTTCTTTTCAGATCCTTCAAGATAAAAGGCTCACACAGAAATAATTCTCTGCAGAAATAATTCTCTTCCATCTTTTTCCTTCTGATGAGTCTGCAAATAGTTCTACCTTTTTGGAACTTAAAGGCTTCTTGTGATTTTTATAATGGGATAATTTTTTTGTTCCATTTTTAATTAAATATTAGATAAGAATTTGTAAAGAAATCAACTGCTAAGAAATTTGAGAGACTGAAGTATCTACCTTTTGAGCTTTAGATTACTCAGACCTTCCCTGTTTTGTTAAAATATGAGATGAAGTAGATAATCATGTTAAAATGGAGAAACTGCTGTCTTGTAGACCTCATTTGTATGCTGCTTGCTGCCTTGAACCATTTATGTCCATTCAGAAAATGTTTTCCTAAACAACCATGACATTGCCTGCACACCGTGATGTGTGAAAATTTCTCCATCAAGGGCAGAAGTTAACACCATGGATTAACGATTTCAGGAGAAACAATTTTTCTTCTATGAATGTGTATCATTCCACTGTCCATGAAAGTTTGGCTAGGAAATAATAGATGAAGAAAATGATAAATTGTTAACCTGATTGAATTTACTTCTGTTCAGGATTTTTTGCAAAACAATCAGTTTCATTAAGACCATAACATTAGGCATCTAGATTAAATATGATCCTTTGTGATTTTAATTTCATGGCACTATATTTTGAGTTTGTTCAATTTCTGGGGGGCATACAAATATTATATTTTTTTACTGTAATTTTTCCACACCTGATCAATAATCACTTCCACTTAGTTTTAGAGACAGGACTGGTGTACTCCTTTATATTAATAAGAGAGACTTCCAAATATAGACTTCTTTCAATTTTTTAGACTTTTGTCATACTGTAGACACACAGCTGAATAGTTTCTGAACAGATGCATCTCTTGGGATAAACATTTTGAGAAAATTTCAGCTAAATCAGATTAACTAGTTCTGGGTAGAGAAGTAGGGCAGAAATGTTACGTTTCCAACATTAATTTTTTTTTTTTTTTTTGTGACCTTTCCCTAGAAAAGTGCAAGCATTCCCTGTTAAAGTAGAAGTTTGGAATTTTGTGGAGAGCATCGATGAATTTCATGTTGCCTCCACAAGCTAGAAGCTTTTTACTGCATCTGATACAAATGCACTTCAATAATCCTCATGGAGGATTTTGATCTGTCCTAGCTGTACTGGAATTCATAAATATATATCTGTGGGATCCCGTAGAAAATACACTGTGTGGTTATATAAATTAAAACTTGCATGTGCACAAGAGAGGTAAAGCTTACATCCTTGCAGCCATTATTTTCTATGTGGTAAACACTGATTTTGTAAAGATTTTTCTTGGGTTTTTTTTTACATATATCTACATGTATTACAAAAACGTGTAGGGCATGTTTTATTTGTAGGTATTTTCCCATAGAAATGTCTGCATGCCCTACTATGGTTATAGTACGTATAACTGACAGAACAAATTATTTCCTTATAACTATCCAAAGCACCAGTTACACTTAATACCTTCAAAGAAATTTTTAAATTTCTTTAAAATATCAACATACAGTATAGAGCCATAAATTATAAAAGTATCTTCATAAACTCTTAGCAAAATCCATCTTTTGATAATATTTAGATTTAGTTTTCCATTTTTAAGTTGTCCCTTGATAAAACCCCTCTTATCACACTATTTGGCAGTCTTTGGAAGAAGAAGCCAAGAGGTAATAAAAACCTAAGGGAGTGTGCCTATTGCCTTGTAAAGAAAACTGACATTGCTTTGAATTCTGCTGTACCTACATTCTGTTTTTTTTCAGTACAATCTGATTAATATGGTGCTTCTTTGGGCTAATTTAGACAAGTAAGGGCATATAAGACTGGTTTAATACAAGTGAGGATGCCTCTAAAGGAAAGTGCATTGTGTAGTGCTGAGATAGCTAAACTGAGAAACAACTCCAGGATTAGAATGCACAGAAATGAGCTGAGTGATAGCAGCAAACTGAAAACTTGTACACTTTAAACTATTAACACTAATTTTTGATCATATTTTCTTCGAAGATATAAGAAAGAATTCTGTGACATTTTCTTACAGGTGCAGATGAATATTTGCAGTTTTATGCTCTTTATAGAAACGGAATTATGTGAATGATCCTCTTTCTGTTCTCTCTTAGAACTCTCAGAAACTGTACAAAGTGTGAAAGAAATAATTGATGAGGTTTATCACATTTGTACCTATTTATTTTTCCTTCTAGTTTATCKGTCAAAGGCGATTTGGCTAGTAGAGCTGTTTGTGACTATGAATGAGAAAACTAGAAAACCTCGTGTTACTGACGTTAAAGCAGAATGTACTTGTATATTTCCTCTATTTTCTTCCTCTCCTCTCTTCTTTTCTCCCTATGCAGTCTGCAATTTCAGATATGGAGAACCTTCTGAAATGTGAAATTAACATCTCTAAAAATAAAATGAATGGTATGAAAATTATGTTTTTAAATCTTGCTAAAGCATAGTTAAGAGGTATTTGTACACTTCAGGAAAAATCAATCCTCACCAGATTAGTCAAAGATATGCAAAAAATTAGTTAAAACTTCTGCCTTAGCTTGGAGGCATTTTTATTTTTAAATGTAGATTTAGATGTAGTGCAGAAATTTGACTGTTACCCTGATGGATGGAGTCCTGATGGAGTATTGAAAAAGATGGGATTATATTAAGTTTTCAATTCCTATTTTTAGTTTAGTAATTGTGATAATTATATACTATCGGTTGGCTTTATGATATAAATATCCTTTTGAAAGTGAACTATGTTTAGAGAGAGAAAGTTCCAAAATTTTGGGAAAGGATCACTGGGTGAATTTGGACTTTGTATATTGCTACAAATTTTGTTGCATGTACCAAAATTCATATATACATCCAAAAAAATCTGATCATTATGAAGACTGTGGTTGTTTCTTATATTGACTAAACCAGCAACTATGTCTAACATGATAGCAAAATTATTTTGAGTTATTCTTATTAGTAAGGTTGTATTTCTTCAAAAGAACTGAATTACTACAGTAATGAATTCTAAGTTTTGAAAATTTCATATACATGAAAAACAGCCATATAATTTTTCTTTATCCTTACTATGTTTATCTGTCTATCCTTACTTTCTTTATACTTTGAACTTCTGTGCACTTTGCTATTTAAAGATTTCAAAGTACCTAAAACTTCATTTAAGCTTTCAATGTCAAGGTACCTCTCAGCATTAGCCATTGAGGTTCCCATCAAAAGTATTCAGCTTTTTCTGAAACATCACAATTTGAAGCTGTACTTAAATCAGGTAAATTTTTGTGGGCTAATATATTAGAATAAGAGACAGTCTAAGGTAGTTGTTTTTATGAGGGCATTTTTAGAAGACATCCTGGAAAAGCAGTGTCACAAATCAGAACACAGCTTTTCAACCACTGAATAATTAACTTAGTATAAGCAGATTTTATTCAAAACAAAATGTGTCTAATCAAATATGTCTGAGTGTATTTAATTCTGTGTCTACTCTGATGGTGAATCTGGAGTCAATTATGAGAATTGGATTATTAGAACTAGCATCATAACATGGTAAAAAGTTTATTCTGAAAGCAAACCCCAATTAATGGAAAACTTCACTGAAACAAACAGCAATTATACAGTGAAATGCAGTTGGTGGAGGCACAATTGCAAAGAATAGAAAATGTAATGTTAAAAGGTCACTTTGCTTTTCTGTAATCTGTCTAGGCTATGATCTGCATATAATGCACAAGTTGATTAAAGATTATACAAAAATGACAAAAAACAATGAAGAATCTAAAAATGGATATGCTTCCAAAACTAAAAAACAACCCCAAACCATAAAATATCTACTTTTTAAATCTAAACAAAAGAATGATTTTCTAAATCACAGGCCAGTGGTCTTTTTAAATACCTTTTCCTTTGGGTATTACTGATTTTAAAGAGGTGTTAATCCAAAGGCAAAAAAAAAATTACTTATTTAAAACAGAAACATAGGACATAACTTAATAAAGGAATTACAGAACACTGATGTAAAGCAGAATTCTGCTTTGAAACAAACATATACTCCTTTATGGGCTAGTTATGTTCTACGTTGCTTAACAATTTGTTTTCTCCTGCAAACTTGAACTTTGCCAGGCTGCACATGTAATAATTTTTTTTTGTTGGGGATATTAAAATCTGTGTCATTAGTTCTTTCTAAGAGGAGAGAAATGTAAATGGAGCTTGGTGAAAGCAGGAGAAGGCAATTTATTATGAAGGCTCAGAACTGTTTTGTCTCTGCATTTCAAAGTCATCAATATACATTTATTTTTGTCATTTTATTAAAAATTTGAAAGTGTGAAAGCTCTGAAATCTTCAAACGTGAAAATTTTACAGGATACAAAAATAGAAGATGTAGAGATTCATTCTTTAGAATGCTTTTTTTCTCAGTTTTTGATCAGATTTGCATTTAATTTCTGCATTACTCTAACTTTATGCCTCTCTAGTTTGCGTTGTCAGGTGTACTTTCTTGCTGCAGGTGGGTACAAAGGTGTTCAATGTGTATGCTGAGTAGGATCTTTCTGTAATTACTCATGAATTTCTCATGCAGAGGGACTTATGATGTGGTGTGATAAGTCTTGAATACTGAGCTAATATAATAGTAGCAGGCAGCTTTTTATTATGGATGTGGTTGATGGAGTTACAGTGATCACAATTATATTGATTTTTGAGCAGGAGAACAGATGAAAGGAAATAGACTACCAAAGACCAAATAATGACCCATTGTTCCTGGTAATTAGGTTTTTGCTATCTGTTCTTAAGGTATATGAATGAGCGTGATTGGGTTTTTTATTGCAAAAAATATTATAGCACATATCATAATTTTGAAAGTTCAGAAGAAAGGTTGAGAAAGTACTTCAGAATAACTTTCACTTGGAAATTTTACATTTGTTTTTAAGGATATATAGAAGTCTAACATCATAACACATATTTCCTAACTGTATATGATAAGCACAATTCTTCAAGTGCTTATGCAGTCAGAGAGCATTTGCTATTGCAAGCAGTATACTGAAAGTCATTTGCTTCTTGGATTAATAGACATGATGGGACATTTACAGGGTTTTATGAAATCACACTTTATGTGGTCTTGTTAGCCAAAAAATAGAAAATGGGAGAAAATAAATTTCTAAAAAATTTCATTATAGAACTATTTTTTTGGTGTTTATTTTCTTCATACAGTTAACAGTGTTTACTCCAGACAAATATAGATGACCATATAGGCTGAATTATTTATATTGGGAACTTTTTCCTCTTTCTATGGTTGGAAAGAAGTAAACCTCCCTGAACACTTGTACAGGGTAGTGACAGATAACCTGTCCAATAAATGGTTAATTTAAAAATAAGTGAGAATGAGAATGAGAAGCTGATCAGAAAGTTCAGGAAATCAATCGTAGTTTAACCTTACATCAGAATAGCAAACCTCGTATAGGGGGACTGGCTTTGAAACCAGACTGTCATCCAATCAAATTTAAACATTGAAAAAAAAGATGCATTTCTAAATGTTCTCAGACTCTTTGTACTTATCCCCTTAACTAAAATTTTCCCTCATACTTAAGATTTAAGCTTTTACTCCACAAGAATGACAAGGTGTCCTTGACAGAAAACATAATTCAAAATTTTCCTATGCATTTCAGGGTGTATTCTAAATCTTTAGCCTTTTCTTTGCTAAAATGAAATTCAGATCCTGAATCAAAGGTCAAGCAGGTGAGAGAAATACTGCTGCTGTTCTTATTTCAGAAAAACCTGTGTTAAAGCTACTTGCTAACTACATCTCCTGTGTTAATTGCTAGCAAAATTTCAAGTTGTCTGAAAACTTCACCTTCAGTGAGTTAAAATCAAGATATAATAAGTGGCTACCTGCCTAACTCATTTTCTGATATTTTGCGGTTCTTAGCACCTTAAATGTTCTATCAAATTACATTATTATCTGAGATTGTTTTGTGAGATGAAAAAAGTTCTACCACTTCAAACTTTTATACCAAGAAATATGTATTTATTCTGTCAATAAAAAATGTATATTCTTTCCTATGCAATGACAATGTAATGGCAAGAAATGTGGCAACAGCATCACTATCCTTTGGAGTGCTTTTCCAGTTCTTTTGTTTTCTTGACATTCTTTCTAAATTTTTAATTGTTTCATGTTCCTCTTTGCCATTTCTCTGAGAACTGGAGATCAAATCATGAGGCATTGAGGCAAAAGAGGAAAATCCTTTCTCTTTCTGTGTAAGACAAAATTACACTTTTTCCAAAAAAATTACCTGGCCTCTAAAAGAAGTTCTACTTTTTATAAACTTAAATAAAAATAAATTGTTTGTTAGTTTTAAGGCCTTTTTCAATAATATAAGAAATAAATCATTTGCTTTGTTCGGATGTTAAAACAAGTATTTTGACGATGGGGAAAATAATTTGCATCTGTTTTGTCTCTACTTAAAATCACATACACAACTCTGTAAACAAACATCCTGTTTAAAATTCACTAGGCAAGTAAATGTTCGAAAATAATCTAAGCAGCTATGCCTTAATGTGATGATTATTCAGCTGAAATGCTACCATATTTTTAAAAACAGAGTTTATGCTAACAAGTTCTTCGATTTTTAAAAAAGTTAGGTGAACTTTGTTTATAGCTTGCTGATGCTCATATCTTGTTCCCAGTTGGAATGCATTTTTGGGTGTGAAAACAAAATCTCTACTGTTTGCTTAATTGTACTCCAGGGTGGCGTTGGGAATGTATCAAGAAGTAAGAAAACACCAGTTTTAATAAGCATACAATGCAATTTAACAGTTCATAAAACAGTAAAATTTAATCCCAGGCTGAGAGATTTATTAAATCTCACTCAGCAAAATGGTTTTGTGGGATGTGTTAGCAAGTGAGAATTACGTGAAATGATTTCAGGGGCAATAGGTTTTACTGCTTGAGGAGGGGAGGAACTAGTTTTGCAAGACGTTTCTTCTTAATTTCATTCACTCATTATAATTGCCTTGAGTAGGAGAGCTTTCTGTGACTAGTAGTAGTATGTTGAGTCTCTGGAGTTTGTGTGAATGCTACTACATTTGTCAGGCATCATCGAACTGAAATATCTTCTGTTGGTGGTCTTGTGCAGCAGTCCTTTTAATGATTGTTGAGGATTTTTAAATCTAATACAACTTAAGCCTCTATCTGTCTAAGATAAATAAGATAAAATGACTCCTATTAATTTTTTTTGTTTTGTCATTTTTGCATCCATGCTTGTTCTCTGTGCTCTTTAGCTTTCCTTTCTTCCCTGGTTTCTGTTCCCCTCAACGGTTGTTCTCGGTCTTTGTTTTCATAGGTTACAGAAACGATGTTCTTTCAGTCTCTTTACTAATACTTCTGCCAGTTAGACGATTCCTAATTCTGCTTTATTCTTCCAGACAGAAGCTACATCCCTGTGAAATAGTAATGCTGGCTTGTATCACCTGCTTATGTCCTACTTATGTAAAGGTTAACACATGATTCAACTGTCCAAAAAATATTTTTTAAAAGTTAATTTCTTCCAATACCTTTATTCCTGTAGCCTTGTATAACAAGCTCCTTGAAGACACTGCTCAGAGTCCAAGTGTGCCCACAGCTATCTTACTTAATACTACACTAATATCTTTGTTACTATGAACTGCTGGAAGGACTTTTCTTCCATTATTGCTGCCCAAACTGTGTTCAAACTGTAATACCGGATATGGGATACCCAAGAGAATATTTCAGTGAGCTTGGCTAGATTTGTCATATTTTGGGTTGATAAATGCTTTTTTGTTCCCTTATTGCCTTGAAATCATTCTTAGCCTGAGGTAGGTTAAGATAATATAAAGGCATTTATTTGCTTTTATGCTTTCCAGTGCAGCTGGAAATATTTAAGAAAAGATGAGACATATCTGCTCTACTTACGTAAGGTTAACTTGGAAAGGTTTTTCTCTCTGTCTGCCCAGCTGTTTTGCTGTATTGGTTTGCCGTAGACTTTCTTTAACACAGAGCTGCCTGGAATTTCTATATACCTTGTGTCTTGGGTCACATTCATTAGAGAGGACTGTTTCTTGATATGGAATGGCACAGGGCAATTTAGCTTTTACAGGTAATCTCTTGTCTAATTCTTCCTGAATGTCCTGAAGGACCTTTTCTCCTGAATCTAGTTTACAATATGAAGTGTAAACCTCATTATTGAAAGCTGTGTTTCCTCAAGCTGTATATTCATACTGTATAGAATAAAAAAAAAGGGTGGTGGTGGTATGTGTATGATACTTATTATTTACTTTTGAGTGAGGACAGGCATGATGACAATCACTTTGTGGTTGTAAAATGAGTATGGCATGGCATGATTTCCCCTTCTATCTTTCTTTCAAGTACACTGTAAGATGTTGTATGATAATGCAAAACTGTATTTAAAAAAATTTAGTTTCATCTCATAGTGCATAAAGCAGTAGTAAAAAGTAAACTTAAATCTATATTTACTTTGATTTTAAAATTTTTCGGCAATATCTGTATACAGAGAAAGGTAATGTATTCTTGTGCCTCTTACAGATCTGCGTGGTCCCAAATAGTACATATTATTGAACATACTTGTGATATAAATATTTCCTTTGGACTGTTCTTTAGGCTTCATTTATCTTGATGTATATTTGGTTTTGTGATTAGACATAAACCCTTTTATTCTTGTGTCTGTTCAATCTAAACTTCTGACTGTTTCATCTTTGTGGTAAATTCAACCTATTCTATCTTTTGTTATGCATATGACGAGAACCTTGCAGAAGTTCCTAAACATGAACATTCTTCCCTTTATTATTATAACTTATTATAGCAAATTATCTCTCATATATATATATATAAAACATAGAAAATAACATAAAATTTTAGGAACTGCATTTCAAACACTGACTGGAAGTAATGGAATATATGTCTATCCCATTAACTATAGACTGTAATTGCCACAAATAAAATAACAGTAGATAGATCCATGCAGTTTTTTAATTCTCCTGGTACCCTTTCCGATAAATAATTTCTGAAAATGGAAAATATTCCAGATTATAGTGATTAAAATAACACCACAGAGGTCATGAATAGTTAGATGCTTTCTCTTCATCTTCTTATCCAACCATTYTTTGCTTACCATTAGACATGAAAAAGTAAAAGAAAAATTACTTTCTTCAATATTAATCTCTTGTTCTGGACATCCTTGGAAAATCACTTTGTAGTGCAGATTTGAAACTACCTGTAGTTTGCAAGTAGCTGATCAAGGATATGTGGAGAATCAAGCTTCAAGTAAGGTAATGTTAGTATTATTGGCACCACACTATATGAGAATTTGAGGAAAAAAAGTTCTTATGTTACCAGTTATTCTATTTTGTGGGTTGAAATCACATTGTCCTAACATAATTCAAGGTCTGGCCCTTAAAATTTTCTGACCGGGGAATAGTATAATCTATAATAAAGAAACTACAGATTTTTGTAAGTAAATCTTAGCTTATTTTTATATGTACACTATCATAGTTTCTTCAGTTCATATCCAGTAATTTTTAAAGTCAACTTTGTCATTTTCTGTCAAACAGGACARCATTTAAGGAAAATAATAGACAGTGTTAATAATGAGAGCTCTTCTGCACTGTAGGTGGTCACACCTTCCTGACTTCTGAGTGTTGTCAGACTTTTCTCACATCTTTGTTCTTATCTATTTTTCCTGAGTTKCTTAAAAGAAAGGAAGTGGACCCAGCTTCTGTGATAAAGTCAGTCTTCAAAGGAAAATAATAATAATAAAAAAGAACTGCACAGAGGCCTATTTCTGTTCACTGTACTCACAATGGAAATAATCTAGAAAATAAGACTAACATGGGAAAAAATGAAAAGCAGGTCATGGGGAGTTTGGTAGAATAAAGAAAGGAAGTGGTTTATTTCTTTATGTAATATGCCATTTATTCAAAGTTTTGTAATTAATAATTATGTATTGTGTGTTAAATTATCAGTAAGGATAACTGAGAGAAAAATAAGTAATTATCAAATGAGAAGTACTGCTTAGCAGGCTAAGGAGATGGATTATGGGACATTTTTGAAAGCTTTGAATGAATGAGTATCCCATTGTAAATCCTTATTGTGCAGTGCATCCTAAATAATGTTATTTCTCCATAAAAAGGTTATACTGGGGAGGGAGGAGATTTGACTAGGCTGTCCTGTTCATTGTACCTCCAGTATCCACCACTTGCTCAGGCTGTTAGATCAAAGAAACAGAGCTGCTGTTCTTACTCTCCTAATTGTACCATGTCATCTCTGTCCCTCATAAAGCTGACTAGAAATAGTCTGGATATATTGGGAGTTGAAGAAAACCCCAAAATCAACAACCTGACTTTGCATCCAGTGTGCTATCCAAGGCATTACTGTTGTGTAAGAAATAAAATAAAATTTATAAGGGCCAATGGAAAATTCAGTCCTGGAACATGCCCTGACTCGTGTACTTACACTCCTTTTGCCAAATGGGAACGTAACATTCTGATTATGTTCTAAACCCTCACAAGGACAGGTACCATAAATAGAAGCTCAGTGAGAGAATCTTGTTGCAGCATGAAATGAGCATATTAACACTTTGTTAAACCAGTGACCACGTTTATTTCAGAAGATACTATGGTCTGAGATGGCTGTCTGTGTAGCTAATGGAAATTCAGTAACAAATGATACTACATGATGAAATAAGTTTCAAAATGCATTAAAGACTCCACATGAATTGCTTTTAACAAGTTCACACATTTTCAAGGACTTTGTTAAAAAAAAAAAGTGGAAAGTCTTCTTTCACTTCTATGCATTTATCTGGATACTTTTGTCATGGTCACCTAGGAAACAAATGCAAATATACATTTGCAAGCATTTGCATTCAGTTTCATTTCATATTTGATGCAGCTAATGAAGCCACACTTGAAAAGAACTTAAGCCTCATTTTAGTTAATGCACAAAATTTTTCAGAATACATTAGTGACCATCAGACACTAAGCAAAACCCTCTGAACAGTTTGGCCTTTTAAATATAGCTAGACTTATTTCACAAGGGCAAAATTTGACTGACTAGAGACAGGAAGACAGAGATAATCTTGAAGAGAATAATGAGCTGCATACGAAAAATATAAACTATCCTGCTTAATGTGGTAGTACTTATTAAATATATCTACATAGATTTAATTTATGATGTATTTGTAACCTGATACTAATGACAGTAGTGACTGATAAATGCAAATTCATATCTCTATCTTGTGATAGGACAGGGCCTGTCAACTGAGTTATAGAATATTACACTATTGCATTTTCTTTCTCATTTGCTTTGTCTTTGATGACAAAATATATTTTGAGATCTTTTCTGAATCAAATATTTTAAAATTTTATTGTGGAAAATCCAGTCTTGTTAGACTGTCTAGAGAGTTTCAAGTTGTGTTACAAAAGAATTGCATGTGAATTTAATTCTGAGACAAATTTTGAAGTTTTATTCCTTCTTTTACACACATAAAARCTTTCTTCCCCCCTTCCTTTTCCTTTTCCTTCTTTCTTTCAGAATTAAAGGGATATTAATTGGCTTTTACTGGACATGACTTGAATGAATAAAGTCAAGTTCAAACACAAAATACAGATCACAGTAAACAAATATACTTGCAAGGAGGTTATCTTTAACAGTATCTTACACTTACCATAAAAGCCTTTTGCAAATGGTTAAGCTGTCTAATCCTCATAAAGGTAATCCTTATATTGTTAGGGGATAATTTAGTTAGCTAACCAAACCTTTTTTTATTTTTTTTTTAAACTCTACTTCGCCCTCCTTGACTCCTTTTCTGTGGAAAAAGTTCCCCACAGTCACTGAAAAAAATTGGCAGAATAAAGAGGGCAATTATGAAATCATGTGTTTTACAGATTTGTAAATACAAGAATCTTCTGATCTAGGGAAATAAACTACTAATATTGCAAATAACTCATTCTTGTGTGGGATCCACACTGGATCAAATACCAAAGAACAAAAAGTAAATTTATTAAGCTTCTCTTTTCCATTGACTTATTTCATATGTCACTTAATATAGAAAATTTCTTGGTGTTTTCAAGTACTTCACAGAGCACCTGTTAAGTAGAAGACCATATTTCTTCATAGACTTTTATTAGTAATAAATTTAATTAAGGGGAAAAAAATCACATTAGTTTAATTTAACATTTAATTGAAAACCTGAGGTTTTTTTCCTGCTTTCAAGCTGTTTTTAATCATCTGTATTTGCACAATTGAAAGTTCTTCCAGATCATGCCTACGTAACAGTTCCATTTTTTTTAATTGTAGATTAAAGAGGACTACAATTTGTTATAATAAAAGATGAAATATGATTTTTTCTGTTTGAGAAGTGTACTATGATGTCTGATATAGCTCATGAAGAAACAGAATTAGCATAGCAATCCTTCATCTTAAATTAATGTTAAACTTGATTGCATGATAAAAATAATATTCTCTAAAAATAAAGCACATATTTTTACAATTTAGAGATAATTCTGGAGCACTGAGATATGAACCAGAGATGAGTGGTTTATTGGTACATGAAATCCTCATATAGTTTGATAGAGATAAATGGAAATATCATACAAAAACATTGCTGTGCAAATAAGGTGTACAGACAAGCCATGACTTGATGTCATTAAATGTGGAATCTGCATTTTTTTTTAACCCTTAATAGTTAATTAGGCACAGGTATTCCAAAAGCAGTTAGCACATTTCTTGAGTCAGATATCAAAGGACATCAAAGAACTCTTATGTCTGAAGATGGTTATGAAGGCCATGATTCCTCTGTTCTGTTAGGCTTGCTTGGATTTTATCTATATGTCAGTGTGAGCCCTTTCTCTCACTTTTTTGGAAGATCTTAAGAAACAGACCTAGATCTCAGGTTGCAGCTGTAGTGCATAAACAGCTCATTTGGTTTCAGGATTTTCAGCTGATTCTTGTCTAACTCACCAGCCATGCTGAAGGTCACTAAAAGTCATATCTTTGTATGTCATAAGAAGGGCAGAAAATCTTGGCAGAGCAGTTTGTCAGTTCCATTACATGGGGAAGATTTCTTCCTGGCTGAGACACAGGCTATAGTGAGTTTCTTCTGCATCAGCTTCACCCGTGTAGGTTAGAAACCAGTAAAAAACACTACCCTATCAACCTCCTGCCCCAGCTACAAGCCCTCAAAACCCAAACCCTCCCTACAATACTAATTAACCAGGACAAGCAAGTGTGTGACAAAAATCACAGCATATATCTACTAGAGCTTATCACATTCCTTTGACATCTTTGGATGTGGTTGTAGAGGAGAAGGAAAAGACCGTCTCTTACTCTGAGGAGGCCCGGGGAGAAATAATAGACTCTTTCTCACTAATAATAGAAAGGACTGAGCTCCACCAGAGCCTTTTCACAGTGTGATTAGAGTACTTGCATGCAATTTGTTAGACAGTATTTAGCAAGTAATTTAGCAAGACTCAAAAGTGATTATACAGAAACACATGTGAAAAATAGAGGCAAACACAACGCCCACAGTAAGACAGGAGGTAAAGGAATGCCAGAACAGTATTGAGAAGAAATGTGTAGTATCCAACCGAGTTTGGGATAAAAATCAAACACAGATTGGAACTTTGTCTCTATTTGAGATACATTGTGACTGAAATCATGTCTCTTATTAAGCTGTTACCTCTGAGTGCTAAAAGTTTTCTTGTTATTTGACAGAGTCAACTGAAAAACAGACTTGTGGTCACAGACATCTGTCACCTGACATCGTAATCACCTAACTCAATCTCATTCTATTTCAATTTGATAAAAAATTTTTGTAGCTTCTGTAGTTGTAGTATTTTTTTCTTTTGTAGTTGTAGAAATACAAATGACAGTATCATAAGCAGTATTTTAATGAGTTTATCCATATCCAAGCAAGTAATTGTAAATACTAAGTAGGATTGTGAAACCAAAAAATCCCCACAGCCCATGGCTCAGAAACTGTACTAAGATATATTTGTGAAAGACAACATAATTCTAAACGGTTTATACAAGTTGACTTAAACAGTACTAATCTTGTTTTTCAATAAGATTATCTTCTTGTATTATGTGTGCTTCAGTGAATGGAAAAATTGTAGCAGGTTTCTATCTGCAATTCAAGAACCATTGCTTCTCCTAAAGTTTTTACCTCTTCTTCCTTCCAGACTGCTAATCTCTGTTTAGATAAAATAAAGAATCCTGAAAATTTGATTAGGGACGTTTCCTCCCTGGTCACCAAACAGTCTCGCTGAAACCTGCGGTACTTCCTGTACCACAAACCACAATTCCAGAAGTGTGATTTAAGGAAGAGAAAGTGGTATGGACAAAGGGCACTGAGATGTAAAGCTTAGCAAGCCTAATGAACAAGAGCGGATAGCTAGGCCAACAACTATCAATTCCTACTGTCTCTCAGAGGAAAGGTAAAGTGACCAACCAAAAGGAGAGCCCAACCTGCAAATTCAAGTGTATACTTTATATCTTTTCCTGAGTTCCATGCTGTTTATTTCTCTTGAAGTAAAACCAATGATTGCACCCGGTGAGATAAGTGTAATATTGAATCACTAAACCAATATATTTTTGAGTGTATGGTTCTATCTGTCTCTATTCAGTACAAACATTTAAGCCTACATTTAACCTTAATCTTCCTTTACAAGGTGGATTGTGGAATCTCATCCTATATGAATAAGGGATTTGTCTTGTAACATCTAAAAATCAAACAGGGCACTCAACTTCTAGCCAGTGATTAGTTTATGTTGTGTGCATTTAAAAGAAGTACATTCCAGTTTAGATTTATTTCCAGTGAAGCAATAATCATCAGACAAATACGAAGAATATTATCAGAATTTGAATTACTTCTAAAACTGCAATGGCTTTTTAAAGTCTTCCACTAGAGTTGACTGTCTTGTCATGCTACAGATTTCCAGCTCAGTGGCTTACAGGATTTGACAAAAAGCCATGTTGCTCTGCATCTGGCATAATGTCCATTTGATTCCTGTTGATGAGTCTTATCAGTTCCATGTCCAAATTTATATCTAATTAATCAGTTAATGCTGGTTTTGAACTTCTGGCTGCTTCTTAATGGGCTGCTTTTGCTAAAKTCTCACAACAATTTCAATTTTCTTTCATTCGTGCAAGGACTACAGTTTTAGAAGTAAAGCTGATTAAAAAAAAAGTTTGCATTTCTGAGCCACATTAATGTGTTGTACTTATWGTATAGTTTATTTAAAAAACTGCTGTCTAGACTTCAACTGCTGCCAAGTACTGCTTCTAGAATATTAAGCTTTCTACGATGCGTACTCAGCATGTCATTCCAACTTTTTGGTGTTTCACTGCCGCCTTGTCAAATATCAGCTTGCCTTAAAAGCACTTTAATGCTTTGAAGATAATGAACAATTTGGCAGCAAAAATATTTTCTGACTGATTTGGAGCCCCTGCCTAAACTACTTGGCATGTGAGATCATTGAAACTTATTATACTGGCTATTTTAAAATTAGGATTTATTTCTGTTTGAATTTTGAAATCTCTCCTTGGGAGAGCCATTTAAATGTAAACGTATATTTTCCCCTTTAACAGTGGCTTTTGGGCTATAATGGTAGAGCATTTTTGCATTTTTATGTTTAGTTTTATTGTAAAGAGCCTTGGGATGCATTTGCATGAAAGGCACTATATAAGCTCATTTTGTGTTGCATTGTATTGTATTGTGACAAGTGCAATAACCTCCAGGTTTCCTATCCATTAAAGAACTAATTTCACAGCTCACTAATTATGTGAATGAGGAGGGGAAATAGGTCCTTTTTCTCTAAGGTATGCTGAGCAGATGGCATAGCATTCATTTCCACCAGCTGAATCTAAGGTCTTCTTTTGCTTTTGGTTCCAAGGCTTGCCTCTGTTTATCAAATAGAACAGGAGAGAGATGTTAGTTTCTTGTACAGCATGACAGTGTGTACTGAGAGGCTGTCTCTGTCCTTTGCTAATACAACATTAGTTAGCACACACCAGGTCTAAACGGCCTATTTATTTAGAGTGGGACATAAAAAACATTAAAATGAATGTGCATTTTAATGCAATTCTAATTTGCCTCTGATTTATAGAAGACACTGGTTAGATCTGTCCTAGGGATTTAAACTGATAGTCATAAAACATTATTAATGAATCAGTTGAGTACCTTTGGGACTGTACCTAGTCTGTAATTTCAAACAGAAAAACATTATTTCCTTAGCCTGTGTACTCTCCTTCATAGGTAAGGTTTTCATACCTTGCTAATCTACTTTTTTTTCTTTCGCCTCACTCATGGAAATAACTGACTTGAATCAAACAAGCATACAGTGATTTATATAGTCCCCTAATGCACTGCTTTTTTAAAGTAACATGAGTCATCAGAGATACCAGTGTTCTCCTGTGATCCTGAAAAGTTGGTATTTGGGCCCTTATTTCAGCATTAAAAAGAGAAAAGCTGAGACTGAAGGTACTGACACATTATGTAGGACTTGGCAATAAGACTGTATTTTACAGTGCTACACAAGCAATCAGATCAGTTTCTCCCTTTAACATAGAAGCAGTGCTAACTTTTTGTTTTCTTTTCTCACTGCTGGGATGTCACATGTTTGTTTTGTGTTCATGGGTCTGATTTCATTCTAATTTCAGACGGATGCAGCACTAATGTATGATGCAGTTCATGTGGTGTCAGTGGCTGTACAGCAGTTCCCACAGATGACTGTCAGTTCACTACAGTGTAATCGCCACAAACCGTGGCGCTTTGGGACCCGTTTTATGAGTCTCATTAAGGAGGTAAGACACTAATAAAGTATCCTGCTTCATTACTTTCCTTTCTCCCAACTCCGATTTTCTTTTGTTCCCACCCTACTTGAATTCTGCCTTTTTTTTTTCAGTAGATGGGAATCTCTCAGCTTGTTATGTGTAAAGAGTTTAGCAGGCAAGACAGCATTTTTATTTGAAAGCGGATTTTCCTAAGGTACTAGTTGGAACAAAGAAATATAAAAGGGTGAAATAACTGCATTCTAAATAAACCTTTTGTTTGTAGGGGGGTTCGAATATTTGTCACATAAAAACCCAAACCCCTGAAACACCAAAATCATAGACTGACTAGGAAAATTCAACAACTAAATATTGGCATAAGTTCAAAGGGGTCAGAAATGAAGTTTACTCCATGGTTTTAATTTTCTTTTTTTCTTTTCTTTTTTTTTTTTTTCCTATGGTGAATTAATATATGTGGCCTTGGTCTCCTAGTATGCTGTTTAGATACTGATAGATAGTGATTTAAAATAAAGCTAGGAGATGTAAGGTGCTAAAGGTGAACACTGTAGAGTATTCAAGTCTCTTGTACTGTAACTCCTATACAGTATTTCTCATTCTAGATATGCAAAATACTATGCTAAAGAGAACTATTTGCAATGGAATATAATCCTGTTTGGTTCCTTTTAGGATGATAATTTTGTTTTCTACATTCCCTCCTCTACTTTAGTATAGTTTTAGAACTAGGTAGACTTTAAGTTATTAAAAAATGAGGATACTGAACTTCCTTAAAAGTAAGGAATCAGCTCTTGAAGACTGGCTCAGTGACCTCAATTTTTGCTGTCTAAGTGTGGTTTCAGGGGACTCAGCATCTTGCAAAAGTAAGCCTTTATTTGAATGAAATTTCCTGACAGAAAAATTAAATCCAGTGTTAATGAAACAGATTGAGGCTTAGGGGAGAGAGGGGACACGTAGTGAAGCAGAAGGGGAAATGCATGCATGAATGATGGAGGAGTGAAAACAAAACAACCTTTTATCTCATTTAATAAGAGCAATCTATTGGCTAACATGGAAACGTGTTTAAAAAATTGTCTAAGTCTGAAGGAAGGTTGACTCAATTAGCAAAAAATGAATACAAAATATTTTTTAAAAAATCAGCCACAAGGTAATTATTTAGATAGAATGAATAATTAATGCTCCCATTTTGGCAGAAGTAAAATTTGTTCTTTTTGCTCACAAAAAGGAAGAGGTATTTATAGAAATTGTTTTTTCTTTCTCCATAGGCCCACTGGGAAGGCCTCACAGGCAGGATAACTTTCAACAAAACCAATGGCTTAAGGACAGATTTTGATTTAGATGTTATCAGCCTCAAAGAAGAAGGTCTTGAAAAGGTGTGTAAGATGTTTACCTCCAAAGTGATGGGAAACAAAACAAAAACCCACCCTCTAAAAACAGTAGCATTTTCAATAACATTTCATGTGTTACATAATATAACTTCTCAACTTGATAATCTGGTTTCAAAGTCTTTTAATCTTGATGTCTGACTGTTAGTGGCCTCTTAACTGTGTTGTTCTAGCCACATTCATAGATTCAAGAAGACTGGGGAAGAGTGAACAGCTGGGCCTGAAGTCATGCATTAATATACTTAGTCTTCAATCTATATTGAGTTTAGTTTTAGTTGTGATTCCAATCCCATTGCCTATCCCCATGTTTRAACCTGTGGGTATGTGTATTTGTATTTTCTTTACATCTTACTAATTCAGGAAGAATTACCTCAAACAGAATGAAATAAAATAGCTTCATTTTGGCAATTTTCTGTGTTTTAAGAGGGAACTTCGATTCTCCTCTTGGATTACAGTGTTTCTATCTCTAAGTGGTACTAAAAAATTAAGAATAGGTAGCCTGACAGATTTGTCTGTCTTCAGGCATGAATTTTTCTTGTACAGAGATGGAGTGAAAGACCAAAAGATTGAGAAATGCCCTTTCTGTGTAGCCTAATATTGCCTATATTTGAACCAAAGGCCTTGGGAAGCACATACAGATATTTGGTCTGCCTACAGGACACCATGATGATCTGAAATCAGATCATCTTCCCTCTCTTCTCCAGCCACCCTGCCGTGGAGAGGTAATGCAGGAAGCTGCAGTGTATCACATTGTTGTGATCAGCAGACAAAGATTTTGCAATTTGCATCTGCCTTGTAGTTTGTATTTAGCTGTGCTGTTCAGTGTTCTGTAAGCACTATGTTTTCCTTCCTCTTCAGATAAAGTTTTATCAGCTATTGCCCCAAGGTAATATTGTGGCCACAAATAAAAAGAGAAATTAAGGGAAGGCACCATGCTACAGAGTTACATTTCCTTTCTTCTATAAATCGTTGAATGGARAAGCTAGCATAAACAACATATTTCTCCAAAATTTATCCCCCCAATACTAGTTTTTGAATATTAATGCTCTCTTACTAGGAAGATTTAAAAAAAGTTCAGAAGCCATGAGCTTGCTTTGAAACACTTACATAGGTAATAACATTTTTGAAAATGTTTAGTGACAAACCTGTGATTAAAGGGCTAATCTATATTTTAAAACATTCAGCAATGCACTGATAGTAAAGARTCTTCCTATGAAGTAGTCCATGAAGAGAGCTCTGGAAACTTAAGGGGGAAAAAAAAATATATAGTAGTGATTAGGTTTGAAAAGCAAACTAGCTTTGTGTACGAGTAGAATAGGTGTAATGCAACCTGTCTTCCTTACTGGAAACAGAACTGGAAAAATTGATAACATGAGAATAGCTAAATAAGTCAGTAGTGGCAGAAGAGTCACTGAAGTGATAACTGTTGAAAATGAGGAAAGGAAGTCTTCGTAGACTAAGATGGCTTTAAGAACATTGGGTGGCATTTGAGACTCATCAAGCAACATGGGTTTTCTGGAAAATAAAATCTTTACGGTGTACTTAATTTCTTTCCAGGCAGAAATGCAAAATAATTAAAGAAATACAACAGTGCAATATATTTATCTTTTAATGACATATGTGATACTACTTTACAATGTTATTAAAAAGTTGGCTTTGTTATGAAATTTTCTATATGGACTGGCAATTTTCTGAGAGAACATTGGTGTAAAATATAGCATAATAGATATGCAGTGGGCTAAAGGAATGGTATCTTCCATCTGGATCTGTATTATGTCTGTTTTTATTTCACCATCAGTATTGATATGAAAGTAGAAACACAAAAGCATTTTTAGTTCTCAGTTGACAATATATTAGGAGATATGTACTCCACTGAAAATATAGAAATAAAAAGGTCTACAGAGATCAGAAATATGGAGAGAAAATAAAATTCAACAGGAAATACAGTACTCTAAAACACGTAATAGAAAAAAGGAACTTGGGAAACAGTAATAATGAAAGATATATAAGAGACAACAACAGAAATAGTTGTAAAAGGACATGGGTATTTAAAAACAACCAGCATATGCTTGACCTCTGTATACAGAATTTCACAGGAAAGGAAGATACTTTTACTGCCTTCATGGCTCATTTTGGCGATGTGATAAAGGGCTGTGGTAATAGTTTTTCACCAAAATGTGCTGGCAATGTTTGGAATGAGCAGTAAGAATTAGTTACCATGTATTAGAAAAGTTTAGGAGTTAAGAAAGTGTTACCAAAGAATGATGAAGAATGCTACACAGATTCAAAGATACCTATGAGCAAAAGCAGAACAGTTTCTGTAGGGTGTAGTGATATGAGATTAGGAAAAGGAAAATTAAGGTGTATGCACATTAGGTTGAATTGCTTAGTAAATATTTGGAACATATAGGATATTTTACTGAGAAAGAGAAATCAGTGCTGACAAATAAATGTTTTTCTTTGAAGAAGCTGATTAACAAGTGGCTCAGAGGCTGGTGCCACCGGTCAAACTTTGGCTTTTTTGACCATGGGGAGGTTTACAAGGCACCGGGCCTGTTGGCGACAGATGGAGTACATCTGTCCCAAAGGGGGAAAAGGATTCTCACCCATGAGTTGGCGGGGCTCATTGAGAGGGCTTTAAACTAGGTTCGAAGGGGGAAGGGGATAGAGCCACGCTCGACAGAGATGAGCCTAGGGGTGGCATGCCAATCTCGGGGGTGAGGTCGATAGCCCGGCTCAAGTGCATCTACACCAATGCACGCAGCATGGGCGGCAAGCAGGAGGAGCTGGAAGCCATTGTGCAGCAGGACAGCTATGACTTGGTTGCCATCACGGAAACGTGGTGGGATGAGTCTCATGACTGGAGTGCTGCGATGGATGGCTACAAGCTCTTCAGAAGGGACAGGCGAGGAAGGAGAGGCGGTGGCGTGGCTCTGTATGTCAGGGACTGTTTCAACTGTACGGAGCTTGACGTTTGTGATGATTGGGTTGAGTGCTTATGGGTTAGGATGAGGGGGAAGGCCGGCAAGGCGGATATCCTGCTGGGAGTCTGTTATAGACCACCCAACCAGGATGAAGAGGTCGAYGAARCRTTCTACAAGCGGCTGGCAGAAGTCTCGCGATCGCTAGCCCTTGTCCTTGTGGGGGACTTCAACTTGCCCGACGTCTGCTGGAAATACAACA
>JASVER010000001.1:16504428-16675185 GCA_030449065.1 Oceanodroma leucorhoa
GCAGGAGCAGGGAGGTGATCGTGCCCCTGTACTCGGACCTGGTGAGGCTGCACCTCGAATACTGTGTTCAGTTTTGGGCCCCTCACTACAAGAAGGACAGTGAGGTGCTGGAGCGTGTCCAGAGAAGGGCGATGAGGCTGGTGAAGGGTCTGGAGAACAGGTCTTATGAGGAGTGGCTGAAGGAGCTGGGGTTGTTTAGCCTGGAGAAGAGGAGGCTGAGGGGAGACCTTATCACTCTCTACAACTACCTGAAAGGAGGCTGTAGAGAGGCGGGTGTTGGTCTCTTCTCCCAAGTAACAAGTGATAGGACGAGAGGAAATGGCCTCAAGTTGCGCCAGGGGAGGTTTAGATTGGATGTTAGGAAAAATTTCTTCACTGAAAGGGTAGTCAGGCATTGGAACAGGCTGCCCAGGGAAGTGGTGGAGTCACCATCCCTGGAGGTGTTCAAAAAACATGTGGATGAGGTGCTTCGGGACATGGTTTAGTGGGCATGGGTACTGGGTTGATGGTTGGACTCAATGATCTTAGAGGTCTTTTCCAACCTTAATGATTCTATGATTCTATGAAAACTTGATTATTCTGAAAGAATACAAACCCTTCTTGAATCCAGGGTGAATCATTGAACTCTAGAGCAGGACACCTGCTGGAAGAGAGACTACGTTTTAGCCAGTCCTTTTATTTAAAAGGGCCATCTAAAAGTTGTTGTGTTTTTTTTTTTTTTTCCCACAAGATTGTCTTCTGTTAAAGCTATGATGAATCCCTCTCCCTTCTCTCTGTCCCCTACCTCCTTCCTTTCACATGTGCCCTCCATCTCTCTGCATCACACTCTTTCCCTCCTGCTTTCTGCTATTCTCTCCTTCTCTCTCTTCCCTCTTCCCCTCCTCTCCCTTTCCTCCTTCTCTCCCTTCCCCCCTCCCTGTCCGTTTCACTTTCCATCTAATCCCTGTCCACTTGTCTCTCTTTATCTCTTTGCTCTTTCCATCCCCTTTCTCTCTATTTTCTTCTTTCTTCAGGAGCCTTTCCCATCTTTGTCCTTATCTTGTATGTTCCCAATGTTCTTCCCAAACCACCATCTTGTCAGGCCTCTCTGTCCATGTAGTTAGAATTCCTGAACAGTTTTGTGTTATTTATTTATTTATTCATTTATTCATTTTGTRGGATGAGAGAACATGGGGAGATGGGAATTATATGTGCCATATTATGTGTGTTGTGTTTCCATATTGTAAATAGATATTATTTCATCTAACCTCTTTCCAAAAATGGGGCAACGATTTCTTATGTGAAGGACAACAGTTCAACCCAACAATTTCAGCTGTAATCTGTAATGCTTTTATGACAAAATGAGATAGCTTGAGGAGAAAAATATTTATGGAGGGGAGAGAAAAGAGTTATTGTGAAGTATTTCTAGAAGACCTATTTTTTTGAGATTTTATAAAAAAAAGTCCTGGATAAATTGCCTGGTTAGTATAATGTGAAATGATCTAAATCATGTTTTTTAAGTGCAATGACTGCTGAAAAATTGCTCATTGATTTAAAAAGAATGCCATGTGTGATCTCAGATTTTACATCAGATACCTGTTCCTGAAAGTTTTGAATGAGAGGTGATAATCAAGCATCAATCAATAAGTATGCATTTCCAGATGAAAATTCATGTCTGACAAATATGATAGCTTCTTGTAAGATGAAAATGACAAAATTAATAGATGATTGGAGTGCTGCTAATGTAACGTACAACAAAATTTGCTGACAGTCAGTCTGGACACACTGAAACTATTTATGATTAAACACAGTGAAAATCCCAAACTGTGGCAATCCAGTATAATAAGCAAATTATCATTTAAATTATAATCAATCAGTATTTACACTGAAGCTGCATCATGAGGAAAATTATTTTATACTTCAGGGAGATAACAAATACCTGAATTTAATACCACTTTTGATATGAAAATTTGTCACTTAAGAAGAATCACATTTCTTGAATAGAGATGTTAACAACTGGCTTGAAATCTCGCTCAGGAACCTACACACAAGACGAATATAAATAACAAAAAATGAGTTGTAATTCATTGTCCAACATACCAATCTAAGATCTTGTTTTATTTAGTATCTTTATTAATGACCTGGGAAAAAACAGAAAGCGGCATAAACAGAGGGTTTTGTAAAAGTGAAAGAAAAAAAGGAAGTGAGGTAACAGATCTATGGAAGCCAGAAGTATTGGTATTAATATGATATTTGGCAAAGAAGGCAAGCATATTAATATTTCTGAAGAAAGCAAAGTAAATGAAACAATTGTGAAATGGGAAATACATAAATAGGAAGAAATAATATTACTCGCACTGGAGTATAAATAATTATTTTCTTGATGTAATCACTGCTATTACTTACTCTACAAAATATAATAAAGAAAAAATGGTAAACTATAGACACATTTGTCAATTCTTCGGGGGTTGAATACGGCTCTGATTTTGGCTGCATAACTAGTTGGTGCCACTGCAGAAGGGCAATGATCCTTCCTAATACAATGCTTGTGGCACTTCACTGTGAATAATATGTACAGTTTTGGTTGACTCAGAGACAAAAAAATGTTACTTTTCTTAGGAGAGTTTTGAAGGACATTTGAAGAATACTTGCTTATTCAAAAAGATAAATTTCTTTTTCTCAAACATGCTGAACTAAGAAAGATACTTTATTGAATTTTTGTGGATAACATCTCATGAGACCAATAATCAGTAAACTACTCTAGAGCATATACAAATTCAGAAATTTTAAGTTTCGTGAGTGTACAATGCTTCTTTTTTGAGGTGGTGGTGAATTATTGTACTTGTTTTGGAYGGGATAGAGTTAAATTTCTTCATAGTGGCTTGCATGGGGCTATGTTTTGGATTTGTACTGAAAATAGTGTTGATAACACGCTGAAGTTTCAGTTATTGCTGAGCAATGCCTACACTAAGTCAAGGACTTTTCAGCTTCTCATACTGCCTTGCCAGTGACTAGGCTGGGGGTGCACAAGAAGTTGGGAGGTGATACATCTTGGACAGCTGACCTCAACTGACCAAAGGGATATCCCAGACCATATGACATTGTGCTCAGCAGTAAAATTGCAGGCTGAAGGTTGGCAGGGGCTGCTGTTGCTCAGGGACTGACTGAGCATTCTTCAGTTGGTGGTGAGCAATTGTTTTCTTTTGCGTCACTTGTTTTTCTTGGGTTTTATTTTCACCTCTCATTGTTTTTTTTCCCCCCCTTACGATATTTTTTTTTTTTTAATTATTAAACTGTCTTTATGTCAACCCACGAGTTTTCTCACTTTTACCCTTCCAATTCTCCCCTCATCCTAGTGTGGGGGCAGTGAGCAAGTGGTTGCGTGATATTTAGTTGCTGGCCAGGGTTAAACCGTTACAATTATATTGGATTGGTCTTGGTAAGGGTAGTAGCTYTGAAGAAAGTCTGGGTGTTACTAAGAAAAGACTACAAATTTGATTTTTATTTCTTTTTATAAATAACTTGCTGAATTGTGATTGGCATGATTAGAGGCAGATCTTTACTATAGGACAAACTACATTTTTATTGTAAAGAGGAAACATGCTCTTTAGACGGACTGTAGGAGATAAACTAGGATCATGCTGTGTCTTTGAAAATAAATGGGATAAGAGGAGCTACCACTTCTTATAACAGTGTTAAATTTACATAGCTATGTCTAAATATTCGCCTGTGAATTTTTTATTTGTATGCAAGCTTAATTTATACTACAATCTATAAAAAATGCCAAATCTGAATATGCCTTTCAAATTACATTTATGCTTAACTTTATAGGTCAACTCAGAAATAGATTATGACAGTGATCAATAACCTTGAAAAGAGGAGAATTTTGATAAGATTTGAGAAGGTTTATGTCCTTATTCTGATACCAGGTGTATTGCTAAATGTCACAAAAACCGATCTAATATTTCCAGAAAAGACTAGTAACTTTGAGCTGAAGTCCAATATAGCTTTCTTCTTCTCAAATCCCTACTAGATTGCTGAGCAGACTATGTAAATTTTATGTGAAGAATTACTGTAATCAGCACTCTCCGTCCTAGGTAAAGGTCCAAGAATGTATAATAATTATCTCTAATTACTCTACCATATGAACCTATTAAAGTTTTCAAAACAATTTTTACTGTACATGTTAACTGTGTGTAGTTTTCAGTATTCAGAATTTGAATTATTATTCCTTCTGATTTAACAGGTCCGATATTTTTAGTTAGTTTTTGTTATTTAGTAAGTACTTTTTTTCTAGAGTATTATTCCTTCACAAATCATGCCAATTGCATTTTACTGTGAAATTAAATTAATATTTTTGGAAATAAGCACAATTGTACCGATCTTATTTTTGGAGACTGAATGCAAAAAAACTTGAACCCAAAAGAATCAAATTAATTTTAAATTTGTGTGAACATTAGCCAAACTTTTTTTCAGTATTTGCTGAATTCTGAATCAGTAATGACACTGATTATTTTTAAACACTTCTGGTGAGATTTAGTTTTGAAATTATACTATTGAACTATTGAGTAGTAAATATTGTGAAGATTATTTAAAAGTTTTGTTTAAATGGTATAGGATTGATTGACCATTTGGAAACCTCAGAGTGTACCTACCTAAAGGTGGATGGTAAACTTTTCTTGTGGTGCATGAGGAAAAAATCTCTAGATTCATCTCGTCCAGTATTCTGTATCTGAAAGTGGCCAGTTGCAGAAGTTTAGGGAAGAGTATAAGAAAATGCCAAGCCTATTGCAGTACTCCACCAGAACACTCCCAGAAACTCCACTTATTGAAGTCTAAAGGGATGGTGTCTTCATAGACACAGGTAATCTTCTAATAAATACAGAATTCTGAGAAAATGAAGACCTTACAATCAGAGTTTAAGGACATATTTCCGAGTTTTTCCTCTTTATCTACCTTTCAGTAATGACTGTCTCAGTGGTCATAATTTCCAATGAAAGGAAAAAGACGAGTTTGCTGTTAATTTCCTGTTATTAAGATGTCTGATAGTATCACAAACACATATTTTTCATTTGGATTACAGGTTTAGGACTTGTTCCATACAGTTATATAATGAAGTTACATTGCATTGCCACCATTGTCTTAGATCAGATGATGCAACTTAATTAAGAGACTGCAAATTACTTGAGGATTTTTTTTTTCTGGAAACTGTTTTGTTAAAAAAACCCAAACAAACAACTAAAAAATAGAGAATTGTGGTTTATCAAAGCAACAATAAAAGAACGGAAACTTCTGTCCAAACTTTCTGCAGGACTGAAATAACCTGATAGTTGCCTAATACACGGAAGCTTGGATGCAAGTTTTAGTTTATCACTGAAGCGTAGTCAATGTATTCCATG
Source organism: Oceanodroma leucorhoa (assembly GCA_030449065.1). Lineage (NCBI taxonomy): Eukaryota > Metazoa > Chordata > Aves > Procellariiformes > Oceanodroma > Oceanodroma leucorhoa. The sequence goes on from JASVER010000001.1 coordinate 16,509,807, forward strand.
TCCTTGAGGAGCACCCTAATTGTCAAGTTACAGAATATTCTATGATATTCGATGATGAGTCTTTTAGTAGCTCTTGTTGGAATGGTTTCAACTTGAATAAGCTGATTCTTGACTAAGCTAATTTGTATCGCAGTTTCTTTGTCTCATTGTGGAGCACAAGTCACCTTCATGGGAACTCCTGGTTTGGATTATCCTGTGCTATGGATAATAATGTTAATATGTTCAAATTGGCATGCTGACTCCAGAATAGTCTAGCCATTTAGGGGACTTGAATGGAAGAATAGGGGACTGAGGGCTTGACAGCCTCCCTGTGACTGTATTTACTGTGTGAACATTCTCTCTAAGATGTATATTAGAATATCAGTTTGTTTCACTTTTTAGGAAAACTTGAAAGTTTGTTGGAAATAAATGTAATGCAGTAGAAGTAAATTGTAAGTTGTTTGAACTGTAGTTATACATAGTAGAGTACCTTGATTTGCTTTTTCTACCTTTTTGGCATTTAAACTTTTCTAGTGAAAACACATTAGCAATTCTAATCTGTTCAAAAGGCTAGTTTAAAATTAAAACACTGTGCTTAAGCAAACAGAAGAGAATGAATTTGCTGCACTGTATATGCAGAGTTTTCTCTAGAAGAAGCAGCTTTGATAAGTTGTTTGTGTGATTTGGGAGCTATACATATCAGTAGTATATCAGAATCTGTGGCATAAGTTGTTGAGTTCGAGCTCATTAATAGAGATAATGCAAAGAATGTCTTATTTGGAACATTCGACTTTTGTTCCATTTCTTAGATATTTGATTCACAGAAATAGCAATACAAGTACAATTAGCACCATTTAGAAAAATAATGTGATAATTTATCAATACAGGAGTTTCTTTTTAAGGTAATGCTGTTGATAGTTCTTATAAGTCTAGATGGATGTAGTTAGATAAACCCCAAATTCTAACAGTTGATAATTATTCGTTTGCTTGTGGCTGTGGCTATGTTAAAAAGAAGGTAAGTATTTTAATTAGCAAGGTGTTAGCTTTTGCCAAGATAAATTTGAATTATGAATTTGAATAAAGTATATGATTTAATGAATTTAGGATTTGAAATTCATCAAATAAGGTGATGGCATTCCCTTAGAAATTTTTGTGCTACTTGTGTACCTGAAGTTGAATCTTATAGGGGAGATTAGTCCAGCTTCAACTATGTGAAGAAACATCAGGGATAGGCTCAAGTTCCAATCTTTGTCACTTCATGTTATTCTGTTCTAGTTTGGTCTTTCTTTGAAGTAAAGGAAACACTATGACTGCCATAATTAACAGAATATTGCAACTAAAAGTTCTCGACCCTTTCACAATTTCTTAATTGTGGTCAAACTGCAAGGCTGAACATTTTGGGTTTCCTAAAAACCTTTCAAGTCACCAAATGAAATAGTATTGAAAGAGTAAATGAAGAAAAGTTTTTTGGTAGTAAGCTTTGGTTTCAATACTTTGAAAAGATGTGTTAGATGTTATTTTCCAATTGTATTTCTGAGACACACATGTTCCCCTTTCTTCCCTTCCTGATTCTTTTGTCAGTTTACAAGGTACTGAATGGCCAAAATTCAAGAAACACAGCCGTTTAAAGGCATGACTTCTGGGAACTGAGTGTTATGCAAAGAAGAAAGATAAAATATTAATTTGTGTGGAACAGAAAATCCTAGAAAAAGAGAACGAATTTGTCTTTTCTCTGTTACAGCTTCCACTGATGCATGCTCTGTTGTATTCTCAGCTTTAGAAATGAAACTCTTTTTATTTAACCCATACCAAATTGCATCCTGAATTTACTTGGCAGCCGTACTGCAACAAATCAATTAAAATTCTATGAACAGTTTCTCAGGAATCAGTTTGAAAGATTAAATAAAAAAATTGTGTGTGTTTATGTATACATCTATACATACATACATATATATATATTTGCAACCCTCACAGAATTTTTTAATTACTATCTAGATTTAGTTTTAAAATATCTTTACCTTATATTATACATATTGCTCAGTATTTGAAATGATATTTAAAATCCTTTCTAAAAACAAACAAGAAATGTTTGTGGTGGTTTTTTTTTTTAGACAATGGAGTAATACAAACATTCTGATGTCTAAAAATGGATAGTTGTATTTACTGCTTGACCATTTTGGTTGTATAGTGATGAAATCACAGAGAAATGATGTAATCATAAGCCCCATCATTACTTATTACTTAGTATGTGAGACTGTCCTTGACCTGAACCTTAAAGCATAGCCCTACAACTCCTTACTTAGGTAAAAATTCTGTTGACTTTACTGGAATAAGAATTTCGATGTATAAAATGTCAAAAGAGCTGTGTACTGAACATTTATCTATAAATCAATTAAGTTATTACACCTATTTTCAGTCTTCTCCATTACATTTTCCCCAAAACATCTTTTTGCTCTGCTGTTCTCTCTGATCACAGAAAATGGTAAACCCTTCTGTAAAGACAATGATCTCTGCTCCACAAATGAATTTCCATCTAACTATTAAGTTATCTTCAGATGTGGTTTATCGTGAAGAATGAAAGTTAAATGGAAAATTAAGTATTCAGAGTAGCTTTAGACATTCTGTGCATCATTTTTCCACTTTATGTCACACTTCACGTAACACATTTCGAGGTATTGTGAATCATACTTTAAACAAGCAGACTTTAAATGTAATGATAGAGAATAATGGAACAGGGTTTAATAAATATTAGCAATCTTTTTTTTTTTTTTTCCTGTAGCAACCTGTTTTTCTTTCTAGTGTTCTTTTGTAGATGCTGAAATGTAACTAATGGATAATTTACACAGTAATTTACTGTTTTATAGGTTGGAACTTGGGATCCATTGAGTGGCCTTAACATGACAGAGAATCAGAAGGGAAAACCAGCAAATATCACAGATTCTCTGTCCAATCGTTCTTTAATTGTTACTACCATCTTGGTAAGCAATTATATTTACATTTCAGAAATACAGTTGTACAGGAAAGCTAATAGAATATGCTATACTAATTACAACAGCAATGAACAGTCTGTAGTATATTTAGCAGTTACTTAGAAATTACTCTGTCATGAATGAACTCCAGTTGTTAAGCTAGTCATGGATATTTACTCTCATCTAAATTGTAAGTAAATTATTCCAATTTTAGAGTTATGTCAGTTGATTAGTAATTTCACTTGCCTTATTATTGACTAAAATGTTTGGTTCCTTCACAAAGCTGTTTAGTTCAGCACCATATGAGAGGACAAAAGGTGTTTGTTTAAAAAAGTGGTTTGGCTATTAGCCTGATGATTTTAGCCAGCAAAATTTATTGCTTTCATTTGCTAATCTAACATCATGATATTACCTCTAAGGAAAATATGAAGTATTTAACATTTATTTTCATCGTCATTATTACTTGGTTATTAAGTTGAAATATTTAATCATACCAAAATTTAATTGAGGTATCATTTGAACTAGATCATAAGTAACTTCTTTTTCATTGCCATTGTTGACAAATTCACAGTGGTGAATAAGGTATTTTTACTTACAATTATATATATTTAGTTATGTAAAAATAAATGTTCACTAATTTCCACACCATAATTTTGAAATAGTAATTTCAATTTCAACATAAATGAAAAACTTTTCAGAAGTATGTCTGCTGCCGCCACTATTGTGAATTTGCAGATATCAAAAAATGATTCACTTTCCAACAGTTTTATTCTTTATTAAGAAGCTTTTATCTACCAACATGTATTTTGACATTTCAAGCTCGAATGAATTTTCATAGGTACATAGATACAAATGCCAGTGTGCTTCTAACCTTTTATGTAACATAAGCCATATAATTTCAACCAGTGGGTAACTTTTTTGTTACATATAAGGTCTGTTTTTATTTGAAGATTTGCACATTATAGAAAATCTGAAATCCTTTGCTTCATTTATTCCACTAATTGAAAAATACGTACCTGATATATAATTGGAACATGGCTGACTCACTTTCAGATGTAAGTTCTTGTTATCCTAAGACCAGCACAGTTTTACCACAACTTCCTCTTGTACCGTTAATTACAGTTTATAAACATGTAATCTCTTGGGTTTCTTTTTTATGAAATGTAAATGAACCTCTTATAGTCTCTTAAAGTAAGAGCATGTTTTCTAGAGCATTAGTCTGCCTTTTTTCTTCCCACTGCCCCTCATGTTTTCAAACTTTGTATATATAAGAACTTCTGCAAGTAATGTTTCTTAGTAATTCCAGTTGACGTTACGTTGTATCCAGATAGCCTACCTAGGATTTTTCTTGAAGCATTCCACTGATATATAACTATGCTTCACATTTTTCCTAGTTGCTTTCTAGAATTACTGCTTTTTGGAATATAGTCCTATCTCTATCAGTGACCTATTCCCTTCATTACTGAGTACTCAACCAGCCTTTGTATCATCTTGTGCACTTCATTAGCAATCACTGTATGCTTGATTCCAGATCAGTGATAACAATACTGGGACAAGGATCAATCCTGCAAGATTGYATAAGAAACACTCAATAACTTAGGGTGTTTCAAGTTTATTTGTGCTTTAACATCTATCTGTTGATGAGGTTTGAGTTCATACACTATATGTATCATATTGATTTTGTATAGTGAAACTTACACTTGCATGATTTTGTTTGAAATAATGATCTCAARAAAAGGTAAGCTGCAGAAATGTAAATAGCAGCACTACTAGTGTGCACTGTTTTTGGACTGGTAAAGCTCACAAAAGTAGATTCCTGAGATTTATGGTAGCAGCTGCTTTCTGTAACCAAGGATACCCTTTCTCTTAAGGGATAAATTTTGGTTAGTGGTGTTTTATAAGCATCTGTCCTCTTTGCACATATCTAAATAAAATAATAAATAAAAGAAATAGGAGGACTTTAAATTGGTGTTACAAGTTGCTCACATGTAACTGCCTTTCATACTTCAGTTATTGTCCAGTGAAAGTTTTGGTATTTGCACTAACTCTTTTCAACTATGAAGACATTATAAGAGTGATACTCAGAATAATGAAATGAATCAAAAATTGTTCTGGTGCAGAAAGCACATGTACTAGCTTACCTTTGTAGCTCTATCTTTTTGTGCTTAATAAATACATTTCTGTTGGACAGAAAGCATATTACTGGATATTCATTTGGTAGCAATGCTGGGGAACAATATAAAATACTACGGCTCCTAGAAACGTAGTTTCTTCTTTGTTACCTTCCTTTTCTCTCCTTTTCTCAGTCAGGGAAAATACTGCCTTAAAAAAAGGCAATTCTCTCATTTAAGCTGTTCACGTGATTTTTCTATGCTGTTTTTTCACTTTAACAATTCTCTACAATAGTCTATAGTATACCACCAGCTATGGAGTCTTGATCAGTTTGCTTTAATGCTCACTTTTCTTTTAAAGATACCAGTCTCTTATTTTTAGTTCTGTCTTCCAAAATTCTGAACCATATCTTTTTCCTCCTTTATATTGTAATCATTAAGATCTTTACAACTGTGAGTATACCCTGCTTTTTCAGTGGTGGCTGAGTCTCCTGAAGATGAAAATATATTGGTAGGCAAAATAATAATAAATAAACTAAAATTCATAAATTCATCTACTGCAAGTAAGGATGGAACTATATGATCTTTTTTGTCTTGAATTCTGCATAATACATACTATAGGTAACCATCTGAAAGATTATTCTTTGGTTTATGAGCAATTCAGTAACTCTATTTTGAAAAGGGGTCAGGGTTCCCAGGACTTCATCACTTCTCAGAAGTCTACTGGGATGGAGTTTTGGTGGAGAATCATGTCTGGTTTCCAAGTTCTGGCTCCATAGCAGCCCAAAGTACCAGCTGAACATGTCCAATGGAGCGATGGTCAGCTTTTTAGGGGCAGAAACATTCGAAAAATAATAATAATTTAAAAAATGCTGTTTGTATCTTTTATAAGCATAGCTTTGGATATCTCAATCTTTTTGGCACTATTGCTTTATTTTATTTTAATGCCGTCTACATTGGAACTTCAGAATTTCTTCTACAATTAAAATTTTACATTCTGAATATTTTACATTAAAAAAAAAAAACAAAAACAAAAAACCCTTTCAAGTTCATTAATAAGGTTTTCTTATAATTTGATTCTCCTAAATTGACTTTGTTATGCCAGCTATCAGAACTCTGATTTTTTTTCCTTTAGATTTTAGATATAAGTATCTAAATATTTATGTTCTTGTACATATTGTACCTTTACTTTGGAAGCTTTTTAACTTTGGAGTTCAATTTTCCTATTTATAAATGTATGTGCATGGTGTTTGTTTATTTATGCTAAATTGCATACTGGCCGGTACATCTTATCCTACAGGTTCATTTGTCCTATTCTGCTGAAATGGATGCTCCTTTCCTTTCCCTTATAGCTTTTATGTGCTTTTCTGTATCTGCTTACATCAAAGSTCTGAAAAGCTCACAGCTGTCAAGTTTAATTTTTTCAAGAAATGTGTGAAAGTTATGAAAGGTGTGTGATAATCTCAAATTTAGCAGTTTTTTGTTACTTCATTTTTGAAATGTGAAATTACTTTTTTTACTATACTTCTCTGAAAAAATATCTTTGAATATTTTAGAATAAGGAATAATTATAATGGATTTTCAAAACAATTTTATTTAGTTCAAAATGTAATATCCCCACACTGTATTTTATTTATAAATGCTGCTTTTTCAAATGGGTAGAAATCTGATGCCATATAAATGCCACTTTATTTTCAAAATAAAGATATAAAATCAAGCAAAACCCAAGGTTTTAGCAGCTTTGATTTTTTTTAGATATGTAATTTTTCATTTTGCATACTTTCTCTCCTTTTCTTTTAGACCCAAAGGGTATTTAAAGCATGAGTTTTTAATGGCCAAATTTTAAATTGATATATAAAAAATAACTTTACCATTTATCTTTATAAAGATGGGTCACTCATCTCTTGTACACAGAATTTGTAATCTTTTTCATTTTCATTTTTATGGTATATTTTGAGGAAAGACACCTGATGCAGGCATTTTCTCATAATTACTGTTGTATCATTCTGGAATGATTCAAGCAATACCTAAATTTTGAGATATTAATAATTCAATAATATTTGGCTCCTGCTGATGTTATAGCCCTAATTAATTATCTCTCTCATAAATCTCTTTGAATTYTGTGCACTACCACAAAATATTTGAATCTGGTTTTGTCTAACATAAAAACTGTAAACTTGATATTTTTCTATTTTTAGTTTACTCAGATGTGATAATTTTTTTCTTTGGAAGCTAAAGGAATATACAATTACTTACTTTCCAGTTTTAGTACTTTTCTTATCCCTTTTTTATAAACTTTCCTGTCATGATCAGTGTGTGCCTAAATGCCTCTCCTAGACTCCTCATACCCACTTCAACCCTTTCCTTCCTGAACTTCATTCCACTCCTGCCTCAATCCCACTCATCTGTCTTCAGCCACCAGTGCAGACTGTAAACTGACTGATTTCTTGAAGATGTAGCAGAAATGTAAAGCAAACTACTTTAATGTGTTTCAGGATTCTTTCCACTGAGAAAGGTAAATTAGCTTGCTTTATAGTTTATGGTGCTCAAAATGCGGAAGAGTTTAAGCTGAAGATCATGCTGGTCCTGAGATCTAGCATAGTGTCTTGTACTTCTAATAACCTTTGGGGCCTTCAGACTTGCAAGGTATTCAGATATATGCTTGGCCACAGTGCTTGTTTGTATTTCAAACATAAAAGTAAGTGATGCTTATCAGAAAAAAATTATGAGGCTTGAAGGGAGTCATAGTATATGAATGAGTGCAATGGGATCAGCACAAGTTAAAGTTTGACTTAGTAGAAAAAGGTCAATAAAGCTATTTTTCTCCTGACTGGGTGCAAGCAGAAGGTAGGATGGCTATGTATTTATATCTCTGGATAATRACTGAGAATTACTTTCTTTGGGTTCCAAGTTTACAGCATCATCCCAAACAAGTTCTGTCAAATGATTCTCTACTACTTCAATTCCCTTCTACTAAAATGTTAGTAATAAAAATATACTTTTACATAGTGGCAAGGATCAGTTTATAACCCCACTTCAGGATTTGCACTTATGAACACCAAGGACCATCAGTCTTGCTGCATTTGTTGGATGTCTTGGGTTTGGATTTTTTTTGTTTGTTTTTCCCCACAGTCTTTTTGAAAATTTAAGATACATCATAAGAAAATAATGTTTTGCTTTCCATTAGAGTAAGAGCTAATAATGTATTTGATATTCTTCAGGTATCATGAAGACAGTATGATTCAGCTAAGCTGAAAAATAGGGTAGTACAGTCTGCAGTGTTGCAACAGTTTAATGATTTCACTTTCTGTGGTTTATTGAGTCAAGTGGTTTTGCTTGAAATCGGCATCCACTCATATCTGTTTTGCCTTACTGGAGTGGAAAGTTAGTACACATTCTTGGGATGCAGCTGAATTAATTTAAAGTCTGACCAAAGTTAAGAGTAACTTGTGGGGGAATAAAGAAAACTACTTTTTTTAGGATCCTGACAAAATGAGGAGTGAAACTGCAGAAAAGAACAACTGTGGCTTGAGTTCCTTAGGCTGTGATTTATCAAAGCACAGTTATGACCACAYGTTTCATGACCCAAAAGGTCATACTAGGGAATCTTTCAGGAAATATCTTAAAAGATGTCAAATAAGGATATTCATAATTGATTTCTATTATAGGTAGTATAGAGGAGGAAGGAGACTTCGGTGTTTCCTTGTGTCTGGCCTTAGTTTCTTCTGTTAGAATAYCCTGGCTCAAATGACTAGTGAGATGTCTGATATATTACATTGTTTTGATTGATTGTAACTAGTGGATTGCTTCACCTCTCCCACTTGACTGCCAGCTGTGAAAGCCTATTGTGTATTCCTTACATCTGACATAAATGTTAATTAGATATGGCAGCCTTTTAACTCCAGTATCCCTGGTGAACAGAAGCTAATGACTAAAATTCTCTGTTCTAACAGTGGCAAATTTTGAAGATGGTTTTCCTCTTCTCATCATCAGGGCTTCCACTTTTTTTGTTGTTCTGTTTTGCTTTTTTCTATACTGATAGTAATATGAAAGTTCTAGATTCTTTAAAAAATACATATTTCCACATTGAAAGTGTTAATGAACAATCCATATGTTTGATAACTATCCATGAAAAATAAAATTAGAATAATTTGAAATGTAGACTTTATTGTTGTCATTTCTAGTAATATCTTTGTAGTTGAAATATAATACAGCTCACAGGAATAATTCAAGTAAGTATTTCTTGTCCAAATCTGAAAAGAAAACATATAGATCAAGACAGCCAAATATAAAAAATTCTATCAGTAAATTTTTTCTGTGCCAACATTTGTATAGAGTAAGTGGGTTTTCATTCAAGTGTTAGTTGTACATTTTAAACACTAAAACAAATCTGCAAATCTACAATATTAATTCAACATGTAGAAACGTAAGACAATAATCTTTTACTGTGTAGAGAAGCTTTACGTTTGTGATGCAACTTATGCATTAAAAAATGAATACAGATAAATTTTGCAAGTAGAATACATGAAAATGTATAATGGAAAAACTGCTATATTGACATCCCTAATGAAAAAAGTCTTTGGAGACAGTATACTTGCTGTGTGTCATCGAAATGATGTAAATTAGAGAGTTATTATGAGAAAACCAACTGTTTACATTCATGGAGGCTTAGCACATAAAATCAGAAAAAAAAMCATTTTGATCATTTAATCTGGCCTTTAATACAATACAACTGAAACTTTACTCCTCGTTTCTTTTTGAAATCTGTCCAATTTTTATCTTATTTGATTTTTAGACTTCAGAAAACTATTTGTATCAAATGAAGACTTTATGTAATGTCTCTACTCCTTTATGTAATTCTCTTTTTTACATCCAGAAGGGTGCTACCCCCTCTGATGATAGTGACAAATGACTGTCATCTTCTGACTATTTTGACTTCACTGTCATTGAAAAGAATCACTCTGATTAAAGTTCACCACGCAGCCAGGAGGACGTCACCTTATCAATAAAGCAAAATGTCTTTATTCATCAAGAGTACATGTAAACAGAAAGTTTGTATGAAAACAGCAGTCATCTGTCACTTGGGGTTCATATCATTCTTGAACGAACTTTTGTAATTTTTTTTATACTACTCAATAAATACTTTTCAAGGATTTATCTTCTAGTTACAGATATAATTTTTAATCTACCTGCTACTTTACTTTTCCTTGTGATCACATCTTTATTTGTAGTAGTTTTAGTTAGTGTACTTTGCAGAAAATTTTCTCAGAAAAATATTTACTTGCATTTACTAGTTTATCTGCATTCTCACTTTTAGTACTTATCTGGCTGGGGGTGGGAGGGCTTTTCTGTGTCAATCTTCATTGAGATATTTTAGTTTTATGAGGCATTAAATGACTACTTGGGTCTTAAAGTTTTGTAGCAAGCTGGCTTGTTGATGAAATTAAGTAGATAATTGCTCCCAACAGGTGTTCTCAGGGTAAATTTCTTTCTTAAAGCTATACTTTTCATTATTGTTTCTCAAAGCTTTCCTTTAAAATGTTAAACTATACACTGTTTTCTTAAGTTATCAAAGTCTTTGTTTGCACAATATTTCCTCCTTGTTACTTACTGTTCACCCAATATTTGTGTTATCCGAAAAAAAAAAAAAAAATTTTCTTACAGGTCAATAAAAGAAAATGAGTCAGTTTTTAAAAAAAATAAAAAAAGGTGCACTGAAAAGAATCACAAGTATATACTGAGTGGATACCTAGAAAGGTTTTAACAGTTTGCTCTTCAGAAGGGATTACTTGATTAGGATTAAAATTTGGCCAGCTAGGTTTTAATGAATTTAAATGTATGTAAACTTCACTGCAAAATTTTATGTAACACCAATTCAAGAAGCTTAGGTTTTGCAGTCAAACATTGCTTAATAAGATAATAAAGGTATAGGATTAATTTCTACACGTTATGAGAACTTTCTTTGATCCCTTTCTATGTTTGTTATCAAATGCTCTGTTATTTTGCAAATGTTCACTTCAAGGCAGGTTTGACCTTCTATTAGTTTATATGTGAAATAAGTAATGAAGTTAAGACAATTTTATTTAAATTAGCACTAACTTTTAATTCTGTAATTATTTATTTATTTGTCAGTTGAATCTGATATGAAAAGTGCTTTCAGTACCTTTGAGTTAGGTATTTATATTTTAGTCTTTAATTCTATTTTATTTATTTTAGGTAATTTTAATATTGACTGTTTCAATCTGCTATGTATTTCAATCAGATTGGTGCCCGTTATGATTATAAAATTCTGATTTTGCTTTCCGTTACGTAGACATGTGCAGTACCACTTAGTGACATGTACTTATAGATTGTGTCTTATCCTCTAATTTATCCTTTACAATATTGACCAAGAATCATTCAATTAATACATAACATATAAACAAGAAATACAAGTATTTTAGCTAACATGGTCTTTTCTTAATGGTTGAAACAAGAAATATAACTATTCTGAGAATGCCTATTTTCCTGCTAGGTTTATCATCATGATTCTAATTCTTCTCATTTTTTTATCCTGGCAATTATCACTTGTAATTTTTTAATAAAAAATTTTTTCTGCCTTGCATCCTCTCCAGACCTGACTAATTTTCTTCTCATAATGTTTTGTACTGAACAAGTACTTATTTCTTTCTAGTCTTTCTAGGTACTAGTTAGCTGCTTTTGCAGACAATTGATTTTCCTTGTGCTGAGATAAAGGCCAAATAAATTAGAAGATGTCTTTTTAAGTAGGCATTTCATGAAAAAAGATCATTTTGTATTATATCACCTTCTGAGTCAGTAGAATTGACTGTATTTCATTTACCTTCTTTCACTGGACTAGAATGATCTCCAAGAATAAAATCCTATCCCTTGTGATCCTCTCAAATCTTTGAGACTTTTGCAGAGTATCAGAGTTACATTCATCTGAATTTGAAGACTACTAAGGTATATAATAACATTTCTGGAAAGGAAAGACTCCATTCTGCTATATACTTGCTTCATATAGAATTTTTTTTTTAGACAAAAATTGCTCCAAAAATATTTTTAAATTTTCTGTATTCTTCAGAAATCTCATTGCAAGTGTGTTGGATTTTCTTATTTTTTAGGCTGAACAGTTGTTGACGAATGTGTTGATACCGTTTTTTATTTCCTTTCACCTGGTGGTTTTTTATTGCACCTTATTGCACTCCACATAAGGTCCCCATGGGCAAGGAGAAAAATATAGTCACACAATCATTGACAATCATGACTACCATTTCATAACTAGTGGTGATACTTTTTGCACTTGAAAAGGAAATATCTTATGGCAACTTATTGCATCTAAACTACAGTCAAGCTTCAAGAACAGGATACAAGAGCATACACAGCTTTAAAGATATATTTCCTTTTAATGTTATTAAGATGATACTTACATCAGAACTACAGAATATGAATTCTGCATACCCTATAAATTCTACTCTGGCACTCAAAGGCTCATTTTTGTGGCAGTCTAATACACAGTTTAAAGATGGCTCCTCTCATGTTAGCAGCCATGGACAGCTTCAGTAGGCTGGTATACATGGTCAAGATGAGTGAGCCCCTGTACAGTGAGTGGTTGGTTAGTTTCCTACTTTTTCTTCAACAGCCTTTAAAAATAAAGTTATGATAACATACATTGATGTTCTCCAAACAAACTCGAAGTATTCTAGTCACGCATGGTATACGTTCTTGTTCTATGGTCATTGAATAAATCACATATGCACGTGATGAGCTTGAAGAAGCCAGCTAAATTGGCAGAAATTTGCTGAAAATCATAAAAGCAGCTCATACTTGGAAGACCTGTTTTTAATATTCACATGTTGAAATCTAATTGACATAACAATAATGGTGCTGTAATGTTTTTGAGAGAACCAGTGAAAATAGTCTTGATGGCATATGCAAGAAAATTATTTTCAACTCTGTAGTGCTAAATTTTTCCAAACTGCTCACATGTATTACATTGCCAGAATATTTACAGCCACCCATGCATAAAAGGGTGATTGCATTCTCCAGATAACCCATGCTCATGTTCATAGAGTTTATTAGCCAAAGTGAACATTTCAGACTACTAACTGTTCGTATGACTATCTCCTTCAGGTGCAATGTGGGTGCTTAGCACTGAAGAGAATTTATTTGCAGTATATTTCAAATTTCTAAAAAAACCCAGAGAGGCTTATCTTGTTATACTGTTGTCCTGAGTGCTAGAGATATTGGCAGTTTATCTCCAATGAAAAATCAAAGTTTCTAGTTGTTTGCTTTTGTCCTTCTTCCAAACCGTCCTATCTTAAAAGGAACTAGTGATGTGAAGACTTTCCCTTCAGAGAAAAAGCTATCCATATGAAATATAACCAGTTGAAACAAAAACAGTTTTTGATTTCAGATTAAATTTGATAGTTTGGTGATAGAGGTATACACTGAAATTTGGAGCAGTGTACTGCATGTTTCTGAGCACAGATATATAAGGATACTGTTGCTCAGCATATGTCTCTGTTGGCATTGAAATGACACCCTTTCAATTTCTTGCTTTTTCTAAAAATATTTACATTAAATAATATGAATTATCTAACTGTAGAATTAGATGTATGATTATATATGTCAACCTTTTTAGTATATGTAATTTAGACTCACTTTCTTGCACAAGGTTTCTAAACTTCTGATTTAAATCTTGTGAGAGAACATCAATTTATCTAGCCTCCCAATTTCAAATGTAAGCTAATGATATCAAAACTTTATTTACCCATGACCCTTTCATCTCTCTCGTTATTCCCAATGCTCTTTATCTTTTTATTTATTTCCATAGTCTAAGTATTTCTATATGTATAAACTTAATTTGGGTAATTCCTTACTGTGGAGCCGGTCAAAGGTTCACTACAAAGTTTAATATAAGGACTGTGAAAGTATTAGGAGAGTATTAATAACTCATTGATCAGTCTTCTCAGCAAAAGCTTTTTTTCAAGCTTTTTTTTTTTACAAGAGGTGATTGAGCTTAGGTTTTTCTTCTAGCAAAACAGTCCAAATTCTTAGTCAACCTACTGTGGCACTTAAGTATAGTTACCATTATAAAGTGTCTCCTAATTTCTAACCTTATTTCTTTTGCCAAAGGCCATTAATTCCTGTCCCCTCTACAGAAAAGAGCTTTTCCTGGTTCATTTTTGCAACAACTTTGTATGTGTTGAAGACTTTTATCACTTCCCTTTAAGTTTGTTCTTCCTTAAGTGAAACAACCAATATTCTTTTCTCATCCTATTTTGTAGACTGTGGTTCATTTTTCTCCTGAACTGCAGTATTCAAAGCTGAATGGAATATAGCAACTGAAACATTAATGGTGTCAAAAATATAAAATGATGGAGTAATTTTGATAGGAAGGGACCACTGTGGGTCCTCCCGTCCCAACTCCTGCTCAATGCAGATCCAAGTAGGCCATTATTTTTTTTTTTCCCTCAGTTAATGGTGTGGTATTGTTGAGTCTAGTACATGATCCCCTATAATATCTAGAATTTAATTTTATAGAGTTGCTACCTAATCAGCTCTTTTCCTCCTGAATTTCTGCAATTTATTATCCATCTGAAGTGTGGAAATATTCATTAATTCCTTTTGAAAGTCATTTTATTACTCTGAAGATTTAATTTTCTGAAACTTACCATTTTGAATTCTGATCCTGCCCAATTCCAGAGTGAATACACACCCAATTAGCATATTTTCTGTTCAAGAATAAGTGGAAATATTTAACTGTACCCTATAAAGGAATATGACTTAATATAACTTTCCAGACTGATAATGAATCTCTTTCAATGAAATGCACATTTCTGGACAGTCAAATATTCTTCATATTTTTAGGAAGAACAGGATGACTTTGCATATAACATGATGGGATGACTTTACTCAACTTCTTCCTTTCTCCATATTCTCTTAGCTTTGGGTTCCCACAAACGAAATAGTTTTATAATTTGCTTAGGATAAAAGTACTGTTTTTCTAAAAATTTAGTCTACAATTTCATAGTCCTCCTTTCTCCAATTTGTGAAGTTTTTTGGATTGGGAAGAGTTTAAAGATAAGCCTTTTACAGTCTCCTTGAAGCCTCCATGAATTTTTAAAGGTAATTACTAATGGATCTGAAATTGCTAAAACCAGTTCTTCTGTGAATTCATCAGGTCCAAACTTCCTGAAAATACTTAAAGTTCAAGGACTCACCGAAGTTATCTTTCCCTAGTTTAGTCTAAACATTTTTACATGTGTTTCTTGTGTTAATTTTGTACATTATCTGGTCAGCATTAACCTTTTCAGAGAAGACAGGCACAAGGAAATCATCAAACTGTTTGATTGTCTTTGTAATGTCATTTCATGGTTTTCTCTTCCTGCTGGGCAACAGATGAACTGGTTCCTAGAATTTCCTTTTATAGAATCATAGAATCATAGAATCATTAAGGTTGGAAAAGACCTCTAAGATCATCGAGTCCAACCATCAACCCAGTACCCATGCCCACTAAACCATGTCCCGAAGCACCTCATCCACACGTTTTTTGAACACCTCCAGGGATGGTGACTCCACCACTTCCCTGGGCAGCCTGTTTATGCTTGCTTCTAGAATGTTGTTTTTTATCCTTAATATTGATTGCTAATTGTACTGTATTTTTTGCTTTGGCATTTATRCATTTTTTCCTGCATAAGTTTTATGTTTGTTTGCTTTTCTGTTTGTTCTTCACATTTTGAGTTACATTTCGCTTCCTCCATAATTCCTTTTATGAGTTTCAGTTCATTGAAGAATTCATGTTGCTTCTTTTTCTACATTTTCTGTGTTTTGTCTTAGCATAGCTTCTGCTTGGCCAGTAATGTGCTTTCTTTAAGGAATTGTCATTTCACCTGAAAAACATTTCACCTGTTTTCCTTACAGTTGTTTTCTATGAGATATTTCATATCAATAGTCTGAGTTTATTAACAACTGTTTTCATACATAGTTTTTGTTCTGTCTCTGTCTCTGCTTCTCAAGAATTATTCAATGATCCTTGTCATTTCAATTGCTTTCAGCTTTCATGTTTTCAGTCAGGTCTTTGTTCTTGTCAGTACTACATCTAGAACAGCTCTTCTTGAGTCATTTGTCTATCTGTTGTTTGAAAAGTTTCTGTCAAAACATCCTAGTAGTTTCTCTGGACAATTTATTTCATGTTACATTCCTTGTTAATTGTATGAACATCAGTGGTGTACTTTCTAAAAATATGGCCATAATCTTATTAATTTCAATAGAAGTATATAAAAATAGAATCTCAGCAGAGTCTTGATTCAGTAGTTTGTTTTATTTAGGAAAAAATGTGTAAGAGGCAACAGGGGAACAGATATATTTTGAACACGCTTCTTTTAAGAGCAAGAGATCTCCCTGCTTTCTCCTTTGCATTTTGGGTAAAATCTTATATGTTAAAGTTCCAGTTTTATGCAGATATAATGCTTAATTGTGGGACACCTCGAGATAGATATTTACATCAGCAATGCTGACAAATCCTTATTAAAGCTGTCAGTTGCCTGTAGAATGAAGTGGCTTTAATCCCACTGAGTGCTGATGTGGAGATTTAGGGCTGTGTGAATTTTGTTAAGTTACCCTGGAGAGTTTATCTGATTATTCATTGAAGCTTGTATTTGGCGCAGTAATTTCATCTACTACCATTTGTCTTACCTTACTTGGTGCTTATTTTTTTATTATTATAAAAAATGAAAAAAGTCTGTCTAAAACATGAGCAAAGACTGAGTTGTGTATTTAACCTATCAAATCAGACTTGAATATTGGTGCCATATTGTAGTGAAAACTCTACCTTTTGGTTTTTGTCTTTTTCCCTTCAGCTTTGTATTTGAGGAAGGTTATCCTATTTTGAGAAACAGATGTAAAAATCCTACATTTTGCGAAATGTTATTTCTTCCTATAATTATGAATATTCTGCCAATCATTTTAATTTGTTTGCTGTTCTGTTTGCACATCACTTTATGCAAAAAAGTCACAGTGTATCTTAAATTAAATATAAGAAGATAAATATTTAAAGAAAATAAATTAAGTTTTCATGGAATGTATACTATAGAATTTGCTTTTTGAGTTTACTTTTTTCTGGTTTTGCTGCAGTGTTGTAAGTGGCATCCTATAACTTGAGGCAACAGAACAGTAGGTGATCTCACTGACATTTTCCTCCTGCTGTGGGTTTTCTATACTTTATCTAGCAAAGCATTGAGAAAACAGTTAAAATACTTGTGTAAAGAAAAGTGTAAAACCTAATACTTAAAKAATTTGATTGATGTTTGGAATTTGAATTAATTTTTTTTTCAGGTGCCAAAGTACCTTATTTCTGCATTTTAAGAGGCTTACAATGTCCACCCAAACAATGCATTTGTTGTTAATGTATAATGTAACTTGTTAAGGAGAACATTTAAATTTATTATGAATTCCTTGAAGATATGTCTATGGTGTTTACCGTGTCATTTTTTCAAATAAAAATGAGAAAGAGGGTCTTCTGATTAGCTTCAGTTTGAAGATAAATAAAGACTTTAGACAGATATAACCAAAAGCTAAAAGGATTTTACTTTTCATTTTAGTTCTTTGTACAGGGACTGGTATCACGACAGTGTACTACTTTAGGTTAAAAAGAAAAGAAAGTTGTGGGAGCACTCATTATCCATTCTGTCTCTTTAATTTTTACAGGAAGAACCATATGTTATGTTCAAGAAGTCTGACAAACCCTTGTATGGAAATGATCGATTTGAAGGTTATTGCATTGACCTCCTCAGGGAGCTGTCTACTATCCTTGGATTTTCCTATGAGATTAGACTGGTGGAGGATGGAAAATATGGAGCCCAGGAAGATGCCAGCGGACAGTGGAATGGAATGGTTCGTGAGCTAATTGATCATGTAAGTCAACTTTTGGAAGCTTTCTACTACCCATTTAGATTTCAATTCTATCTATACAAATTGTAAAACTTTTATGATAATGCCATTTGAATAATACTGTTTGGAAAATGCAGATGTTTAAAGAAGTAATGCAAGTAGATTCACATCAGTGTTTTCTATAATGTAGAATTTGTTTGTTAAACGAAGAGCATTCTGCATCTCTGCTTTTACCTATAGGCAGTGTTTGTTTCTGCCAAACTGGTTTAGCTCTTCTGTAGCATATCCCTAAGTCAAAATATGGAATAGATAGCATTGAGAATTTATTTCTGAGAACAAATATATGGGKTTTTTTTGTGACAAAACATACATCTTTATTAGTCAATAGAAGTCAGGCCTCTTCTGATGGTGGATCTGAGACTGTCAGAGAAATTTCTGTGCATGTAATGTAAACACATAAATTATTTTATATACACAAAGAAGAGGAACATCTTTCTTGAAACATTAACAATAAAGTGCAAGCAGTAAGACAAAAGTATCAACATACACTGAAGCAACAAAGTAATGCAATGTGTGTCAAAACAGATACCATTACAATTACTTGTAAATGAGTAAGGCAGGCATTACTTCGTGTCCTTCAAAACATGTTTTCCCAGTTGGTCATGCCAGTTGAATTCARTCTCTTAGAAACCTTTTAGTAAATTTGAAAATTATGTCATTGTCCCTTTTTGCATTTCTTTGGGTGAATTGCTCRATATAGAGACATTTGATCAAAGAATGAGATGAAACATATTCTGCACATCACTGTCATTTAAAGTAGGAAGAAGGGAAGACTATTTTATAGCTAATTCAAGTGAAACCTTCCAATGATGGCAGAAAATGCATGAATAACTTGAAGAAAAATATTCATTAATCTTGTTTCAATTTGCTTTAAGATTTCAGCAGATGGGCAGAACATGTGCTAATCAAAATTTTCATTTTTACCAGAAGGGTTGTTATCTTTGTGCTTTTCTAGTAAATAATAATCTAGTATTGCTGTTGCAACAGATGTTGATTATGCCTAGCTTCACACATTTAAGAAGAATGCGTGGGAGTATTATATTTATATTATCTTTAAATGTGTGTATGTATTACATCTAGTACACATACATAGAAAGCAAACAGATATTTAGCTAGACTCTCTGCCCATCTCTATACATGCATATTTTCACACATATAAATGCATAGGCATGCATAGCTATTAGATTTGATGGTTGTTAGGTAGTATCATCATCTGGAACTAATTTTCCATGATTGGGGTGGATATTGTGGGAGTATTTCTTATATAATTTTCAGAAGCAAAGAAAAATCACATTTATGGTATGCTTTTATTATTCAGCCCCAAAGCTTTCTTGAACAAGCACTAGTATGGGATTCTAAACTTTTCACTAAGATAATCTTGAAAAAATTGCATTTGAAGAAGTTGCATCAGTATAGTATGTGGAGCAGGAGCTTTTCCAACCCTTTTCTCTTGATAACACAGAATGGAACATGTGTTCCTTTTTCCAATAGATAACATATAACTAAACTTAGATTAAAATTTATTTTGGCTTTTGAAATGGTGTTTACTTAGGAGTCAAAAAAGTTTAGATAGATACTATGCTTAGTGCATCATGGAAGATGTAGCCTAACTTCTTAACCTGGATCATAACTTTTACTAGTCTGTCTCAATTTCTCAATTGTTAAAATTTTCCTTTAAAATTTTCTCTGTTTTTATCTATTCTTATTTTGTAATCTATTTGAATACATGCAATTTATTTATGCAYCTATGCCTTTTATTTACATGCATGTTATTGGTACATTTTATTAGCAAGCAACACTTTAGACCTCAGAACTGATGCACAAGAATTTAGAGAAGAATTCCATATAGACAGTTACCACATTTGATGTTCCATATGGTTAGTACTTCTCTTGGCCCATTAGCTTAGTTTTTCAGCCTTTCTTTTTCCTCAGAGAATATTTTTTAAAGTGTCAAAAAGGTTTTGTTTTGTATAAAGTAATGTAATAAACTCAATTGCTATTTCTTTTGGAAAGGTGAAATGATTCTGTCTACATTTTTAAACCTGAGTTTCTAATTAAAATAAAGGTAAAGAGACTACAGAATAAAGACAGAGTTCTGAAAGTTGCCATAGTACTTAAATCTACTTGAAAAATATTTTTAGAACTTATTTTATTTTTATTTACATGTTATATTTTAACCCTCAGTCACTTAAGTTCAGAAAGAAAGAATACTATAGTATATATCTTTACAAGGGTAGTTTGTAGCATTTGTTAATTCAAGAATAAATAAAATGGATAATTTCTATATATTATATGTGTAGAAAGAAAGTTACACAATTTATATAAAGATAAAAAATACCAAATAGAATCTAAATTTTTAAATAAATTGTTTAAATCTGTGCTTAGTCACTTTACATAATTGCTTGGACTCAAAAGTGTAAGTGAAATGAAGACAATGCTATCTGAACTGAGCTCAGCATATCGTGTCAGTCTCAGGCTTGAAATCCTACAGTGTGAACAGAGACTGAAGCCTTTACATCAGGCTTTGTGTGTTTTCAGTCTCCTTTCCAATAGTTTACTTGCATTTCCTCTTTCTTTGACTGTTTTACTCAGTGTTCACATATGCCATCATTCTGATATTGGTCTCCAAACAATGACTAGTTTCCTTTTGAATAAATGCTAAATACTGAAAGTGAAAAATTAGTTCAGTGATTCCTTCCCTTTCACGAGTGAATGATAATGAATTCTTGTTGGAAAAGACAGTGGTCTCTATAGCTGTAAATGGAAGGGAAATATTCACTAGGACAGAAAACATAGATGAGATTTCCTTATGAAAACATTTTAAATTGAATTACTTCAGTTAAGCAGTCTGATTTCTTTGCCACAATTTTTCATTCAATATTTTACCCTCCTCTCTGGTTAATTCAAAGCAAGGATGTTAGATTTTGCAAGGAGGGAGAACTAAAATCCAGGTATCTCCATCTTTTATGGATGCATTCTTCATAAAGAAGTATTCTTTATACTGACTTGTTGCCTTTGGTTCAAGAACATTATTCAAGGATAGATTAATTATTGAATTAGTTTTGAACGCAACTATACATTCTGGAGATTTCAGGTTGTTCTATCGTGCTAAAAGTTGTTATAGCACTGTATCATATTGTATGAGATATATAGTGTGAGTGTGTAAATTATGTTCCCCTATAGCTACCAGATACTGATAGAATAAAAATACATATTTTTGCTTCTTTTCTCTAAGATATTCTACTTTACAGCTCCAAAATTACTTTAAAACGTTCTTATCCTTGGGTTCTAAAACAGGCAAAAATTACTACTTCATACTTTCCCAGAGATATAAATGAAAGTGAAAATTCCACTGGGAAGTAATTTGTTATTATTATATACCATTAAAAATAACCTTTTTTTTTTCTTGGCTCTTTGAATGATTCTTCTACAGCACAAAGCTTATGCATTACAAATGGACTTTAAGGCTTGAAGATCTTTTATGATTCACAAATAATTATATAAAGGTCCAGTTTTTAGATCATGACTGTTCTTTTATTATATGTGAGGATTAAATGGGAACTTTTCTTTGTATCTGAGAAGATTAGGATTTTCAGCTTTGAGGAAGTTAAGACTTACGCAGCTGGGCAATTAGAAAGCACTACTTAATTTGAATTATCTTGGGACAGCTTTGTGGTTTACTTCAGCATTTTTTGAATTTTTTAAAATCAATATCTTACTAATAAATGCTTACCTACGAAATGCTTACATTTATAAAAATACTAGTGGTCTTTTATTCTCTCAATAACAAAATAGTTTCAGATGTTTATATAATCAGTTTAAAATGTTTCTGCAGACATCTCCCTCCAATAACTTGTTAATTTTCTTTTTCTTTTTTTTTCCTAATTTAAGGACCTTATGTAATTGAAGGACTAGAGCTAAGCTCTTTGTATTACTGTGTAGAAGTGAAAAAGCTTCCAGTAAAGAACTATATAGATTTTTTGTTGATTCCTTTTTGAGACAAAGAAAAATGTCTATGAGTAAAGGCATTTAAGTTTCTTCCATCTTTTTCTTTTCTCTTCCTCCCCTTTTCAAATGCAGTTGCATCACGTTGTTTGGACTCTATCTCTTTTCTTCATACTTACATGAAGTCCTGCTGTATAGAGCCTCATAGGGAAAGGCTAAGGAGCTTCTCTTGCCTCTTCTCCTCACGGATAGATACCGTCTTTCTCCTTGTAACTTTCATGCAAAAGGTCTGACAGTAGAGATTTTCAATACAATGCAGGACAGTTTAGCCATGCCTCTTTCATTAACCAAAATCAGAAAATTTGACAGTAGCAGGGAGTTAGTTAAGAGAAAGAAAGATCAATCATTCTGTCTTTTTATACCAACATATGTGCTGGACAATAAAACCTGTGGTATGTCAGTACTCTTTAGAGCACCATATCTGCTTGATGGCTGCCTCATTGTATTAGTGAAAACACTTTTCTGATATCAACATTTTCAAAGCTATGTGTAACACTTAACTCCCACTGATTTTTTTTTTTAAAATGATGTTTCTAAATTAATCTACTGACACYTAGTCATATGCTACTACCTATTGAACATTATTATTAATCCATTTTCAAATTATTTCTCCATAGAGGATCACTGATTGTAACTTCATTTAACGATAATTTTATTTATCAAATAGAATGCTACATCACCTCCTCCTTTCTGTATTTCTCAGAGTGACTTAGTTATTTTTTACAAGACTCCCTAGATTTTTGCTAAGGGCCGCTGTGCTAGTCATCATCATCAGGTTCAAATAATATGAATGTTTTGCAGGACAGCATAATTAGTAAACCAGAGGCAGAATATCAGTAGTGACTTTAGAAACGTGTTTTGCCTTACTTGTTTGAATTTGGAAAATTCAGGACTTTGGCACAGTGGCTTATCTCTCTTCCTTTGTGGCCAATATTTATGACTGTGAACTGTCATTCATTCCATATTTCTTTAAAAATATTATAGATGTCATAGTTGAAACATCTATATCAACTGCGTAAACATTAGGAAAAAAAAAAAGGCCTGAAATATGAGACAAGTGGAGATTCAAAAAGAAAAGATTTTCCCCAGAATGTCTTTATATATGACAACATTTGAGTGCACTGTCGATGAAAAGTTAAGCTGGTGCTGATAGAAAAATAGTGAACTAGTATTGTGAGATCTTACTTAGGATTTGCAAGGAAGGTTTCAAACTATTTAGGCCTTAAGTTTTGAACATTCTCCTATATCGGACTTTTAAAATATTTATTCCAATCACATTAGCAGCTATAAAATTATCAATTTAAATCCAGAAATGGTTATTTCTCCTTCTTTAACACATTTTCCATTAATTCACAGTATAGAATAGTCACATGATCACATAATGATACCTCAGGAAATAAAAATAGATAGGAACATATCATAATGTAGAAGTGATTCTAACTCATATTTCTGGAAAAATTTACCTTTTTCCCTGACCTATCTTTCTCCATCTAAACMTGCATCTCAGACTTCTCTTAATTTTAATTTTGGCTGTCTTACTGTTAAATTCAGTTGAACATTGCCCAAACTTACTATTTTTTACTTGTCTCTTCTATTCTTTCATTCTTGTCACTGTTCCTAACACCAACATTCTCATAAAAGTTCAAGACCATAAAGGAGTCATTTTAGATGTGTTCCTCTTTTTTTCCCTTTCCATAGAGACCGTGTTCACATCTTGCCATGTCTTCTATAAATCTTGAAAAATCAACCTTTTTTTTTTTTTTCTTGCCCATACGGTAAAATAGCTCTCAGGCCAGACCTTTCTTTTGTACGTTTGCCTGCAGCAGTGACCCTGTTTCTGKCATCCAAAAGAAGTTCATGAATCCATTTCCCGAGCTCCATGTTTCTCACTGGTTTGACCTAACATTTTATATGCATGCTTTCCTCTTATTGTGCTGCATCTGTGTTGTTTTAAGTGCTTTATTTCCATATCYTTATTCCTGTTTGAATCATGACAGTATCATTAAGTCTCCTTGATATTTTATTTTTGTGTTCTGCAGAAACTCTTGATAACAATTGTTCACATTTCAACAGAGAATTTGACTCTGAAATGAATCCTAAACTAGATTTTTTTTGTTTCCTGGTTAAGAGAATTTACTGACTGTAACTGTTGTCATCAAAAACATTTTTTCATCAGAAATTCTTTTGGCAGKTATTTTTCAATCAATTGATGATAAGTGTATTTCTCTTTAAAATTTGTTGTTCTAGTTTTGGTACTCTATARAGGAAGGGAAACAAAATCTATTCAACTTTTTAATTAAAAGAAGTGATGACAAAATTAGAACTTTAGGATCAGATGTTGAGTTTAGGATCATATGTTGACCCCCCAGTCAGTTTGGGGTGTTACTAATTTTCCTTTTGAAGACTTGGGTAAAGATTTGTTGTTGTCATGGAATTTTTTGACTTCAATAAAATAAAAGAATTCTAGGACACAAGTTTTTTATCAGCTATCTTAGGAATAATTCTTCCCCTGCTGCTGTATCACGTCAATGGTAAAGTACTAGGCAATGATATATTTTACGTGTTTCTCTACTTGAGTAAACAAGCAAAAGATTTTTGTTAGAGGAAAAAAATTTTAATTTTATTTTAATGTTATTCTCTCTGTCTTAGTTCGTAAAACTTGCGGTGTTATTTTTAAGCTTCTTAGAAAAGATATTACATTATAACATGTCAAGCACTGCAAAAAAATTGAGTCTATTGTTAGCACTTTTATTGTCTGAAAAAGAGTCAACTTCAGAGTAAGATGTCTTTCCACCAGCATCTGCAAAATGAGTGTGCATCTTTTGTGAAAGTACAACATATATCTACTTGCACAAAAAACCTCAAAACAAAACAAAAAAMCCCAAACCCACAGAAACTCAGAGCACTGCCTAATTTGCTTTGTTTTCTGTTTTTCACAAAGATACCTATTTACATTCTGAGAAGGGGGAGCTGGGTTCATGTAATTGCAGTATTTTATTTGTTAACACTTTAAAGTTTAGTTCTTAAAGTTTGGCTTTACAAAAAATTCTTGAGGTGGTAAAGCTTTCTTTAGTATAAGTGTGTAAGTTGTTGAGGTTTTTTATATTTCTTGGTTTTGAAGGACTTTTTACTTTCTTTAAATATACTAGCTATAGAAAACCTAAGTACAATACAATATGTGAACCAGTTTAAAAAAAAATCCTACCTTTTTACAAATAAATTGTATATTGAAATTTGCAATTGATCATCAATATTAAGAAAAAAATCCTATTCTATCTTCCTTTAAAACAAAGCTGTGTTGAGCACATTAAATATATATTCTTTTGTTTCCTGTAAATAATATTATCCTAAAGCCCTGGTAATCCTGGGCAGATTTTCTTTATTCAGATAAGTGGTATCTTTGACTTGTGTCCATTAACATATTAAACAGATACAATTTTGATGACTGTCTTCTGTGCATGTAAAACTATTTGCTGAAATAATTAACACTATGGCAATCTTGTTAATTTTAACTCATTAAAAAAAATGAGGTTTACCTCTGAAAAGCATGGCATTAGAGAGAGTAAACAATGTGGTAGTTTTATGAAACAAGGGCAGCTCATGTAATAGATGTGAAAGGTAATTTTTGACAATGCCTACCTTTACTCTCAGTGTTATTACATAAAGAAGGTACTAATAATTGCAGATGTTCTCAAAGAGGATGGAGGATTTTGCTATGAACTCCTTTTTTCAGGTACATTTTTAGAACCTACTTGATATCTTACATTAGGCCTCATAACATAATTTAATATTGAGTACAATTCCATGGATTAGAATGTTGTACCTCAGAGGAGAAGACAGGCTGCAAGAGACTAAGTTCAGGATTAAAATGCCTAAATGAATGTTTTGGTAAAAGGTGCCTGTTGGAGCACTAGCTACGCAGGCTTCTATTTTAGCCAGTAGAGACCTGGTGAAAACAATCATACCAGAGCCGAGAGATAAATTTGACTTATCTTCTAAAGGTGTGTCCAATGGAGTAATTCAGGTTAGATACTCCATGATCTCAAGCACATCTGCATTAGGCAGCAGATGTGACAGAGGACATCTGTCCTATTCTAGAGCAGCACATTTGAGGATAGGTTGGCTATCCAAGCTATCTCTTATGCAGTAGACATATTCAGGAACACAAAACACTTTTCTAGAGCTTGGTCAGCTGAATTGCTCTTTAGACTCCATCATATGTATTGATTAGACCTTCACTGGTTGTGATGGGAGTTTAAACTGCTACAGATTAAGCCAGTAAGCCCCACATAAGTGTCTGGTGCCACTTGAGCTTCCTTAAGCTGTCCAAGACACCCACATAGTGCTGGCAGATCTAAGACCTATGGGAGACCCTTTCATTCATGGAACAGCAACTAGAGGCATGGGGATACCCTAGAGCATGTCACAAGCTCTAGTCCAATTCAGAAAAGGGGCTGGAATAAGAGCCCAAGCATCTGCCTTTTGGTGTTAGCTTACACTTTGGTCTTGCTTGAAGCAATTGTGAGGTTACAATCTGTCTTTACAAAATTCTATTTATACAGCACTTGCTACAGTATTCGGTGAGAGTTCATCTTATGTTTTTTTTTAATTACTGCCAGTAAATGTGAGTAGATAAATTCCTCTCTCAACACTAAGGCTTTTCAAAATGCTGATCCTTGTTTATACAAGCAAACATAGCTGTTTTCTCACAGAATGATGCTATTTTCCAATTATTTGTTTTCATTATCCCTGTCGCCTATCATGTTTGTATTGGAAGCTGGAAAAGATAAGGATTACCATAAGAAACTATAATGTGAAAAACAACTGTCTGAGAACCTTTATCTATTAAGACAGAAAATAGTAATTTTCCTAACAGTGCCTTCGTAACGAGGGGTTTTTCTGTGTTCCTAATTTTTCTGTACCTTTAAATAGATCATTTAAGCTGTCTGGATAAAACTGTTGTCTTTCATGTGCTTGTATAGTTAGATGAAATATTTTTTTATTAGGCTAATAACATAAGATAAATTATCTTACAAATCTTAGTTTAAATTAATCATCTTGTTTCTTAGTTTTGGGTTTGGACAAAATCATGGGTTTTGTCCATCTTTACTTGAGGAGTAACCACATCTATCCATCATAAAATGAAAAAAACACCTTGCATGTGCTTCAGTTTCACATTCAAAAATAGGCTTAATAAGGCCTAATTATTTTTTTTTTTTGTGAAAATACATGATTTCTGTTGTTGGGACAATTTACATAATGCATAATATTACCCATCAATACGAATTATATTCACAGACAAAAAGTTATTTTTCATGTCTTATGACAAGGAATATTCAGGCTATTCAGGCTAAGGGAAATATGTAAGAAACAGGAGAGAGAATGTAAGTAGTGCTGTTCAAGGTGGCACAGGTGTTACACAGATCTTTAATGAATAATAAGAAGGAGTGAGTGATCATGTGAGTGTAGTAGATAAGCTTATAAGCTTATGTCAAGGGAATTCCAGTGGGACTTGAACCCACTTCCCTTCTAGTGGGACTCAAACCTACTAACACACCGGGAGTTCTGGTGGAACTCAAACCCACCTTCCTCCTAGTGTGACTCCAACTCACTAGTGCGCTTCTGTTTCTGGTGGGACTCAAACCCACACTTGTGCCTTGGGAGTCCACCGCTGACTGAGGAGAGAGACACAGTCAAAGTATGGAATTACAAAGGATTTTTTGTTAAGCAATGTGGTGCTCCAGCCTAATCCTTGGGGACCCTAATACTGAGGAAGGCAGGGTTTATAGGTGTTACAATACAGTTGCATGGACTAATCAAATCACCGGTGTTAAGGGGTAGGCTAATCAGTTACCATTTTTTGTGTAATAAGTGTCTGTTTATCCCATGCAGGATCAGTGTGTGCTTGTCCTGTGCAGGTGGTCAGTGGTGTGTGTTAATCTTCATTGTTCTGAATCTGTGCAGGTGGAGTGGTTTTGTACTGGATTCTGGTCAGTTGCTGTTCTGAGGACCTTAGGTTCATCGCTAGGCTTGGGTCACAATACTTTTCCATTGTCCGAGAGTCTGTCTTTGGAATCCAGTGATATTGGTTCTTAACACTTTGCATCTACATTTTTGAAATGAAGGTGGAAAGTGTTCAGGACTCCTTCAGAGGAAGGGTTTCAAGGTCTAGAAGTAAGGTTAAAGAAAACTTGTTTTGAAAACTGTGACATTTTGGGTAAAATATCATCTAAATAAATTATATTCCAGGGAAATATTTTAATGTTACGACCTTAATACACTGAGGAAATCTCAGATCAGTATACAAGATATAATAACATATATTCAATTCTGAGCATTCACAAACCGCTCATTGGGTTTTAGTTTGAATGCATATCATCGAGAGGAAGATAAATACTCAGCTCAGCTGAAGCTGTAACATTTTATCTGTCTTTGAATGGTTTTCACCCACAGAATCCATAAATCTATCTTGATTTTGGAGTTTACAAGTCTTCTTTGCTCATCATAGATTTCATTACAAAAATGTCCTATTCAGCTATAAAGCTTTCACACTTTTTTAATAATTACTCCTTTCCTTGTATGAGTTTACATGGGATATATTGAGCAGTTTTGCATTACAAAAGTGGAAATTGTCATTTAATACATAATGTATAGTCCTTACAGAGGAGTCTAAGCTCCTCTGTAAGTACAGAATTCAGGCTACATTTTTGACAAACCATGTGAGACTTGGTTACATTTTTTTCAAACCTTAGGTCTAAGCTAGCATCTGCAACTGAATCTGAGGTGTCACATGATGAAAATTTTAATCATGCTAAACTTTTTCTGTACATAACATAAATTTGAACTCTGATCCTTTGGGGAGATGATGTTTTGAGGGGTAACAGTCCATAAACCACATAGGAAAGTCTGCAGTTATGGTATAGTTGTTGCTTGAACCAGCAGCTCTGGTGAATGGTAAGATAGAGGGTAAGCTGAATGCCTACTGATTTCTGCTGAAGTTTTTTTATGTTATTTTCTAGTATCTTGGCATTTTATTTTATTTTTATGTACCCTCTTTAAAGAAAAAAAGACACAATTATCTTTTTTCTGTACTCTCTGTATATGCTTAAAATACTACTGTTTGTATTTCAGTTTTATTATCCTTATCTGCTTGTGTTTTCAGTTCTCTTATGTTTTGTTTATAATTTCTCTCTTTCCTCATTTATCTGTTTAGCCATTTGAAGGCCATCTGTTCTGAGTGCATTTTTATTTCTTGGTATACATTTATTTACCTGGAAAATTAAGCATTACTGTTCTATGCTAAACCATTCTCCTTTGAATTTCCAGTAATCATTATTAATTACACTTGTTATGTCGGCAGTTTTCCAGCACAACCCTCTCTTTAAACAAAGCTACTAATTCACATTATTTAATATTTAAAAATAGTATTCCAGCTCTTTCAGTTATTCTGTGTCATGATAAAATATCCATAATTCTTTAACTGTTAAGTACCTGTGACGTATTTTTGAAGTTTTACTGGTTTTTTTTTTTAAAAACAGTATGTTTACTGTTTTAAATATTCATATTATCTTCCAGTTATTATTGTTTGCATGTTTTCTTTTCCTCATTAAAGTGACATTTCATTTCTGTGTGAAATCTGTCCTGCGGTCTATAGGATAATTTATGATGATAATTTGTAATATGCCAGAAAATATCACTTGTGTGTTTTGTGTCTTTCAGTCTAATTGCTAATTCATTAATCCACAACTTCAAGTGCTCTGACCTTTTATTTCCAATGTCATTTGTCCCAAGCTAAATAAGCAGCAGCAGGTGTCTCCCTGACAAGCAACTAACCGTGTCTCTTTTGTTGCTTGAGCTTCTGTTTTTCACTTCAAGCAAACTGAATATATTCATAGACTTACAGAACCTCTCTGCAAATTCTTATCTTGCATTTCTGAATTTATCAATGTAATTCACTCAGATATGCCATACTATGCATCTACTGTTCCTTTTTTTGGGGGGGTTTGCTTTAAGGTGAAAGATCAAAGAGATGGTCTTCTACATGACCATAAATTATTAGCAACTACAGTTTTAATACTACTTCAAACCAACAGCCAAACATAGGTGTCTATACTCACTCAGAAGATGACACTTAATTTGCATGTCTACTTAGTCACTCTCTAATAAAGGCTGTCTATGATATTTCCATGGAAAAATGTACAAACAGATCCTAACTCAGAGTAAATGTTATGCAGAAAATAAACTTCAGATAGAGTGCAGCAGAAAGTGTTGCAGAAAGGCATGAAAAATTGTCAGGCAAATAAAAACCTCAGTAATCTAAAATGTCAAATAAATCCTAGGTCAGAAGCTTAGGTCAAGTGTGCAAAATATATGTATTAATGCAGTGAGGAGCATAGCAGAAGTGCATATATGAATTCCCTGTTAAATTGCAGGCAAGGGGTGTGTTACTGATTTCAAGTACAAAACAGACTGAAGATGTAGTTTTCAACAAAACAGCAGTTGAGATTGAGCAATTATTTTGCAAAGAGCAAGGAACTTCCACACAGACTGCATTTAGTAAAGCAAGGCCCAGCAATATTTCTATTATTACAGTAAGATATAGAGAATAATAATGCATACACTTTTTCTTAATAATCATAAATATTATTTATTACATGATCTTTTGAGCTGATCACGTCCTGTTTCCCAAAGAAACTGGATGAAAAATTTTAAGTACATTCTCAAGTTCTTTGACACCAGAAGTGGTAGGAGACTTTCACAGTAGGGTCTTCTCAGTAAGTGCTCTGAGATCTGGATTTTTTCTGATGATCTGTACTCAGAGGGCTGTTTATCTGAAATATCTTGAGACTAGGGGTAAGTGAATATTGTCTTCCTGTTCATTTACCTACAGTATGGCTAAGTAATGTTTTTTACAGTTAGGATATTACGGTTTTCTAATTCTAATTGTCACAGTGTTAACCACTACTAATGAAACTTTTTATTTTAAAATCCCTTTTCAGTTGCTGTGTGAAAACAACCTTTCTTCTTCTTCCATTTCTGTTTTTTCTCTTTTTCATTCTACCAGTCTTATCAAATCCTATCAATGAATTGCCAAAGAATCAAACTTACCTTTTGGAACAACATCCATATTCTGTCTTTTGACATTCTGCTAGATAACTCGGGATTTTATTTAAAGTACAGAAGAAATTCAGGAAGTACACTAAATTACTTTAGTAGCCAGGATCCCTCATGATAAATAGCATGTTTTGCAGTATAAAATGCTTAGTTTGTACTTTCTGTTCCTTGCCTTGACCATACTCCTGCCTGCCCACATTCATAATTGGAATGTTTGCCCACTTGCTCCACACTAGTGTTTTTTTTTTGTTTTTTTTTTTTTCCTTTTCTTTTTTAGGTGTGGCCAGTCACAGGTTCACAACTTTCTGGAAATGTGTGTTCCTTGAGAAGTTACTGGGAAAGAATGCCAGCACTAGGCCAAATCAAGTGTGAATTCGGGACCAAATATTATAGAGGCTGGGTGAAAGAATTCGTATATAAGCATTAACACAGAAAATGTTTAAAGTCTAACTAGTATAATCCCCATTTATAATTATTAGCTATTTGAACGTGCCCGGCTAATGCACTTGGTTGTATAAAATGATTACATTTCAGTGACGGATAAAAACTGTGCAGTGAATAATTGGAATTAATTTTCAYTGCATTGCCAGTGAAGTGAATCATAGCCCATCAAGGCACTGGCATGAAGTTTTTCAAATGAGACTCCAAAAGATAACTCTTTAACTCAAGCAGCATCTATGCTTACAGCAATGATTAGGAACTGATTGGATCCAGGGTTAGGGCTGTATTCTTAGAAGTGTTACATTTTTCATATCCTCATACAGTTATCTGATCTTTACAGTCACTTTTGTTGCTATAATTATACTGAAGAATGGTAGAAAATAACACGGGGATTATTGTTTCTATGTATATGTCTGCTGAAGTGAAATATATGTGAAAATTAGAATTCTCTAATAGCAGAGTTAATTTCCATTGGGACTTATCCCTTTTATTGGGTAAATTCATGTGTCTCCATTTTTATTCTGTGTCTTCTGGTTCAGAAAAGATTGGTCATTGGGGTTGGCCCCATTTAATMGAAATTAAATTACCTGGAAAAAATTGATGAAACAACTTCTCTATTCAAATATGTGCTTTTCCTCCAAGGAGGTTATTTGCAATATGTGATGTTTGCATGTTTTTCATGTCAAATCTTCAAGTTTTTTTTACAGCTTATCGTRAATCTGTTCTACAATAGGTATACTTCAGTGTACAGCACTTGATCACTGSAAAGATCAAAATAAACTCAGCTGTACAGGGAAAGTTGATAGGTACCAGTTTTCCCAATCTTCCCTTCGTCCTCCTCTCTGCCTACTCAGATCTTATTTTAACCTTATTCCTCTCAGAAGTAATGATTAAGGATTTTGATTGCATGCTTGGTAGATTAGGAATTCATAAATTCTACTCATAACTCCAAACATGGCACACTCTGAACATGTTCATAAGAAATGTTGCTACTTAACCTCTGCTTGGATTTTTTTCATTTGGAAATAGTAACAGAAGGATTTTTAAAGACTTGGAGGGGACCTATATAAATCAACTAGAGGTGTATTCATGAAGCAAAATTAACACAACCAAATGAATTCTTAATATCATTACTGATACTAAAAGCTCAAAAAAAAAGAAGCTCTGTGCTGCAATTTGTCTTTTGCTTATCATGGAAGGTAGGGAGGAGGGACTGTGGAATCCTGGAGTATGTCAACTTTCAGCAAAAAAGCAGTTTAGTAAAACAGTTTCAGGATGTGCTGGCAGAAAATGTGTCCCTGGGAATGATGCCCAAAACACAACATCACCCATACCGTTTGGGGAGCTGCAAAGTATTAATTCTGACCTGTTATTCTTACAGCATCAAAGATAATTTGGTTGTTTAAGAAAATTATAAAAAAGTCAAACATTCAGAGTTAAAAAAGAGAAAAGAAACTGCCAGTGCAGCCTTACTTAAGTCCAAAACACACCAAATGAGTGTTGGGAAGAAACTCACGTTACTTTGTCACAATAGCTTGAAATCGATTTGCACAGTCAATTTTTGTCCTGCTATTTCATGACCTCTGAGGGCCTGACTAGCAGTAATGTGTGGTAACTTCAAAAGATGAGTAACTTCTCTTCCTGAGAATGTATGTTAGTGTGAAACAAATATATACACACACACACATATGCATACCAATGACTGCATATAGGTGCTTGTAAAGAATGAATGTATATTTTTGTGTGGATGTGTGGGGCATGATACTCATAAAGTGCCAGTAGAAACTGTGAAAGAGTATAGGTACTTGCTAGATTTTTTTTACTCAGGATATTGGATAAATAAGTGACATACTGAGACAATGTTTTATATATAAAACCCACATAATTTAAAAAATGGTTAAAGATTTTCTTTTAAGCTGTAAAGTCAAGTTTAAAGAAATGGAAAGTATGCTTGAAGAAAGATTTTTTACTTTTTGCTTTGCTTTAGAACCTATTATTGGAAGTAAAATGTTTATTTATAGTATGGAAAATAGGTTGTTAGCTAGAAAGCCATTTTGTGTCTGAAGCAATATGGATTCTTCCTTAAAAATAGAAGACTTAGAAGACATAGAATAGAAGACATAGATGTATCATTAGATTTTATTGCTATGTGGATTGGTATTGTAAAGAATGCTGCACTTATTCTAGAGTAAGTGTCTTGTAAAAAATGTATCAAAATCTTGTTATATACAAATCCTCAAATCATTCTTCAAATGCATGGTAATTGATTATCTTTATTAGTTTTTAAACTTACTTTGCCTGGATAGAAAAATAATTGAGCTCTTTCAAAAAGTCATGTGCAACGTTCAGCCCTGTCACTTCCATGTCTTATGATTTTCAAGTTAGTTGGAAAATGATCTTTCTGGCTCTCAAAAGAGCTATTGAAATATACTGTAGTATTTCATAATTCCAAAATGTAAAAGCAAAACTAGTGTAAGATCTACACTTATATTATTGTTACAGTGTAATAATAAAGAAAAGACGGGTCAGTTAGGAAAAGCCACCATAGAAGCACAGTGTCATTGCTCTTCTCTGGCCTGAAGTTGCACCAGGGGAGGTTTAGATTGGATATTAGGAAAAATTTCTTCACCGAAAGGGTTGTCAAGCATTGGAACAGGCTGCCCAGGGAAGTGGTGCAGACACCATCCCTGGAGGTATTTAAAAGACATGTAGATGTGGTTCTTAGGGACATGGTTTAGTGGTGGACTTGGCAGTACTAGGTTAATGGTTGGACTTGATCTTAAAGATCCTTTCCAACCCAAATGATTCTATGATTCTAATCCTGTTGCTGTTAGAGACCTGCATAAAGGTGATAGAGTTTTGCTGAAAGAGCAGTAGCAGCTGAGATTACAGTGGGAGCATGATTTCAGATGTCACTCAAGTGTGCCYGAATCGGAAAACTAAAACCAGGCACCAGCAAAGGGTGCC
Source organism: Oceanodroma leucorhoa (assembly GCA_030449065.1). Classification (NCBI taxonomy): domain Eukaryota; kingdom Metazoa; phylum Chordata; class Aves; order Procellariiformes; genus Oceanodroma; species Oceanodroma leucorhoa. The sequence continues at coordinate 16,544,347 of JASVER010000001.1, forward strand.
GTTGTACCAACCATGCTTTGTGAGACTGAGAAACAGCACATTTCAATTCTAGACTTAATGGTCCTGTATCTAACTTGATATCATGTAATCTCTAGAACTTCTGTTTAATTATTCGCTATATTTAAATGTTTAAATTTATCAGTTTGAAGTATTTTTAAGAAAATTGTTCTTTAGTGTAGCCATCAGACAAGGATATTTTTCTTTCTCTCTTAAATCCCCACTGTAAACCAGTAATATAAGAGAAATAAGGTAGATGCCATATTTTAGTATTTAAATTCTTGTAATATTTGAGCCATTTCTGGTTGTCTTTGTAATTTTAAAAAATATTTTATCTATTTATTTAACTACTTGTAGCTTAACAGAAAACCGGAATATTACAGAAAGTTTTAGGAGACTACATGCCAAACCTAGTTTCACTAGTTGCAAACTTTCTTTCTCTGTCTGCATCCAGAATAGAAATAAAATTGCAGTTTTGTCACAGAGGTGTGAGTAGAGAATTGGAAAGAGAAATTACTTACACTACAGAATAAAATATTTGTTGAAACTGACCCTAGATATCACCTAGTCCAAATCCCTGCTCAAAGCATAGCCAACTATGGTCGCCCAGGGCCATGTCCCATCAAGTTTTGACTGTCCCTAGGGATGGAGACTCCACAATCTCTCTGGGCAACCTGCTCCAGTGTTTGACCATTCCTACAATAAAAAGGGGGTTTTTTTATGTTTAAATGGAATATTCCTGCATTTCAATTTGTGCCCATTACGTCTTCTTTCATTGGACACCACTGAGAAGGGTCTGGCTCCGTCTTCTTTATTTCCTCTCCCCACCTCAGTTATTTGTATTCATTCATCAGATTCCCCTGAGCCTTCTTTTCTCCAGGCTAAACAGTCCCAGCTCTCTCAAGTATCTCCTCATATGGCAGGTACGCCAATCTCTTAATCACCTCTGTAGCCCTTTGCTGRATTCATTCCAGTATGTCCCTGTCTTTCTTGAACCAGGGAGTCCAGACCTGGACCCATCACTCTAGATGTGTCTCACCAGTGCTGAGTAGAGGTTGAGGATCACCTCCCTCAAGCTGCTGGCAATGCTTCTGCCTAATGCAGCCCAGCTAGTCACCATCCTTCCAGCGTTAGTACTGGTGCCTGGGTTTGTGCTTCCCAGGAGCACCATTTGGCATTTTCCTTATTTGAGCTTTATGAGGTTCCAGTCTGCCTATTTCTCCAGTCTGTTGAGGTCCTTCTAAATCACAGCACAACCCTCTGGTCTATCAGCCGTACCTCCCAGTTTTGTATAATGTGCATACTTGCTGAAGGTGCACTCTATCCCCTCATCAAGCTCATTAATGAATATGTTAAACAGTATGGATGTTGGTGTTGACCCCTAGAGTACACCAATAATGACTGATTTCCAGCTGGACTTTATGTTGCTAGTCACAGCCCTTTCAGTCCAACAGCTCAGCCAGTTTTCATTTAACCTCATCGTCCACTTATCTAGTCTGTACTTCGTCAGTTTGTCTCTGAGATTGTTATGGAAGACAGTGTTGAGAAACTTGCTAAAGTCAAGATAAACAACAGTCAGTGCGCTCTACTCATCCACCAAAGCCAGTCATTTCACTGTAAGAAGCTATCAGGTTGGTCAGACAAGATTACCCCTTTATAAATCCACACAGATAACATTCAATTATCTTCTTGTTCTTGGTATGACTTTTAGGATTTGCTCTGTCACTTTCCCAGGAATTAATTTGATGCTGAATGGCCTGTCTTGAACATGAGTGACATTTGTTTTCTTTCAGTCCTCAGGAACTTCACCTGATCTCACACAACATTTGAAAGATAATTGAGATTGGCTGACATTAGACAGCTCCCTCAGCACTCATGGTTGCATCCCATCAGGTCCCATGGTCTTGTGTATGTGCAGGTTATTTACACATTCCTTCACCTGATCCCCCTCCACTGAGGGTTAAGTCTTCCTTGCTCTAAACTTGCCCCGTAGTCTCAGGGACCTGGGATTTCTGAAGACCAGACTTCTTACTGGTAAAGATTGAGGTGAAGCATGCATTGAGTACCTCGGCCTTCTCCATGTCCTTTATCACCAGGTTCCCTGCCCCATTCCGCAGCAGTTCCACATTTTCTCTAGTCTTCCTTTTGTTGCTCATGTACTTATAGGAGGCCTTCTTACCCCTGACGTTTCTCACCAGATTTGACTCCAGATGAGCTTTGGCTRTCCTAATGCTGTCTCTGCAGGCCTGGACAATGTTGCTGTATTCCTCCTGGGTCACCTGTTCCTGCTTCCATCTCTGGTATTCTTTCTTATGTCTAAGTTTTGTTAGGAGCAACTTGTTCATGCAGGCCTCCTGCCATCTGTTCTTGACCACCTGAATGTGGGGATAGATGATTTTTGAACTTGGAAGAGGTCATCCTCATCCTTGAAAATCAGCTAGCTCTCTGGGTCCATTCTTCTCTCCAGGATTGTTTCCCATGGGATTCCTCCAAGCAGGTCCCTGAAAAGACCAAAGTCTGTTCTTGTGAAGTCCAGGATTATAATCCTGCCTTTTTCCATATTGCCTCACTTCAGGATCTTGAACTCTACTATCTCTTGGTCACTGCAGGCAAGACTACTGCCAGTCTTCACATCCCRGACCTATTTATCCTTGTTTGTAACTGTGAGGTTCAGCAGAGCATCTCCCCTTGTCAGCTACTTCATCACTTGTGTCTGGAAGTTATCATCACTACACTCTAGCAACCTCCTGGATTGCTCGTGCCTTGCTGTGTTGTCCTTCCAGCAGATATTGGAGTAGTAAAGTCCCCCATAAGGACAAGGACCTGGGAACATAAGGGTTCTTCTAGTTGTCTGAACTTGTTCACAGTAACTCATTGCATTGTGAGCTTTGTCGCTATGACAGTGACAACACTCCAGCCCGTCAGGAGAAGATACATGATTCTGCTCATTACACAAAATAAAAGGCACCATGGCATGGGAGGAAGGAGGAGCCTCTCCACAGACAGGATCTGCACAGCGTGCCAGGTGAAGATCCATCTGGGGTCTGTCCAGTGCTGCACATAAGCAAGGTTCCCTGCATCAGAAAGGATGTGAGATTTATTCAGCATTTATACTCCTCTTTTTATTCTATCCTATTAAAACAGATAATTTATTAAGCGATTTGTTGTCAGGTCTTTCTTATTGTGATCCAGAAAGAACCCTGAATTGTCTTTCTCCGTGTCTTGCCTCAACCTCCCCCCCCCCACCATGCGGACATGCATGGGCTGTAATCCCCYCCATTTAATGCATGAAGTTCAGCTAAACTGTTAGGGAGTATAGTGTAAAACAATGCAAAATCTGTTTTTGAAAAGAAATATCACAAATCCATAATTTTCTGTGAGCTATTGCTCCCTCTTCAAAATATGTGAAGAAACATGTTCAAGTGAGAAGGTATGACTGAAATTTGAAACTTAATTGGATGCAAGATACACACTTGTATGAAGCTGCAGCATAACCTTCATAGATTTATAATGGTAGGTAAGAGATGTAACTATTTATTAATGCAAAACCGTGTCTACGTGCACGTGCACCCTCCTCCCTTCCTTTTAGCTGTTCATAGTAAAAGCTGTTTTGCCCAGTATCCTGACTTCCTTCTTAGCCAACAAGAAATGTCAAGAAAATTGTATGAGGATGAACAGAATGTAGTGATATTTACCCCATCAGCAGTGAGTTGCAGATAGGGTCTTACTGAACTGTAAGACAGGTGTTTTTATTTTTATAAAATAGTATTCATGAATTTTCTTCAATTAGTTGAAAACAAAGTTTTGGCATCCACAGATTCCAAAAGTAAGGAGTTTTACAGCTTAATTATACTTAATGTGAAGAATCATTTCCTTGTTTCTTGTTCTGAGCTTGTTTTATTTACTGTCTTTCACTTTTTGTGCGGATTGACATAGAGAAATTTTTTAATAGTCCTTTTTCTTTGAATAATATACTGTCATCCCTAAATGTTGTTACTTAACTATATGTCCACTTTCTAGTTGGRCAGTAGTTAGGCTAGGAATTTGTCTACATCTGCCTGTCATGCTGATCAATGTTTTTACTTGTTATATTTGTGTTCTTATTCATTATGTATTTGTATTCCTTTGTTGATCGTTACCTTCCAGAATGAAGCAGAACTTCACATAATACAAGGAATAAATTATAACAGTAATGACATTTTTAAGTGTTTCATAGATTTCATCTTATAAATATCAGAAAMATTTTAGCTCAACCAGATTTCATCCTTAGGATTTGCATTTTATTTTTATTAAAGCTGATTGTTAATAAGTTTATCCTGGTATCTTCAGTATTTAAATAATGCCTAGAGTTTTATTGAATTTGAAGAAATGTAACGAGTTTTTCAGATGAGTTAGCTTACATATACCCTAGGCAGAGCAGAACTAAATTAGGTTCTAGTGCATAAAGGCACAGCTAATATTTTTCTTCCTTAGATTTGTAACAATATTTTTGGGTAATAAGAAATGCACTGTATTAGCCATTCTTTTATAATTATGGCACATGTAAAACATTGCATGATATATAATTTTTGAGAATATACACAATATAAAAATACTTCTGTTTTTATTTCATATATGATGGAGTTCTCTAAAAGGACTATTTTATGTTATTGTTTATAATAATGATCAATTTTAATTAAAGTCTCAGACACTGGAATTTAACGATTCATTGAAAATTTCAGTGAGTGGATTTTTTTTAAAATAAAGCCTAGTCCTTGTGATGGCTGCATCAAAATGCACCTGGAGGGGATGAGTGTACAGGAGGTTGGTTTTCATAGAATCATAGAATCATAGAATAGTTTGGGTTGGAAGGGACCTTTAAAGGTCATCTAGTCCAACACCCCTGCCATGGGCAGGGACATCTTCAACTAGATCAGGTTGCTCAGAGCCCCATGCAACCTGGCCTTGAATGTTTCCAGGCATGGGACATCTACCACCTCTCTGGGCAACCTGTTCCAGTGTTTCACCACCCTCACTGTAAAAAATTTCTTCCTTATATCTAGTCTAAATCTACTCTCTTTCAGTTTAAAACCATTCCGCCTTCTCCTGTTGCAACAGACCCTGCTAAAAAGTCTGTCCCTGTCTTTCTTATAAGCCCCATTTAAAGTACTGAAAGGCTGCAATAAGGTCTCCCCAAAGCCTTCTTTTCTCCAGGCTGAATAACCCCAACTCTCTCAGCCTTTCTTCATAGCAGAGGTGTTCCATCCCTCGGATCATTTTTGTGGCCCTCTTCTGGACCTGCTCCAACAGGTCTATGTCTTTCTTGTGCTGAGGGCTCCAGAGCTGGATGCAGTACTGCAGGTGGGGTCTCACCAGAGCAGAGTAGAGGGGCAGAATCACCTCCTTTGACCCATTTTAATGGGTTTTATCCCATTAATTAATTAAGCTGATAAAATGATAGATTTCAAAAAGTTGTCARTTGAGAACTGTTAATCAATAAGTGTTAGTATATCCTGCAGTGATCTACTCTCATCCAAATGATATGCAAAACCATTATTAATCATTTTCATTCCCTTGTAAAAAATTGCAGATGACAAAGTGATATAGAAAAATGGGAGCAAGTCAAATTTGACACAAGTCAGATTTGATTGCATGATGAAATGAATTCACTGAAACAATTTGATAAAAACCCATATATATGAGAACAGAATTTATGTAAAAATTAAAAAGTGTGAGATTTTATTGTCCTGAGTGCAGTAACTGAAAGTTTAGGTGACATAGCTGGTTAACAACTGGAAAAAAACACTTCCAARGAGTTGTAGTAAATCTAGAAAATATAACAATAAAAATGCTAGCTACAGACAAGGAATCAATGTTACCTCTGCATTTTATTTCAGGAAGCTGCACTGGAGCATGGTGTCCAGTAATTTTCATGTCTAGTAACCATCTTTGGTACAAAATAAAATTTTGGAAAAAAAGAGTGTGATAACTGTAAAGAAGAACTGTAACATTTTAATTAGTTTAAGTACTCTTATAAATGTTTTAAATTTTTTTTTAGGGGGGAAGTCTCCCTTTCCTGAACCCTGAGACACAATATTTACACTATCTTGTAAATATTGTCTTTGGCAGTTTGCCCTTTCTGTGGGTATGTGAATTTTGCTCTTCTAACCATTAGAAGAGTCCTTTGTGGAAAACTCTGCTGGAGTGAAGTGATAAGGATTAAAGCTGAGATTTTCTTGTTGCAACTTATTGTCATCCATCTTCCTGCTAAGTGTACTTTTGTGGTCCACTRCCTCTAGTCCTCTTGCATACAATTTGTCTAACTGTTGATTAAAACAAAGTTGATGCAAAATACTTTAGTGAAACAGCGTCCTATAAATAAACAGATAGAAACTTTGTGACTGTTTTGAATGGGTACTCATATCTATTCAGCTATTAAATTTAATCCATGCTGGCATAGCTAAACGAGAATGGACTAGAAAAATTCCTAGGTTTAGTAACCTTGAATAAAAGGAAATGGTGTAAATTAACTAATTACAGAGTTCCTGATGGTTTTAATACTAGTATTTTTCCTTGACTAAGCATTCAGAGAATAACAAAGGAGCAAACAGAAAACAATACCAAAAGTCAGTTCTAGACACTGCTAGGTTGATCAAAAGGTATGCTCCATCCTATTTAAAAGCCATCATAGGAAGGATGCCAAATGTTTTTGTCTAGTTGAATTCATGTAGCAAGTTCTTTCTGTAGTAGTGGACAGTAGGCAAATTTGCTCTGCAGAACCTTTTGGGTTTTTTTTGGGGGGGGGATCTAGATCTCTAGGGAGATGATCTTATTGCTTACTAGATCAGGACCCTCCTCTAAAGACTTGAAGGCTTGTAGTTGTAACAGTCATTGGTTACCACAGCTGTTCAAGACTTTGCCAGGAAAAGTATTAGCCATGCTGACATAAAGATGTCTAAACAAATCGAACAGCTATGAAATATTACTGCGTGTCAGGAAAATGAATCTGAGTAAACTGYCTGTCTTTCAGGAACTTTTTGTTGCTGAACAGTAAATACTGAGAAGCAGCTCAGCAGTTAGAAATAAATGCTAACTTGAGCCAGTACCTATTGAAACTGCCATCATGTGTCACTTTATTATGTTAATAAAGTAACAACTGCTAAAGTTGCATCTATACATGATATTGTTAGCAATTAATCTCAAATGGTACAAGTCAGGATCCCACAAATGAGAAGGTGTGACATCTAAACTCAGCTGGACTTGTTTTGGACTTTATGGTATGTTACTTACATTTGGCAAAGGTAACAACTACTAGTGACATCTTTCCAGGACTGGTGAGGAGGTTATCAAGAAGATGCATCCAGGCTCTTCACAGTGATGCCTGGCAGGAAGACAAATGACAACAAACATAAACTGAAAACTGCCAAGGATGGAAATTGCATAACCTCTTTAAGCAACCTGCTCCACTGCTTGTCTGCAGAAACTTTTTCACTATGTGGACAGACAAGCAGTGGAACAGGTTATCCAGAGAGGTTACGTAGTCTCCATCCTTGGAGGTTTTCAAAACTGACTGGGTAAAGCCCAGAGCAACCTGGTCTGATCATGTAGATGATCCTGTGTGGTGGGTTGACCCTGGCTGGATGCCAGATGCCCACCAAAGCCGCTCTATCTCTCCCCAGATGCACAGGGGAGAGAAAATGTAACAAAAGGCTCGTGGTTTGAGATAAAGGCAGGGAGATCAGTCACCARTTACCGTCACAGGCAAAACAGACTCGACTTGGGGAAATTAGTTTCATTTATTACCAATCAAATCAAAGTAGGATAATGAGAAATAGAAACTAAATCTTAAAACACCTTCACCCCACCCCTCCCTTCTTCCCAGGCTTAACTTTACTGCCGAGTTCTCTACTTCCTCCCCTGCCAGGGGCGCAGGGGGACAGGAAACGGGGGTTGCGGTCAGTTCATCACACGTTGTCTCTGCTGCTCCTTCCTCCTCATGGGGAGGACTCCTCACACTCTTCCCCTGTTCCAGCGTGGGATCCCTGCCATGGGAGACAGTCCTCCACGAATTGCTCCAGCATGAATCCTTCCCATGGGCTACAGTTCTTCACGAACTGCTCCAGCGTGGGTTCTTTCCACGGGGTGCAGTCCTTCACGAACTGCTCCAGCGTGGGTTCTTTCCACGGGGTGCAGTCCTTCACAAACAGACTGCTCCAGCGTGGGTCCCCCATGGAGCCACAAGTCCTGCCAGCAAACCTGCTCCAGCATGGGCTCCTCTGTCCATGGGTCCACAGGTCCTGCCAGGATCCTGCTCCAGCGTAGGCTTCCCATGGGATCACAGCCTCCTTCAAGCACCCACCTGCTCCAGCGTGGGGTCCTCCACGGGCTGCAGGTGGATATCTGCTCCACTGTTAACTTCCATGGRCTGCAGGGGGACAGCCTGTCTCACCATGGTCTTCACCACGGGCTGCAGGGGAATCAATCTCTCCTCCGGTGTCTGGAGCACCTCCTCCCTGTCCCTCTTCACTGACCTTGGTGTCTGCAGAGTTGTTTCTCTCAAATATTCTCACTCCTCTCTCTGGCTGCAATTGCTGCTGCGCAGTTACTTTTTTTTTCCTCTTTATTATCACAGAGGTGCTACCACTGTCGTTGATTGGCTCGGCCTTGGCCAGTGGAGGGTCCATCTTGGACCCGGGTGGCATTGGCTCTATCAGACACAGGGGAAGCTTATAGCAGCTTCTCACAGAAGCCACCCCTGTAGCCCCTCGCTGCCAAAACCTTGCCATGCAAACCCAATACACCCTGCTTTGAACAGGAGATTGGACTAGAGACCTCCTGATTTCTCTTCCCACCTGAATTATCCTATGATCCCGTAAAAGGTAGTAGAAAAACATGAAAAACAATTTATATCAAAATAATGTTAGTGGCTAGTTAAAATAAAAATAGCAATAAAGTCCTAATAAAGTCCTAGTGGTTTCAAAACGAAATGAAGATTTTGTGTCAAGATCAAAAGCTTTTCACGGGGTGTACAATTTTCTATAAAGTAGCAGCATGAACAAGCCAGTTTAGGATAGATCACAAGCTTAAAGGCAAACTACAGTTCTTAGTTTTTGAAATCAGTGACAGAGAAATGTACTTCAGTGAACAGGAATAGTGCATAAGCTCTTTGTGCATTAAAAGCCCATTAAATGGGTTTAAAGAACTGAAGCTGGGCATTAGCCTTCCTCTGTTTATCTTAGGGATGCGTTTTCTCCAAAGGGAATGTAACTGAAATTCAGCTCTCGGGTTAACAATCCCAAAAATTTGAGGTGGCTGAAGAAGTTTACATATTGATTTAGGGTTTTAGGCTGAAGAGCAGACTCCATTTACATAGGCTAAATTACTCCCTTATTATCATGGAATATTTTGTAGTTGTAGAGTCTAATTAAAAATAACTATTAGCCATTTTGTGATTGCCATGTCTAGATTGTATTAAAACTTTTCATTCCTTTGAATAAAACAGGTGAGACAAAAGTTTTTCAGAAAAGTATCATCTAAAGAAAATTCAATCARTGTTTATTTTTCCTTTCCCCAACGTTATTAGTAGAAGCTATTAAATATTTTCAAAATTTGATTTCCCCAAAAATTAATGTGGCAGTTTATCTGGGTTATATTTTATAGAGTTAATTTTCGCATACAAAATATCAATATCTGCAAATACCAACTTACTATACATGCTGTGGCCCATGCACTACTCAACATTTATGTGCAGTTTTCTTAGTGAAGTTATTTGTAGCTGTGTGCATAGATTGAATTCAGTGTAATTTTAAAACTTGTTTTCTTAGAGGCGATGTACCAAATTTCAGCTCTATGCAACTGAAAAAAAAGTTCCCCCTTTTTTCTTTAAATTTTACTATATGTAAAATAGTCAGTCAACAAGCTGCTTGGAAGTAAAATGTAAATGAGGAAGAGAAGGAGTTGGATTTTAGCATGCTTTAGGGGCTTCTGTAGCAGAAATGAGTTGTGTATACCTTGAGTTGTTTGTTGGTGAGTGAACATTCTACACCTGCACATGGCAGCAAGGCAGGGAAACGAGGCTGTGAAGAGAGTGTGTGCAGTCCTCATATGGCACAAAAAGAAGGGAAGGTCTAGCGATCTCTGCTCACAGAGTTCTGCAGTAATGTAGAAAGYAGACAATATTGAGAGTGCATATACTACTAGTATGAAAGGAGAAAATATCATTACCCTTTATGATGGATGGTGAAGATGAAAGATCAAGTACTACTGAGAACATACTTTTGAAAGTAAAGTTCAAAATATCYGATGCACTTTGAGAAAGCAGGGTAGGAATAACTGTCAATGGTTCAGGTGACTTTGAAAAGTGTCCTGTAGAGTACGATAAATTCTGTTTCTTCCTCCTTTTTGTTCTGGACATTCTCTTCCTTGCTAGAGAACCTCTCTTTGAAAAACTGTCAAGATGGAAGTAGAATGTGAGTGCCATTCTCCAGTTTATGATGCCATATCTTTGAGTGGTAGAGTGAATGCAGGATTGTGATTTCCTCACACTTGACATAATTAAAGTAAGAATTTATTGTGAGGAGTATTTTTCTCCAGTCTCTGCCATCTACTGTTGGCATTATTGTCTGCAGTGTGCTCCTTCATCACATGGTATGGCTACTGCTTGTGTTGCTGTACAACTCTTCCATTTAGCTCGGGAACACGCCATGTGTTGGAAAGTCTTTGTCAGACTTACTTGTTTCTAATTGCTGTTGTAACCTTTAGTTGGTGCAGAATTTTTCTCTGCAGCAGCTAGCTTATCCTCACCAGTCCTTGGATGTTGTCATAAAAACGCTTTCATCTCAAGTATTCTAAGGTAAGAATAAGTGCTCTTTAGGATCATGCTTTCAGATAGATAAATCTTTTTTTCCTTTAAAAAATAGAATCATACATACATTCATTCTAAAAAGTTGAATCATACATGCCAAGTGAGACAAATATTCTTTGTTATGGAACTTATAAGAAAGCCATTTTAGGATGTCTTCATTTTTAAATGTTGATAAAAGTAGATTGATAAAATCCTAATTTTACATTATTACTCTCCAATTCATCCTGAGAAATTAACTAAAGAGAATTCTCCTACTTGTATGTCTTCATTGTAGGAGAGTGTAGGAGACCTTGGTACTACACTTCTGGAAACTTGGCCTCTTATTTCTTTTACTTTCAAGTAGTGCCATTTCAGAATGAAACAGTTGCCACGAGAATTGAATATTTTGGAGATAACATATATCTAATTAGCAAAAGTGGTTACATGTGGCAGTATTACATTTTTATGTCAGTCATTCTAGCAGCTTTTTATTCCCTCAGTCAGTAAAGACTCTGGATATTATTTTTGTTGAGATGCTTAATTTTTGTTCTTATGGTGATATACTAGTTCAAGAATATTGAAACAGAGTCACTAAAGCTCTGAAGAAAATCTTGAGATATCAAGATATGGACCTATATTTTGGATCTGTGCCTCCCAGGTTGGAATATCTGATCGTCCTATTCTGTCATATAAGACATACATTATTTCCTGTTTGGTTATCTTTCTAATTTCATCTGCAACTTCCCTAGAGTTTTGCTCCACTGGAGATAGTTACAACCTATATTCACTTGTATACCGTTTTGTTTTCATCTAATGACCAAGGGTTGGTTTTCCCATAGTATTTGTTAAAATAAATTATTTGTTATTCATTAAGGCTCTGTTAATGTTCTAAGACCAAAATTCACAACTGCCATTAGCCTTCCAAAAGATCTATTTTCTCTATCTTTGGGCAGCTGCATCTTCTGACAGTCTCTAGTGAGTTGGCTTCAGACTCTTAGGGTAAGGACCGCTAGTTGCCTCTCAAACTAATAGCTTGATTTGTTATGTTTCTCAAACTTGTACATGTTAACCTATAGCTTTTAATCCAAATTAGTTTTAGTTTCTTACTTTACTGTTTTTTTTCTGCATCAGCTAGAATATCATCAATAATATGCAATCCATAAAAATTCAGCTGCTGTGGAATAAAGCCTTGCTGGTCTGATTAATACCTATAAGTTCTGAATACCAATTGAAATGAAGCATATGTCATATTTTTGACTAGTAAACCCTTACCAAGTTAAATGAACAGTGCTAACAGAGTTTCACATTGTAACACAGAAGTACATTACTAGAGTAGATCTAATTATATGATAAATGCTCATAACAACAATAGACTATAGTAGAACTTTATAGAAGGTGAGACAACARAAAAAATGGAACATTGAAATGCTCTAACATTGTGCGGGATTTTGAGTGTTGCACAGTATACACACTACCAACCGAGCAAACTAAAATATATAAATGTATTAATTTATACAATTTTATTGGGAATAAAATCTCTGGATCTTGGTTTAGAACAGGCATTCTGAAAATGATGTTATTTGCAGCTCTGTTATTTGGATAACAGTATTTCACAGTAGCTATACCATTTCTGTCATTATATACCTATATTTACATATAGTTTACAAGGAATTCTTAGTTTACAGCTTGCCAAGTCTTGTACTGCATAACTTCTCGCTCTGAACTTCCCTCTTTCATACATGCAGATGTACATGCACACACATATACACATACACACATGCACAGTAGTCTTTCAAGAACTGTTGACAGATTAAAAAGTAGATGCTGTAGATTTCTTGTCACTATGATTTCCATTAAGTTTTGAATAAAAAATAGTATAGACCATTTACTAATTTCCTATGAATTATTGCCATAATAACTAAAGCTAAATGTAAATTGACAAAATACATTCTATTGTACGATTTAATTTTAAATGCTGCAATTGGTTAATAGTTATCTACAGGTTTCTTAGTGATTTCTGCAAACTAGTAAGGACAGTGGTACTTTGTTAGAACTTACTCCTTGTAGCAACCTGTCAGGTGTAACACTTCCCATTCAAAAATGTTCTTCATTTTGTACCAATACTTTTATGATAAAATAAGCAAAATTGCTTCCTGGCCCTTTCCCTATCCTTGTACAAGCATATTCACATCTGCTTCACAAATATATTAGCTTCTACAGAGCACAATGAAGGAGTGACAAAGAGAAGACATACATTGATATGTACATTTTAGGAGGTTTTAAAAGACATGATAATGGATGTTCCTGTTTTCTGCAAGATGCAATTTTCTTTTTTTCTTTGCTTCTATCCTTGTAATAGCACTTTTAATTTCCTCTAAATGCTGCTATATCAGTTTAGTAAACAGGAAGTAGAATGAATCGGTTTCCTTACTTATAGGGAGAAGAGAGTTTTAAATTTCAGCCTACCTTGATGTAAAGTTTGTGTTTTGCCTAATCTGATTGTCTGCTTCAACCTGTTTCTTCTGACTTATGGCCTGTTTCTCTTTTTGTATTTCTGTTAACAGAAAGCTGACCTTGCAGTTGCACCATTGGCAATTACCTATGTTCGAGAGAAGGTCATCGACTTTTCCAAGCCTTTTATGACTCTTGGAATAAGTATTTTGTACCGCAAGCCCAATGGTACAAACCCGGGCGTCTTCTCCTTCCTGAATCCTCTCTCCCCTGATATCTGGATGTATATTCTGCTGGCTTACTTGGGTGTCAGTTGTGTGCTCTTTGTCATAGCCAGGTAACATGTCAACTTTTGTGATTTTTTGGCAATTGTTATCAGCTTTTTCTTACTAATAATTGTCAAAAGTCACAAAAATTTTTACTTTCATACTCTTATATTTTAACTTCATGATGTATAGAAGAATAATTAATGATGAGGGTTCTCACTATTAATTTTCTCCACTGCCATACTAAGTCTCCAGTTTGTTATGCCACTAAGTCTTGAGTATGCTAGCTAGCTTTCTCCTTTTATTTACAAATTTAGAGACACTAGAAATTTTATGAAATGTCTTTACCCCACTGTGCTGTATTTAGAAAGACAGGGGTTGACATATTTTCTTTTGTTAGCCTGATTTCTTTTGATGCTATGGTGCTTAATCTCAAACTGAGTACTTAGCTGCCCATGTTAATCCTAGATGTCCAAATTGGGCCTCCACCTATTACAAAACAAGTTACTTTCTGCAGATTAGTATCTTAGAAGTAGGGTAACAATATTTAGGTTTTTAATTGTGTGCTAGAACACAGAGTTCAGAACAGTAAATCAGCGATTCCCAGGGGTGGAAATGTAATCTCTTTTGCAGATTCCTCCTAGTATTCACTTTTAAATATTTTTTTAATCAAATACATATAAACTATATTGGCTTTTATCGCTTTAATAAGATACTTTTTTTTTTGTCTATAGCAATGATTTTTAGAAACATATGTTTGACTTGATAATGCAATCTCACTTCAGCTCCAAGATTTTTATTATTTCATTCTGTGGTACACAGTAGAATCTTCATATTAGTCTTTTTCTATTGTGCTGTAGTTGATATCAGGGTTCTCCATCTGTCTTTGATTCTATCTGCTTAATTCTGGAGAAATTGTGTCAATCCTCTACTAAGGGGAGAGGTAATATTTTTAGAAACTGGTTTAAAAGTAATTTAGCAAGATCACATGTATATAAAGTACATGAGGTATTGAAGTGATATAGATAATACTGAAACATGTTCTGTAATGAATAACTTAATTTCTGTGCCTTCTTTAAACATCTGCTTTAAAGAGTCAGACTTATGTTGAAAGTTTCTTGAAAGAACAGTAGATTTTAGTGGACTATATAACCAGAGAGTAAACTCATTTCTGAGGTGTTCCTGTGATACAGGTACTTCTGAAAGCACAGCTGAGCATAAATCACAGATGTTATCTTGTGAAACACCTCATGTAAAATATTTATGTGTATGTCCAGAAGTTTTAACCTTATTGTTGTCACTGAAGGACATTTTCAGCATGATGCACAGTGCTTTTGACAGGCAGCTCCCAGTAATGTTAGTAGAAGTTGTATGGCTGAGTTCTTACTTACGATTTGAAAATGTGTCTTGTCATATTTTGTAGGAGAGGTATGCTGTCTTTAGGCTTTTTTTAATTAAGCTATTCAGTCACTTGATCTCACTAGCAGAATTGGAAAAAATGTTTATTTTTAAACAGAAGTGCCACATAGTAGACCAGTATTGCTGAACTTTTTAAACTTGCCTGTTTTTGTGACCAGTGGTATAAATTCCTTATTATCTTCATTGTAAAGCAATATGAAATATGTTTTATACTGAGCAAAGGAGTTTGTTTTTTTGTAGGGTTGTATAAAATACCTTTTTTATGCCTAAGTTTATATCAGCCTTCAGATCTAGAGATTTTCAATACCTCTTAACTTGTACAATCAAATATTGATAACACATTTAGAAGTAAAAGATCTAGGATTATGTAAGACAATATACAGATTTTATTCATAATGCAGAATGACTTAATAGTATGTGATAGCATTTTCTAACACTATAGTTCATATAGGGAAACAGGTCTAAGTTAAAAATGCAATCTTCTGCTATATAATAAAGACAGAAAAGGACATTATTCAAAAGTAAAAGCATTTTGAGAATATAAGTCACAAAATGTGTCTGTCGTAAAGGGAGATACTGCTAACTGAAGTGTGGTAGTGAAGAGGACTTTGCAGCATAGTGCTGACTATGTATTTTCAGTACAGATTGTAAGTTAGGTATTGCACAGCTGATGATGTATTTTTCAGTCCTGGTGTCGTGAGACTGTTGGACTGTATGCCACTAAATTAATAGGTTCCATCTAGAGTGTTTTGTTAAGAAGATTTCTATTTCATAACAATCCTTCCATAATGAATGTTTAACTACCAGTGTTTCATAATAATTGCTATGTGTTTCATAATATGGTGTATCTATGTTTGGAGCAGTACTCAGTATGTCTTTTATGATATGCTTTGTAATTACAGCTCATCAGAGTATTCAGTGTAGAATGTTTATTTTTAGATTTAAACCTCCCATTTTTGTGTCAAAATATTTCATGATTTTATTGTTTTATCATGTCTTCCAAACAGTGTTGGAATGTAAGAGCATTGAAAATGGAAAGTACAGTTCTGTTGTGGTACTTGGATTTCACCCATTAATTAGTGGTATGGTCCTATTTAGGGAAAGTGGAAGAAATTAGTAAAAGATTCAAGAATCTTTAAGAGATAATTGCTGAATGGACTTTCATAGAGTAACATATTAGGCATAAATGGGGAAAAAATATAATATAAATCTTTATTAGTCTTTTCCTTTATTTGAAAGAGCATTGGATTTCCCTTCCAATTTGCGAACCAGATATAAAGAGCTGGAATCTTTGCATACTCAACAAGACAAAAAGCTAGGAGAAAGATTTATTCATTAGCTGGAGGGCTTTTGTATGTCATTTTCCTCTTGTAGTCCYCCCAAAATGATGAGTCATCTAATTACGTGGGCATTATGGAATTTGCATTGTGGATAGGATGAACATATATGTGTTGTACACAGTGTTTCCTTTAATTGTCATTCTTTGTGGGGAATTATAGTAGTCTGTTTTCTCCATATGTACGAAAACCTCTTAATCTTGTTTGTTGTGATTGTGGAATCTAAGTAGTTATGGTGGTTAGTCTCTGAAAGTTCCTTTCTTTGTCGTACAGGCTGATGACTGATAGATAAACCCAGTCTGCTTGACACTAAGCCTATTACTTTTCTGTGAACTGAGAAAGTCATATAGCGTTTTCTTCTCTTGTGGCAACAGTAATAGAACTGTTTCTGATGCTAGCTAGCAGTGTCTTTGTGTCGCTGCTAGCAGTGTCTTGTGTCATCTTGATGTCTTGTTGCATTCCAATTCCAGTATCTTCCCTTTTTGCCTTTGCCTTTACTTGTTTCTTTGGTTTAGAATCCCAGTTAAATTCACAGTTTACATGTGGTTAGAAGGAAAACTAAGACTGGAGTCAAGTCTGCCAACTCCTTTTTGGATTTCTGTCAACTACATAACATTTTCTGATCTGTATAATGAAAAATCTTGATTAGTGGAATTTCTTTTCATTTCTATCTATTGGTGCAAACCATTGTTTCATTTCTGAGAAACATGCTGATTTCTTACAGTGTTGTATACCAACTTCATAGACACATATTGTCCCTTCTTTTCCATTACTTTGTGTATATGAAACAGCTGTGTCCTGTTTTTGGTCCCTGCAAAATCTGATGTGTTGGTAACTGGAGTATAGTTCCCATTCTGCATGGGCAATATGAAGAAAATCAGTTTCATACTTTTAAAAATGTTAAATATGTTTGATTTATATAGGTCTTCCAATTAATGACTTTCAAAATTAATCTTCAGTGAGCTTTCCTCATGATTGTATTATATTTTTTTGGGTCTCTTATGTATGATTTTAAACATCCATGTCTTCATGAATCTTTTCTGGAAACACAGATTGGAGGCTAAACTCCTTAAATATTTTTATCCAATCATTTCCCACCCAATTTACTGGATTTCAAGTTGTTCCCTGCACATTGAAGTATTTCTCTGTGTAGTAAGATCTGTTTGCTGTGAACATGTCTCTCTGTCATAAAGCAGTATACTCTTAAGTGACCTATCTTCATAACTGGAAGAGATACACCTGCCTTAGCATGGTGCTTCACCTTTACGGATCAGCTGTGAAGCAGATAAACTGCCCTGGACAAAATGGTCCACTAATGAGCTCTTATGTTTCTTATACTGAGCTGTCTGGAGTATCAATGAATATTGTGTAAATATACATTAAACTGTGCTCACTGCCCTAATTGCTAATATTGAATCAAGGGTTATCATTTTAAGGGCTTGATTCACCTTTACTTGTACCACATTCTGTGTGTTAGGACTTCCTGCTTTTTCCTCCCTTCAGCAGAATTAAGCTATCCTACTTCTTGTAAGTCAAGCCCTTGTGCTGGTTTCAGCTGTCAAAGCATTTAGTACCAACTATTGTTCCATTTTCTTGTAAGCAGTGATAAAAGCACAATGAACATTGCCTCATCACCAAATTATATTTTTCTCTTACCAGCTGCAATAAAACATAATAAAAGAAGACAAGAGTTTTAAAAATGTCTCCACACATTTATCTTAATCTTTTCTCTGTGAAGAAGCTTAGGAATGGCCTGCTGCTTCAGACTTGAACAGACGCCTGAGCATTATATCTCTCTGGAGTGCATGCATATCCTTTTACACCTCATCAGTCTTCATTTTTATTTCGTATTTCTTGATCAGCTGATTTCTGTCCTTCAGCTTGTCTGATTGTTTTTCAAACTACTCCTTGAAAACTATCTTGATGGAAAGGAATTAATGGCAGAATGAGAAGGAACTACCTTTCCAGTTACTGCGACACTCTGGTTACTAGATTACTATGTTGATATTTATTCAAGTAGGAAGTTAGCATATTTGCCCTTTATTCTTAACAGGCATTCTTCCTATGAGAATTTTGTCTCCTGAGGCCTCCCTAGAGAACTACAGCATATGTTATGAGGTGTTTTCAGGAATGGATTCATCATCCGATAGGGCAATCCAGATGGCAATCCTGAAATCTGCTTATTTTACTATCTTACAGTTTTAAGATAGTTTTGCCACTAGTTGTAATGCAAGTGGGGATATCGTCACTTGAGTATAAAATAGAGCAAAATTACACACGTTCCAAAACTGTTCCATAACAATTATTTCAAAGTCAGAGATTTTTATTTCTGTTAAACCAAGTTGCGGCTTATGACTCTTAGTTGATTGCTTCCATAAGATTCAGTACAGTCTGATTCTTTTCATATAATTTTTCTAGTTGAAAAGCAAATCCTTGTTAACGCTAGAGATCATCTTTATTGTGAACACAGAGCAACTGTGTCAGCCTCTGGAATACTGTTTTTTTTTCTCGAGTGAACCAGGCAGATTGCATGACAAGAATTTTTCTCTCTCTTAGATGGCTTTTTGAGCTTTTTATTAGCATATGTTTGTGTAGCTATACCAAGAAATCCTAGTATTATGTGAGAATGTTTAAAAAGCTTACTTTCTGAACTAAATCTATTCTCCTTTACATCAGACCTGGAAAATTTTAATTTTAGATTTCTATCATTTAAATAGAATTTCAATAACTGAGGTTAATATAAAGAAGATACCTCAATTATATCTTAAATTTTTGCACTCATAAGCAAACTATTAAGCACAAGTTTTTCACTTAGTCTGTCCTGCTATATGTTATAGCAATGAAATTTTGCAGTCATCTTTGCCTGGACAGCAGTCACTGGAAATGTTGTAAGCAAGACTTGCACATGATATTTCAAATATGCTCAGATATTTCTGAGCATCACTTTTCACAAAATGTGAATGACAGCTTTAAATTGATTAAACAGAATGGGAGTTTATGGTGCTCTATGCCATTAATATTACCATAAACCTGCATAATCTGTAAAAGTATTTAAGTTTAAATTTCTGTGGTCAGCACACAGGTCTTGTGTTCCACCTTTTTTCTGTATCAAAAATGTGAAACATACTGGAATTGTAATGCTTTCTTATGGTCATCATCTAAGTTGTGTTATTATTTTGAGAAGTTTGTACACAGATCGCAATCACTGCTATAAAGTCGAAACATTGTGGATGAGGATGTATGGCTAAAAGAAAGACACGTATARCAATGAGTTAAGCAGCAATCTCTCACCTTGCATCTTGATACTCAGAAAGATGCTTTGATGTCTCTGACCTCCTCCACAAGAGGTTTATCTAGGTTCAGTGTTAGTTTATAGAATCTCTAATATATAAATAAACAACTCAATATGGACTCCTCATCCTAACGCCTCAGGATTCTCTTGAATCACTTCTGAATGCTCTCAATCTCCTTCAGCTGTTCAAGGAGAGACAAGAGTATCAAGAGGTCTCCAAGTCTACATATAAGCACAGCATCTACATAGTAGCCTCTATTAGAATACTGTTAGAGATTTCAGTAAGAGAAAAATTCCTATCTTTTACTCTTTTGAACATAAATAACCTCCTTAGACTTTAGGGGGAAAAAACAGTACTCTAAAGCCTTGCTATACTGGTGTTAGATCAGTCTGACATCCCAGATATTACTTACCGTGCATCAAACATAAGAAGAAACTACTGCCAGCAAAACAACTGAAATGTTTTAACTGAGGATGGCTGAAAAACTCATAACTCACCTGCCTTAGCAGTCCAACAGAAGATATAGTACCCTCTCTTTGGCTAAATCTCCATATGCACGTTGAAGAAGAATAATATGCTCACTTCAACACACATGGTCAATTCTGGATTCTTCTGTCAAGAAATTGATTTTTTTTTTTTGTCTAGCCAAACTTTGCCTTCTGCAGAGTTAAGAAGTGTGGGGGGCCTTTGTAGGAAAGAAAGCAGTAGGTCTGGTGACTTCTGCCATAAGGAAAACACCTTGTAATATGCATCTGTTTGTAGCACTTGCTCTATCAGTATGTGTTATGTTAATTCTTGTTTCTTTGTAGATAAACCTCATCAGAAAATGTCGTCTTTTTTTTTTTAAGTGAAGAGTATAGTAGTATCCTTATGCTGTGTAAAATTGAAGATGGCCTAAAAACTCTCTTTCCATCCTTTCTATTAATTTTTTTCTAATTATTCTGAAAGCCATCACAAGGTTTTTCAATTCAGTGCTAATTATCCAAGAACCTAGGTATTTTGAATGTCTGAACTGAATCATAACTCTGTTCATCCTTAAGGAATTTGGTGTCTCTTACTACCAGCAATTCAATCTTTTCATTCTCATTTACTTAAGCACCTGCATCCAAAGACAGGAATTAATTAAATTTTAGATAGGTATAGATAGATCATTATCTTCAATTAGGTGGACAGCTCATTCTGTCTGTACTCATTCTGACTTTATTTTTTAAGCCTTGTTACATATAGGTGTTACAGATTTATAGATATATATTTCCTTTCCATTTTGATGGAACATTGTAACACAACCTTTTGCAGACTCTGAGGGGTATTTATGGAAAGTTGTATCAAAACTCATGTTGAACTATTTTCATACCATGTTTTCTCTTCTTTTCAGTTTCTCATTTACATGTTACACTGAATATTTCACCCCCCAAATATGTCAAGATCTTATATATCCTTTTGAATCTTGACAGTACCTTGTATCTTAGGATCCAAAGGTTGTTCGCTAAAGCTCTTAGAGAGGATTCAGCTCGATAAACCATCTTCACTAGTAAAATCTCCTAAGTTTTCATTGGTGAATGGCTTCTGGAATAATGAGTTTACTCTGGCCTTCTTCTATTTTGAGTTTTGACTGACTACAATTGTTCTGTTTGATTCATTCTGTTTCACACTGTTCATTGCTAGACATCTGCCTGAATGCCATTCACTGTTTATCCAAATCATCATTTCAAACCACCTGTGACAGTTTAGTAATTGCATTTGCATTCCCTTCATCTCCAGAACAAGTTGGGAGATGCTGGAAAGTATTATGCCACGTGTTTCTTTTCACACACATGTAATCCTAGCTCATATATTCATATTTGATTTTACATGCCCAGTTTTCTGTGKTTTTTTTTGCACACTATATAAGCAAATTAAAAATATTATACACACTATGGAATTTGCTTTTGAAAGTATCTCAGCAGTCAAAACAGTGACATTTCTCATAAGAAATCTGCATTTGTCTTTACCTAATTGGATTTAACTACAAGCAAGGTAGATCTCAACAACCTCATTTCGTGTCTTCAAATGCCTTGGGTAAACAACTTCTATAGGCGAGTCAATATCTAAAGACCGTTTTGTCAAGAGTTCTATGTCATCACACAAAATAATGTTTTAAATCTACCATGGACGGTGATTTGTTAATCTCTATGTACTGTGTTACCATCCATTAGCAAATAATCCCATAGTCCTTGCTGAGAAAGGTAAAAAACAGTGTGAGGAACAATTTCATTTAGTTTTGAAAGATCTTCACATTGTGGTAACGTGCAGTGGTTCATCCTTATTTTTAACAGCCCTTGCTAATTACCAGCACATATAGTACATGAGAAGAATATTGGATTGCTTGTATGAAGTAGTTTTCTTGAAAAAAAGTTCAGAATCTCCAGAAAAAGTGCTGAACATTCTTTTCTGATATTGGATCATTTCATTCTGCTTTGTCAAAACATTTTTTTCCCCAATATGTGACAAAAAAAGAAAAGAAGATGCAAGTCTAGGCTTGGCATTTTGTACATTTATTTAGCAAATCATAGCATGGAATAATGTTAAACGTGTCTAAAGAGAAGGGTTCCTCTACAGATGAATCTGAGTGTTTTCAAGCTAAAATGATGCTTTTGAGAAAGACCAGTGTSTCTTATGTTTTTGGAGGTAGGGGGAAGGAGGCTTATTTGCTTTATTTTGGGGTTTTTGCATATGTTTTACTCTGGCATGCATAGTATTAGTGGGGAGAAGGAAACTGTAACTTTCACCATAATGCATAGCAGCAGTTTTCTCATGAGATGTGCAAAACCATGTAGTCCTCCAACCTAAAGAACAAAACACAAGAATCTAGTGGAATGAGAATAGAGCCTATAAGAATCCAAGAAGGTACCACAGTGCTGTCAAAAGATTTTATTAATAATTGGATACAAGTGGTAATCTGAAAGTGTGCAAGTTAACTGATTGACTCCTTTTCCATTAACATTAGTAACTGAATTTACAGATTGCGTGATACATCAAAAGTTGAATTCAACCAGCAGCTAAGCTGTTGTTGTTGTTTTTTTGTGKTTTTTTTGTTTTGTTTTGTTTTGTTTTGTTTTTTCTTCCCAAAAATGAAAACAGAAAACTGGTGTAGGAGACATTTTATTTATTGAAGTAATTTCAAACATGCATCCTGCTTGGAGCACCTCAACTTAACAGTGAAAGGTTTCCTCAAGAAAAATGTAGGGTTTATAGTGATAGGATGGAAAATGGAATGTTAGCAGTCATGATTTCTATTTACCCTGCTTCTGGAGGGCCCGGAAACATATAATAATATTAAACAAAAATGGCTGTAAGGATTGAAAGGCTGTTTTTATGCTAAATGAGCCAAACATATGAAAATGAGCATTGTTTGTTTGCTAAGTATGTGGACCCATATGTAATGTATTTCTTTATATCATCTAAATGAAGAGGGAGACATGAACCGTTGGAAGCAAAGCCAATATGACATGTTGGTTATTAACCTTGTAGAAAATCATAGCTACAGATGTTCAGAGGAAAAGCAGTTTCTGTAGGACAGTATTTCAGAGTTCTCCTTTGAATTCTTTGGTTTCTTCTTCTTCAAGGATTACTTGAAGGATAGGAAAACCTGGGTAACAAAAGGATTTTATGGATTTTACTCTTTTATTCTCTAAAACAGACCTTGTATTGTTGTGTAATATTAATAATACAGATACAATCTTAGGCTACTTTTAGATATTTGTAACTGAATAGTCAGATGTCCAATTATTTGGAGTGGTATAAAATGTTTATAGATTTTTATTTTTTTTTTAAAATTAAGTATCAGTTTCTGACTTCAGAACTGGAAATATCTTCGTTTCTGCAGATTTAGCTAAAACCAGATTTCCTAAATTCCTCTGACTCTCAATCATCATTATCCCTTGTATTCTGAAAATATGTAAATAGAGCTAAATTGGAGGAAGAACAAAACAGAAAAAGAAAACTCGAAACCAAATTAAACTTACCAGAACCTTACTTCTTGGAAAGATAGAGCATTTCTTTCTTGGAGGAAAAAAATATTAGAGTTAGGTCATGGTTAAAAATTATACTTCAAACCAGAGGCATATCTTTAAAAGAAATAAGGAAATAAATAGGGAATATTTCTTGACTTTAAGTGTTTTTCAATATCTGGAGAAAATTAAGATTTTTCCCTACAAGTTCCTGTAGGCAGAAGTATCAGAATTATTTATCTCCTGCTTATCTTTCTGATTTAGCTGTTAGCCAGAAGCTTACCCAGCTTATGCAAGCCTCCAGTCTCTAACTCATTAGAGAGTAGGAGTCATTTAAGCATCAACAGGCCTTGACCAGAAATCAGTTTGAAAAAAGAAGTATGGTAATTGTTTTTGATGCTGAAACTAAATCAGCAGTGTGTCCTCCAAGCATTTCTGTTTTATCTATGGAAATCACCCTGTGTTAATTCTAGTGATGGTGAAATTGCTTTAGTATAAAGCTAATCATACGTTTTCGGAATCAAGAACAAAGGTGAGCTCCATTTTGTTTTTATTATAGTATTATCAGAAGTCCTGTCTTTAGCAACAAAGGTATCATTCTTACAGGGAAACAATTATACAATAATGAAAATTTTCAGCRTCGTAATTAAAAATCCCACATCACTAAGGGATATAATTGATTTTATTAGAAAATAATAAACTTTTAAAATATCAAAAAGTTAATCTTTAATCATTCTTATAGCACGTCAGAGAGTAGTTTAAGTATAAGTAATTCTTATTAAATAGGCCTGTTCTGGCACTTCGCTCTCATTATAGTGTTTTGTTTTGTTTTATTTTGTTTTGTTTTATTTTGCGTGGCCATTAGATGTGTGTGGCACCTGCATGTGCCAATTAGGACTTGCTTAAAGACTTTACAACAGATAGCCTCTAGCTGTGAGAACCATGAAGGCAATGTTACTTCAGCTTGATGTGATCATTTTTATAATTTCACCAGACTAAAGATAGAAAATTACCCAGAGCTACTGCCTCTTTCCATTTCACTTTCCTTCCTCAACTATGTGGAGCAGGAGTACTTCATGGAAAACTTTTCATGAGGTAAATAGTGAGATGGTAGATAGCAGAAGAAGGTTACACAGTTTCTTTCCATTCTTCCAGATCTTTAAAGAAGTTCTTGTCCTTTCCCATGAGAAATAGCTTTAGCTTTACACAGAACAGGATGCCTATTTGCTATTAACTTATTTGTTTTGTAGAAGTAGAGATACGGTGTTTCTGTACCAGAGCACCATCACCAGTGATATAAGACAGTTTTCAGCTAACAGGTACACAGCAATTAGTTCATGTTCTGGAGGAATTTTCTTGGAGCAATTTTGGAGTGAAAATTAGAAAGATTTGTAGTGTGATGCAGGTTCAGAGAAGTTCCTCTAAAATGATTCCACTGCTTAGAAAATTCTCTGGTTTTGTGGCTGACACAATGTAACCAATGAGCCTTGTCCAGAAGAAAAATGGAAGCAGTTAGCAGAATTTGTACATTGCACTGCTTTGCCGTGCTCACAGAGCATGGCAAAGTTAATGTCAAGTTACAAAAATATCTGAAAAAGGCTTTTAATTAGTCATATTTATCCTCCACACATTTCTCTCTCTTACTTCCCCTCTCTCGCTCTCCCCTTCATCTAAACAGGCATGTTAGAGGAGAGTGAGTAGTTAATCATGTCAAAATGCTGGTCAGCGTGCCCTTCATTTACTGGAATGAAAGGAATTTTCACCTTGCTTCAAATGTAACTGTAATTAGATAAATTTACTAGGTAGATGGATACCAGAGACTCTTTCCGTTCCGCTGCTGCTAGAAGCCCAATTCTGCCTCCAGTTTAAACGTTGATGGGGATTGTTAATGTTTGTAACACCTTCCTCATCATCCTGACTTTCATACTGTATAGTCATTTGTGTCTGTGCAAAAGCAAATTTCAAAACCAAGGAAGATGATGGTGTTGCACCTCTATGCATGAATGTAAATGACTCCACAGGTGAAGGCAGTGGAGATTTGTGGGTGGTATGGAAAGCTTAATTGGGCTTTCTTGTAACACAGGACAACTTTCAGAGAGCATCACCAAGCAGGGTCATGTCTTGCTGTTGCATAACAAATACCAAATGCTTGATTTAAAGAGTTCACAGTTCAGAATGAGTAGTTAAATAGTTTAAATAGTTAAATAGGATGAAAATTTCTATGAGGTGTGAAGAAAATGAAGTGAAAAATAAGTACCTTTCTTAAGTAGTCAGGTTCAGCAGTTACAGTTCATCAGCTACCTAGGCAGGACCACATTTCAGTTTACTGTCTACATTATAAAGCAAGAGAATTTTGAGGAGGATTTTGAAAGACAGGTATTGATTTTGGCCTTGAGACTTCTCACATGAAGTCTGGATGAGATTCAAATGGCACTGGTGGAATAACTGCACAGGTTAGATTATGATAATGACATTAAAATCACTTCCAAGTTTGTTTTACCCTTGAGGAAGAGCAGTGGATACGAGGAACAAATAAAGAAGAAAATCTTAACAGTTACATTTCAGATTAATTTGTGTGGAAAGGGATGTATTTGTAAGTACTGAAACTTGATGGAAAGCTATGCAGATACATGACACAGCAGCATGCAGTAACTGCCTTTGCAGAAACATGCAAGTTGCCCGTAGGTCCTATATCATATATACCAGATCCCTAATGATATTTTGAATATGTTGGGAAATCTGAAAATTCTGAGACATTGGTGTTTAGGCAGCTGAATCTCTCTGATGTTGTTTAAGTCACAAACATTTGTTTTGGCAATCTGGTCAGAGGGAAGATAGTAGATTAGATTCAGGTAGGCCATGTGGTACTAGAAGCAGTACATTTGAGTCAAATGACAGGGCGAAATACAGAATGAAGTCAAGTTAGTCATCCTTGGTAATAAAAAGGTTAGTGTAATTGTCCTTCCTCAGAAAAAAAGAGAGAGAAAGGAGTGTCCATAGTTTATTTCTGTAGAAAAGAATGAGTTACTGCATCTGTCTAGAAGCAGTTTGTATCTAGTCCGTACATTGTTGAAATACTACTTCTAGAATCACAATTGGAAACATAGTCTGGAAGAAATCCTGAGCTGAGGCAAGACCTGATATACTCAGTAGCCTGACAAGTTTTTATCAAATTGGAGAGGTGGAGGGGTGAATTCCAGCTCATTAACAGTGCTATGAAGGAGGCGCATGGGTGGCAAGCGTGTGAGGATGGGAGTTCCTGACTGTCAGTGCTATCAACGAAAGAAGCACTGGTAACTTGTTAGTATCCTGCTGATTGTTTTATAGGTAGTTCATATCCAGACTTCAGTTTTTGTTTGTAGGTGAGAGAAAGGTTTCTAGATTAGAGAAGTAAAAAAAAAGCTTCAAGTGTTTATTCACCATCAGGATTTGGAGCTGAAAATCAGCAGAGTCCCTGTGCTCACACAGGCCTTGAGGTGCTCAAGTAGACCCTTGTAGTTCAGTTGAAGTTACCTGCAAACTTAAAATGAGTCATGCTTTTGAATTCCTTTAACCATGGTCTTTCCTGAAGAAAGCCTGTGTGTTCCATTAGCAGTAACTGAAATATTTGTACAAGTATCGGGACAGTTGGAATTGTAATGGAATAATCAGAAAGGATGAAACATTTTGTAATCAAATGCCAACTTAAATAACACAATAAATGATTGTCCTATCACGTTCCTGTAGAATTCAATGTGAAAGCTCTCAATGATTTTGGTCGTAGCACAGTGGATCCCCAAGACTATGTATATACTTTTGAAGGGCTGGGGTCCCGGGCTTGCTTTCTGGCCCAGACGACAAGTGACGTGGCATGGCCTATGTTTCATATGATTAAATGCTCCATCACCCCAGTTATCCCACTAGCACTTCCTGTCTCTCTGAACCACATCTGGGCAGTATCTGAGAGTAGCATAGGCCAAAACTGTGAATGGGAATGTGCTAACAAGTAAAGTGTATGGATGATTACATGCCATTGCTGAAACCTGAGTCTTTCCCTTTGCTTAATGATATAGATGTAACCACAGAAGCTCATAGAATTATTTGGATTCCTATTTATAGTAAATTTTTGACAAGACTTTAATCAAGTACTTTAAATACAGATTTATTTATTTTCCATAATATAAACAAATTCAGAAACAATTAATTTATGACTACTTAAAAAAGAACCAGCTTAGGTTTTGGGTGAATTTTGGTAAACCTGTATTAAAATCCCAAATCTGAAATCTATTTTATCCTTTCAGAAGGYCATTAGGAATCACAGGCCAGCAAAAGGCAACCTTATATGTCTTATAAATCCAACTACGGAATTTCTTTGAAGTCAGTGTATCTATTTATTTACTTATTTCACACCAGATTGAAGATCTCAGTTCATCAAGCTTTACCAAGCTGTCTTAAATTTTAAACATGTGATTGCCCTGTTTAAATTGATGAGAATAGTAACATTTCCAGAATAAAATATGTTTAAAAAACATGTTGAATTGCACAGAGGTTCTCACATAGTCTTGTATTTACTCAGGAAAAAATTTACTCAGTGAAGAATTCCATTTGACATCTCTGTGGATTTTGGTGATGTCCTTAATGTACAGATAGTAATAAAGAAAAAGATTTGATTCCTATTTTGAAAAAAAAACCCCAAAACCACAAAACAACAATTCTCCAGATCTTAATTTGTGATGATGAAACTTTTTATTTTTAATATCAGAGTGCCATATAAGTGCAAAAAATGCTCACTATAAATAAATACTCCAAAATACTCCACATGACTCCATATTACCACAATTAAATTTTGTAAAATTTATTGGTTTTATTTAAAGGATGTTCTATTTTGACAATTTTAAATACTTAAAGAAACATCATATTGCTCTTGGAAATATTTTAATGGTTTATTCTGTATTTAAAATCACACCCAGTGATATTGTATTAGGTAGTGACTCTAGTGTAATCATTTTTATATTCCTGTCATTCTGGTGGGTGACATTTAATGTACGGTGAAGGGCAACACTCTAAACTAGGTAACTCCTTTGCTGTGATGCTCAACATTAAACTAATCTGCTATCAAGAAGGCTGTTGCAATATTGAATAGAAATGCCAAATTTGTTGTACAACGTTAGAATGAGCTCACCCCATTTTTTTTAAGAAGGCCATATATTTTTGCATTGCAAAATATGATTTCACACTTCATTATGCCTTTAGGAGGTCCTCTGCAGTACTCTACTTCTTCCCTCAAACTTGTGTCAAACTCTTGAACGTATTGAGGAAGTCAAACAAGTACTTCACTTTTAAAAGTGGGAGCATTTGAATTTCTCATGTACCCTTCTTACTTATACTGTGTTTTATTCTTTTAAAGAGAAATACTGATTAACTTATTACTTTATGTTACTAATATAGAATGGAGTACCACTGTTGTATATTATTAATTTACTGTCTTATCTGTAGATATGGAATAACCATTGTAAAAAATTTGTTTGGGCCAAGATAGTAAGATCTTCAAATCAATAGTGCATATGAGTCCCCTATTATTGCAAACACACCAGTCATTCAGTTCTAAAAATTTAAAAGCAATAAACAGCATAGACAACTTTGCAAGGACCAATACAGTGTTACACAGTATTCTATTAAACTACGCCAAACACTTGCTGACCACTTTTCCTCATAACACATATTTGGAAATATAGACAAATATAGGATATGATATCATAATGTTTAAGACTTAAAAGTAATCTTACAGATACAGTGGTTGGTATGTGTTTTTATTAAAATAATTATTAAATTACAAATGAACGCAATGCCTGTGCAGCTCCTGTCTTCTACATAGGATGTTGAGATTCCTTGAGGTAGGAAGATGGACTAAATGTAATCTTTGAAGATGTGTCAGTTTGAGAAGTATTTTGGTAAACTAGTTTCTGAGAACTCAGCCCACCCTCGTCAAAATATGTTTCAGTTTAGGAGCACTACAAAACCTGGTGAAGTACATGACAGTAATAGTACAGGGGTTTTTAGGTTATAGACCATCAGAAATACAAGCACTAAGATTCTCCAGAAAAAATGAGGCGAATCATATTGATCAGTAAAGGTTACATATTTTTATTATTTCTTGCGTAAAGTATATGAATTTTTTCCTGAAGCATGAAAGTCTCCTACTTTTTTTGATAATGTGGTAGAGCATGGGGTAAAGATCCACATGTGTTATTTCAAACTGTTGAACTAAGATATTGCTAACATTTTGCTACTGCACACTGTGCATATTCTTTGAATTTTCTTACATCAGCAGACACAGATTTGTTGATTTTCTTTGATAATAACTTGTGAGTTCCAGAACAGAACGTCAGTTTCTAGGATTTATTAAAACCTTCTTGAAGGTGTGTTTTGGGGGGTATATAAGAAAATCCATGCTAAAATTACTCTGCAGTAGTTTTGACAGTCTACCTGTACGAGAAGGTCAATGAATATAGTAGGAGGGAGGCACGTTATTTTATATATTCATGTATATATTAAGCTTAGGAAAATTGTATTGTTTTTCATATAATTTTAGGGTTACTTAATGAGTCATTCTTAATTCAAGAAAAATTTAAATAAAATGGAGATAATAGATACTTCTCTGGACAGACATAAACAATGTGGTTTGCAATCTTTTTTGGTATTAAAGCAATTTAGAAATTGGGAAATAATAGATGTATTTTTTTTAGAAATGAGAGTGATGTATCATGGTTTCAGGATGTCAAAGTGTTTACTAGTTATTCATAGGCATGGCATTTTTTTAAAGATAAAACTCTTTGTAATACACAGTAACGTTATTTTTTTGTTGCCACGTGACAGGAAAATTACTACTGTAGTTCAAATGTTTGCAATATTATTACAATTAAAAATCCAGCTATTTYTTAGTTTGGGTTAAAATAATGCAAATTTTACTATATACCCTTTTAAAATGGTAAAACTGTTCAGATTAAAGTACAGGACCATACAAGGAGAAATGATGAAATTATAGGGAAGAGAGAATTATGTGGAGAAGATAAATCATACTTTCCTTTTTACCCTTTTTCAGACTGCAGAAAAGGAAGGAACATTAAATCAAATTGAAAGTAACAAATTTAAAACAGAAAAGAGAATTTAATTCATTTCTTTGTAAATTGATAATTAACCTTTGGAACTTGTCTCAGACTAAAATAAAAAATGAGTGCTTTTTAACAAAGCTATAATGATTAGAAATGCAAGTGCATCTGAGGTAATGCTTCATATGTAAAGCAACTGATGGAGGTTATAAAGAAACTTTCCCTGTAGTGTGCGGGCAATTTTCAATATTGTTGTAGTTTTCAATGTTCAATTTTTTTGCAGCTTCATATAAAATGCTAGTACTAATACTAGTCAGAAACAGAATATGTGTTTGTAGAAACTTTCATTATCTGTTTTCCTTAATCCAGAGAGCAGTAGAGTTGAGGGAAAAAAAATAATCATTCATTAGTGTGGAAAATAGCAGGCATCATGAATTTCTCATGTTAATATTTACTATGCTCCATTAAAAATAACATTCCTGTTATTTTCCTGAAATAATAAATCTACGTCATAGACGGTGCTGTGTAATGTCACTTTATTTCATGTTCTATGCATTTCATTAACCTGTTTACCCCATCTGTTGTGTAAATTCTTTGTGCATCAGATAAGTCCACAGTTTATTTCATATATTTGGGAAATATTACTGCAGACTGTAGGTCTATTACAATGTCCACAGAAGATCACGGAAAATATTTCCATAAACTTCTGCAGACATTAGCTAAGGTCCATTTGAACATATAAAACAGCAAAGATAACATGGAATGCAGCTAAGTAGAAGAAAATGATAATTCAATAAGGTGAACACATATAGGGTAAAATGTTCTCCTGAGTTTATTGAGTTAGTATTTGAAGCAATGGTGAAAAATATGGCCTTGAATTTGGGCCTTTATGAATGTTACTGGCATCATGACCATTATGAAACAAAAGCTGCAACTGTCATCTAAGTTGGTTCAGAATATGCACCTGAATATTTATTTTATTGTAGTAAGTGACAATTAGGTAAGTTTTTCCCTACTTCCCTGTTAATAATTCCTGGTTTGCAAATTTATGTCTAGCAGTTTAATTAGGTTAAATGGCATGTGTTGAGACTGAAAACTGTTGTTGATTAAAATAATTTATAAATCATGACAGACAGAGTGGTAAACAGGTAGGCTTTCACTCTTGTGAAAAAGAAATTTCAAGAATCATAAACATTTTGGTTAATGCATTTGTCAGTTGAAGACACCAATGTGAAAATAATAAAAAAAAGTTAAAGCCAAAATTTTATTCTTAATGAGGTACAAGTAACTTTCAATTTGGGTAAAGGTGTTTTTTTTCCAGACATGTTGAATAACTGCTGATGTTTGAGCAGTTTTAACTATAATAATAATTGTCCTTTTGTTTTTTAAAGTCCAAAGATCAGAGAAACTTTGTGCATAGGTATCTTTGAGTGTCTCTACCTGTTTACTGTGCTGTCATTATTAAAAATCACACAAACAAATATTATTCTACTTTTATTTATTGTATGTAATTTTGACATTCAGTTTTAAAAAAGCATGAAAATGCACATAAAATAATTCGTGCACATAACGAATCATAACATTTAATGTGACAGTATATATTTTATATGATAACTAGTAATTTTGTGTAAATTGAGCATATATTTATCCATATATTATCTTTGACTGTGTAGATTCAGTAAAAGTTAGTGCCTATAAATTTAAAATATTGCTAGGGGCAATCCAGATATGCTATGTCTCATGCAGTCTTACATTATACTAAATGGTGACATAAAAGCAAATATGTTTAGTTAAATTGTTAGTGACATCCTTTACTTTGATTGAGAATACTTCATAAAGTCAAAATGTGGCTTAGTTGTCTGATGTTTACAATAATACTGCTTGCATTTTCACCCAATTAATCCAAGAAAATCCATTGGAACATTCAGTCCTTTGCATTATTTTTTAAATTTTTTTTTCAGTTGATTAAACATCAAACATCGATTTTCAGGTCAAAAAAGATCAGTACAATAGTTTAAAGACTGGTTTTTGGTTTTGTTTTAAAGAACAGCAAGAAAAGAGAGTTTGTGGTCAGGTGAAAATATTTTTGCTGAATTGCCTAATATGTTATGACTGCTTCATTTACAGAAAACGATACTGTTCTTTTGCATGAACTTTTTCCTGCTTCATTCTCAAATTTAAAGCCACTCTGCCATCAAGGATGTACGTGTAAGAACTTGCTTTATAACAGGGCAAAATTATTCATTCATAATATAAAGCAATTTAAACTTGGATGGATGAATTGTAGTATTATATCCAAGTGAGCTACAGTAAGATTTGGGTCCATTCTGTCAGTCCTTAATCAAAGAAGCATGGATAAAGTAGTGGTAGTTTCTCCTTAGTTAATAATTTTATATTCTATTTATTGCTTAATGAAAGTTTGGGGTTTTTTTGGAAGGATAAACCAAAATGAATTACAAGTGTATTTCTACAGGGAGAATATGTCTTGAAGATTAAGTTATTGCAGTTGAAATTGGCTGAAAGTGCAGTATGTTGGAAGTACATTGCATAATAAGTTTGTTCAGGAAGGTCTGCTCTTAAGTAATGTATCCAAACCAAAACAGAAATTTTTTGACTTTTGGTCTTTTTCTTTAAAATTCTGAAGCAGGGATATTTTGCATTTGAAAATGAATAAGAAAGAAGTATAATAAATCTCCTTAGCCTTTATCTCTTCCTTACTGTTTGTTTTCATTTTTGTGGCTAATCTATGCTCTAAAACTAAAAATCAGGTTGAAAATTTTGAGAAATGTTTGTGACAATATAGTAATCCTTTTTATAATTCTGAACAGTTCTTCCTCGTTTATAGTGAAAAGAAAACCTTTTGCTTGAAGTTTTAAAGCGTAGACTGAAATTAAAAAAATTTTAAACAGGTATTTTAAAGCATATATCTCTCTAGTTGCTAGCTTCCTCTTGTTTCATTGTAAAATATGAAAAACTAGTTCTGTTTCATGTAGGTAGACAATAATTGCTCAGGCAAAGTTGAAAGGAATAGGCAGTATTTCTTGAGCTGCTTCATTTTACTGATGTTATCAGATATAAAGGAACAAAGAAATCTCACATTGCCTAGACTGTGAGGAATTTTATAGCTGAATGAGTGTTAAGATATGATTAAGCAGAATTCTTAAGAGCATAAACTAGAAGTGRTTTGTTTTTTCAGTTTCCTCAAGATATCTACTGATCATGCATTACTGATATTGATTGTTGCTTGACTTAATAATACAATTCATTATAGCCCTTTTCACTTTCTTTCTGCTTCTCAAAACTGGAAAGAATCATTTTCATTCATAGTAGCTTTAGATTACATCGCCCCAGTTGAATAAACATAGCTGGTCCAGAACAAAACTATGGAATGTGTTCTCAGCTTAACTAGGAGTGGCTACATGAACTGCGCTGCAATTTTATTATTTTTTTTTCACTGTGAACAAAACTACTAGACTTTATGAGCACAGCTACTAGTAAAATGAAGGCAAGGTGAGTTTGGCATGAYGACAACATCATTGCAAATGATTTCTACAACTTCTGTAGTTGAATTGAATTGAAGAAAACAATGCCAACAATTCCAATAGTATAAAAACAGAAMGTTCAGAATGTATACATGTGCAATCCTTGCTTTTTCCAAGTTTGTAGTAATTGTAATTGAAATTCTTATTCAGGTATAATTGAGCCACCCAGAGAGAACCTAGAGCAATAATTACTATGCTCCAGTGCATTCCTGCTGGTGTTTCCTTTCTACTACAACTGAGCTGACATTAGTTCTGCAGTCTGTTGGTGGCTGCAGTAACAATCCGTAACAAAGTACATCCAGCAGGAATATTCTTCCTAGAGCCTTAGCTGTGTCAATAGCAAAAAACTTCTCTTAAGGAAACTATAGGTACCCAGACAACACAGAGAATCTGCTCTGAAAACAAAAAAGCAAACAAACACCCCCCCCATCCAAAAATTATCCTTTTCCCATTACAAGAAGAAGGTATTCCTATGCTACTTTATTTTGAGACACTTCCATGATGCAGATAGTATTCTATTGGCTTTGTTTCATGAGTG
Organism: Oceanodroma leucorhoa; assembly: GCA_030449065.1. NCBI lineage: Eukaryota > Metazoa > Chordata > Aves > Procellariiformes > Oceanodroma > Oceanodroma leucorhoa. The sequence goes on from JASVER010000001.1 coordinate 16,579,089, forward strand.
GTTTTTATATTAGGTTTTCTTGTCTGTTTTTTTAGTAGTATTTTTTAAAATTTGTGTGTAACAGTATTATGTATGGGTCAGTTTGACAGTGACAGTTGTTAAACTTATATACTAAAGAAACCTGTATATAACATTTAAACAATTATCTACTCATGTAGAATGTACAATCAGTAAATGCACTACTTTTTCTTAGGAGAATGGGTGAACTTAACACAACCATCATCCTAAATGGCTTAAAAGTGAACCCTAGATTTTGTTAGAAATGTTCATTGAAGGACAGACCACAGTTTTCCATTTACACAGCTCTCATTTGCTTTTCTTCAGCAAGTGGACAGGTGGTGATTTTGAATGCCTCATCTTTGTATAATCCTGTGATAATTGCATCCATTTAGTCTACCATGTAAGGCATCCATGCATTTTAATATTTTGTTTACAGCTACCTAGCACTTCTCATGCTTTCCTGTTGAACGTTAATGGAGGGCTAAGGTCTTAGCTGATTCAGAATAAAGTAAGCAGTTAACTAAGAGCTTTGAAAATGATAGCCTTACTAAACTATTTAATAAATTGCTCATGTCATTTTTACACATAATTCTGAGAGATTGCTTCCAAATGGTTAATTTCTCAAGAGAGGCATTTATGAATATGCATTCATTAAAGTGATAGAGTATGAGTTGGAGTGCATTTCTGCATTTTGCCCTTGTTTTGTGGCTTACATTGCCACTAATTGAAAAATATGTCAAACCTGTATAATGCAGTTTCCCAAAACCTTTACAAAGCAATTAATCAGGATTCAGTATCTCTAACTTATGGCAGTGGACGGCAGAATCTGTCAGATATAAAACAGGTGACATTTTTGTCTTCTAATATACTTCCAGGAAATATACATGTATGAAAAGATACAGTTAAGCTAACTTGCCAGAGGACATGAAAAAATCTTTAGGGAATCATAGAAAAAAAWCAAATTATTCAAAAGGATATACTGTTCAGCAGAACTCAAACACTGCTTAATCTGACTAGGAGTGAACGCTATGGTATGCTCAGACTCATACCAGATGTGAAGCTATAACTTACACAAATCTCAGAAATTTAAGAGCCAGTTTTCCAGATGCACTGCACTGTTTTTCTCCATTCTTTTCATGGAAATATGAATTATGAAATTATAGCTTAGTAATAGCAACAACAGCAATAACAATAATTAAATACTTTTTATAGGTAAAAAAATAATCTTCAGAACAGTAGTATTCTTTCTTTCATAAACAAAACCAGCCTTTATATTTGTGTTTTGCAGTAGATTTATCCCAACTGATTCCTTCCATTTACTAAGTAGGGCTGTCGTCTTCTGCCATGTTAGAAATCTCCATGCAAGTAAGATCAGACTCTTTCTTACACATAGCCTGTACTACATAATGGACAAAACACATAAATGAAGTGTACTGTTCCCTGTAGTTCCTGTTATTTTGATGGTCTCAGCATCAAGGATTGTTCAACTTCCATTTAGATAGTAGCGCACCCCTTTTGCCATCCCTTTTAAAGTGTTAGTTTCTTTATTTCATAACATTTAAAGATTAGACAAAGGGAAATAATTCTAACAACCAAAAAATAATTATTTTTTAAGCTATTTACAGGAAGTACTACAGACTGAAGAAAGGGAGGGAAGTTCTGATGCAGTTGATAGAATCCCAGCAGGCAGTTCAACCTGCTACTAACTCATTTTCCTGTTTCTGACAGTTATACCTAGCATGCCAGTGAGTCACCTAACAATAGTAAGTGGCCTTCCTCTTGCCACTTTTCAGTTGCACTCCAGGCAAGGGATAAAGAGCAAAGAAGCAAACAATAAGAAATCGGACTCTTGCTTGCCTGAGTTAGYAGTGTGATGTGAAATAGAAATAAAAGGGATGAATTAACAACAGGAAGAATGGTATCTTGGAAGATACTTTGCATTTGCATTCAAATATGTAAAATAATTTTAATTATGAACAAATCCTATTGTTGTCAGATATGGGCCAAAACTGAATACTTAGACTTCTAGAAAAGTAGTCTTTTACTCTGCTGTAGTCCTCCTTCCAAAGAAAATAATTTTGATATTTTCTAGATATCCAAAATTCTAGATATTTGTATATATCTAGAACTTACTTAACTCTGCATTTTGGTCGGTTTTCATAGCACACATAGAACTGAGGTATAATTTCAGAACTGTGTTTGGGAGTGTTTGGGTACAGAATATAGAAGTCTTGGATAACTTACCTTTGCTTGAAGCATCCTTCTTTTCTCAGTCTTTTTAAAAACTAATTCAGGTTTTCTTGCTGTTTACTTCAAGGCAACTATTCTTAACGATAATTATAACTTGGATTTGTTTATGCTAATTTTTTTCCCTACTCAATTTTGAATATGACTTTCATTGTGTTCATATCACGTGGTAGAAAATGAATGATCAGCTAAAATATAGCGGGGCTGTGTACTGAGACAGTATATACTGCTTTTGTCAGAATGGAATTAGAATTGTGCATTTAATGTTTAAAGCATAATTAATGTGAAACAACTTAGGGAACACATTTGCCCATACAGCAGTTGAAATGCAATTCCAGCATAAGTTTAAGTGTGGTTAATAGTTTTGTTCATATACATTACATATTTGCATATTTATAGCTACATATGTGCATGGATGTGCATATACATGGGTGATGGCTGTGTGTGTGATTTGTATTTAAATACCCTGATATTTTTACAAATTTTACTATCCGATGGCTTTTTTCAGTATTAGTGGTGAAACTGGCTTTTGCTCGGGCCCTCAAGTGTTGTGGGTTTTCCCACAGCAGTAGTTGAGGTACGGCTGGATACTCTTTGCACATGTCAGCTGATCTAAAACCTAAGGGGGACAGAGCAAGTTCTAGGGTTAAGTTACAACTTCCTCAGTACCATTCCAGTTCACACGGACAGAGATGATCCTCTGGGAGAATTTACCAGCATTACAAGTACCACTATTACTGTTCCCGTGGTAAACAGTATACAGGGAGTAATTTAAGCCAGGCTCAGTGGAAGAAACCACAGCTATCTTCCATTGACCTCAAAGTGTTTGGTAAATTACCCTCAAAATTGGTCCTTGTGTTTCTTCATATAGAAGTGCCTTACATATTTAAGGAATTGTTTTACCCTTTGAAATGCATCTGTAAGGGTTTAAGTAGATGTGAAGATCTGTCTCCTCATTCCCACCTCCCTGTTTTTAAGTTGTCAGTAAAAGGGAGATCTCCCTCTCTCTCTTTCTCTCTTATTTCCCTAGTAAAGTATGATATTCTCTACAAACCTCTTAGGTAAATAATTTACCATATAGGCTATAAGATTATGCTTATTTTTACAGTACATCAGAACCATCCAATTATTCTTAGTATTTCTTTTCCTAACAGCAGTTACAATGCATTGACTTTGAAGGTTTCTTTAGTGTCATCTCTTAAAATCATTTGCTCAAACCATCAGGAGATGATTAGTGATGAATGAAGCTTAAAATAATTGGAGATTCAGCTTAGCAGTTCAAATGTTCACTTAAGCCATATGGTCTTGTCTTTCTACACCCTTAGAAATACATTTAGAATTATAACTCATCATGGAGTGTTTTGTCACTTCGTTGATAAAAAAAAATTGAGAATTCTGTGAAAATGAAATAGACTAGAGAATTTTAAAAGCTTAAGTTGGTGAAAGATTGTTTAAAGTAGAATACTAGGGAGAAACTTCMTTAGTGTTAGGGGAAGAGTCAAGCTTTTGACTTGGTGGAACTAGCTAATATATCTCTAAATATGACTGGAAAACAACCAATTGCTCAGATTAGGAGTAACAAACTTGAATAATTTTGTCCCCAAAGAATATAATTCTGTAAAAATGTTCTTTAGTGCACAATATTATGTCACTTTATACTCAAACCCACTTTTTTTTTTAAAACATATAATTCAAATTGTAATAAGTTTCATGGACCCACTATCTTCCATTAGCCTCCAGGTGTTTGGTATTACCCTCAAAATCCATCCTTGTGTTTTTACATAAAGAAGTACCTTATATATGTAAACAGTATCTTAATAAAATCTGATGAAATACGAGTGCAAGTAACTGCTACCATTCTGTTCAGCCGTTACTTTTCAGGGTATAAAGTGCATTTAGCCTCCACATTAATTATAAAATTAGTGATTCTTAATAATGAAATTTAAATTAATAATTAAATAGTCATTATTTATTTATAATTATTTTTTTTATAGAAGATTAGATTTTTTTTTTGTAATGTAGGACTAATATCAGGTTTACTGCAGTAACCTGATATATGAAGGTATGCAATAATGTCATACAAGAATGGCTGACATTCTTTCTTGTCAGAATTACTGAATATTCATATTATAGCTAAATCCTCTGCCCAGAATAAGTCTATGCTCACTGCTACAATAAAGTAATAATACTCACTGCAGTCATGACATTTATGTCTCCKCTGGGCCTATCTTTTAAACAATCAGAGTGTTGAAAAGGATTCTGTAAGCGTTAGAAAGATAAAATGATACCCTTTTTGTTTCTCTGAAGCAGCTCACTATGTTATCAAGTTTGTAATTATAGAAAAAACACCTGATTTGCAATTAAGTCTCAGTGGAGTGAGTTGATACTGGTTTAATTAGTATAGAAACTGACCATAATTATTGTAACTTTTATATCACAACAGGATGGAAAGAATGAAAGTATGCTCAAGCAGTATTAGAGAGATTGTTAGTATGACAGTCATATAACTGTAAAATGATTTCCTACATCATGAGGATACTCAGATTTGTTCTGTGTTTCTCAGGATTGTTTAGTACACACTATAAAAACAAACAAACAAAACAAAACAAAACATCTCTTTTAAAAGCAAAGCCATAGTACTAGCTCCTTTAGAAGATTACAGTGTGGGTAAAAAAATAACCAACGTTGTTTTGAAGAAATAAAGTAGAATAGGTATCAACTATAATAGTCTTTTTTTCCCCTCAGTAGAGTGGTGAATAATAATATGCTTCCCTGCAGCTATATATGACAGGCAAAATCTCTTTGCATGTAGTAATTAGTTTACAGCACCCTATAGCCTAGAGCCCAGCAGGAATTATTTGCAAGAAAGTACAATATAAACAAAAAGACAATTCCAGTTGTAAAGCAGCTGACTTGCTTCTTTGGTCACTAAACAGTTCCTTCTTATGAGAAATAGTCTTATTTTAGAGATGAATATAGATGGAAAGTTAAATAAGCAGAAGTTATAAGAAAGCTATCTTGTTTTAGGTTGTGATTGTTGCTTGAAGGTGATAAACTTGGTGAACTTAGGCTATTCTAAATACAAAATGAAAAAGTTTGTTTTTGTTTTTTTTTTTTTTTTTTTATGAATCTCAGAACCCCAGTGGGACAGGAAGCGTATAGAGCTCTCTTGTGGCCTTCAGGTCTGTAGCATACCCCTTCTAGACATTCCCTAGTATGTTTCCTGCTAACTGAACTAACTATATTATATATAAACTTTTATATGTAAAATGTATACGTAATTTGTTTTTTTCCAGCACAAATTACAAGTAATCAGAAGACAGTCCTGGAACAAGCAGTTAATTCCTTCTACTCTTTCAGCCTTCTCTTCCCTTGCCAAGTTCAGCTAGAAAATTAATTGAATACTGGTAGTCTTAACTATTTCTGGTTTTAGTATTGATTTCTTTACTATGACAGAATGGATACATTTTTTTAAGTCAATATGAATTGAATTAGATATAAGAACGGTCACTATTAGAAAGATGTTACTTTTTAGGATAGAATGAAGATTGAATTCACTTGGATTATCCTCTTCATCTGCTTTGATCAAATTTTGTGTCACATAAATGAATTAGGGGTACAGCATTATATTCCAGATCCTCTGTGACCTTTTTATTTCTTATCTCTGCTGACAGCCATTGTCACAGTCTATATTCAAAATTTTGGTTTCCCTTGCACATTCTCTTTCTAGTTCAAATTAATTCTTCGTTTCACCATGTGTTTAGTTTTTTTTTATGCTGGTGCAAGGTGTATATAATTGTGTAAATTTCTATAGCCTGCAGCAAAACTGCAGACTTATCTCTACAGCTGGTCTAATTCAGAACATGTTTTTGATTCCTTTAAGCATACAACAGTATGCTTGTATCTTCTTGAATGTAAGACTCGCAGAGACATTGGCTTCCAGGGGATTGCCTTTCCTGTTAATATTCTTCCCATATTCAAAGTGGACTAAAAMCAGCTAGTTACCTTGTCAGTTAACCTAACTAGTTGGAGTTCATTCAACTGTAGTCAGAACTGATCTTCAGTTGTACTCATAATTTCTGGTTTCATTTTGAATATCTTATTCTTTAAAATGTTTAGTATTTCCATGTGATATGGCACTGAGAATGCAAAGTATTTTCAATTGTTTTCTTATTTTATAATATACTAAAAAGCAATATCCATTTATGCCCAAACAATTGGAGCACCACAGCTCAGTAAATTATTTACTAAGTTTGTTTGGGGATACAGAGTGATGTTGTAAACAGAGCAATAAAAATATAGATAGAAAATACAACACCTTCTATTTTTGTAGTCTGTGCCATCACAGTGGAAGAAATCATACCTTTGGGGTAGTTTCTCTTCCTAATTCATGCAATTTTCTCTTTGCAAGTGTAAAGGAAAGATTATCTTCGCAAAGATTGCTTGTGTTTTCTAATGATCACTAAAGACATATTGCTTTTCCAGGATTCAACTCAGGATGTTTGCCTGTGTAAACTTTGGGTTTACTTCATAGTGTTGCTATTTTAATCTCTATGGGTTTATTACTCAGGAGCATGCAAAGTCTATATATTTCAATAGTTCATAGCACATAGCTTTAACAGATGTAGAATCCATGCTAATCAAATCCTAATTTTGCATCTGTGAGATGGGCAAGGAAATAAATAAGAAAGAGCCACTAGTGTTGACAGTGGTGTGGATTTTCCATCTTTAAATGTTATGGTATGCTTTTGTGATTTTTTTCTTTGGTCYTCAAAATAATAATAATTTTATTAAAGATAATAATGCTCTTCAAAAGCAAACTAGTAGAAAAGGATGATCCTTACAGTTCCGATGTGATTGATTCTTATTTAGTGGAAGGGTATCAACTGGAAAATTTGAACTACAATTTTTAAGAATCACCATACTCTCTGTATATTTAAGCATTACCCTTAGGACAGCAGCACCTTGCAGTATCTCAGAAACCAAAAAAATCAGTAATTGTGATTGTTTCTTACAGTTCCCCAGAAGTTCCTAACACTGTATGAAAGAGAGGAATATATCCTCAGTGGTTTTTGCTACAATTACTCAGATCCACTTAGAGTTATTACAATAATTTTCCTGAGAGAACCCATGGAAGAAACCATCAACTTTAAAATAATTATTAAAAAAATGAAGGCCTTTTTGAGAATACAGGTTCTACTGCCAAGTTGTCCATTGTAATTTTGACATTATTGTCAGTAAATTCATTTGAAAATGATAAAATTAACCCATAAAAGCAGCACAGAAGTAATTAAGTGTTGTAATACAGAAACAGCATTGGCAAACTGCGAGATTAGAGTAAAATCCTAGCATAGAAGATAAGAGTTTTCTGACTGCTGCCTATTTTAATTAAAATAATTATAAATATGAGATTTTAGAACACTTCATACCAGAACACAGCATCCCTGGAATTTTATCCCTGGTGCCAAATTAAAGGAGAAAAACAATTTTCCACAGTATTCTTCGCTGATGAGTACTGATAGAACCTAAATTATAGCCTAACATACTATATTGTGTGTATATGTAAGCACTGATTTATCGCAGAAAGATATATTAACTCCTGCATTAGGAGCACTTCGTTTGCTGCATATTTTTAGACATATGATGCAGAAGCATGTCCATAGCTACACTGCCTTATGCCCTCACTCCTTCAGAGATCAGGCTTGTAACTAAATCATTATCTTTTATACATATTCAAGTCACAAAGAAAATAATATATGATTAGCTTTATGTTTTAACCGTGCTGTTACATTTTACTACTGTCCATATTCCACATTTAAACATTTCACCCCCAAACAGAAGAGGCCAAGCTTTATTTCTTAGTGTCAAATGAACTTATTACCACACTTTCTTTGAGTTCAGCTTCCATAAATTTGAGTCTGGTCTTTATACTTACACACAGGACACTGTGTAATGCTTTCTTTTTCTCTGAGGAGGCAAAAGACCCTTAAACATTTTCTCCCTCTGGCAAGCACCATTTTGAAATGTTTCAGCAATTACTTAATGTACCAAAACCAGTAGCAATGATGCAATACTGTGTTACTGAGCCCAGGAGATGGGGGTCCTATAAAATGTAGAAGATTAATTTATAAGCTCTGAAGATAAGCAAGTCAATCACCTGTCAAATATGAACCTTTAGGAAATTGGAAATCATTTTTTTGCGCAATATAACTTTGGGTCTGCAAATCTGTTGAGGATGTTTAAATCAGAAGAAATCACATGTGCTAGTCAATACTTGGAAGGAAGAGCTCTAAGGAAAATTCAAGTACTGCAGGCATAGTTTAGGGTGATCATTAATATTTTTGTTAAGAGTTGGTATTGGTCAATACAAATACTGTGATACAGAGGCATATCTCCTGTCATTTAGGCAAAAAGTAAATGAGTTCTTTACAAACAATGGTCTTTAGAGATTCTTTTGGCTTTATTGTAATGTGAGCCAAGCAAGGAATGGTGTTCTGTCTAGTTTATGTTTTATAGGAAGTGGATAAGGCAGATAACAACTGTATAATCTTACAGTGCCCTAACGAAATATTGATGTGATGGTGAAGTTCTATGACATGATGTGCAACAGGGCTATTAAACCACAAAATAAATTTTAGGCACTTTGAGCAACAGTGAAACCTAGAGCCTTGAGTTAAGCTCTGAAGCAAGTGTGTTTAGAGGGAACACCRAGACCAAAATATCTCATTCTAGGATCCAAAAAGCTGCAAGTACTCTGAACTGGAAGCGGCTTGAAAAAATAAAAAGGAAATACAGGGAGAAAAGCTGTGTCTGAAAACACCCTCCTGCTATAACTTTTTCTTCTCTTTATGGTTGTCTTCACACTGTAATCATAAGCTGATAAGGTTTGATTTGGACCTAGAAAAAGTAATTACCTATATTTTAACTCTCCTCAAGTGTATTATTGTTCATGATATAAGTAATAATTTATTGACCAGAGCTGTCCAGGAATCATCAGTGATGTAATTTTTTAGTGGGAAATGTGCCATAGAAAAACATTTATAGAAAATGTAATGTTTTTTCTGAAACTTTTATATTCCCATCCCGGATTCGTCTGGGGTAGAGTTAATTTTCTTCCTAGTAGCTGGTATAGTGCTGTGTTTTGGATTTAGTATGAGAACAATATTGATAACGCACTGATGTTTTAGTTGTTGCTAAGTAGTGCTTACACTAGTCAAGGACTTTTCAGCTTCTCATGCCCTGCCAGGTGCACAAGAAGCTGGGAGAGAGCATAGCCAGGATGGCTAACCCAGCTGACCAACGGGGTATTCCATACCATATGATGTCATACTCAGTACATAAACTGGGGGTTGATGGGCGATAGCTGCTTGGGGTCGGGCTGGGCATCAGTCGGCAGGTGGTGAGCAATTGCATTGTGCATCACTCATTTTATATATTCTATTATTATTATTATTATTATTGTTATTGATATTGTTATTGTTATTATTTTCCCTTCCTTTTCTGTTCTATTAAACTGTCTTTATCTCAGTCCACAAATTTTACTTTTTTTTCCAATTCTTTCCCCCATCCCACTGAGGAGGGGGGCAGTGAGCAACTGGCTATGTGGTGTTTGGCTGCCTGCCAGGTTAAACCACAACAAATCCTAATAGAATTTCTAGTCAAAATAAGAGAAGACAGTAGATGGAGAAACAGGTGCCCCCTGAAAGTGAGTAAAAGGTTTTTTCCTGTTTATGTCAGTTACTGACTGAAAAAAACCAAGGACTTGAATTTGGACTTTCTCCATTCCCTGGTAAATACCAAGGATGCAATATAGATTCAATTCATTTATCATCTAAGTACTTTGTCTCTGACTGTGGGCAGATAGATGTCTACTGAAGAGTTAAAAGCATAAGCAACTCTATAGCAGTACTTCTCTCAAGTACACTCCCACAAATACAACAGTTTGTGGCTCTCGGCTTGAAAGATTGTATTTTCTTATACAGATTAATATTTCTTTGAAAACCAGAAAAGTATTATGGACTGAAGAAGATTTTTTCTCACCCAGGACTAAATAAGACAGTTTAAAATATGCTACAGACTTCACAAAGCAAATAAGACATGGTTTCTGCCTGGAGAAGCATACAAGTCTAACTTTAGACATGACAGAACAAGTGAGCACAACAAATAGTGGGGGAAGGTGGGAGCTGAAGCGGGTCGCACTAAGATTACATGGTTACTTAGGTTCATTTCATGCATATCTTGATAGTATCACTGTTTCATTTGCATATAACACTTCTAAAGCTTCTATAAATATTCAAGAAGTAGCTGGAGAGGCAGCAGAAAGAGGGAGAAATGTGTATGAGATTTAGCAGAATTGAAAGAGGTGATGAAGGGAATCAGCTCTGTATAGAAAATAATGGTCTTATATTTGGGTACAGGCTTTTTTGTTTTTCTATGTGACCTTAAAGCCATTGAAAGACATTCAGATGATGACTGGTCTCCAGTCATCTATGTGGAGGCACTTAGATTTTAGACCTTCTCTTTTGCTGGATATCTAAACATAGCTCTGCTGAATAGTTCCAGAACAACTGTGTTAGTAAACATTTAAGCCTTATTGTAGTCCTTGGGAAGGTCCTTTGTGCTGTGTGAGGGCAGGTGCTGAAACTGTTGACCAGAACACAGATCTCACCTCCCAAGGGAGGACTCTCATTGCAGGAAGCAAGCCATCTCTGTTGTGGGGTGTTAACGTTGGCTAAGGGCCAGATGCCCACCCAGCCACCTGCTTGCTGCCATCTGCAGCAGGACAAGGGGAAAAAATAGGATGAGAAAGCTCATGGGTCAAGATAAAGGCAGGGAGATTGCTTACCAGTTACTGTCGTGGGCTAAAATAGATTCAGAAGGTGAGAAAGACAAACACTGAGACAACACCTTTCCTCCTCCCTTTCTCAAGCACAACTTCACTCCTTCACTCCAGATTCCTCTACCCACCCCCGAGCAGTAAAAGGAGGATGGGCGGCAGTTTGCAGTCAGTACATAGTTGCTTCTTTCTCACTTCTTCCCCCTCACACTTCTCCTCTGCTCCAGCATGGACTTTGTCATGGGCTGCAGTCCTTCAGGAAAAAAGTCTGCCCCACTGTGGTTCTCTCCATGGACTGCAGGGCAGTCTCTGCTCTGGTGCCTGGAGCACCTCCTCCCCTCCTTCTCTCACCCTGCTGTTTCTTCTGTTCTTTCTCACTTTTTTCTCCCTTCTCCTCTCTTTCTGCCTGGCATTTTTTTCCCTCTCTTAAATACACTTTCCCAGAGGTGGCACCATCTTGGCGAGGGGCTCAGCTGTGTCCTGCAGTGGGTCTGCTGGAGTCAGTTGGAACCAGCCATGTCCAGCACAGGGCAGCCCTGGCCTCTTCTCACAGAGGCCGCCCACACAGCCCACTCCCAGCCCAGGTACTAAATGCTTGCTATGTATACCCAATACATATTTTCTTTTTTTTTTTTTCCTTTTTTTTCCTTAATTTTTTTTTTTCCTTTCCATCATCCTTACACAGTCCTTACACACCTTTTGTATGTCTACTGGCCAAGGTTCAGTAGGTGGACTTCCTTCCTAGGTTTTCACCTGTGAAAGAAGGGTCCTCCTGAACATTAGAATAGAATAGAATAGAATAGAATAGAATCATTAAGGTTGGAAAAGACCTCTAAGATCATCGAGTCCAACCATCAACCCAGTACAAATGCCCACTAAGAAACAGTGAGTTCAAAACCGCTCAAGCTGAAGAGGGCCTGAAATCCAAAAGTCTCTTAGCTTGCTGTTTTAGTCACTACCTATGTTTGAAAAAGTTTTTCTCTTCTGTTAGGCACAGGACTCGGTAGAAGGCTCAGCACTATGAATCAGACACACATACTATGTATCCCTGGACCAGGCATCTGCTGAGGAAGCTCAGATCCCTGGTCCTAAATGTTTTCTTCTGTATGGTTGCAGGCCTGGGACAGTCACCCTTCAAGATGAACTTGGAAATCGTGAGGAAAGGATATGCAAGTCCAGGGTGCTCCTGAAGGCAGAATAAGATTAAGTCGCCAGAAGTGTTTAGGCCAGACATAGGGCCAGGGAGTTGAACAGTTCAGAGGGGTTTGGCTGTTAGACAGTAATATGGGTTTTGGATGCTCTTTTGCTGTTTTTCTTTGACTGCACTGTAGAGCTGTAGATGCTGAAATTAATCTTGGCTTAACAAGACATAGTGTGTAGTTTGCTTCTTCCATTACCTCACCACCAGTAGCACCAGACATCAAATATAAATAGAGAAAAAAGGAAAAAGAGCAAAGAGAGAGAAAGAAAACAAACAGGCACCTAAAAGAGGTGATAGAGTAACAGCCAGTCAGTCAGTGAAACTGTACCGCAATATCTCTGACTGCACAGAATCTTTCCAATTGTGGCCCACCAAAGACAGGGATATCTAAGGAGATTCAGGAATATACAGACTGTGAGATTAATGTTTGCTTTGCATCTCCACTTTCCCTGCTGAGATAGCTTCGGCATCATCCATTCTCCCTTTCCATGCCTCCTCCTGGCCTCATCCTTATTTTCAAATAACAGTGGAATTAGTACCACTTCAGTTCAGTTTGTATTGTATAAATAGTTCTTCTTTTTAATTGTTTTGAATCCTCAACTCTGATTTTTAAACTCAGGCTGAGAAAAGAATTTACTGATTGCCTGGATATTCAAAGGTCTTCCTAGAAATGAAGGTAAGAAATTTCCAAAGTAGTCAGTTTTCTATTTCTCCCATTTTATCAACATACTCAGGGAAACCCATATTTGGGTAAATAATAGTAATGCTCTCTGGTAAAGAAGTAAAAATGTTGTATAAAACTGCTTGATGCAGGCTATTTAGAAGAAAAATGAAAATAAAAGCTATAATAAGTATTGATATAATAACCCATATTTGGAAGTAACACCCAATTGTTTATTACTATCTAGATACAGGAATAAAGGAATACAAATGAAGAATTAAAAATTCTCAAGTATGGTGAGAGCACTAAAGAGCAAATCATAAAAAGGGAATATCATATTAGATATATCAGTTTACTTGTGTCACCAAAAGGGGGGCAAAATATTTTCTAAAACAACAAATACTCTGTTTCTCTGAGTTGTGCTTCAGATACAGAAGTCAGGACAGGTTGTGACTCTTTAAGAATAAAGCCAGTTTTAAACAGAAATTGGCAGAATTTGCAACAACCAATAGCTGCTTAACATTCCTGAGGGACCCTCTGCTGCTTAGGGATTGTCAGAGCGCCACATGTATGCATTGGGTCCTTGCTAATGTTCCTCCCCTTACCAAGGCTGCTTTAGAAATTAGCTAGTCTGGCTCATTGCCCACTCAGATTCCCTTTCCATTCAGGAAATCTTCAGTGGGGAAGTCTTATCTCTCTTTCTTCTATTTCTAATGGGATATCTGGGCCTAACTTGCAGGAAAATGTAGAAAACTTCTGAGTTGGTTCTACCCACCCCTAGGCTTTCTTCCCCTGTCATTTTAACTTTTTGCCTGTTCTGCTACAAATAGCACTGTCTTCTGTGTTCATCTGCTACAATAATACTGCCTTTTTTCTATAGCGCTGGGTAACATGGTGCAGTTCAGACCAACCTCACTTTCTGTTCTCCTAAACTATTCATCTAACATTTCTAAGCTCTTTGTAGTCCTTTGCCCTCCTTAGTGTTCATAACATACTCCAAAGTACTGCCCTCTGTGTTTTAATTAGTGTGTGGCTTATACCTTCTTCCAGATTGTTAATAAAAATGTTCATTAAAATTGTCTTAAAACTAACCACGGAACAACTCTTTGGACATCTCCCCTACTATACTTTACTTGAGATATCTAAGAACTGTTTAGTTGAAGAATATTTGTTTTTAAAGACTTTAATATATTTAGCAGAAGTCAGGATACATTGACTCTGGGAGAAGTCTGCAATCAATGTGAAGTTCACATACATTAAAAGATAGTAATTTTAAATAAGTTTTCTTCAGAGTCCTGACTGTCATTTAGCATTTAACTCTATCCACATTTCTTATGTTCAAGAAATGGATGGACTAATGTTTTGGAAGTTCAAAAATTATTTAAGGACTGAAATCAATATGTTTAATAAATTAAGTAATAAGAACTTGACTAGTGCTGCAAAAATGAGGTTGTATGTATACCTTCGACTCTTATTTCTAACATATAATAATCTTTAATTACAATTGTAATATACTATTTCTTTAGTGCAGAGTATGAGTTTTAATAACCCTTGATTCACATCTGTAGAAACAAATGTTTCAGTTATTATGTACTTATACTAATTCTCACATAATAGTTTAAGAAAATTTTAATAGTTCTGACACTTTTAAGTTATCTTTCTTTGGTGTATATCATTGAGTAGAACAGTACTAAATACCTAAGCACATTACAATCAAAAGAAATATTCTCTTTGTCTTCAGCAGGTTTGAGAACAAATCCAAACTTAGTATACGTTTTACAGTATTTCTTTTCAACAAACGAAAAAGCCTTTCTTAGTTTTGGTTCAGATTTGAGCTATGACCAACTTGCACATTTCTGTAGCCTCCAAGGGTACATTTCTTTAGATTTAACTACAGGACTAGTAGCTAATACAGCAGTAAAAGTAGGCAACTTCCATAAATCATCACATATCCACTTTTGCTGGATGATATTATTCCTGTATGGTTCATGCTGCTTATAGCAGAATTTTACTGTATAGTTTTTATGTTACTTGCTTATAAGCTAACTGGGTATTTAGTTTTTGAATATTAACCAGGAAGTTGTAGAAAAATGGGACAGGATATTTTCATTCATATAGTGAAGGTTTTGGTCCTGATCTTTCAATGACTTATGTATTTGTATTTAATCCCTAACTCAGTTGGATTTAACAGGGTCCTATTCATGTTTAACGTTAATGGTGTCTTTAAGTCTTTAAGCCATTTAAAGGGATAGGGGTAGAGCTATAGAACACACTTCTGTAAAGACAGTACACTACTAGCACATGAGTCTTGTGCTCTTCTAGACTTTGGGTTGATCAATATCCCCTAAGTTTAGAAACCTTACTGTTAGTCTTTTAGGTATCTAAAAAGTCAGTCACATAAGTTCCATTTATAGGCAATGTAGAGGTGATGGTGATTCAATGCAACTATTTTAGTTGGGGATTTTTTGTATGTAAAAGAAGTGTTGCATGACTTGTTCTTGTCAGGGAGCAGCAAAAGCAGAGTGGCTCTGTGAGGGAAGATGATGTGGAAGATGACCACAGGCAGGGCAATTACTGCACTGACAAGGATATTTGAGCAGGGCAGGGCTGTTGGCAATAACAGGCTCTGTTCACAGCCCAGCATTCATCAGATAAGGTGAGGTAATGAGTCGGGTCTCACATCCAAGCAGCCAAACAAAACTTTTGATTTTCCTAAAAAGCATAATTTAGAAAAACGAAATGCAGGCTTTAGTAAAGGGAAGAAGAAACATGTTTTATTGTTGAGTAGTGTAATACGTTATAATAAAGCATCCATCTCATATCCTGGATATTCTTTAAAAATTTTTAAAATATTWTAATTTATCTGAGTGTCAGTTCTTATGCAGTAAGATCTGGATTGAGGGTGTAGTCCTGTACAGAAGCCCTGAAAAACAATATCTAGAAGAATCATTCTTTCTCTTTGCTCTGGTGAATGGGAGAATCTGTAATTTGCTAGGGCTATGAGTATCTCGCATAAACACCTTGATACTGTATTGTGTTCAACAATATCCAGTATTGAATCAGTATGCTCAGCAGTTAATGAAGATGGGTTAAGATTCTTTTCATTTCTCAAATTGTGGTCATTAGGTGAAGCCTTACAGATTGTGAAATCTTTGTGCTAAGGGTTTTGCAGCTAAAGTTGTTT
This sequence comes from Oceanodroma leucorhoa, assembly GCA_030449065.1. Taxonomy (NCBI): domain Eukaryota; kingdom Metazoa; phylum Chordata; class Aves; order Procellariiformes; genus Oceanodroma; species Oceanodroma leucorhoa. Next base: position 16,595,218 of record JASVER010000001.1, read on the forward strand.
TCTGTCCACTTCTTGGTCTGATTGTGCAAGAGAGATGTCTGKGTGCATATAAGCAGGTAATCATCTTTCCTTTACATTTCTTCATAGTCCTTATCCAAAGAAAAGTGAGGGAATGCAGGAAATGTATCTGGGTTAATTTGGCAGGTTTGAAATAATGCCAGAATAGTATGCACACTGTAAATGTGTGCTATCTGTGTCTGTGGCATATATTGCTGAGCTATGCAGGGTATGTTCGTTTATACGTCATGCTCTAGATAATATTTTTGTAGCACCCTTTTCTCCTAATTGATTTACATGTTCATTTTCAAAAACACCATAGCAGTCTTGTCTGGTTGTAATATTGCTGAAAAGAATGTAATTTCAATAAATTAAACACAGCTACCAGTAAGTAATCTCATTAGTCCTTTAATTCATACTTGCTTTTTTAAGTCATACTTGCACCAGAGTTCTCTACAATCAGTATTTCCTTCCCCTGCCCAAAATTAATCACAATTCCATGAATATAGGAAAGTATTCTGACTTCATCGGACCAAGAGTTCAATTTACTGCATTTATTTTTTGTCTTGTAATTTCAAACTATCCTGTAGAATATAGATTTTTCTTAGCCCTTCCATACAATTATGTAACTCCTATTTGGGACAGAATGGAAGATTGTATCATGTCTGAGAAAACGATGAAAAGTTATAAGTCAGTGTGGATTTTTAAACAAGAATTAAACTCCGAGCACTGTAATGGTAACTAATAACTATTAATGGATTTTTAGTTAAAGAGTCAGTATCATCCTGTGATTTAAAGATCCCATGTGTTTTGCTTTTTTGATCTTCAGGCAAAAAAAAAAAAAAAAGAAATCCCTGCGCCTCTCCCCACCCTAAAGAAGAGAGACTGGTTTAGATTTTTGGTAAAAAAGTTATCTGTAGGAATTTGACAGGTAACATGCTGAATATGATTTAATGACAGCACACACCTGCTTTGCAAATATCTGAAAACAACACAGAAAACTAAAATGGTGTTTAAATATTAGTAATGGGGCCAATCAGTCTTCATCCCATAAGGACTAACTGTATGTTCCCTACTGGTATAAATTCAGTTCTGTTAATACTCCTAGAAAACCATGTGATGGTATAATGAAAAACCAATTGTAAATATTACTCCACTAATCCATCTTCTTTTCCCTCTAAATTGCAATTTTTGTGTTTTCTTCTCTTTTTAATAAGTTATATTGCTCTCCAGAAAATAAAGCTTACGTTAAAAATGTCTTTAACTCCAGCTATTAAATTCTGTGCTAAGCATGTCTTTTAAAACAAAATACTATCAGAGAGAAACCGATAGGTTTTTGAATTGAGAACTATTTAAACTGTTGGAGAGTACCATTTTGTACATACATTCTCAGCAGCTCTGAATTGAGTTGATTTCTACAGAACGTGCTAGACCACATTTTTTATGAAAGCAACTGAAAGCAGCAGTCAGTGTGTGACAGAACGTACTGCACTGAGTATAGTTTGGGGCACAAAACCCTGTATCTACAGACACATTTAAGGTCATTTAGACTGAGCCCTGTGGCTCTCTAGAAAACTGTATCTTTATTTACTGACCAAAACTGTAGAAACTTCTCTAGTTTGTCCAGAATTAGTCATGTGTCTCTTCCTAAGTTTGTCTCGAACTATGGACACTGGAGAGGAGGAGCGGGTGCTAGCAGGTCAACAATTAAGGAACAGAATCTTTTATCATCATGGCAAGAAGACTTCCTGTGCCCAGCGTGTGCAAAAACAAGCTCCTAAATAAAAAGGGTGGCTGAGATGCTAGCAGTAGAATAGTTGATACCATACCAGCTCCTTAAGCCAAACAGACTCAAGATGGACTGCTATTGAGTCTAAAAGCAGGCATTCTCCATGTAGACAACTGGAAAGTTTATGCCTGAGAAGCGACCTCTTAGTTGATGCTGTCAATATAGATCTTGCCTTAGAGAACTAGCAGAGTTTTGTATTGAACTGAACTTTCTAGGATCTTAAAGGTATCACAATCATGAGATATTTTCCACTTTCTGCCCCTGCATATGTGTATTGCACATAAAGACCACTCGGAGGTTCCACAACCAGATAGCATAATATGAAGTATAGTCAGTTTTCATTTACACCGCTCATTTATGACTCTATGTAGCTATGCCAAACATAATATATTATTCCCTCTCATCAGACATTGTTTATGATCATTTCTATTATTCCCATACACTCAGGGGCTACACAGAAAAAGCCAGTATCTGATTAGAGAATTATCTGAGCAGGTTTTTTCCAAAAAACTGTTCTTGTTTTTTAAATATTCTCTATTATTTTTACTTAGCAGGCCTGTAAGATCAAGGCTCCTTTATCTGAAACACTATGTGAATACAGAACTTAAATAAATTATAGTCTTTCACAAATAATTTGCAAATGAAATGATGCAATTCTGAAGTAGGTCTTTTATCTGCTCATTGGGGATACTAATTTTAATTTCTAATATCATGGAATGTCCCTAAAGTTGAATCATATTTGACACAAATCTTCTCTTTCCTGTGGACTGCTAAGACTGCTGGCTTCTAAACATTACTTGTACTAGCCAACAGTTTTGGAAGAGTAATTCTGACTTTTCAGTGGGTAGCAGCAAAGAGGAAAAGTGGAGCACAGGTCTTGTAAAGCTCATTTAAAGTCTCTTTTTTCAAGTATTTCTACACCTGAAGGTGTTAGAGATTAAGTAATGAGACGGTATCTGAAGTGTTAGAATAAACTCTAGTAGAGATGGGTAAATGCGAAGAGTACCTGTTATCAACTATCAGGGAGATCAATCTTCAAAATTGCATCAGCTCATTTGAGTACTGAAGTTTCCTTTTTTGTTTTACGGTTGTCTTTTTGATTGAGCTACAGTGTTCTGCATTTACATTAGTAGGAGTGTAGGCAGTTAATCAAGGAAAGTGATTATTCCCATAATAGCATTTATTAGACCACATTTAAATACTGTGAGCAGTTCTGGGGCCCCCCAATACTTGAATAAACTTGATCAAGGGTCACCAAGCTGCTTGGGGTCTGGAACACAAGACTTGTGAAGAGAGGCTGGAGGAGCTGGGCTTTTTTTAGCGTCAGACAGGGGATTTTTCCTACTAGGCACTTTCTAATAAGAGGAGCTGATCAAAAAAGACGGAGTCGGGCTCTTTCCAAAGCTGTGTAGTGCTTTATTCTTTGAAACAAGGGAGGTTCCAGCATGACATAAAGAAAAAAAATCATTATTAGGATAATTAAACACAGGAACATGTTGCACAGAGAAGTTGTGGAATTTTTATCTTTGAAGGTTTTTGAGACCTGACGGGACAACCTCCTGTTCTGAATTAGTGGTTGACATGACCCTAAGCAGGATGCTGGATTATATGACCTCCTGAGCGAACCTGAATTTATTCTATAACTCTATGATTTGCAAATATTTATTGCAATGGGTTAAACAGCATAAAACTTGTACACATGTGTAGTACATACAAAAAATTAATTGAAGGATCTATAAGATTCTTACATCAGACAATCCAATAATAGACATCAAAATAAGGTGGGACAACATTTATCCATAATAGGCCAATTTTATTTTCCTTACTTTCTTTTATCTCATTTTTTCTTATGCATTTTTAAGCACTCCTAAGTATCTGAAGAAAAAAAAAAAAAAAGATATTTTATATCCTGTGTTGTGGACTGAAGAATAAAAAATAGAGAATTCTAAAACTATAGGATGAGACTCGGTTCTAGACTGAGTCTAGGACTTAGATTACAGTGTTTCTTTTTCCTAAAGCCAGCTCCTGTGTCAGGATGGTTCTTCCTTTCTTTGTAAATATGGACCATTTTTCTGCTCTTCACAAGAATATCAGAATAATTAAGCAAGATAAAATATCAGAACAAAAAGGTAAAGTTATCAATTTATGTTTTAGATGTTCAGTAAAATTGCAGCCACTAAAAATAACATTTGCAGATTGATATTTATTTTAAATCTCTAAAATATGTTTGCTTTATCTAGCAAACATTGTGATCACAAGCACAAGATATTTTCTGATTTCGTCTTCAAATCTCTCTCAGTAAAAGAATATAAAAATGTGCTTCATTTTAATTGAGTGCTTGGTTTCCAAGTTTTGTTGGTTTGATGACAAGACGATGTGAAAGATACTTATCTTTTCAGTGAGATGGTAAACTTCTGGTCTAGTTTTACTACAAAGTAACAGAAGAATTCAGGTCACAATGTTTAATTAGAACCCAATCAACTTTTTTGAACAGTGTGTCAGTATTACTTTGGAGAACCAARTGAAACAATTGTTTGTCAAGTACAGACTTTTAAGATGAAAAGTGTTTTTACATTAAGAGCATAAAAGTGGAACATTTGATTTTCTGAATTTTAATGTGTTTGAAATATTATTGTGAAGAAAGTTGCATTTTCTGAAGTGACAGATGCATTATTCAGATAGTTTTGATTATATGATAAATTAAAAAAAATTCTTTTGTAAAGGATGCCTATCCCAGGATTTCTAACAGAGTGGCTTTAATGATTTGAGAAATTAGGAAAATACATTAATATTGATTTAGTAATTAAACTCTGTAATATTATTAATTATTGTGTTGGTTGCATTCTACTGTGTTGCAATGATTTTCAGTTTTTTGCTCAAATATGTTATGCACATGCATTAACTCATATTCAATATCAAAGATTTAAAGACAAGATTTAAGCATAAAATAAAAGTCCCTATCAACAGTGTGTCTCCAAGGCCAGGCATGATGATTAAATCTCTTAATTGATTAGAATAATCTTGCACATTGGAATTAAATTTTAAAGCTGTACAAAGATATAATGAGGATGAGAAAGAATTGCAAATCTTTGTTTCTGAATGGAATTGTAGCAATGAATAATTTACCTAGACATGTTTGCTTGTTTTAGCTATGTTTGATAAAATAATATCTAGATATGAACCCATCATAATGCACAGCAATGTCAAAGTCATGAGTTAAAATAGATTGATTTTATATAATCTGCTTGTAATCTATTGCCAGACTCAGTTAGGCATCATTCTACTATCTTTGTTCTACCTATTTTTGAGATAATTAATTTCACTGTCTTTTTCTTTTTCTATTTTTTTCTTTTCTTAGAGCCTGACCCTGCAAGGTGCTTGTGAGTGTCCCCAACTTCTTTTGGAAAGCCTTTCCAGGGATGCTACTGTGCACCTCACAGGACAGGATGCAATTCTTTTAATTTGCTATAATACTTTTTCTGTGAATTATAGAGTTTAGTCCCCTCGTTTTGTGACTAATGATGTCACTTTTATCCCCAACTATTTATTTTCTGTTACATTCACTATTTGTAATTTTGCTGAGAAAAAAATTTTGCCTCAATGTATAATTTTTTTTCTGGTTAATTACTGTGATTTAATGCATATTGTATTTTCTTTCAAGATGCAAAATATTGACACAATGGTTAATCCTAATCCTAAATGGTACCAAGTGCCTGCAATTCCATTGATGTTAATAGAAGAAGAAATGCTTTGATGTTTACAAGTGGCACTCAGAACCTTTCAGAGCCAATCTATATACAACTTTATTATTATCAGTTATACAACTTTATTATTATAGTTAAGAATGTGAATCTTGAGTATTGTTTTATCCTTTAATATTGCTGTTAAATATAATGCAGTCATACTGTAAAAACTTCCAATCACTATTTTCTTTATAACCTTTCTTGTTTTTCTTTTTCTTTTGCAGCAGATTTGCTGGATAGACTTTCTCCTGGCTGCATTTTAAATCTGTTCTTTTTTCTGTCAATTACCACAGGTTTAGTCCCTATGAGTGGTATAATCCACACCCTTGCAACCCTGACTCAGATGTGGTGGAAAACAATTTTACCTTGCTAAATAGTTTCTGGTTTGGAGTTGGAGCTCTCATGCAGCAAGGTATACGATTCAGTCTGCTCTTTCTCTTGGGCACCATGTCCCACTTTTTGCTGGGGGTAACATCTCTCTGGTGCAAGTCACTTGCATGGGTGCCTCTGTGCATGTAACCATAAACCAGCTTTTTTTATGTTTATGTATCCAATCATTCTCAAACTCCACTTTAGGAATAAGTCTGAAGACAGATAAAATTTTTTAAACTTAAAAGTACAGCATAACTATGTAATTTCTTTCCTAAACAGAATCAGGTGCATTACTGCATAAATAAAAAAGCTAACCTGTCCATTACTTAACAAACCTTCAATTAAACAACCTAAAAAATAGTACGTCTTTGTCAGGCAAGAGTATAAAGTAAATGTCTCTTATTTGTTTAATTTTGATTTAGAAATCTTTCAATAACAGACACATTTTATCTAGTAGTTAGTGCCTGTAAAATAAAAAGGTAAATATAGGAGATTTAACTCTTTCCAGCCACATTTTATGTTTTTTAAAATCAGAATGACCATTCTTAGAGATTTAAATAAACAGCGGGTAATATACAATGCATGCACTGAAAAGCTGATGTCATTGCTGACAATAAAAATGGCAGATGTATAGTCATATTGCTCAGAGTATAGCCAACAACAATTTTTAACTAGCACTGAGTTAGTAAAATGCTTAAGCTAAGATACATTCTTTAAAATTTATAATTTTCCTTATCATATTCCTTTTATTTTTAAAGTATACCAAAGGTATAGATCCATAAAAATACATCACCATTTTATTACCCTTTTTCATAAGGGTTTGAACAGTCACACAATTTCAGACATATTTGAATAACACACATTCAGCTTTTTGTTCTGACATTTCACTGGGCAGTATAGCATAGTAAGAAAGATTGTTAGTTCTGTTGAAGAACCACCAAAAGGAATGACTTTTCTTTCTGGAAAAATAACTAATGCATATCACAAAAAATTCATAGAAAATGTTGGCAGGAGCTAGTGCATGTTGGTATAGTTACTTGATGGATATACCTGAGCAATCATTTTTAAAACTTCCCATTATAAGTACACCAACTATAAATAAATCCTGTTTTTAAGTCAYCAAATAAATTCATGAAGCTCTGCTGTATCTGTAATAAATGTCTGTCATGTATCAGGTCTGTAGACCTAAGAAGTCTGTAAGCTCTCAGTGAGAAGTGTACTATGCTTAGAAAAACATCAATTAATGGGTAAAAAGGAATCAAGATTCCAAATCAGAAATAAAAATACAGCTATATTTTGGTAAGTGTTTAGTATCAACTACTTTATCAATATACATTTCAGGGAATTATATAGTTCAAACACATCTCCTAAATACAGGTTTGTAAGATAATGTTTGCTTTCAAAGGAGCTACCAAAAAACAGATACTGAATGAAACAAGGTATTTTGAATTCTGTTCATAGTTCTCAGGATTGTCAGAATCACTATGAATGCTGAGTTTTATTTCTTATGTAGCTGTATGCTTCTTCGTATTTCTGGAGGAGGGAAAAAAGCAAATTTTTGTATCAGCTTTTTGCAAGAAAAAGGTATTTTAGGCCCTAGCATCTAAACATTTCTTGACAATCAAAACAGGGAAAAAAAAGACATTAATTTTAAAAGACAYCTGTGGAGGAAAACTAGTTTTTCAGAATGAAGGCTGACCTTCTGTCCTTGCCTTATATTGTTTTGCCTTTGACTCAATGCATCTTTTAATAAACTTTCAAAGGCACCATTCTAAGGATGAAGTATCAGTCTTGATTTTGATAATTGCTTTTAAAAAAAAGTCTCAAGAGCCTAAAGTCATCTAAAAGTAGGCTTTTACACAAGCATGGAAATTCTCACCTAACGGCAATAACTTTCCACTAGAAACAATGTGATAGCGCTTGGGCCATCTTCATATTAACTTATTAAGTGCTGCTTCTTTACAAAACATTTGCTTAGTGCTGGAGGTTACATGATAGAGGGAACTCATACATGTCTTGCTGACACCCCTCGCTCCCAGGAAACTGTGGGATGTAGTGCTGGACATGACGTTACCTTGGGTACATGACAGTCAGCCCCTAACCAGGCTCTGTTTCACGGGCCTAGGTGGCACTCGGTTTCAGCCCTTGGTAAGGTATGAACTTCCGGTAACTGGGGCAACTGCAGCAAATTTTTCCACTCTTTTTTTCTTCCCAGTCCTATCTGACTTTACTGGTGTTGCTTTTTAAATGAAACAAGGGCAATTATAAAAAGAGTTGATGATGGTGGGCTTATTGGGAAATCTGTTAGTGTTATGGTGTCTAAGTGTCTGACTAACAGGGCCTAGGAGCAACTACATCAGAAAGGTACTTTTCTACTTTTTTCCTTGCAGAATTCTAGGCAGAGTCTGGCGCTGGAGTTGGCTGTCATGTCCAAGTCTGTCAGCTTTTTTTGTTTGAAACAGCAAGGGTAAGATGAACTGCAGGGTAAGATGGGCTGTTTTTGAACACAATAGTCCAGTTATGATACCACTTCTTTTTTCCTTTTCTTTGGTTTTATTCCCCTGCCCCCCTCCCCCCGTTCTGTTCTTTTTTTGGCATTGACGTTGGAAGTTTGGCATAATCTTTCATATATATGAAGATGTGTTACCTTGCTGGACCAGTTCCATAAATAATTCAATATGAACACTAAAATTTAACAGTAATAAAATAGTCCATCTTGCCTTCATTCCATTTTACCCAGGAGATTTAAAAACAAGCATAGTGACCAATTAACAAAAATTGATTGTTTGGTACAATGTTATAGTGTATACGGTAAAACTGTTTCTTTGAAAACAAATTTCCAGATACTTCTAAAATATTTTACGTAAAGTTCTTACAATGAAGCTTGAAATTGCTTACTTGATATCATTAGAAATTTCATTCCATTCAATTACAACATTATGGAAAAAAATCCATACATGTTTATTTATAATAAATATTTGTGGTTGTAAATTACATTGAATATTAATTTTTCCTATTTTTAGTAGTTAGGCACAAGAGGAGTTTATGTGCTTCAATTTATCTCATTAGACTCTAAATTAGCATTAATAATTATGCAAATTACTACACAGTGTCTGTCGCCCCCTCCATTCTTTAGTGCCATGAACAGGCAACTCCAGCAATGCATTACAATCTATCTTTATCTAGTTTATGCAYAGTGGTCTAATATTTTCATTGCTGCTCTACCAAATTAAGTGTGTGGCATAGCCACCCATGTTTATCTGAAATTGTGGGGCTAAGTATAGAGATGGGAGATGTTCATTTTTTTATCTAAGCAGTCAATAAGCAACCTTTTATAGCAATACAAATGGCAAAAGTCAAAAGCATATCTTTTGACTAGATCTAGAATAGATTTCAGATTTTGTATTTCAGATATGAAATRCTTTATTTCATATCTGCTCCTTTCATCAATATCTTATTTTTATTTACTCAAGCGAGTTTTTACGAAATACTTAAATAATGTTTATTTGGTGCCTTGAAGACAAAGAACTGTATAAGTGCTTCAATGTTAGTATTAACTTAGAGGTTCAGTCCCGCTAGGATTTTTTGTGGAAAGCCAGTTCAAGTAACTGTTTTTTTTCACATTGCTATATATATATATTTATAAATTTAAAAAAGGCACTGATCATTGAGTCTCCCATTACTATCTTTTGATTCCCACAGCTCCAAAAAGATCTGTCTTTATAAGTGTAACCAGTTCTTATTTTTTATTTCAGTTGTGTTTGTACAAACAGTACATATAAGCGTGTAGCTTAAAGATTTTTTTGCACAGTGATTCCATCTCCCCACTGTGGCAAAAAGTGCTGAGCACTTATTAATGTTCTCTGTGCATTGGTTTCACCTTTCTCCCCTGGTTTTCGTTAGGTTCTGAGCTCATGCCCAAAGCCCTCTCCACCAGGATAGTGGGAGGCATTTGGTGGTTTTTCACACTTATCATCATTTCCTCGTACACTGCTAACCTAGCCGCCTTTCTGACAGTGGAACGTATGGAATCCCCTATTGATTCTGCTGATGATTTGGCCAAGCAGACAAAGATAGAGTATGGGGCAGTTGAAGATGGAGCAACTATGACTTTCTTCAAGGTAAGCTTTATATTCTGTTTGAAAAGATCCTATATCCCAATTATGGGGGGAAATTTTGTGCACCTTGCTGAGGAGCAACAGATATGATTCCCACCGCTGTCAAAAGCAACTGAAAATCACTTTTTTGAGGATTTGCAAGATAGCAAAAGAAGCAAATGTAAAATCTCTCATGGGAAATAAAAGACAGTTTCTTTGAGGATTTTCGCTTAAAGAATTGAATTTATAGTAGTGGAATACGCGAAGAAACCGGAACACTTTGCTCAGACAGATCTCCTATAGCTGTGTACAAGAGTGAGATTTGTTGGATTAGGAATTACAATATCTGTTCAATAGCATTATACTTAATCATAGTCTTTGTTCAAGTAACTGGACTACATTAAGGTTATTAGTGGCTGGACTGAGAAAAACCTTTTGGACTTTGTATTTTTGAGAAAATTCTGAATGAAATTCTGATTCTTCCAGTTTTTCTATTCCTTTTAACGTGTTACTAAGATCATTCAGTTTGAAATATAGTGAAATATGCTGCTGGATTAGAGAGAAATCTTTATTTTCTAGCTTCATCAAGCATTTAAGTGAGCTTAAATTAGTGAGAAGTATGCATGAAGGGAGAGAGGATGGTTTGTTCTGTAACTCCCTGCGTTTGATAGCACAGAACTGTCTTGGATCTTCCAAAGAGAGAGGTGTTTAACAATATTTATCTGATCTTTGGTACATTTTGAAGACTTTTAGCTAGATATTCTGTTTTTATGAATTATTACACTGTCACCTAAAGCTTTTCAGTGACTGTTACATTGGCATTTGAAATTAGATAAGCTGAGGTCCAAGGTAACTTGTAAACTGGTGCAGAAATTGAAGAATGTGTGCTTAGTTCCTCTCATCAAATTCAGAGAGTACAAACTTGTTTAGATATCAAGGCTAAATGGTCACTATTTAATCTTATCCTTAAAGCCAATCAAAGTGTACACATAGTTTTAATTTTTAAAAATAATTATAGTGCTTTCAGCTTCTGCTTGGAAATAAAAATCAATTCAACTTCAGTATCTCAGAATGTTTTAGGCTGCTTAATTTATAGCATACATTGGGAAGKTTCTGAGTATTTTCCCCAGAATACTTGTTGGAAAAGGAGTTGATGAAGTTAATAGAACTAACTAATCAACTAGAGGTCTCTTGATGTCAGGAAATATGTGAAGCAGTTAAAAGAAACAAACCTGAAAGTTTAAAGACTGAGGTTTTTAAAAGAGTCAAAATTATTTAAGTCTCGGGACATAAAGAGATGACACAAGGTATTTACTGAGTTACCAGAAAACACTACAGGGTTTTAATTTCATTTTTGTCTAGCAGAAAACTTTGAACTTTTTCTAATTCAGATTYAGACTGTGGACTCTAAAATATTAGGAAGCAAGTTTTAAATTAGCAGTGTCTTTCCTTCTGGTTGCCAGAAGCACTTTTCTCTGCATCTTCTTAACTTTTAGTTTTCCTTCTCCCCACCCTTAATTTTCTCTCTTATTCACTTTTTTTCCTTTTTTTTTGTGTGTGCATAATCTGTGGGTTTTTAAAGCTTACAGAGACTATTTCTCTTTCTCTGGATGTTTTACCCCTCTGCATATTAATATACTGCTCCCTTTTCTGCACAATTCTCTCTTTCTGCCCTCTTTCTTCTTCTGTTTCTATTTATCTGGATATATTTTGTGTTTATCCAGTATATTGTATCCAAGAACTAGAGAGGACTTAGTTCTAATGAAACAGCGATTGCACACCCTGCATAGATTTTTGTTTGCAATTGAAATAACCTAGATTTATGCACAACAGCGTTATGGTGTCAGAGCCCATAGTTTGGTATTGCTTTTAGTACATTAATGAATTCTCCTTCTTTACTATGAATGCAAAAGAGAAACCAGAACAAAACACAGGATTTCTTTATTCAGCTGCTACATTTTAGGTCAAATTAAAGTTTATTCTGTTGAACAAACATATTTTCTGACCTTTATGTGTGAACAGATCATGGTTAGTAAGCGTTTGGTAACATGAAAATGCACTGATAGTTAAGAACTTCTGTTCCAGCTAGCAACAAAATTATTACAAATATTTTTCTGATGTTTACTATGTTATCTAGTAGTATGGAAATCAATTGGTATTATTTGCCTAATGAAATGGATCCAAACTTAAGCATTAGAAGTAGCTACAACTGTTCTTGTAGTTCAGCCAATAAGTGAAAATCATGCTCAAAAAGAAAAGTAAATGGAAACTATGCAATCTCATTTGATTCATTCAGTGTCTGAAGCAACTTCCAGGTGGAAATTAGAGTTTGCTTGCTGTAAATGCTATTCACTAGAGCTGCCCGTGTAAGCAATACAATCTAATTAAATATATAGTCCATGAAAGATAAACCAAAACATTTATATACAGTCTATCTGYTAGAGTAAACTTTCTGGTAAAATTAGGTATTTTTACCTAATGAGGTTGAGTTATCAGAAAACAGAATACTATAATTCTGGTCAACATAGTGTATCTGGTTTTGTGTGTTTTCAAAATATACTTCTATTCTGTATAAACAAATAGCTTCAGGAATGTAATTTCCTTACATGAAGAAAATGAAAATTCAAGAAAATATTTTAAAATAAGATTGCAAGTGGAATTGCCTTAAAAGGTACTACTAGTGTTGAACAGCTCATAGATACTACTACTAAATAATAATATAAAAAGCACTTAAAAACAGGAAACTAATAAAGGAAGACAAAAACTATCAGAAAAATATCTTAAGTGACAGAAGTGACACTGGATGTACATAGTATAGGAAAGTATAGATAGTATAGAAAAGACAAGAGTTGCGTATGTTTTCTGCATTGTGTGTAAAAAAACCAGGATAAATATTCACATTTTAAATTCCTTTCAGAATACTTTCTGTTTTGTCAGTAAGCTAAAGGAGGGTTTTAAATGGTACATATTATGTTTTCTGATATATAGACAAGTGAGTATTAAGTAGGAAATAACACTACCTTTTTATATGGCATTAGGGAAACAATTAATGAACTATTGTGTCCTGTACTGGTGACCACACTTCAAAAATATGTTTAAAATTGGAAAGAGTTCGTTAAAGGTGAAAGAATGACTGTAAGTCTGGAAATAAGCATTGTAGTTAGAGGCTAAAGAAGATCGGTCTGTTTAATCTGCTGAAGAGAAGGTTAAGAGGTGGCTTGATCATGGTCTGTAAGTGCCTTAATAGGAATGAGACTTTTGACAGCAGATGACTGTTTAATCTAGCAGAAAAAGGCATAATGAGATCCAATGTTTCAAAGCTGAAGTTAGGCAAATTCAGACTAGAAATAAGGTGCACATTTTTAAGAGTGAGAGTAATTGACTGCTGGTACAACTTATCTAGGAGTGGGCTGGATTCATCCATCACATGCAGCCATTGTGAGGAAAATAGATACAGCATAGCCCAAACACATTATGCTTTTGATTTAGAGGCTACTCAATGAAATAGATAGCCTTCATTATACAGGAGCTCAGATTAGATTTTAGCAGTCCCCTCCTACTTCAAAAATCTATGAGAGTATGACTTCTGGGGGGGGTCGCACAAAGATGATTGAGAGGATAAATTTGTCATCTGTGTGTATGTTTTTCCTTAGCTGTTTTGTCTTGTTTTATTGAGAGTGGATTGAGTAAAACAGTGGCACTATGTTACAACAAGAAATAAAGGCACCAGATGGTTTCCTAATGTTAAATGAAATTATCATATCTTGGTAATTGTTATTAGTTCCAATCACAGTGAGGCTTGGTAGTTGCCCATGAGACTGACAGTAATTTCTGCATAAATTATCTATAAAGCAGTCCACTGAATTCTTTCTTAAAAAAACCTTGGAGCCTGGCCAAAGCTGTGTGGTGCTAATACAAAAGAAGAGAGTTTTTTGAAGGAGAACCTAAATGGGAATCAGACAAACAAACTAACTGCTAGATTAAAACCTGCTAAAATCAAAATCTTGGAGAGCACAGGGGATGTACGTTGAAAATGCTGTTACCCTTGTGAGTCAAACACCCCTGTGAAACAGCTTCAATGAAAAAGGAGAATGTTGTCTCCAGAGGTTTATTAGGTCYTCCAGATCATCGTATGCCTCCTCATGGTCTGAGAAACATAACGTTACAACTCCTTTTGCAAACCAGAAAGCAGAGGAAATTTTCAGTGGTCTCTCCCCTTAAGATCTACTTATCTAGTCTGAGCTTGGAAAGAAAGTAGTTTTATGAGTCTGTTATATGCCTGGTGGGGCTGGTGGGCCATTTCATTGGGAACAACARAGAAAACCTTAGTATTATCCAGGAATCAGAAGGAAAGAAATGTGAAAGTAAATTCTAAGCCATATCTGCTGCCAGGCTTCTTGTTTCCACTCCTGATAGTTATATCAGTGTTTCTCAAATTGTGGAGTTTTTCTTAGTTATGAACTTCTCTTCCTTTCTTTTGACTGCTTTTGTCACTATTGACCATTTTCAAGTTTCACAAGCCTGTCTTTGTTCCTGTTTGGAATAAAATAAAAAGCATTTATTATTTTAATGAAAGGTACTTATCTCACACTAGCTGTTCTTGGATAAAAAAGCTCAGATTTTTCTTTGCCTCTGATTTCTGTGGTCTCTCAGTCTATGTTTCTCAAAATCCCAGTGTCTGTTTTCTTGCTGAATGACAGTTCTGAAATTGAGAAGAACAATGTTAATTCCACCCTGCTTCTATATGTACCACAGTTCTCCATCCTTACACACAAAGAAACTACTACAGCACATGTGCTTATATGTTGTCTACAATTTTAAGATTCTTTTTTTGTGAATTTGCTGTGCACCTTTGTTTTTATCATCACTTTCCATATCTGTACTTTTCAGTGTCATAATTTCTTTCTTTATATGTTTTTGTACAGTACCATGCACAATGGAACTTTTCTCAGTTATGGTTACTGGCATTTGCATACCAAATAGTAAAAAGCAAAGTAATTTTTCATTCTCTAATAGCAATAGATTAGTGTCATTACTTCTTTATCACGAATTAAAGGTCTTCTTAGCTCTCTGTGAGAGTCGTATATTTTATATCCTTGTTTTGCTGATAAGGAAGTTGAAGCACTAAAAGGGAATGCATCTTTTTGAAGATCACTTGGTGAAAGGCAGATAGGGGACAAATTCAGGAAAGCTGACTCACACACCTTAGAATTATCTGATAGACTATTCTATTTATCATTTACATTTGCCAGTTTCTTTCCTTTTCTTCTTCAGGACACATTTTTATACTCCAGCTCTACTTTTCTACAATATACTCCATTTCTTCCTGCACTGCTTTTTCTCTACAAAGATCCATGCTGCTAACCCTTTTCAGTTCTTCCCCTCCCCCCCCGGCTTCTTACTCTAGCCATATTGTTACCACCTCCCTCAGGAAATTTTGGGGGGCAACAATTCAGCGCTTAGTGTCTATCTTCCTCTTCCAAATTCTCAGCCTATTGTAAAGGAAATAGCATTTAGTTCTACCTATACATTGTAAAATCTCAGAAATAGTGTCTTAAGGCTGAAAGAAGGAGTTGTAGGGGAATTTTCCCACTGCTTGCAACTGGAGTACAAGTGACAGATCCCCTGACATAAATGAAAGAATAGCAGCAAGAATAAAGGTATGAATGCCATTCATTTGTCATGAACGATGTTGACATTGGCATGCATAAAGCCACTGTAACTTCAGTGGGTTTTTCAAACGTGGGTTTGAACATTGTAATAGGCAAATGACGCTTATCTGTTTAACAAATAAGTATGCATGTACAAGCACATGGGCATAAACACACATAGAAGCTTTAGTTGAATGCTGCAAATAAAACATTATGAAATTTAGCAGTGCGTATCAATTATTTGTTGGAATTGTTGCAAGTCAAAGATGAAAGAAACACCACTTATGAGTTTCTCAAATACCAACTGACTGACAGTGACTAATGGAAAACAATTTTTTGAGTCCCAGCCTCCATGTGTTGATCTGGATAATGGTTAAAAAATAACCGACAGCAGATACCACAGATACATGTTCAGTTTGCTTTAAAATTATTTCACTTTATAGATAAGTTGCATTTAAATGTAACAAATACAGACTTGTTCTTATGCATAAAAACACACGTGGCACTTTTGACTAAAAAGGGAATTGAATATAAATACCATGTACTTTTTTTTTTTTTCTTCTTTTTGGTCATCATGGTTTGGGCCTATTTGCTAGAAATACATACAGTTGAAATGCATTATTTCCCTTTTCCCATGATTATTCCCTCTTTGCAGGAACACCTACTCAGTTAACCACTACTTCTTTGAATGTACAAAAAAGCAGGCACAGTTGCAAACCTGTAAAGCAAGGTCTGTGACAGTTGCTCCATACACTTACAAGAACTGAATCTGCAATGACAGAGTCTGGGAGAACGAGATATAGGCTTTGTCCAGAGGCCTCAAAACACCTCTGCCTCACTGAGTTCTGCTTATTTCTTTAAAAGATCAAGGAAGCTAGGTAGAGGTAGGTAGGTTAGATGATGCGTTAACACAGACAATAACAAGAGCAGCAGTGCATTTGAATTCTATATAAAAGAAATACAGATAAATTTGGTACCATTAAGTTTAGGTGAATTGTCTTTCTTTTGAATCTAAGGGCCGAATGCAGAACTAATTCACATAAAGGGCCTTATTCCAACCAACTCTGTAGGTACTAGGACAAAGTGACTGAAATAATTTTATGCTGTCTTGACCCTTCCCCCTTCTCTGGGCTTGTCAGAGCCATTACTGTTCCTGCAGTAAATAAGAGCATATGTTTGGCTTCCTGTTGCATCTCAGTGCTGAGGCATGAAACTAAAAATAGATGGAATGTGGTAGAAATCCACTACCTTTCCACCCTTGCCTTTGTCCATGCCCGTGCCTTTTCCCTCCCCTTTCCCCATTCCCCATTCCTCATTCCTTATACCTTTTTCCCCTGTTGCTACATTATGGGCTGAAAAAGATGAACACAAGGACGAGTCAACTTTTCATTTCTGCAAAGATTTATACTGTATTATGCCATATATCCAGATAGTAAGCACTCTTAATAAGCTGCTGGATAACATGTGGTATTCATGAATAATTRCCCTATAAAACCACAGGATTCATGTTTACCATCTACACCTGTCTCCAGCTACAGCTCTTAGAAACCAATGAAACACGTACAAATGCTTTTCGGGGTCCTCTCAAAGAAATATACATAACTTTCCAGTGAAAACAAGATTAGTCATTCACAATAATTAAAATACTGAATTAAATTATTAACATATGAATTGGATATGAAAAGAAGTTGAAGAGAGACATAAAAAATAAATTAGGCATTAGGAAAAGTCTTCTTTGTCTTTGGATCAATTAGTATTTTCCACAGCTCAGCACCTATTTCTGCCTTACCCCAAATATTCATAGGGGAAAAAGTTTTATGTTGACCTCCTCACAGAACTCCCAGGTGGGCTAAACTATGTAACCTATGGTCCCATCTGGCTTTCCTGTTCCATAAGTATTTCTCAGTGTGAATATAGTGTAGAGCTAAAAAGCACATACTAGCAAGAAGCTGACATTTGTATTATTTTCCAGAATTGCATCTGACAACAATGTGCATTAATTAGTGCACAGGCATTAATGATCCATACTGTAGTATATGGTGGAGTTTGTCTGAATAAAGCTGGTCTTTCTCAGTGTATAAGGTATGGTAAAATATAGCAAGATCTAATTGCCACTTGGATAGAAATACAGGATGCAAGAAATCAGAACCCAGAGGGGGGAAAAAAATTACTAATCAGCTGTACATTTCTCCATAGAAAGTGAAGCCTGATGATACACAAATATTATCCAGACCACACTGAGAGTCCTAAACTGTGTCAGGATTTTTTAACAGCAAAAGACAAGAATTTCTACCAAATGTAGCTGATTCAGAAGAATGTTATAATCTAGATATTTGAAAAATATTTTTGTAGTTACGAGAAACCCATTCTGTCTTTTTTTTTTTTTTTGAGGATATATAGTGATGCCACTGAAGATAAGAAAAGCAGGGTTTTTTTCCTTTCAGGTCAGGTGGAGTTTAATCATTACTAGTCACTGCAAATTGCTTCTGGTCATATCTCTCAATAGCTTTCTTGCTGTGTTGTTTTGGGATCAACTCAAGCCAGTCTAACTGCAGGCAGTCCAACCTCTTCTACTCCCTTCAGCCTTAAGCTCTGTTGGCTCTACATATCATATGCCTTTGGCAAGAGTCAGTCCAGCTTTCTGATCCAACTGAAAATGAATCTTTTTTTGTTGTTGCGTGTTTACTTTTCAGTAGTGAAGAAAGCTGCTCTGGCTGCTACAATGCTAGAACTGATGCAAGGAGAGCAGAGGGTGTCCCTTTCCCTGGCAGGGTGATCTTATATCACCCTGCTAAATGTGAAAGCCACTGGGAATCCACACTCTTTGGGAAGCGAGTTCTGTTGCCTAGACATTTGGAGGTGTGAGGATGAGAAAATCAACAGCAATGTAATTGCTGATACTCCCAGAATGTATGTTGTCCTTATGTACTATTGTAGGTTTTGTCTTAACTGGTAAGCCATTTTGTTTCCTTTCTGTCACGTGATGCACTTCACTTTCTGGCCTCTTCAGGGCCTGTAATGGCACTGCTGACAGGATCAGTTGTAAGAGAATGACTGAACTCTGGGTTCTGATCATAGGTTTAGTTGCAAGGCTTTTTCCTCAGAAATGCATAACCTAACCTAATTGTTATCTAGCCTTAGCACCTTTTTCTCCTCCTGCTGCTTTCCCCCAGGAGGCAGGGCAAAAACACTTTCTTTTTCTCTTCCCTTCTCTTTTCAGCTTTTTTCTCTTTATGTCTGTCTTTAGATCGTGAGAAAGGTGAGAAAGGGAACTGAACTAGATCATAGAGAACTCTTCAACTGCAAACAGCATTCAGTATGAAAGACAGATTTCAGTGTTAAGGTTTGTTTACTAAGTTGGGAGTACATCTGAGAACATTTTTAACTATCAGAGTCTGAAAAAGAAATCRTCTTGCTCTTCAAAGCAAATAGATCTATCACCAAGTAGCCATGTAAAGTTTGCAGAGTTGATCTATGACTCATCCTGGGAATGTGATTCAGAAACAGTTCTCTAGAGTGAACTGTCTCTTGGTTTAGCCAGTTTTGTGTGATATCCTGCCATATGAGCGACCTTCAGTGTTGAGTTCCTGCCCACTGAAGCAGCCTGAAAGCCTCCATTTATTAGTAGAGATGAACTCTTGGTTCGGCCTTGTGAGTTTATATATGATACTACTGAGGTGTTGTCCAACTGCGTTAGTATTGCCTTGTGTAGAGAAACATTTCCAATGCCAGAATTGCCTTGAACACCACCTAAAGTCTTATTATACTGATGAATTTCTTCTCCAGACTTATTCATTGCTTCAGAAAGAATGCTTGTCGAGATTGGTTAAACCATCCTTTTTGCAGTACACCTATGGTAATAATTACATAAGCTTTATTGGATATGGATGTCTTTTAAGCATTTTTCAGTATCCATGCATTAATTAAACTCGTATTTAATGTGTTTAAGATCCTTAATCTGCACAATATAAATTACTGATTTATTAAAAAAGTATACTAAACCATGCTTTAGAATCACAGAATCATAGAGTTGATTAGGTTGGAAAAGACCTTTAAGATCATCAAGTCCAACCATTAACCTAACATTACCAAGTCCACCACTAATCCACATCCCTAAGTGCTATGTCTACATGTCTTGTAAATACCTCCAGGGATGGTGACTCAACCACTTCCCTAGGCAGACTGTTCCAATGCTTGACAACCCTTTCGGTGAAGAAATTTTTCCTAATATCCAATCTAAACCTCCCCTGGTGCAACTTGAGGCTGTTTCCTCTTATCCTGTCACTTGTTACTTGGGAGAAGAGACTAACACCCACCTCGCTACAACCTCCTTTCAGGTAGTTGTAGAGAGCRATAAGGTCTCCCCTGAGCCTCCTCTTCTCCAGGCTAAACAACCCCAGCTCCCTCAGCTGCTCCTCATAAGACCTGTTCTCCAGACCCTTCACCAGCTTCGTTGCCCTTCTTTGGACGTTCTCCAGCTCCAGTGACTTTCTCGTAGTGAGGGGCCCAAAACTGAACACAGGATCCGAGGTGCAGCCTCACCAGTGCTAAGTACAGGAGGACAATCACTTCCCTACTCCTGCTGGCCACACTATTTCTGATACAAGCCAGCATGCTTGGCCTTCTTGGCCACCTGGGCACACTGCCGGCTCGTATTCAGCTGGCTGTCGACCTATACCCCCAGGTCCTTTTCCACCAGGCATCTTTCCAGACACTCTTCCCTAAGCCTGTAGCGTTGCCTGGGGTTGTTGTGACCCAAGTGCAGGACCCGGCATGTGGCCTTGTTGAATCTCATACAATTGGCCTTGGCCTATCCATCCAGCCTGTCCAGGTCCCTCTGTAGAGCCTTCCTACCCTCAGGCAGATCAACACTCCCACCCATCTTGGTGTCATCTGCAAACTTACTGAGGGTGCACTTGTTCCCCTCKTCCAGACCATTGATAAAGATATTAAATAGAACTGGCCCCAGTGCTGAGCCCTGGGGAACACCACTTGTGACTGGCCACCAACTGGATTTAACTCCGTTCACCACAACTCTTTGGGCCCAGCCATCCAGCCAGTTTTTTACCCAGCGAAGAGTACTCCTGTCCAAGCGATGAGCAGCCAGTTCTTTATGATCAGAGTAGCCTACTGATCAGAGTATTGTCTGCCCATGAACACATTGGACCAAAGATAATCAATATTTCTTAGCATTTTTTTATTTGTTCAGATATGGCATGTGATCTTTCAATTTACTCATCAATCTATTGTATAGGAAATTATGTGGGGTTTTTTTTCACATCTTAAAAGCTGAGGCAGTCACTCAGAATAATGGTGGTGTTCATAAATAATATCTTCTTTTATGCTGAATTTGACTTAAGTTCTCATAATAGATACTTAAATATTATGGRCAACCAAAGTCCAGATAAGTTATTATGTGAATTCTGTTGTGAAACATTGTGATTTGAGGGGAGCGTGAGAGCTTTTATTATATTAATACATACTATTAGTAAACTATTATTTCTAGTTAAAAACTAGGCATTGTGAAAATTAACAAAGGGTGTAGTATCGCCTACCTTAAAATACTTGTATTTGAGTAGTCTATCTTTGCATTTGAGAATTGAAATCAGGTCCCCCTCAATGAGTTATAAAATACAGCAAATAACCTGGAGGCCTTTGATGACTTGACTTTTTTGGTCTTTCTTTGAAGAACTCTGTGTTGTGCAACAGAAGGCCAGCGGTAAAATAGAAACTGTTCTGTTCCTCTTTCTGTTCCTCTCACTGTCTTTCTGTTTCTCTGTCCTTAATTTTTTAATTTTTTTGATACAAGAGACACTTACCTTCCTTGACTTACAAGGAATCTTCCAGAACGCTTAAGAAGCTTCTATATGACATGCCTGATAGAAGTTTCATGTACTTTTTCATACATTTCCACTTTCTGAAAAAGGAAGATGCATCCCTAAAGGAAACTTCTGTGAAGAGGAAGACTAGCACCAAACATTTTATGTGATTTGTTGGGAAGGTTGTCCAGCTCTTCTTTCACCCTTTTACCTTATCTGGTGAAGAAGCTCTGAGAATAGTTTCTTTGATGCTAGAACGTCTATCTAAGCCTATCCAGGTAGTTATCATTCAAGTGTATTTTTATTCAGGTTGAATTGCTGAGGAATTTACTTGGATTGAACAAAAAATACAGTTTCGTTCCTTAATTTGTTTTATGGCTACACCTAGTATTTCTGAGGCAACTTTTGTTCCTTGAAGTACAGAGACACTGAGCATAGTTCATTATAGATGTACAATCCAACAGTGCTATTCTAGCCTGGGTTTGGTTACCCATAAAATCAGAAGTTAGCAGAGGAAACACTGAAATTTCAGTTATAGCTTCCTCTTCCAGTCACAGGTGACTCATACAAGAAATCTCTCTTCTGAAATTAAGGAGAATTTTTTTCTTTTTGTACAGGCTGTTCATAATGGATAAAATTTGGCTGTCTCAGTGTCTGTCTTTTCAAATCAGATCATCAAAGATGAAAGGAAGATTGAAGGGAAACTATAAGGCTCATCTGATAAGCATTATTAAGGCCACTATTTTTTACATTCTTTTTCAGCTAATAATGGATTTCTCGATTTATTTCCAAGTTAGAACTTGATTTCTAAATAATCCAAATAAATTTCTTAACACTTCCAAAAAACATCATTAAGACTCTTGGTCTTCATATTCAAGTCTTCAATTTTCCTTTCAGAAATATAAAATTAATTTGATAATTTGAATCTCTGACTTTTAGTGGAATAAATCTAACAGCAAAACCTCTAGAACCTACAAATGTTGCAGTTGTAATATCATGTGATTTGAGATTTTTTTGTTATTTTTACATTTGTTGACATTAGTGATGGAATCAAGTCATTAAAAACCTCCTGTTACTATGTATTTGTCATTCAAATTTTTAATATTCTATTTTCTTACACTGTATTGCATTACACAAACCCTATTCTAATAATATTATCAACTGTTAATGTAGCTAGTTTCACTTCATAGGTGAAATGTGTAGCAAAGGTAATTTATTATTCTTTTATAGAGATAAGAATTGTAAAATGAAGCGTGGCATCCTTAAAATGACAATGAGTAAAACCAGGAATAGGCTGTATCCTGAAATTTCTCAAAGAGCACAGAGTAGAACTGTAGTAGCAAAAGATTGGTAAATGGTAAATTTACCAATAGATTGGTAAATTGGTGGATTGGTAAAGAAAGAATCTCAACTGTTGATTGAGAGAATTTAATAGGAAGACATAGTAAGATCCTGTGTTTTAGTCTCAAAGCCGGTAAACAGACACTCCCCAGATGATTTGTTTCACTAGGAAAGATGTAGTTTTTGAAACATGTAGGGCAGGTTTCTCCTCACTCCAAAATGTAGATACCTGCTTTCCTCTCAAGTAGTCATCTAGTTGCCTTTTATTGCACTGGAGAGAAACCGAAAGGCACCAGAAAGCAGTTCTTTCATACTACCTGTCCTAGAAGGACAGTGTTCTCCAGAGTTACAGAACTTTTCCCATTGACTATAGAGAAGCTTAGATTAGTACCTTGGTCTAGATGCTTAATTTGTAGGTGGCTACAAGTATGTAAGATGTGTCTTATAAAATTTCTGGTCACTAGGCAACTTTCATATTTGTATAAACTGCAGTATGACTTTATGGAGAGGCTGTGACTAAAAAATATATATGTATGCAAATTAATTAATTTTACAAGGAATAATACGAATAATTCTAAATCCATAATAAAACTGTCTGACTTAACTAGCACTGTGGGGATATTTGTCTTATTTTAGATTATTGGTTTAAAGGCTGTGAAGAGTTTCTTTTCTTACATGTTGGCACTGAAATGAACACAAAAATTGAAGAGAAAAATCTCTTTCAAATCATAGAAAAAGTTCATATTTTGGCTCACAGTCTGAGTTGGACTATGGCCAAAATTCTGGTTTGTGTTTGTAAACATCATATTTAAAAAGATTGAACTGGTCACAATGAGTGTTCCCAAAAGTAAGCCAGTGATTGCAAAAGCCTGTCTTTCAAAAACAAAAGTAAAAATAACAAACAGTAAACACAATCCACCATTTTGCTTTGCTCATGTGAGTCCATATCCTTGGTCATGTTAGAGGTTGAGTACATTTGTCCTCCAACAGCAAGGCATATGTTGCTGTGTCATCTGCTGTATAGCGTGTCATCTTTTTTACATTTATGAGTCCAATTAATTTTTTTTAATTAAATTAGGGTGACAGGTGCAGGCTTGTGATGTGTGCACCAGTAATGTGTTTGCATTGTTTGCATATTTTGTTGGAAGTATGTGGTAATCTTTACATAGTCTATGCCAGAATTTTCATGGAAACTTTAAATTGAAGGGTACAGTTCAGCAAATTGCATCAACTGAATTGTTAAAGCTCAGTAGGTGTTAATCATGAAATGATGAAAAATCTGAGGATATATACAGACTACCCTTTCTAAAACCACTTCAAACTCCAAATATTTTAATATTGTCATCCTCTAAGATAGTACTTGGATTTCCAAAATTGTGGTATTGTTTAATATACAACTGTTAGAGCAACTCTTAATGCATTTAGAGGAAAGGGACCATTGTTTAAAGTAGTTTGTTTGTTTGTTTGTTTGTATTTCTTGGATTAAAAGAAAATAGCAAGAATAAAGAAGCAAAAGAATTGGCATACTAAATTTTTAGAACATGGAATCACCTTTAACCCTGAAGATGACAACACTGCAGTTATTGATTCCTGTATCTTTAATTATATAGTCAAGTTCTATTTACGTGTTTGGGTTTCTGCATGGGTATGGGAGATTAGTAGGCTGACACAGCAAAACTAACAACCTTGTTTACAGAAAAAAAAAATTTGCCCACATCCAGAACAAACTATACCCTCTAAGAGATTCTGAATTGTTAATTCTCCTTTGCAAATTTTATTTTTCTGTACTTTTGGGTTTCTTGGCTAGAAGGTGAAACAGAGGGGAAATGATTAAAGCTAGAATAGAATAGAATAGAATAGAATAGAATAGAATAGAATAGAATAGAATAGAATATTTCAGTTGGAAGGGACCTACAATGATCATCTAGTCCTGACTGACTGACCACTTGAGGGCTGACCAAAAGTTAAAGCAAATTATTAAGAGTGTTGTCCAAATGTCTCTTAAACATTGACAGGCATGGGGCATCGACCACCTCTTTAGGAAGCCTGTTCCAGTGTTTGAAA
Organism: Oceanodroma leucorhoa; assembly: GCA_030449065.1. Taxonomy (NCBI): domain Eukaryota; kingdom Metazoa; phylum Chordata; class Aves; order Procellariiformes; genus Oceanodroma; species Oceanodroma leucorhoa. The sequence goes on from JASVER010000001.1 coordinate 16,620,091, forward strand.
GCTGTCATAAAAACTATTGGTAAAAAATAATTATTTCTGACCCAACATTTTGAAGTAAGAATTTTGAAGTGGATTGTTTAGAGACTAAAGTAAAATGTATAAAGAAATCTTTATTAGAGAGTAATGTAAAATACATACAGAAATCTTTATATAGTGTTTCAAGCATATTGTTCCAAATGCATTCTATGTCTCCATCTTCTACTTTCAGGCTATATTTTTAGTAGTAAGTAAAACAGGCCAGGACCATTTTTAAAGTCAAGACCACTCTCTTTTCCATCAAAATTAGGTGATCATGCTCAAACACCCTGTTAGGAACAGTCTTCTGTATGTACTTGACACCTCCTGAGCTATTATCTTGGAGTGGAGCCCAGGTATCATTTGGGGGGTTATTCCTTAGGGCAGGCAAAACTGTTCCAGGCCCCATGCTAACAGATGGTATGGACAGTTATGGGCCTCTGTCCTGGCCCTGTTTTGTTAACTGTAACAGGTGAATCATAGTCTTGATTTAGATGTAAGTTAGTGAGAATCTTTAGCAGTTTTGCTAAAATATGGCCAGTAGAATGAATTGTGTCTGATTCTACTCTTTAGTAGAGAAGTTGGCTGAAGTGGTGAATACTGTTTTCTTTTCTGTTCTGATCCCAAATCAATTTCTTTTTTTTTTTTTTCCTTAGTTGTACTGATTCAACTTAAAGCAAATCAATTGTTGTGGGAGTAACCTGTTAAAATATTTGTACAACCTGAAAAGCCTAAGATGGAACTATATCCTTATTTCTTGTTTGTTCTTTCTATACTTCTTTCATAAATAAGTTCCCATTGATTTCAGTAGGTGTTAGGTATTTTAATACCTTTGTGAATCTAGGCTTAAAGACATACAAGGAAAAAAGAAAGAAAGGAAAAAAAGAGCTAATTCCAAGTAAGACTGTACACAAAACAAATTGTGGCCATTAAAGCTAAAAGAATCTAAAATTTCACAAAAAAAAAAAAAAAAAAAGAAAATCAGTTAAATGTTACACATCCAGACACTTGGACTAGAGGAAAGCCAAAGTAAAATGCAAATAAATACCAATGGTTTAATTCTGTTTGAAACCAAATGTTACAGTTGATCTTTAATTTAAACATGCAGTGCTTTTCTTCTTGTCATGCTGATGTTTCCCAAAGCATTATAAATGAGGACTATTAGATAATTGATATTACTTACCATTTTAATTTCAAATGAAATATTTCATTAGTGTAATATGTGTCAAGAAGAAATTATTCCATTTTACTTGAAAAAAGAATCTTTGACGTCTTTGTATTCAAGGACAGCAAAACAAACATACTCTTTATTCTGATATTCTCTAATGTGCATTACTGATTTGTAAATATATGTTTGGATCATATTTTAAGTGATGACTAATTTCAAGCTTATTTCCATAGTGAACACCATGTATTTTGAGATGGATTTTTTAAGTGGGACCCAGAATGACTCCTCATTTGCTTAAAAAATTCAAAACCAGATCTACTTTGCATAATTTTACATAGGCAATGGTTCAGTATAAAAGGAACAAATGCTCTTCTTCTCCACATACACACATATAAATGATGACTGCATGTTTGTTTGCATAATTTGCACACAGCATTTCCCCTGAAGGTATAGGAAATACACTGCTATTTTACTGCACTCCTTTTGTTAAAGAGGAAGTGGTGTCATTGAATAGAATTGCCTCATSAGACACTCTACAAAAGTGCCAAGTTGTAGCAATCAATAGGGAAATAGCAGATGTGAAGGTTAGTTGGCAKTAGAGCATATGAATGGAAGACTTTCCTGTGGGAAAGAAAGTGCTTCATTAAACTTCATCTATATTAAGAATATTGGTTCTATCAAGCCTTCAGAAAACTAGAATATGATGGCTTTCATGTCTCCAGCTCTGAAAGAGTCACTTTAACAACAGTTAAAAAGTTAGATAGACATCCATCTGGGGAATTGCACTAAGTGATCAGGATTTTATTTGTTTTAAACTGGAATGTTGCAATTTCTTCTCTCTCTGAAGAAAGGAAATCCAGTGCAATGACTCTGGGACAAGAACTGGCCCCCTGGGTGATCACTATATTGCAGATAAGTGTAAATGCTGCTTTTGGAACATGTTCATAGGAACCAAACAACATGTTATCATTTCTCTAGAGCATAAATATTTAGACTTYTGTTCAGAAAGTTTCTTGTTTTGGGGCTAGCTTGGATATTTATGTTTGTCTCTTTTTCTGAACAGTACAAGCAACTTTTCAATGTTTGTCCACACAGGTTCCTGCAGAAAAACTGAGTTCCAATACATCAATCAAGTGGATGCTCTTTAGAGAGATTTTCCTACAGGGAATGGCAAAACTGGAGAGTCAGTAAATAGGATGATGTTGAGCTGGCAAGTCAGTGGATCATAGATAATATTTGTCAGTATGAGAGCTTACAGTTGCTGATAGTTGAATGCTTTTCTGAGCAAGCTGTAAAAAGGAGCAGGTGTYAAGTGAGGATAGAATACTTGGAGGGAAGTATTCACTGACTGATGATTTCATTCATTCACTTTGCAAACTTGTGAGATACTTTATTTTCAAGAAGGTGAATTAGAGATTTTGTGTGCTTGAGACTGAACATGTTTTATTTTTTTCCTTAAAAAAAAGCCCAACTCCTTAATCATATATCTTTCTCTAAGAATACTTCTAGGTACAGGGATGGATACATGTTTCTATAAAACATTGAAGCAATTTTCTCACCTCACCAATCTTTAGAATAAATACTGCTTATTGGAAGCTCTGCCCCTAGTTTGCTCAATTAATACTTAGAGCAAATTATATTTATTGGCAATGTGGAGGAGGAGTCAGCATTAATTATCTAAAAGCACCTTTCTCACTGAAATCCAGCATGGCTTAAAAATGAATTGTCCCTGGTCCTTGAGCTCTGTTCACACTAATAACCAAATAAAAGCACTAGAGCACACACTGAATCAAAGTTTGCACTGACAGTTTAGAAATTTAGTGCCAGAATGGGATTTCATTTGCTGAGTACTCTGCAGTGCTTCGGCTTCCTGTGCCTCCAAAGTTCAACACAAGGGGCAGAACTGAGGGCTTTGACATTAAGAGCTTAAATGAACATTGCATGGTATCTGTCGAGATTGCTCTTTCGTCTTAGGGTGCTGTGTAATGATGTTTAAGAGCAAGTTGCTTCTGCCTTCAGTGCTTACAAATATGTTTGGTGAGAAGACAAAATTGTTTTGCCTTTGGCTTTGAAGTGAGGTTGAGGCATTCCTGTCATGTAATAGCCCAAGACCAAATATTTTGTATGTCAATAAACATAGGCAAAAGCATCATAAAAATCTGTTAAATCATCTCTTATCTTTTTGTATTTTTGCTGCTTTTGAACAACAATTTATCAAAGCAAGCAATACGGAGATAGCAATAAAATTTAGAGCTGTATCTAACATGCGAAGTAATTTACAACCTGGACTTTATTAGGCTCTTATTTTAGATAGTAAATCAATATTAGTATTGGAGAAAATAACCTTATGTAATTGAACTGAAAAAATTAAATGTCATTTTCTTGAAGTCATGAAAAACTTTAACCATTGGAGGCTGAAATCTTCAGCCTTCCTAGTCTAATATGAGTGGACACGGACAAACCTTTTTTTCTATTGCTGTATTACAATGCTTCTGTACTTGCTCAGAAGCAATGACACACCCTTTTAGCCAACCGTATCTCCTGGGTGCACTGAGATTCAGGGTCAAGTTTATCTGTAAGTGASATGATCTGTAAGTGAGTACTCTGACAGCTATTCAGCTGGTCTAAAATCTGTTCCTTTAATCAAGATTGCTTTAGAAATGTAATGACTCCCCTTGTATATTTTTTGTTCACTTATTATATCTCTTTAATAAAAAGMACTGAGTGTTGTAGTTTTCAGAGTGGGAAAATATGGTGTGAATATGTGTAATATGAGCAAATTCTCTAGCTGTTTGCATAAATCCCATTAAAATTAGCATTTTGCAAGCTATCGTAAAAAAGAGAAAAGAAGGAAAATAAATCCTTACAGACCAAGATTAGTGACAATATTTGATTGTCACTACAGGTAGGTGTCTCACTTATTAAATATTGCAATTTAGCTAATTAGACTATGCAAACTGTATTATTTTTCACTGTAGGTCTCCTGACAGTTTTCTGAAAACAATGAGCATTTTAATTGATTGCCAAAACAATAAAGTCAAAAGAATTAAGTTAAACTTCTTTTCCTCAGGAACTACATCGTAGTGATGCAGTAAAAGATTASGAATAAAGCTGCTTCAGAGCTCAGCTGCAGGAAACTTAATACATGGGTGCAAACAGGTGCCATGAAGAAAAATGTTTATCAGAATAATCTGATTCCGTAGTTAGAGTAGGATAACTTTTTATCATGACCTTAAATGTAAGAAAAATATTTTCATAATCCCATGCATTATCAAAATAGTTGTATCAGGTGAAATTTTGTACACTTTACTAAGGACAATGGTTTTATTGCTGTCTTTTTTTAAGCCCTGAACTTTGTATCCCTATGCAACTAAGTTCCAGTGAATTGTGCTGAAAATTTCTAGCTAAATAGATGGGTATTAGATCAGATCATTAATTTGCGATTGTAGCCTTCTATGCACAGTTACCAAACGCTCTCTCCTCTGAATTTTTACTTAAACTAATACATTCGGAGATCCATTCTGCCAGAACGTTTTCTGCTAAATTGATCAACAGAAAATACATGAAGATTTGCTGCAGGATGTTCACAGATTATTGATGCAGAAATATACAGAATGAACACAGCAGTGCYGTTACTGGTGCCATCAAATGCGTGCCATTAATAAGTTTGGGATATTATTAAACTCACTGTGTTTTACTGAAGCAAGGAACTAACAGCAACTGGGATTTGAAAGATCTCAAGGAACATATAGATTCTTTTACACGTTAATTTATACTTAGGAGGCATAGAATAATGCTAGAATGTCTGCTGAGCTAATTTCCTTGCCCTAGCTCCTTTGTGGCAACTACTGAACCATACCATTCCTTTTGGATTGATAACGTTCAGCTCTGTCTTCTGGTTGTCTTTATGGTCTTGATGGCTCCAGACCAGTTTGGTCTCTTGAGACATTCTGAAAAATGAATTCTTAAATTGGAGCTAATGCTTGTGGGTAATTGTGCTTTAAATTCTACCTATATAGAAAATTATTTTAGTTCTACTGTACTGTCAGAAACAAACTATCATACACCAATGCACTTTCACATGAAAATATTTTGTTCTCTCATCTGTTTACAAGACAATTATACCATGCTCATTCCTATGTTAACTTCAGAGACTTGCAACTCGATTACCGGCTAACTATTGTATTAGTGATAACGGCTCCTGCTGTGGTTTTTTTGTTTGATTCATTTTTACTGTCTTACATTTGTTTGTCTCCAATATCCTAGGCACTCTATTAATGTGGATGTACTTTAAAGCCATAGTGCAGTTCAATTAGTTAAAATCTGTGCTGYAATTTATAAAAGGTGCAAAATCCTGAATGGAATCCCTGCCATTCACATGATGAGATGATAGACAGTAGATGAGAAGCATCAGTGATTTAATTTTCATGTGGTGACAAGACTTACCCTTTGCAGTGGAATCCCACATGTTAATGTGATGATCTGGTTACCATTTCCTGCAATAAACAAAGTTATTCAGCTTTCACAAGTCCAAACATCTTCCTGTCATGGAAAGCTTTTTCCCTGTATGGGCCATCTGGGGTCTTAACAGCTTGCTTGCCTCCAGCTCTTTTGGAGGCTTCCTCAGCTTTGTATTAATGCAGTGAAATTTGTACATGCTCAGTATACACAAAGTATAGAGCTGTTTTATTAAAGAGAGAGTTNAAAAAAAAAAAAAAAAAAGGCAAACCAAAAAACCCAAAACAACCAACAAAAAAAACCCACCCAAAAAACCCAACAACACCCAAACCAGAAGAAAAAGAAAAGACATTAAGTAAATTAAGATTAACACTTACCTGTCGTGTGGCAACCTGAACCTGTAACCATTTAATCAGTATCTTAATTAAAACAAACTGTGACCAGAAAGTCTGAAATTTGGATCTTAGTTTTGAAGTACATAATACATGGAACTAGCCTGTTGAATCTAACTTAAAACATGCACACTTATGCTTACAAAGTCTATTTTCTGCCTCAAAACACCACAAAACTCAAAAGAACCAGACTGCAGGATTTTCTAAATGATGCAGTTGGCTACAATAACAAAGAATCAAAATCTAACTTAGAAAAAAGTTACATTCTGCCAGAGAACATTTCTTTTTTTAACAAACCTACCTTACTTTCTTTTCCCATTGGAAGAGAAGTCTTTTGGGTTTTGGTTTGGTTTTGTTTAGGGGTTTTTTTTGTGTGTTTTTTTTTTTTTTTTTAATTTGAGGCAAAGTTTATTTCTGAGCAAAAATGACTCTTCCATGCTGACCGCAATTCACAAAAATAATTCCCTGAAACAAGGTATGATCAGTGTTGTAAAGCTTTGAGTCCTATTCTTTCAGGTAGATTCGCTGTTTAAATTTTTATCCCTGCTAACCATGTTAAACTACCTGAAGATTTTAAATTTCTTGAAAACTTTCTGCTTCAGTCATATATATTTATTTATCTTAGCTTTTATTTAAAGATGTGCTAATGTGAAGGGATGGCCTGTCCCCACTGAGGTTTAATGGATTTCAAATTAAGGRAGGAATTTCCCTGCATTTACGAGGTTGCAGAGCTAATTTTAAAATTTTCTCTAAAAGGGGAGGATAAGATTAATGAAAAACAATTGTATTTTTAATAATGTGATCATTGAGGCAAGCGTTAACTGTTATGCATTATAGTAAAATGAACAGTTTCAAGTGAAAAGGGAACTATCCCATATCTTTAATTGCTGTGGTTAGCATCATCCTCCTTAAATGCTTCAATTTTCTGGCTGCTTTTCTTTTCTAATTCTATATTTATAACAGTATAGTTTTGTTTCATAGGCTATAGTGGTTCTTTTAAAACATTTATGTAAAGTTTCTTCACAGTTTTATACTCTAAAGGTTATATGTAGTGTTGAAACAAAATTTATTAAATTTGTTTGAAAGCTATTTTCAGGCTTAACTTTCTCAGCTGATGCTTTTTATTCCTGAAAAACAAATGTGATTAGACTGTTCTAAAACATGATTTCTTGAAAAATTCTCTTGAAACTAGGAAAACTGAACTGTAGAAGCACACACAAGCTATAGTAAAATATATTTTATGTGTGTCCTATTTTGTTGTGCTTCTTAAACTTAAAAATTGATTTGTTAGGCTCAGTTATCTTTTTCAGACAGTAAAGAAAATTCTCACATTCAGGTACAGAGCATTTAAGTTTATCAGATTTCTACCTACAAAACAGTTTTATGTAGGGCTTACTCTTATCAGAAATTTAAAATAAACTGGATATGAAAATATTAATAATAGTGCTGGTTTTGAAGTGCTCTCACATAATTTGACATAAGCAAAATGATTATTATTTTCTTAAGGTCTTTATAATTTAATATTTCCTCAGTTTTTTTTAGTGTATGGCTACAGCTAATGATATAAGCTTGTAAAAAAATAAGCCTACCACTTTTAAATCACAGCTGGTGCAACTACCACAACAGGTCTTTAATGTTGATTCCGTCCCAACAGCAGGACTCCTCTGTTGTTGGGCATTACTGTAAAGATGTAACATCTATGTTATACCTTTCCGTCTGCCTAGCATTGGTATTTATCACAGATAGCAGACGAATACGTGCTTATTAGGTGGCCCTAGATCAGAACAGCACAATCCCTTTTAAAGTCCAGGAAGTGAGAATCTTTGTGATTATTATATGAATCACATCTTTGTGATTATTAGGTTTCAAGCCTGAGGTTTAKGAGTGGGTTTTTTTATTCCTCAGAAATTTTCTCTTTAAATTAGGTACTGTGAAACTAHATGCAATGTTTTTTCCTCATTGTATTTCTAATCTCTGTGATCCCTTTGTGTCATTTCTGCACAATAATGAGGTTGTTAAATACAACTAGACCTAACCCTAAGCCCTTTAGTCTCTTATGCTGAGTCCTTTGTCATTAGTCGTATGGTCCTTTTGTTTTAAATTCTTTCATTATAGTTTAAAGCCATTAAAGCCATGGTTTAAAGCAATTATTTGAATTAATTTTATGACATGCATTTTATGAGACATTGATGCTTAGCTTGACACGTACTCTGGCTTCCCAGGAATTCTCTCATAGCCTAATCTGGTCCTTCCTTTGCCTCCAGATCACAGAATGGCTAGTGATTATTCTCCTTTAGATTCTGATTTAGTAGGAATTATCCAAGACAAATAACATACGGCTAGTGATATCCTAGAACATGCCATTATTTAGCTCTCAGGTGACTTCATTTCATTCCAGCCCTTGGGAATGGTTGACAATATCTAAAATTCATATTTATGCAAGCCACAAAAAAGGTTGCCTTAAATTAAGATGAAAAATAAAATAAATTTATTTTTATTCTCTCTCGGTGGAGAGGATGGTGCGTTGGCAGAAGGTTCCATAAAAATCTGTTCAGGCCCAATAACATATTTTCCCACAGGGTAAAGTTGAGAAGAATCTTCCAGAAGGTCAGGTAGAAGTGGAAGGTGGAAGTCTTTCCTCTCCCCACTTCTTCCTTTATTTCCTGAGCCCATCTGAAGTCTCTGCAAGGTGGGAGGTGTATGGACAGTGAGAGTGCTCAGGGTCTCTAATTTCCTCATCCAGTTCCAGTTCTGCTGTCTAGTGAAAGTATCTTGTCCCTGCAATTGAAAGTTCTCCCAAAAATTGTTTATATATACAGAAAAGCAGTTTCCAACAGAAAAAAAATATTTCAGTAGAAAAATCTCATCAGTTTAGTAGGAATTGTTATCAGATTCCTCTGGATGAATTTATCTGAAATCACTCATCTTTCTATCGTTAACCTTGTCATTCATCTTGCTTAGCTTCAGAGGACAGAAGCTAGTCATCCAACCTGACCAAGTCTTTTAGTTGACTTCTGTAGTTAGTGTAGGATTGGGATAGCTGGCAGAATTGTTCTCTGGAGATAACTTCTTTTTCCTTTTCTGTTGAATATAAACTGAGTCTCTATGAATATCTTAGCTTAGAATAGGTGAGTAACTTTTAAAGGTCCAAAGCAAGCAGCATGATTTTTTCCCTAAACATATTGTTATTTCATTTTCAGTGTTATTTTCATYCTAGCATTGTGTACATAGTTTCTGAAGTTTGGAAAGTTTATAAAGGCTCTTTTATCCCTTTGAGGTATATACCAGTTGGATACCTCACCCATGTTCTTTAAGARTTCAGATATTCCATGTCCTCTTTCTTTTACCGTCTTCTAGTTGACCAAAACAATATCTTTAGTTTTGCTGGTTACCAACTCAGTCTACTAGAATTGTTAAAACAATACCATGCCATATTAACCTCTGGTTTTAAATATACTATCCAAGTACTAACCAGAACCAAACATGTTTTTCTTATAATAAAAAGTGCTGAAGGAARTAGTCCTGAATTTATTACACAGTATTCTTATTTTAAGGTAAACTGTAGTGTTGATATATTGATTACAGAGTATTTTTATACTATACAAATTTACCTATCTAAAATTACTCAAATGAAATTATGTATCCATCATTTCTCCTCCTAAGATGCCATCTGTTCCACAGACAACTTAGGTAACTAATTGCTGCTTTAGTCAAAGCAACAACATTTAAATCCTCAAYTGCCACCTGTCCCTGCAGTAAGCAATTTCTTTAGCTTCCTAAGAAAGTTTGTTTCTGATGTTATGCAGAAATTACGAAGTCTGRCTATTCTGAACAGCTAAGTGCCTACTTCTAAATCCCTTTGGGGGCCTAATATTCACCCACAAACTGGTCTGGAAACAGGATGACTGCATCTTCCCTTACTCCTACAGTGACAGCAGTGCTGTTATAGCTTGGTTTTAGCTGGTGACTCAGTTTGTAGAAAATACTTTAGAAGGACTATCTGAATTTTTTAATGTTGAGATATTCAGAGGGGAGAAATCTTTCAGTCTATACCATTTAAGATATCCCATTTTTGTGGGATTGTTATGAATGGAAGAGCAAATAGATTAACAGATTAACATTCTAAGATAAGAGAAGGGAAAGAAGGCACTTTATACACCTGAAATTTTAGGGTTTGCGCCATTGGAATGTGTATGTGTTTCATGCCAGACAACCCTCTGTTACTCAGTTTAGTCAGGCGGAGTGTAAGTTTTCTGTCTTTTTGTCAATGGGATACATTCAGGATGGAAAAACATTCTATACCACTTGTTTCTGCATCCTATTCATACTGCGTTAAATATAAATTTTGTTTCTAGTTAGTCAAATTTAATTTAGTCCATTTCCTTCTGTTTAGTAACTTSAGTAGATATACCCCCTCTCCTTCTTGGTATGATGTCAAAGGTACAAAGAGGCAGAAAACCAAGGCCATTCTACTTAGAACAATGAACATGAATGTCTTTTGTTAAAAAATAAAGCAAAAAGAAAAAGGAAAAAAAAAGACAAAATTGCCACTTCACAGCAAGCTATGGATTTCAGACAAACTAGAGTAGCTTTAATTTGTACTCTGCCTATTTGAATAAGGTATTTAACATAGTAATTACTTGAGTATTCATGTTCAATAAYTGCTATAGCACATCTGCAAAGAGTCTAATTCCCCTGCCTTATCTGTAAAATATACAGTATATTTTCTGTTCATCATTTTTAATCCTCTATTTAGTAAAAGTAAACATGCAAACCAAAAAACAAAGGTCCAACAAAAGGTGATTAAAAATGTATATATTAAAATACAAACCAGTAATTTTGCTTATTGCTGTGACATTACATTTTACATATTACTGTGATGATGCTGAAGTGCTCGTATCACCATATAGTAGAAATACAAAGTTAGTTAAAACAAACAAACAAAAAAATTAAGAAGCCTCCCAGCTGGAGCTGATTATTGCCTCCATCAAGCATATCCCTGAAAAGAAGTGAAGTGAGGGAAAATATACTGTTGGTAGAAATGAATCTGTCCTGTGCCGGAGAGATTGTTTCTGGACTTTTGCTTTYTCAGGGAGTGTTTTTCCTGATCAATCCAGTCAATTAATAACCTAGGTTAAGATCTGAAGGAAGCCTGTTCTGAGGTCTTAACATTTAGCTTTACAATGTAGCTAAAATATTTTTGCTTAACTCTTCTAATGAAGTAATCCTAGTCAAGCAGCTGTCACTTCCATGGTGAATGGCTTGTGTGCACATTTTAATGCTAGTAAAAAACCAGTACTCCCTTAAGGTTTGTTTGGAACTTTTGTCTCTTTCTGCAATATAGCGCATATATAGCACATCTAGCACTTCCATTCTTGGTTGCATCGTTCTTGGCTTGTCATTTATACTTCAGAGATGAAGAATTCCTTTTACGCCCCAAAGCTTGAYCTTACATTTCATATATGTGATATTAAAAGACATCAACAGTCCTTATGACTACACCTGACTTGTTAMCTCTCTGTTGATGTTCCATTTGTTCAGACATCCAGCATGCTAAAGGATAATGTTAATCAGTAGAGCATGTTTTCGGAGCACTAGATTGTTAGTTGTGTCTTCCTTATGGTTGCAGTATTTCTCACTGCCATTCATTACCTTTCTTGTGAATATGATCCCAGAAAGATGAGCTGAATAATCCCTATCAGTGATGTTTAATGACAAAATGGAAATGCCAATAAAAATTGTAGCAATGGCTTACTATAAAACCAGATAAATGAATCATTAGAATTACAGGCTGTACTACTTTCTATTCACTGTTACAAAGTAAATGATTATCAAGCAACTGCCTGTTCTCTCATGAATCTTAAATTTCTGTTTTTAAAGCTGTTTCCTGTAACATAGTACGGTCTGTCCATAAAGAATATTTTGAAGATGAAGGTCATTTGCTAAAGAAGATAAACTGTCAGATAAGATAGTAATAAATATACATTTAAAAGATCATAAATGAAGATAGATGATATAATTAAAAGCTAATTATGAAGGGAATGCTTTAAGGGAAAAGAGCTTATCTTTCCCCAGATCTTACTGCAGAGAAACATATAATGTTTAGTGCAGTCTCTTTCTCTCTCCCTGCCTGAGGTTACCATCATGACATATGGGAGATTATCACTAGTTACATGCCTTTTCAGATACACTGTTAGATGCCTGTGCATTCTTTGGGACATCTCCAAAGTCTGTATCCCAGCAGACATAGTAACCCTGTTSAGATTATTTTCTTTGTGCAGAATAAACTAATCAAGTGAGGGAGCCTTTGGCCTTTCTGTGGAAAACACAGTCATTAGCAAGTATTTGCAATGGTAACAGGTAAACTCCAGAGTAGAACAGATTCTTAATCTGTATGTGGCTGACACTACAGCTGAGTTACAAGGATGAACAAGACCAGTTAGAAATTAGCGTACTGTCAAACACAAATATATAGACCTTAGTGGTTTAGATTAAAAAAAAAAAAAAAAAAAAGGAGGTGTAAAAAAACCCTAAAGTACATTTATTTCCCTCAGCCTAATTTCTACCTGCAGCTTTTTAAGCCTCTGAGACCTTGGAACTTACCTGGTGCCTTTGTGATTTTGGGAAAACTGTGATTTTCAGTAACTATGATGTGTCACCATATAGATCAATTGAACTGCTCTGTAAGGGAAAAAATGTGCATAAGATAGGTATGTTGAAGTATTTTCTTTCTTAAATATTTCATARAAACCAACTGCTTCCAATGAGCATACGAGGCACTGGTTTTAATGTATGTATGGGCTTTTCTTTGGTTGTTGTTTATGCTACAGATGAGTTCTGTAGGCCCACAACAAAGTTACACAAAGGAACAACAGTGGCTTTTGTCCCTGGGGCTGATCCTATGCCAAACACAGTCTAAATTATGACAGCTGGTTGGTTATGGCTCCCAACAGCGCTTTGTTAGCAAGAAATTGCCTGAGCACTCCAGTACTCCAGCCATGCCGAGTGACCATATGGAATTTAAGAATTTGGCTTGTGGTTGCTATTGCCATCATGGTATGTCAATTGTGAATTCATTCTCCAACACTGTAGATCCACATTAATGACTTCACTTTTTTTGGACACATTATAAGTTCTTTTCTGTTTATGATGATCTTGTCATTACTTAGGAGAACATGTACTGAAGTTAGTTCAGGGTTATTTCTAGCTAAATGAAATCTAGGAGAGTCTAATTATATTGGCTCCTTAGAATTGATTTCTAAAACATGTAAGACTTACAACTTTGCTCTAGAAAGGCATTAAAATGTCTGTTGCTGAGCTGAAATTATATAAACCTAGGAATATGCTCTATGCTTTTGTAGTTATGACATTAGAATAAGCAAAATTTCTCCCATATGGATACCTCCAACTGAAGTAAATCACAGCAAGTGGCTAAAATGTAAGAATATAAGCAYGGCCACCACGGAATCATTTAGGTCAGTATCTTGTTTATGACAGTAGTCAGTCTAGAGTGAAATATGAGAACATGGCATGCACATAGTGATACTTGTCTGAATTGGCAGTTTTTTGTAGCTCATATCTTTCTTGAGATAAAAGTAGCATCATTAGGTTTAGTAACTACATTGCCAAAATAAGAGGAATCAGAAAGCAGAGACAGGAAGAAACTATGAATTGAATGATTAATAAGAGATCAGACCAGATTAAGTCTTCAGGTTCAGTTGGATTACAGAAGTATTTTATGTTACATTCAGAAATATTTTTGCTGGTTGCAAGATTGCTGCTTTATAGCGACATATTTGTCCTCCAAACTGTCTGCAAATCACCTGAGTCCACTTTTTGGTTTGCAGTAGAAATACTTATCAGTATAGCAGCTGTTTTTGCTGATGTTTCAGGGATAGTAGAAACAGGTCTATGAAAGACTTGATAGGCTTGCAGACCTCCATTTTCAGATGCAAAAAAACCCAGGAAAATTTGATAGTGGAGTAAAAGCTGTGAGGCTAACTGTCAGTGAAGGTAAGGTCTGGAAGAATTATGAAGGGTCAGACAGATTGTGCCTCCAGTGAGGACTTGGCAAAGGGAATAGGATCATTYCTGACGTGGAAGGGAGCTGGACAATTTGGCAGCTAAGGTCATGCTTTSTACATCGCTCACCTGCTGCCTTTATTCTGGAAATGGTGCACAGAATCTCTCCCAGTCATTATTCTGCAGCCAGCCCTGCCTGTGGCCTTGTAAAGGGCTCCAGGAATGCAGTCTTGTCTTCTCTCTGCTGTCAGCTTGCTCCAACTGTTCACACACCCGGTCAAATAGTCCCTATCAAGCTAATTTCATGATGTTAGAGGTTAGACCTGCCTTTTCCCTCATATCCTGCTTGGAGAGTTTTGGTTCTAACAGAAGGGTTTTACCCATCTGTACTGTTAAATGATGTATTGAGTTAAAAAACACGTTGAGTAAAACAAAAATGTATATTGCAACAGAAGTACCTATAATGTGTGAAGCTTAAAGTGAAAAGCACCAGCATRTACTGTGTATTTAACTGTATCTTTACCTTTTAGCCTGCAATCACAGTCTACTGATGATTAGAATTTGAATATGTAAGCTGTTTATGATATACTTCATTGAGTATTCTGTTTGAAGTTATTTGTCGATTTCACTGTGAAAAAATATATCTRTATAGAGATAGATTTTTTATAAAGTCCTGTAACTTTTATACATATGCAGCTRGTGGTATGCTGGTTTTGGACTTACCCTATGGTAAGAGGATATAAAAGGTTTAGGCTCCCCTGGCTTCAATGCACACTTCCTGCCTTTTGAGAAGTGAGAAGGGAATGGTGAATGGAAGTTATACTGTAGATAACAGTCACTATTACCTGCTTCCCAGTGTAGCTCTTTAYTAAAAGGATGTGAAAAGGGTTGTTCAGGAGAAGATGGTTTTATTCTGAAAGGGAAAGATCCATGACTGTGAGTTAGCATGTATATAATTGCCCCTCTGTCAGCAGTCAGTTATTTGGTTTTGCTACCTAGGTGGGCTCTGCTAATGATGTGAAAACTGTATTAGCCATTACAGTAGCTTAACCTGTTTTTTCTTCTGTTTGTTAGACCTACCACACTTTCAGGCCTGAGTCCAACACTGGAGTCCAAAACTCCTGAGTTCAACCTCTGTTTATCAAGTGACTTTATTACAAATTTGGGCCACTTAATACCTCTTATTACTTTGGTTTCTGCATTAAAAGAAAAGAGATGATATTTATGTACTTCAGTGGATGATGTTAGGAATGGTTCGTATTTGTTTAGTGCTTTGAAAATGGAAGGTATAATTTTGCATTATTTTCTGTCTCTGTCTGAGGACCCTTCTCAGCAAAGTCTATGAGACTTTTTTTGCATTGTCTTCTCTGACCTCCCTTTCCCACATTTTTCCTTCTAAACAAAAGGTCAGTATCTTTCTTCCTGAATGATTTGTGAAGGCTACCCTGTAAGGAAGCAATGTCTTATGCCAGAGAGAGATGAGCTGGATTCCTACTCTTTTTCCTACATGTGTGGGAGGAGAAAAGGCTGAAGGTTGCAAGGAAGCTTTCACTGGAGAATTCTAAGTGAGGAATTTTCTGCAATTCTCACAGCCACTATGAAATAAAAATATGCATCTGCCCTTGAGGTTGAGAGGCTAGTACTGTGTGCTCTGTCATACCTAGGTCAGCTAATACTTTACAGAAATCCCAGGAACAAAAATATGTCATTTCTTCCCCCTGACYACTCTCTGTGAACTGGGGAGAGTTTACAGTTTTTCCTCCATACTGTGATGGGTCATTTAATTTTCTGGTTTACAAGCAGGTGGATTAAATTAAAAAAAAAAAAGATAATGTGAAATAATAGCAACATTTTTAAAAGCAAGGACCATAGCCATGCTATTTTGTTTCACACTTAATTTGAGTCATCAGGAGAACAGTTCACAATACCTTTATTTTCTGCATCACTTTAATAGAAATCACATGAGACTAAATTACAAGGAAAGAGGGGAAAAAAAGAGACATGAATGTACTTATGGAAATATATTATTTCAGACTACTGTAAAATTAGGTTAGGCAGTAAAAATGGAATCCTCACACAGTAGAAACCCATCTTAACAAATTCTAGAAATATTTTCATAAAGAGATTGCAATGCTGATATCATAGCTTGTCTTCTCACCTATGTCTCCATAAAATTTCTTTATTCCTCAGTACAGTGTAAGGTCTTTCACATTAAAATCCATTACCTCCTCACAATAGGCTTACTTTGAGGATTGCTATGGAAATTAAAAATAGTACAGGATTACRTGACAGAGAAGAAAATAAATCATATAGTAGACTGCCATCCGAAATTGCTCTAATTCTAGCAGAGATGAAAAAGTTGTTTTAAGATGGATAATGAGAGCATTTATTGCTGCTGAGGTCCTGGAATTTACGTGGCTCCCAAGTTAGTAGTGTATGCTATTTGTCTCCGGTCAAGACTTTTTCTCCAGTTTCACTGGGGACAAAAAACCCAACTAATCCAACATAAAAACATTTGAAGTTCTTTAGGAACTTATTAAATTAAGTAGTAAGTTTAGTATGAATGAGAGTGTGAAAACCCCATCAGATCATCCTGTTAAAATAATTCTATAAAATAAAACAGGTGTTTAGCGGAAAGGGAGTTTTCAGTAAGGAGTGTGAATAAGTGTGTATTTCATTACCCATTTTCAGTTGTTATGAAAAGGAATTTGAACATGGCAGATACAAATCTTCCAATGTTTATATTTTGGAACCCTCTTTTTTTTTCTTTTTTTTTCTTTTTTTTTTTTTTAAATGCCGTTTAGATACAAAAGTGTAGATTGAAGTGTAGTACAGACCTGTTAGACTGTCATTCATCAACTGTCAGGTAAGTATCCTCATAGTATCATTTAATTCTGATTGGCAGCTGTTAGGTGCTCACCCCCATCTCGCTTTTTCCCTTAGAAAATTGCTCACTTTCAGCTTATTATCTCTCTACACTCTGTATCTCATACCATTAAAGCAGTCTGGCAGTGTCTGACAGAASGAAGCTGGAAAATGGGTAGCCTGCAGAGCATGTCTTCACTATGAAGATTTCTTGCTTTCTTGCTGCTCCTGCCACTAGAGCTGCTATTCACAATATGGGAAGAAGTCTTGATGATAAAGCCTTCTGTCAGCAGTGTCTGACCTATCATTAGATAATTGATATCTGATTAGATGAAGTTTCTCTCTCCCTAAATTAATTGTGAATAGTTGTTTTGATTTTAATATACGAGCTTTGTTTTCTCACGGTTGTGGTGTTCATTTACTTTGACTATGTATGCTATCTGTGATTGGCCCTGTACTGCAGACAAGTTACAACAGCTTTTACAGGCTTTTTGACAGCTGTCTTTTTTTAGCATTGCAAGCATATTTCTTATACTTACCTCTCTCTCCTTCTCCCTCTCTCTCTCTCTCTCTGCCTCCCCCCCCAATCACCCTCTAATAAATACTAAATCAAGAGTAATAGGAGGGTTATTGTCTGATAACWATAGAGAGAAGTAAGCAGGAAAATCCTCAGGATGCCCTACACAATGATCCTGATTTCACCATGCAAAAGCCGAGGCAACAGTCAGGACTATGTGAGTCTCATAGCTGTCTTTAAAGAGGAGCTTTAGTATCAACATGAAACACAGGTTAAGATTGTTTACTTTGTTTTTAAGACTGTTTATTTCAGAATGAAAAGTGTGAATGGTGAAGTCCTCAGAAGTTTGAAATTCTGTTATACGTGTTTTCTCTGAAAGACTAGACTGTTATTTTGTAGGTTTTAAGTGTGGCATCTTTCACAAGYTGCACAATTATAGAAATAGTGTCATATAAAAGATTCATCAATTTGTTTTCCAAGATTCAAGCCATGCAGTGACAGAAAATGTGCAGTGACAAAAACCCTTGCTTGAAGAAACTTCTAAAATTCATTTCCATTCACTGCATTAAGTTCATGGTAAAAAGAATGAAAGCTGAAAGTTGATTAAATTGGTATTTTTCACTTTTATTTCCTTTTTAAATCTTAGAGACWGAGTAAGAGGGGAGAAAAGAGAGGGATAGAGCMAATAATAATAAAAAAACCCCTCACACAGACATTTATGCACTCAGTTTGTTTCCCTCTGATGTTTTCTGAAGTTTTTGATTAATCTTCCCCTGCTGGGAATCAGATTTTCCTTGATATGTTACTTTTTGCTAGCAGGGGAAAGGTAGCAGCAACAACATCATGGAGTTAAGCTCTCTGGGCTCACACAAGAGTATACAAAAACATGATAGAAATATGACACTGCTAATTGTAAAAATTAAGCACTTTGAAAAGGATCACATATGAATTAGGCTATTAGTGTTCTACCTGATGAGTATCAGAGCAAGACTTCTATGACTTTTTAGTTTCAGGCTTTCCATACCAGCTTCCAAATGCTTGTTTGTCCCCTTAACACATTAAGACAACTATTTATTATAACAATAAACAATATATGTTCATTTTCTGTGTTAGATTCCTTGTCCTAGAATGGAATTGATCCAGCCTGCACTCTGATTTTATCATAGTATTATAGAATCATAGAATAGTTTGGATTGGAAGGGACCTTTAAAGGCCATCTAGTCCAACACTCCTGCCATAGGCAGGGACATCTTCAACTAGATCAGRTTGCTCAGAGCCCCATCCAACCTGACCTTGAATGTTTCCAGGGATGGGGCATCTACCATCTCCCTGGGCAACCTGTGCCMGTGTTTCAACACCCTCATTGTAAAAAACTTCTTCYCTATATCTAGTCTAAATCTACTCTCTTTSAGTTTAAAACCATTACCCCTTGTCCTGTTGCAAAAGGCACTGCTAAAATGTCTGTCCTCATCTTTCTTATAAGCCCCCTTTAAGTACTGAAAGGCTGCAATAAGGTCTTCCYGAAGCCTTCTCTTCTCCAGGCTGAATAACCCCAACTCTCTCAGCCTTTCTTCATAGGAGAGGCRTTCCATCCCCCTGATYATTTTYGTGGCCCTCCTCTGGACCCACTCYAACAGGTCCATGTCTTTCCTGTGCTGAGGACCCCAGAGCTGGAYGCAGTACTGCAGGTGGGGTCTCACCAGAGCAGAGTAGAGGAGCAGAATCACCTCCCTCGACCTGATGGCCACACTTCTTTTGATGCAGCCCAGGATATGGTTGGCCTTCTGGGCTGTGAGCKCCCATTGTTGGCTCATGTCCAGCTTTTCATCCACCAGTAACCCCAAGTCCTTCTCGACAGGGCTGCTCTCAATCCCTTCATCCCCCAGCCTGTACTGATACTGGGGGTTGCCCCCACCCAGGTGCAGGACCCTGCACTTGGCCTTACTGAATCTCATGAGGTTCACACGGGCCCACTTCTCAAGCTTGTCCAGGACTCTCTGGATGGCATCCCATCCCTCAGGCGTGTCGACCACACCACTCAGCTTGGTGTCATCTGCAAACTTGGTGAGTGTGCACTCAATCCCACTGTCTATGTCATTGATGAAGTAATTAAACAGTACTGGTCCCAATATGGACCCCTGTAGGACACCATTTGTCACTGATCTCCATCTAGACATTGAGCCGTTAACCACTATCCTCTGGATGCTGCTATCCAACCAATTTCTCATCCGCTGGACAGTCCACCCATCAAATCCATACCTCTCTAGTTTAAAGAGAAGGATGTTGGGGGGGACCGTGTCAAAGGCCTTACAGAGGTCCAGACAGACGACATCTGTAGTCAGACTACATCATATCCACTGATGTAGTCACTCCTTCATAGAAGGCCACTAGGTTAGTCAAGCAGGACTTGCCCTTGGTGAAGCCATGCTGGCTGTCTTGAATCACCTCCCTGTCCTCCATGTGCCTTAGCATAGCTTCCAGGGGATCTGTTCCATGATCTTCCCAGGCACAGAGGTGAGACTGACTGGCCTGTAGTTCCGCGGGTCTTCCTTTTTTCCCTTTTTAAAAGTGGGGGTTATGTTTCCCCTTTTCCAGTCATTGGGAACTTCACTGGACTGCCACAACTTCTCAAATACGATGGATAGTGGTTTAGCAACTTCATCCGCCAGTTCCCTCAGGACCCGCRRATGGATCTYATCAGGTCCCATGGACTAGTGCACCTTCAGGTTCCTTAGATGGTCTTGAACCTGATCTTCTYCTACAGTGGGCASCTCTTCATTCTCCCAGTGGCCTCCTTTGCCTTCTGTGGCTTGGGTGGTGAGGTTTGAGCACTTGCCAGCGAAGACYGAGGCAAACAAGTTATTGAGTACCTCAGCCTTCTCCATATCCTGGGTAGCCAGGTCTCCTGTTTCGTTCTGGAGAGGGAAATTTTTCTTCCCACTACATGTTAACACTTGCTGATCTTCTGATTGGATTTAGCACAAAGACCCCTGCTACCTTGATTTCAGTAGGCAGCCATTAATAATGAGTTAAATATATCCTGTATGTTATTGTATGTGTCTAACATTCTCTTATAAACATATTAGGAAGAGCACATTAATGCATTATCTACCTATGAAAATATCTAAATATTTTAGTGCTTCTGTATGTATTAGATACTCAGGCGCCAAAAATCTTGGGTTTCTGCCAACTGTTACYTCCATGCTCAAACCATCTTGACGTGACAAAAGTCAAGACTTTCCTACTATGCTTTAGTATTTTTGAACATAAAAAAGAGACGTGTAAGAAATTCTCATGGAGGCATATTGTTGAATAATCAGAGAGTTGCTTATTTGCTTTTGTCGTTTTTTTATTTTCTTTTGTGCATTGTCTTTACTCCTACAACAACAGGAAGTTCCATTCTTCCACCTTGACTTTGAACAGGTATACCCTGAAAGTTTAAAATGCATCTTAACAATAATAACAGAACAAAAAATCTGTTACCCAAACCAAACAGAAAATTCTTCGGGTTCTAGATCTAGGCAAAACCACAGGTGTCACTTGCTTTTTTCCACAATTTCACTTTCCTAGTAATTTATTAATCATAGAGCTTATCTGAGCTTATTTGTATCATCATTGTTTGCAACTGCAGTTAGCAACAGCATTTAGCATAAAAGCAGAAGTCTCTGGAAAGAGATTCAGATTTCAGAACTGATTTCTTCTCCTTTTCCTTTCTTTCTATTTTTTCCCCTAAATTCTGTTAAATGCAGCAGAAAAATGTAGAGAACTGTCAGTCTTGAAAATTAAAATATTTAAATGACCAACAAATGAGAATATTTCAAGTTGCATTTAGTTTCATAAACATTCATATACACATTATGTTCATGTTAATAACATACACATACACAAAATCCTCCTTAATAATTTGAGTCTTTTGAGTTAGCTCTGCATCTATCATTTAGGGAAGTTTGTCAAATCTGTTTTGGCTCAAAGTTGCTTGTATTTACATGACAATTTAACTGGTTGCTTTTCGTCTTTCTTTTTACTACCTTTGGGAAAAATCCTTTTGTGTAACATCAAAAGTACTGGGGCTGAAGTAGGTATTGGCCCATATCTAGCAAGCTTTATTTCAGGCAAATCGTAAGGGAAAGGCTAATGCAGTCTTTGGAAAGGCATATTTTTTAATAAAGGATCAATAAAAATATTCATAATTAAAGGGAATATTTATTTGATGAATTCGTAACCCAGATGAAATGTAATTTTCTAGATTGACATCCTGTATCAACTATGCTATTCACTCGATCTCTTGCACTTACAGCACTATTAGATAACCTAAGAAGAGTGTGTGTGTGTGCATGTATATATATGTGTGTATATATATATGAATTGGATGGGCATGCACATACACATCCAATTTACTTATAAAGTCATATAAATTTGCTTCAAGCACTTCTCTTGTAGACAATTTTATTCTTTCTTTGTCAATGTTTTTCAGGCCATTGCAAATATAATACTACTTTCAAACTGAAATGTCCTAGTAAACTAGAGGCCTTTGAATATATAGGGTCTCTGCACAGCCACATTTTTATTACTTTTTATCCAGTTTTGAAATCCATTGTTGCATTAGRGCCTTGTGCCAGGAACTGGTGTCACCATATGTAACAGCTACAGCCTCCATTTGGCTACAGCTAAGAACGGGTATAGTGGTAAWAATGACAATACACAAATAATTGGAAAGACTGATAGTTTGTTATATCTGTGACTGTATAGAAATTAAAATGTTTTCTTAAAAGATAACATTTTACACATCTTAATAACATATGCATGATTGTATAAACCTAGTTCATCTCCTACATGTCAGAGACTTGGACACAGAAACAGTTGCACTCCCTAAAGTCTCTGCCTCTTTCAGAATTATTCAAGTCTCTTTTGTGATATCTTATAGGATAAACTGCATTGTTCATCCATATATGGGGACCCTACTGATGTATATAATCCAAATTAAGAGGCAAGCACCACATTTGATTACCTGTAACATGCCACATAACCTCATATAGGAATTTCATAGAATCACAGAATGGCTTGGGTTGGAAGGGAGCTTCTAAGAACATCTAGTTCAACCTCCTTGTCAGGGGCAGGGACATCTTTCATTAGAKCATGTTGCTCAAAGCCCCATCCGACCTGACCTGAACACTTCCAATGATGGGGCATCCACAACTTCTCTGGGAAACCTCTTCCACTGTTTCACCACCCTCATTGTAAGGAATTTCTTTCTTGTATCCAATGTACATTTACACTCTTTCTGTTTAAAACTGTTGCCCCTTGTCCTGTTACTACAGGCCCTGGTAAAAAATCTCTCTCTGTTTTTCTTATAAGCCCCCTCTAAGTATTGAAAGGCYGCAATAAGGTGTCCCCGGAGCCTTCTATTCTCCAGGCTGAACAACCCCAACTCATAGAGTTTTGTGGAGTCTCTTCTGCTCCAAGTAGATGCCAGCTKGAGCTCCGGTAGCTTTCACCAGATTTGCCTGTGTGTGAGTTACTGGAAGATTATAAGCAAAGTTTCAAAGTCCGAACTTGTATTCATGAATAGGGCCTGAATACTGACAGAATGTGCTGCATCATAGGTTTTTTTTTGTTCATTCAGAATTCTCTAAGGCTCTGGTAATATATGTCCATACTGCACTTCACTAGCTGGTATCAGATGTTAATCCACATGCTGCAGAGAATAAACTGCATGCATATGACACAGTTTCTTATTTATCTGCACTCAGAYGGTAGAGGATAGGGTCTGATGTATTTGTCTGACGTTAGTTTATGACTAAAGAATTAGCTGTTCATCTTTGAAGGTGTCTGTCTTTTGGTGCTAGGAACCCCCAGACAGGGTACAAACCTGTTTGAGAATTGTATCTACATATTACTGTATGAATATTACATATAAAAGTTGTGCTTTAATATTGGAGTTCTTGAACAAGTAAAGCAGTAGGAAAAAATTAAAGGCTTTAAATGAGGCAGATATGTTTGGAAATAGAGATGTTTCTAAAATACAGTCGTATATGTGAGACACATATTTTAATTCTTCAGAGTGACCTGTTRTCCCCTTAAAATAAATTACCAGAAATATCTCTTTTCTCTAACTAAGTATTGTAATTTTAAAATGTTTTAAAAAGCAACATTAATTTTTAAACAAAACACACTATCRGTGTTATTTAAGTACTGGCCATTTGAGAGAGTCATCGTTGTTTGAATATGTTTGATAACAACTGCTATGCTAAATATTCAAAWGTTCTTTATATTAAAGCCTACAGTAGTATCCAATAATCTTGTGGTCTAAATCTGTTAGGTACTCATTATGACTATGTTAAAGAAAATCTGAAATTTTGCAGAAATATTTCTTCTCAATTTACTGATACTTAACCGGGACAAAGTTTAAGCAATAAATATTAACAAATGCTACATTAACAAATAACAGACGCATTTGTGAAAAAGTAGTTTTTAATGTGAAACCATGCACTTATTAAATTTTACCCAGATGCATGTAATGAAAGTGAAAGCATTTGTTTTTCTGAAATGACTAATATGCAGTAATTTTTTGAATACAATTCTTCTACTAATATTTTTCATTAAGCATTATTTTTCATATTCTTTCATTCAACTGTCCTCTCTTTTAATTATTTATTTTGCATTGATTGTCTTTTGTCTCAGAGTTGGAAACCTGTTTGTACCCATATTTATAGATTCCGGTCTCAGAGCCAGTTACCTTGGAAACTGTTTAAAGTGAATCTTCTTGACTGTTTGTTCTATCAAGTCACTGAACTGCCTTCTTTCCTCTTTGTTCCACAAAGCTTGGTACTAGCAAACAGACATGCCCAGCTTGTTTCTTACTATAAGTCCCTTTCTTAGCTACTCAAGGTGACACTGTACAGTAGGTGTCTTCTCATTTTCAGATAATCATTAGATGTATACCATATATATTGTTTTTGTTAAGAACAAATAAAGAATATCTAGATTCTCTTTCCTACTGCCAGCTACTGTTGCAAGCAGCAAAGTTGCACAGCAGTAATAATAAGTGTAATAAGAGATTCTCTCTCTTCAGAGAKCAGCAATAGTTACTGCTTCTCTTTCTCACGCACTCCCCTTTACTGTGATGTGAAAAACACCAAAGTGAGTAYGGCGAAGAAAATTATTTACTTAATAACAATAATTATTTTGAGAATGACAGTCTTTTAGAATAGTATAAATAAAGTCATTTGACATTTCTCAAGAATCAGAATTCTAGTAATACAGGTTCTTGTTGTCATCTGGTCTTAAATGAAGTTATTAGTATCTCAAGATTAGTGTTTTGGTTCTGTCTTGATGTCTCTCTGCTTTTCTGTGATATTCAACCTGTCTCAAAAATCCTGACAAAAACAGTGATGCTGATATCTTACACTGAGAGTGGCAGGCAATTGGAAAGATGTTTATGAACACATTCAGGTAAGCAAAGAGAATTTATTTTTTGTTAGAGTAAGGCTCAAATTAAACATGCAAGTGAGAGCTTCACCTGTGTACCCTTACTTTTATAACCAAATGAATTTCATGACATTCTCTGAATATTTATACATTATGTATAAGCATTGACACAGACACTTAATCTTCATCAGGAACGTAAGAAATGTCAAGGTAAAAGCCCTGTGAGCTGTTGCACCTTTCTGAGTTTCAAAATCCCATGAAATTTAGAGTTCACGATGGCAAAAAATGACGTGAATCCAATCTCAGCTTAGTGTAGCAATCCAAAAGTTCTGCATCTGACGGAAACCAGATATTCATGTCCCTTTTATGATTAATCGAGAGAGAGACAGAGGAACATTAGAAGGGACTAAAGACACAAAGGGTACAAAGATCAATGCTAAAGACCGGGAGAATTAATTACCTTCATGGATGTGGTTCCTGWTTCTCTCCATTGACAATATAAGGAACCTCAATACTGGGTTTAGTTTAGATGCCTGACTTTTAAACACCTAACACAAGATGAGATGAAGCTAGTCCTTTGGTCTGAAACCTAGAAATGAAATGAGAAATGAGGCTTTGTCATTACAGATCACTTAGTCAAATGATGCCTATTTGTCAAAAGCAAAAGTCTTCATGGAAATACTTGTTTCASCCAAACTTTTGTCAGAAGGAGTAGTCATGTCCAGGAATGCCTTTGTCTCTAGCAAGTTGCTCGTTTGTTCATCTTTTTTGTCAAAAATACCCCAATATGTATGTAAATATATATRTACACACAGTGGAGACTTTTAACCAATTTCCTTCCATCAGGTGTGGGGAGCAGGTCTCTCAGACAGACTCCTCTTTACTCTAAGGGGRCTAAATTGGTCATGAGTGCTTGCTGCTGTGGAGGCTTACCATATTTCTTTCTGGCTCTCCCTTTCCACCACTTACCTCATCATATTAAATTAGAATGAAGAAAAAAGTTCTAATTCTCTTCCTTTACCTGAGCCACAAATTGTRCTATGTCAGTGTTTTTTCTCAGAACAGACTGTATCTTGATCTATTCAGATGACCTGTGGCTTTCTAGCCACAGGTCATGTATTTGAAAGGATAATGAGCAGTTTACTTCTGAAGAGTTTTCAAAGGAGATAGATAGTTTTGACACTCCCAGATGACCTCCCTCTTGCAGATCATTGCAGATGTATAAGATGATACTAATTTCTGGATGCCTTTAGAAATGGSCAGAAATGTAAATGAACACAAAGAAGGTGATTTGGCTAATTGGATATTGCAGACATTGCATATTTCTGAAAATCATTGTACAGATTCACTGGAGTTAGCATCCAGTAAATCTTAAGAATTGTGTTGCAAGGCTGCAATATCTTCTACTGCAAGTTTTATGATGCTCTTCTAGATCCAAAATGCCTAACTCCTTCCTTAACTCTTCCAGAAAATATAGGAGGCTCAAGAGAAGTTGCTACATAGAAAAGGTTATATCTGTCAAGCCTAATTATTTAGTCTACTCAAATTCAGTACTTAATCTAGGATCTGTGAGAAACACATTATAAAAATAAAAACACAGATACATACATATGTATATATACACATACAAACACAGAGAGAGGGATGTATATGTATCTGTAGATAAAGATTTATGGAGAGATATACTGTTCCTAAAGACTAAGGATTGGCTGATTTGGGGATTTGAATTAGTAGGAGTATTGCCATGCAGAAAAGAATGCAGCCATAAAGAAAAAAGTTTAAAGATAATCTCCATATTCAATGAGTTTGGCTATGTTTTTATGCTCTATTTAAAAATGTTTCTAGAGTTTACATCTTATTTAATGAGAAGAAACAGTGGTTCTGAACATCAAGGACCCCTTTACATGAATGTCACTAGTTGCTTTAAAATGGGGGTGCTGGCAGGGAGGTATAAAGAAAGGGAAAATGAAGATTTTAATTTCAGGACAATTGATTTTCTGAAAATAAGTAAAGTTTTAAAGAAAAGAAAAAGGCTTTGCCCTGGATCATTAGAAAGGATTTTAGGGACTGTATGACAACAGCATGTTGATTGTCATTTTACTCTGATTTTCTTGCCCTGAAGAAATATTTTAGATACCAAAGGACCTTCCTCACCCTGGATTTCTGACAGAGGCAAAATCTTAATTGTCATGGATGACCAGGTTGATTTTTCTCAAAGAATATTTGATAATTCAAAAACTTTTCAGGAAAAAAAAACCAAAACTCTGTTGAGTCCTATCCAGGCTGAAGACTTCAACTTGATCATTTAGAAAATGTTCTTCATTTGGGKTCATGAACACTAAGGATGCTTCAGAGAAAATGTGGTAGCTGATTCTTTAAGAAAAAATGCCTTCTTCTAAATCTACATGTACCTAGGCAGATAGATACTACTACATCAGCATAGTCTCTTCTCTGATTGTCAAGATAACATAATGTCTTATATTGCTTAGAAGAGGGTATCAGTGAGTAAAGAATGTTAACAAACTCRTATTTCCATAAACGCAATTATTTTCCAGGAGTTCAAAGCAGGGCCACAAAAATGATCAGAGGGCTGGAACACCTCTCCTCTGAAGAAAGGCTGAGAGAGTTGGGGTTGTTCAGCCTGGAGAATAGAAGGCTCTGGAGACAYCTTATTGCAGCCTTTCAATACTTAAAGGGGGCTTATAAGAAAAACAGAGAGAGACTTTTTACCAGGGCCTTTTCACATTGGACACAGGGAAGAAATTTTTTAGTGAGGGTGATGAGACAGCGGAAGAGGTTTCCTGGAGTTGTGGATGCCCCATCATTGGAAGTGTTCAAGGTCAGGTTGGATGGRGCTTTGAGCAACATGATCTAATGAAAGATGTCCCTGCCCTTGACAGGGAGGTTGAACTAGATGTCCTTAGAAGCTCCGTTCCAACCCAAACCGTTCTATGATTTTATGAGTGAATGAGATCTGTTCTACCAATCCACCATAATGTTTTAGCCAATTTGCACCATAGAGTTAAGAATTGAAGGCATGGGCTGCTGGTTATATAGTCATGATTTGCTAATATCAATGATTTTGGAGCATTGGAGGGAAAAGGACCCCAAGAAAGCTGGTTAATATTCAAGCATCACCTCCTCCAAGCTCAGGAGCGATCCATCCCAACAAAGAGGAAGTCAGGCAAAAATGCCAGGAGGCCTGCATGGATGAACAAGGAGCTCCTGGACAAACTCAAACACAAAAAGGAAGCCTACAGAGGGTGGAAGCAAGGACAGGAGTCTGGGAGGAATACAGAGAAATTGTCTGAGCAGCCAGGGATCACGTTAGGAAAGCTGAAGCCCTGATAGGATTAAATCTGGCCAGAGATATCAAGGGTAACAAGAAAAGCTTCTACAGGTACGTTGGTGATAAAAGGAGGACTAGGGAAAATGTGGTCCCGGAACGAAATGGGAGACATATCTACCCAGGATATGGAGAAGGTTGAGGTACTCAATAACTTGTTTGCCTTGGTCTTCGCTGGCAAGTGCTCAAACCTCACCACCCAAGCCACAGAAGGCAAAGGAGGCCACTGGGAGAATGAAGAGSTGCCCACTGTAGRAGAAGATCAGGTTCAAGACCATCTAAGGAACCTGAAGGTGCACTAGTCCATGGGACCTGATAAGATCCATCCGCGGGTCCTGAGGGAACTGGCGGATGAAGTTGCTAAACCACTATCCATCGTATTTGAGAAGTTGTGGCAGTCCAGTGAAGTTCCCAATGACTGGAAAAGGGGAAACATAACCCCCACTTTTAAAAAGGGAAAAAAGGAAGACCCGCGGAACTACAGGCCAGTCAGTCTCACCTCTGTGCCTGGGAAGATCATGGAACAGATCCCCTGGAAGCTATGCTAAGGCACATGGAGGACAGGGAGGTGATTCAAGACAGCCAGCATGGCTTCACCAAGGGCAAGTCCTGCTTGACTAACCTAGTGGCCTTCTATGAAGGAGTGACTACATCAGTGGATATGATGTAGTCTGACTACAGATGTCGTCTGTCTGGACCTCTGTAAGGCCTTTGACACGGTCCCCCCCAACATCCTTCTCTTTAAACTAGAGAGGTATGGATTTGATGGGTGGACTGTCCAGCGGATGAGAAATTGGTTGGATAGCAGCATCCAGAGGATAGTGGTTAACGGCTCAATGTCTAGATGGAGATCAGTGACAAATGGTGTCCTACAGGGGTCCATATTGGGACCAGTACTGTTTAATTACTTCATCAATGACATAGACAGTGGGATTGAGTGCACACTCACCAAGTTTGCAGATGACACCAAGCTGAGTGGTGTGGTCGACACGCCTGAGGGATGGGATGCCATCCAGAGAGTCCTGGACAAGCTTGAGAAGTGGGCCCGTGTGAACCTCATGAGATTCAGTAAGGCCAAGTGCAGGGTCCTGCACCTGGGTGGGGGCAACCCCCAGTATCAGTACAGGCTGGGGGATGAAGGGATTGAGAGCAGCCCTGTCGAGAAGGACTTGGGGTTACTGGTGGATGAAAAGCTGGACATGAGCCAACAATGGGMGCTCACAGCCCAGAAGGCCAACCATATCCTGGGCTGCATCAAAAGAAGTGTGGCCATCAGGTCGAGGGAGGTGATTCTGCTCCTCTACTCTGCTCTGGTGAGACCCCACCTGCAGTACTGCATCCAGCTCTGGGGTCCTCAGCACAGGAAAGACATGGACCTGTTAGAGTGGGTCCAGAGGAGGGCCACAAAAATGATCAGGGGGATGGAATGCCTCTCCTATGAAGAAAGGCTGAGAGAGTTGGGGTTATTCAGCCTGGAGAAGAGAAGGCTTCRGGAAGACCTTATTGCAGCCTTTCAGTACTTAAAGGGGGCTTATAAGAAAGATGAGGACAGACATTTTAGCAGTGCCTTTTGCAACAGGACAAGGGGTAATGGTTTTAAACTSAAAGAGAGTAGATTTAGACTAGATATAGRGAAGAAGTTTTTTACAATGAGGGTGTTGAAACACKGGCACAGGTTGCCCAGGGAGATGGTAGATGCCCCATCCCTGGAAACATTCAAGGTCAGGTTGGATGGGGCTCTGAGCAATCTGATCTAGTTGAAGATCTCCCTTCCCATGGCAGGAGTGTTGGACCAGATGACCTTTAAAGGTCCCTTCCAATCCAAACTATTCTATTCTATTCTATGATTTTCTATTGAATTGCCGAAATATTTAGCAGAAAATAGAAATATAGTCAATGATATTCAGTGAAGCACCTTAAGCATAATCCAGAAAGACTAACAGAAATTTTTCCTGTGCGAGTATCGTGTCAGAGAGTCCATAATATTTATGTTTGAATGTTCACAAAAAATGTATCTTTTATTTCTCACTGATGATTATTTGTGACCATTGTTTGCACTCCATTCCAAACWCAGGCTGGATTTCTGTTAAGGATCTCTGACCTAGATGTAAGTTTTTGATATTCTGTAGTTGGAAAATAATATTGTCCTCCACATACAGCTCCTCCCAGATATAGACTACCTATAAAAATATCGTTTTTGAAACATCAATATCCATACCAATTTTATATAATGGGTGCAAAATATATACAATTAATGTTTTAAACCCATAACATGTAGGTCTTTCATTTGTTTTAGATAGTAATTTTAAAGGGACAAAATTTCCCACAAATGTCTGAAATTTTAATTTTCTCTCAGAAATTGAAGGTCCCGAGACTTCAAACATAGGTATAAATTAATTTATTTAGGGACAAGTATTCAAAGGACAATAGCTTTAGTATCAATTTCTGAGTGATTATAGAATCTGGAGAACTAAATAAAAATTAATTATAGCTTGCAGGATATTTAAGCAACATTTTTAGAAAATAAGATGGTTTCAGTGAGCTGGTGTATTTTATATCCATTGATGAGTGTGATTTGCTAGCTTCCTTATGTCTTTCTCAGAATTCCATATTTGTATGAAAGGATGATAAACACAAAGAAACAGACTGACTTATAACCTGTAAATTGGTCTAGGACAGCTGTGTAGACAGTAAGAAATAGCTCAATCATTGTCTTCAAGGAGGTCAAAAGGTTGATCCCAGAGACAAGTAAATTTATGCATGAGCTCGTATTAGTCCTTTCTCCATCATTTGATACTTCAAGTAAGTGGGTTGCCCTGCAATCCAGAAGAAAAGGTACTGCACTGCAGCTATAGTATTTGACATTGCTCAGATAAAGCCTGTTTAAAGAGGGAGAAAATAAGATTGCCATAAGCCTCTTGTCAGCTTCCACTCTGAAGTAAATTCATATATATCAAAAAAGACTCAAATAAAATAATAATAATAAAAAAAAACAAAGTGGAAAAATAAGCTGGTCAAAGCAAACGCTTAACACGTCTCTACTTTTGRCATTAATCATACTACATGTGAGTGACGATCAAAACAGTTGAGGTGAACAAGGAGTATTTTGGTGCRGGCAAATGGGAAAAAAACCCAACTAAGCTAGTGATTTAAAACAGATTGACATTTTTAAAGTGAGACATAAAGGTCACAAAATCAGATTCAGATTGCTAAGGCATAGTGGGCAAGTTTTAATGAATTCTCAGTAAAGCTTTTTAAGACAGCACTCAGGACTGCAATATCGAGATAAACCRTTTTTTTCCCTAATCAATAGGAAGAGAGCTAAGGAAAATTCTAGAGAAAGATCAAACAGAATTATGAAAACTTGGTTTTCAGCAAAGAAACTGAGCTTCTTAAGACTGATTTTAGTAACTTTTCTGCAGAAGAAAAGAAAGTTTTTCAGTGATTGACTTTTACTTATGTTGGGTGGAGCAGGGATACTTTTCTCAAAATGTTAGCAATCTAACATCTATAAAGGGTAGAGAAGGTGGAATTGATATAAGAAGGAATAGAGTCTCAAACTGAGTCTAGCAAGCAAAACAGTGCAGTGATAGAGATAAATGGAGGTAAATGTTTACTTTTTGTACTTGAAGATGTAGGCAAAATGGGTATATAAACAAGTTGTCTCTTCAGCGTAGCAGAAATTCACTTTGTCGCAAAAGCATTATGATAAGTCGTATAAAGAGACTTTTCCTGTAAGCTATTTTAAAATGCATTTACTAGATTTTAGAGGAGAGATCAACACAAAGAAAGGATAAGAAATTGTTCTTCTATATCCTTGGTGAAGGGTGTCTATCTAGTCTAGTATGGACCAGATAAGTTGAGAGTGAAGTGGACTGAAAACTGGTTGAACTGCCAAGCTCAAAGAGTTGTTATAAACAACTTGATGTCCAGCTGGAGATCAGTCACACACAGTATGCCCCCAGGGTCAATATTGGGTCCCATACAGATTCATTCATGACCTGGATGGTAGGACAGAGTGGACCCTCAGCAAGTTTACAGATGATACAAAACTGGGAGGAGTAGTTCATAGAACAGACGGTTGTGCTGCCATTCAGAGGAACCTYAACAGGCTGATGAAATGGGCAGGCAGGAACCTCATGCAGGTCAACAAAAGAAAATGCCAAAAACCTGCACCTGGGAAGGCATAACCCCATGTACTAATACAGGTTGGAAGGCTGACCAGCTGGACTGCGTTAGGCAGAACATTGCCAGCATGCCAAGGAAGGTGATCTTTTCCCTCTCTTTAGCACTGGTGAGACACATCTGGAGTGCTGCATCCAGTTCTGGRCTCTCCAGTACAGGAGACACAGTGTCATACTGGAGGAAGTCTAATAAAGGGCAATAAAGTGCATTAAAGTATTGGAGCATCTGTCATTAGAAGAGGGGCTGAGAGTGCTGGATWGGTTTAGCCTGGAAGAAAGGTTGGAGGTGGGGGGCATTGATTGGTGTTTATAAATACATGATGGGAGGGTGTAAAGAAGATGGAGCCAGACTCTTCTTGGTGGTATCCAGTGAAAGAAGAAGAGGCAATGGGCACAAATTGAAATATGAGAAATTCCATTTAAACATAAGAAAAACCTGTGTTTTTATTGTGAGGGTCAAGCACTGSAACAGGTTGCCCAGAGGGACTCTGGAATCTCCATCCTTGGAGATATTCAAACTCTGGACAATGTCCTGGGCAAGCTTCTCTACTAGACTTTGCTTGGAGTAGGATTTTGGACTAGGTGATCTYCAGAGGTTCCTTCCAACTTCAACAATTCTGTGGTTCTGTGATTGGGACAATGGTATATGTGCCATTCTCTCACAGAATGGGAACTATCCTCCATAATTTTAATTTACTTGCATGTTCTATGTGCATTTGAATTAATGCATCTTAAATGGGCCTTGGTTGGAAGAAATCTACAAAAGAGCATTCAGGAAGGTGGCCGTCATTGCATTAACAACACATAATGAGCTACTTCTCTCTTCCCTTACCAGCTTCAGTGTCAGCAATGTTCCTTCTGGAATGGAAGATGAGCCATTTCAAATTTTTAGCTCACTTTATCTCAAGCTAGACAATTGTTTTAAGGGTCAGGCTTATAGGTTGCTCAAGCTTTTTCTGAACTTAATAGTAAAGGAAATACTAGCCCTGTTAGGATAATACTTAACAGCAGGCAAAACCAGAAGAGTCATGTTGTATCATTATGCAACCCTGGAGTAAGAAGGGCAAATTAGCAAGTTATTGGGATTTTCTTTATTCTTGCATTTAACTCAAAATGAGAAAATCAAAGGATACTAATTATAATGCAAAGAAAATGCTAAGATTATGGGACTCTGGACTGTATATAATTTTTTTGTTTGCTGTTTCTTTAGACTTAATCATTTCAGAGTTAGCTCTTTGGATATAAAGGCAAAAACTGTCAGGGATACCATAATATCTGGTTATCATCCATTCTTGTAGGATGAAGTTATCTATAGAATATATTTGCTAAAAAAAAATAATCCTTGAATTACAGCAAATACTGCCATGATCTGAATGGACAGAGTGTGCTACTTGACAGATGCTATCACATGTGTCATGATGAACATGAGTATACTCTTCCCAGAGATCTTCAGTAAATTGGCACCTTCYTGGAAGGCTCAGTGCAACTTTGTCAGATAAACATAAAACAGAATCAAATTATAAGAATATAAGTGCAAATTAATGAGACTATAGTACTTGTCCCATTTGAGAAATCACATTGAATGCATAGTGTTGATGCACACTACTGAAGTTAACTATTGCTAAGATGAAACAATAATGGTTGATTAGGGTCTTATGACTAAAGTTAAAAGATGTTTATGGAGTTATGCACTTTAAAGCAGGTTATTTTTCTTTATTAATTTTATTGCTGACAGATAATGTTTATCACCCACCTGTAGCTGGTTATTATAAAGTGAACTAGTGTTGTGTCAGTCCAACTGCTGATGCAGGTCCTCATTAGAAAAACCTATAATGTTAATTTGCACCATTTTAAGCAACCTCAGCAGATGACCAATATTCAAAATAGAGATGGAACTATTCCCTTGTTTCCCCAAAAAGTTTCATCCATTTTGTCATGTTGGAAGCTGCTTGTATTGTTACTGCTTTGCCAGTTTTTCTTCTTGGAATATGCAGAGAATCAGGYTTGCAGTGTTGCTACAACACATTTCCTAACACAATGACTTTCAAACTTACAGGTGATCTTTGCAATCTTATCTGTGTGTAGTAAAGGGTCACCTGAAACAATATAACCACAATAACACATTGACAGTGGCACCAGTAACGTGCCAAAATACGATCACAAGCACTATCAGTGCAACTGTTTATTTTTGTCAAACCACATGGAAACTAGAGAAATGKAAGTGGTATGGTATAAAACGTAGAATAAATTCCATTAGTCTTCTGTGACTTCACTTTATTTTTGTTGCCATTGTTTTCAGTCCTATATGACACATATGAACAGCAGGACATGAAGTCAGTCACAGGTAATGATATTATCTTTTACTATAGTAATTTATCACATATTTAGTTATTATTCATTGAAGGTTTCTAAAATAGTTGTTCATAGATTAGTTTCCATAAAAGTCCCTAGAATGGAATTTTCTGACTTTTCACAAATAGTTTAATTAAAACAACAAAATAGGGAATAAAGTCAAACACTGTAGTCCCAGTTATTATTTGAAACTGCTCAGCAGAATAATTTGGTAGCATCCAGAAAAGGTTGGCTTCTTTYAGTAAGGAAGTTAGCAAAGGCATTAATATAAATTTAGCTAAATTTAACATAATGGATGCTCAAACTTCATCAGAAATTGTGTTTCCCTTTAGCTTTTTACTGGATGAATAACAGAATTACTTTCTGATGTCCAGTTGATCAACTTACTGACAACTTGGCAGGGGAAATGCAGAATCTGCAGTATGATGCACGGCTGCACCCAGCAGTTCCATGGAGGGAATGTTTAGAATCCTTAGCAGTTCTGATAATGCCATACAATCATTAATATAGTGAATTTTCTAGGAGTTATGATATCACACACCAGCCCATACAATATTTCTGTGATGGCACATGGATTTCCATTAGAGCATGTCAGTATATAATGTCAAATATCTATTCCTCTTCTTGACTGTATTTCAGAACTCAGATGTCACATTCCACAGAGTAATTATTTCAAGCCATGTTTGAAGCATTTAGTTTAATATAAAACTCTGTGTGGCCTCAAAAATTCATAGATAATAAAGTGTAATTGCTTTTACCATGTGCAACTATAAATACATAAATGTAAATTAATATTTCAGTCAATAACAAAAGTCTTCTACTGCTGGAATTAGTAGAAATTTTCAGTTAGAAAGCTTAAAATATCATTAAGGGATCTCTGGAGCTCAYGTGGTGTGATCTTGTTGAGTACCACAGAAAATTTTATGCCAGCTCAGGAATTCTCTATAGAAAGAGTAATTTTTTGCTAAATAAAAATTTTCCATGGTTAAGTTTTGATTTTTATTATTGCCTTCATTTTTCTGCCAAGTGAAATCAATATGAAATTTTGCTCACTCCTATTTTTTCCCTGTCGTTCTGTCTCCTTTGTTCCTGATACATTATTATCTAATGCTTTTTTGAAACCTGATTTCACAGTTTCTTATTCTACTTTTCATTGCAATTCAGTCTGTCTGCAATTGCTGATATACCAAGATTTTCTGTAAGACAGAAATAAGATTTTTTTGTTTATCTCAAGTATTTAATAGGCTTTGAAGAACTTTCAACTTTTGGCGAAAGTAAGGCAGGTACTTATCACTTATAGCCTTCTCTTCCTCTTCTCTAATTTGTACAATATTTGTGTAAATAATAAACRTCAGAGTTGTGTACTAGCTTTGTAATGAAAGTTTGACTTGTAGAAATTTGATCTGTGTACTACTGAGAGGCTTAAATGATCTCTGAATTCACTGTGTTTAGTKTATCATTGAAGTTTCACATTATCTCTCAAGTGGGATATGTACCTGCCATATTTGCTCATGTAGCAAAAAAAAAAAAAGGAAGGATCAAAGGAAGGTCACATCAGCCTAGCTTCTTATTTCCTTGTTCTGGCTGGTATGGCTCAATGTTAGTATCATTTTAACTTTGATTTCTGTCATTGAAGATGACGTTTAATAAGTCTACACTTGGACTTATGTTTGCATCTTAGGTGCACAGAGAAAATGCTTAAAATGGGAAGAAAGAAGAGATTACAGTACTTTTCACCTTGATCTTTCCAAGAATGCAGGTCAACTAACAGGAATAGAACATCCATAATTTTCAGGCTGGAATGCTCAGGCCATAACATGTGACGGACACTTCCCAGTGCAGACCTGATAGGCCATTTCCCTGTTGTCACAGAAATAAGTCTCTGTTCCTACAGCCAATGTCAAATGTGCTCAAATTAAAATTACTTTTACAATTTAAAATTCAATCCAACCTATTCCTGAAGAAGATATAGTAGCTAAGGTTCTACTGAAACTGCAAACTCTATGTTTTTGTAGGTAGATTTCGAACAGCACAGGTTTCTGCAGTTCATGCAGGGTAGGGAAAATATAGTGCATGAATTTTTCATTGATTTTGCTTTTGCTTTTCCTGTGCAAAAACATATAAAATATTGGAATTTTGGATTCAGTCGTTTCAGAAGACAACACACAATAATCCTTCTCAAAATGATCTTTTTCTTTTTTTTTTTTTTCAAGAATGGTTCTGCACAGTTCAGTTATCTATTAAGAACTTTGTAATAAACAATAATAAAATAAGTAGTTGGCACAGAATTAGCCTGAGAAATCTTAGAATTGTCTTTGATTAAGTTTTGGTGTATTATTTAACAGAAAACACTAATGTGCCTGATTTAAGTCACTGAATGGTCAAACTGATAAACTGGTGATGAACTTTCCCTTCCTTTTTCTTTCCTTGGAAATTCCTAATTACTTTATTCCCACTAATTTTGAGCACTTCGCTCTGAAAAAACTGAAACACACCAGTTCATGATGCTGGAAAGGAATCTTTTCCCCTCTGTCTGTCACACACTTGCTGTTCTGGCTGTTCCAAATCATAAATAAAGCCGAGCCTTTGTAGAACTAACTTAGTCTTCAGAAGYTATATAATATCCCTTTCTCTGTTAAGCTACATTACCAGCTATGTTTACACTACCCATACTCAGCTATTACAGATGTCCAAATTGCAGTATGCAAATAAACATTTGAATTGTATCTTACCGTGACTTTTGACATGTTATACAATTTCRTCAGTACTGCAATTTTCTGAAAAGTTGGGTAGGGACTTTATGTATCAGTGCTAAAAAAATACTCAGAACTACATCTTATAACCCTGCTATTGCTCGTATTTTCTGTAC
Source organism: Oceanodroma leucorhoa (assembly GCA_030449065.1). Lineage (NCBI taxonomy): Eukaryota > Metazoa > Chordata > Aves > Procellariiformes > Oceanodroma > Oceanodroma leucorhoa. Next base: position 16,657,707 of record JASVER010000001.1, read on the forward strand.
AAATCACTAATTGGACACACGTAAATTCATCTATGCATGTATTCTTCAGCAACCAGTTTGGCTGAAAAGTTCCTGTGTCTTTTACTGTAGCATTTAATCCCAGGTCTTTTAATTTTTTTTTTAACCTCCCCATTGTTGGAGGAAAGCAGCTCCTTAAGTGTTATGTTGCTTATGTTCTCAAGTATGTTGTTTAGGTGTTTCAAGATAAAACTGCCAGAATTATTCCAAGACCTGACAGATTTGCTAACAAACAAACTGTTCTTCTGATCAGTATCCTACCACTCCTCTATACCTTTGACATGAACGACATATGGCATCAATCCTGTTTGCCTGAATTAACTCCAATTTTCTAGTGACCAAGGTCAGACGAGTACAGAGAAAGACTCAGCTGTTCTTAGCTAGCACATATGGTCCAGTGTTGCTGGTAATTTACTTACTATAATAAAAAAGTACTGAATGTTAAATCCAAATCTCACTGCAGAATACCTCAGTGGTGGTTTATGCTAATCTATAGCTGGCAAATATTTTATATGAGCTATTTTGTAAATAAATACTTGAAATTATTGGCTAGTTTGGATGTTCAGAGTTTTGTTAGGTCTGGCAACAGAACTGATGGGGGAATTTATTGGGGGGAAAAAAACACTGGTCTATCTGTGCCACTAGACTGATTTTGATGACTGTCATTACAAGCAATAACTAATGATAATGTTCTGCTTGACAGGTGCCAAAAAAAAAAAAGTGACAATGAAACTTCCATTAAGTTTTTGAAATCTGTGAAGATAATGAAACAATATTTATTCCTAACTGTTTTGGGCAACAAATTAGTAAATAATTGTTAATGGCCTTTCTATCCCTTCTCCTCATTCAAAGAGGTTTTGAATGCTATGAGTTTGATTTCTAATGCTGCCTGATAAATTTCTTTCAAATCACAATARCAGCAGAGTGTTTTGGGCATAGTACATATTAATTTTGCTTTAAACATTGCACAACATCTTCCATGACACTGTAGATGCTGTGAGAATACAGTTGTTAAAATCATGATGTTGTGACAAATACTTACTCTATTAGAGGTAAATATTTAAAGTAATATTTGTGAACTTAATGCTCAATTCAGTGATGAAACTATGCACTCACTGCTTTTGGAAAAAAAGATTGCTTCCAGATACAGTGCAAACAAAGTGTGGAGTTTTGTACTGCAGTTTGTATCTGAGAACAGGCAGAGTGAGCAGAAGTGTATTTATCTTTACAGAACGTGCAGAATATAGGATCTGCTTTAAAAACAGATTACATTTGCTTAATGTCTTATTTCTACTTATAAAGGAAGAAACCTACAGAAGTGTGAGAAATATCACACTTGTCATCTTCCACAGTATTTTACAAAAAGAACCATTGTGACGTTAGTTATGATTCAGTAGAGGACTATAAATCATTCTGGTATAAAAGGCAAGGAAGTTTTCTAAAATCCATTAGTGATTTTAGAGCTATAAAATCTTTACTTATTTCCAGGTCAAAGCTGATTGTGAAAACTTATTTCAATGGCATCAGGGTTTGGGGTTTTTTTAACCATAAATTACTTTAAATATTTAATGTTTGTTCAAAATCTTTGTTTTTTAAAAYAAAAAGTCAGCACAATCGGGGCAAKAGTAAAAATGAATTTCTCTGAGCACTGCATTTTTCATTCCTTGTAGCTCTATTCTTGGCAGAAACACCTTTCCTACCTTTTTTCTTTTGTGCTCTATGGACCATGAAAACTGCCGTTATGGAGGAGAGAATGTTGTATGCATTGGTTTTATTGTTTTTATGCTGACAMAACACAATCTAAATCCACTGGTTCACTTAAGGGTTTTCAGGCCTCAGCAGTTCTGAAAAAATAGGGGAAAAAGAAAAAAAAAGGGGGRRRAAAAAAGAAGAAAAGAAATGCCCTGAGGTCAGAGTCAGTGAGACCAGTTTGATAAAAAGGAGAGTGTCTTTTCATTTTTCTTTGATGACTGAGAAAAAGGCAGTCTCATAGTTCTAGGAGATAATAAAGAAAATACAATACTGCAAAGGTCATTTTTATAACTAGTTACTAATCTGGTCAGAAAATCAGATGCTACTCAGAAGTTCACTTGAATTAACGGTCTGTCTGTTAGGTGATAGAGGACAGCTAAGCTGATTTGAGTTTGGTCTGTTGTCCAGAACAGGTGGAGGAATGTATAGTATTTTCAGTATACGTAAGATGGTAGTGATTAGCATGGTGCTCTGTAAAATCTATGCCTTAGCCTATAGCAATGATTCAAAACTGTGCACTACACATATGTGAACGCAGAATTTGGAATGTCTATGGCATCCTATTATATTATGGAGGTATCAGGTACAGATATGCAATTAAAACCAAATTACGTTTTACACATAATGTGCTAATGTGCTCAGCTATATCAAAATCAGTAAAAATACCACTTCTGCCTCAAAAAACAGCACTTAGTTTTGGAGTGTAGAATTAGGTAAGGCTTACTGGAAACTAGAAGTTATTTCAATCATTAAACCAAATTAAAATGGATTATTTAAAACAAAATATCTGGAAATAGGATATRTAGCGATAGTGTGTAAAGCTAAAAAATTAGTAAGATCTGATATCTTCCATTTAGATTTCTGTAGCTGATTCTGATATTTATCATTATTTGCATATACTGCTGTTTAGCTCAGAAGTCCCAGTAACAGATCAGGACCCCATCGCTGTCCACTTCAGAAACATTGAGCAGTTTGGAGAAAACAGTACCTATTCCRAAGAATTCAGATTCATTTTAAGAAGTGGAAGAGATGGATCAGTGTACACACATACAAATTAAAGAAACAAGAAGTACAAAGAATGCACAACAGAACAAACACATCGTCRGTCATTGGTAGATATTTGAACAGTAACAATCAGCCTTTACAAGTTTCCATTTGGTGACAGTTCAGGAAAGACATCAGGTTATTTATGTTTATTTACAATTTATTTTCATTTATGCAAGTGTTTAAATTCTTTCAGATAGCCTTATCTTTGAGTTTCCCTGCATTTATAATGGTTGAGGACAATTACAGAATTCCTAAAACATTCTTCACCTTAGCCTGTTGGTTTGTTCTCTCAGCTTTAAGCTTGTTATACTATGATTTGAAATGTATTCAATTAATTAACTTTATTTATCTCTCTATTAATGGTACTAATCCTCTGTGGCCTAAAATACTGGCGACATATCCCAAATGTGTTAGAACAGCTATGAGCCATAAGAGGATTTTCTATAATGTTTTCTTCACCTAAATTTGACATCTAGCCTTCTTATGTTTAGAAAAAATCTTGAGATATGTTAGTGCTTCTGCCAGTATTAAGAACATCAGAAATGCATTTTCTAGCTTATTTCACAGCTATGTAGATTTAGGGCATATGTCAAAACAAATTGACAAACTTACAAAAATGAATAAGGAATGAATAAAATAAATGTATTATATGGACAGTTCAGCTTGGATTTCCATAATGGTATTCAGGATTTCCAAGGGGTCATGTATGAAATAATTGTGATGAGTCTACTTGAGTTTCAAAGGACTGAATGGTGAAGAAGACAGKAAAACACACGTTTCCCTGTCTAATAATTGGCTTGCCTTTGGCTTGATGTATAAACTACGTAAGTTCACAATGTTTTCTGGGTTTGTTTTATTTGTTTGTTTGTTTGTTTCCCAAACAGGAAATTATATGTTTTATTTTGTTTTCTTAAAAYTGCTCAAGTCAAAACTTGAAGAGTCCCCAGAAACACTTATTGCTGTACATAACTTCATACTGATAAAGAATCATAGAAATCAATGAAAACTCAAAGTTGGAGAAGATCTGTTTTCCTACTTGAAAGCAAGGCCTCTGATTAGCTTATTCAGGCCCGTGTTAAGCTGTCTCTAATATTTCCAGTGAGCTGATTCCACTACTTGTCTGGGCTACCTGTTCCAATGCTTAGTTGTTCTCATGGTGAAAAWTTTTTTTCTTATATCCACACAGAATTTCCCTTCAACAGCTTGGGCCATTGCCTCTTATCCTATCACCATGCATCCTAATGAAGAGAGTACCTTCAACTTCTCTCTAATCTTCTCTTTAGGTAATGGAAGAATGTGATTAGATTCTGTGTAAGCCTTCCATTCTCTAGGCTGAACATCCCCATTTCCATCAATCTTTCTTTGTAAGTTAAGATCTCCAACCCTCTGATCACCTTGGTGGACGYTCTCCAATTTTAACATCTCTCTTGAACTTGGCAGACCAAAACTGGACACAATGTTCCTGGTGTGGCTTGACAAGTGCCAAGTATTGTGAATTAATCACATCCCTTGTTCTGTTGGCTATAGTCTTGCTGATACAGCCTGCAGTTTGCTTTCCTGCTATAAGGATGGGCTGCTTACTTATATTCAGCTTGCTGTCTTCTTGGATCCATAAGTCCTTTTCAGCCAAGATACACCCCTGTCAGTCAGTTCCCAGCCAGTATGGATGCTTGGGATTACTTTCTCCCAGGATAGACTTTGCATTTATCTTTGTTAAACCTCATGCAATTTCTGTTATACTAATTTTCCAGCCTCTTGAGATCTCTCTGCATGGTAGCTCTTTCTTCCAGTGTGTCTACCTCTCCTCCCTGTTTGGTGTCATCTACAAACTTGGTGAGGATGTTTTCAATACTGTTTTCCAAACTGTTTATAAAGATATTGAATAGTAGCAGGTCTAGGACTGACCCCTGAGGCACTCCACTCATGGCAAGATGTCAATCTRACCTTGAGCTATTAACTACCACCTTTCAAGATCAACATCTCAGTCAGTTCTCCACCTGTAGGTGCTTCATCTGTCCAGTCCATATCRTACCAGCTTGTCATCAAGGATGTTGTAAGAGACCATGTTGGGCACCTTGCTACGGCTCATATAGATGGGTCTTTATGAATGCATATGTTATTCTTTTTGTCAGTGCAAACACATAAGTGATGAACTTGGTGAAGTAATTTAGAAGTGGCATTTCATCATCTGTGTATTACAGAAGGTCAGAATAAATGTGCGTAATTGTTCCTGTGGCCTTAAAAAATCCATGAACCAAGGAACTTTAAGAAAAGTGGTCTGTGTCCACCAAGAATGCAGWGCTCAGGAAAACAAAACTCACATAGCTGTAATAGGAAAAGGACCTGGGGGTGCTGGTTGACAGCCGGCTGAACATGAGCCACAGTGTGCCCAGGTGGCCAAGAAGGCCAACAGCATCCTGGCCTGTATCAGGAATAGTGTGGCCAGTAGGCGGAGGGAGATGATCGTGCCCCTGTACTCGGCCCTGGTGAGGCCGCACCTCGACTACTGTGTTCAGTTTTGGGCCACTCACTACAAGAAGGAGATTGAGGTGCTTGAGCATGTCCAGAGAAGGGCAACGAAGCTGGTGAAGGGTCTGGAGCACAAGTCTTATGAGGAGCATATGGGGTTGTTTAGCCTGCAGGAGGCTGAGGGTAGACCTTATCGCTCTCTATAACTACCTGAAAGGAGGCTGTAGAGAGGCAGGTGTCAGTCTCTTYTCCCAAGTAACAAGTGATAGGACGAGAGGAAATGGCCTCAGGTTGCACCARGGGAGATTTAGATTGGATATTAGGAAAAATKTCTTCACCAAAAGGGTTGTCAAGCATTGGAACAGGCTGCCCAGGGAAGTGGTGGAGTCACCAACACTGGAGTCGTTCAAAAAACTTGTGGATGTGGCACTTCAGGACAKGGTTTAGTGGGCATGGGTGCTGGGTTGACGGTTGGACTCGATGATCTTAAAGGTCTTTTCCAACCTTAATGATTCTATGATTCTATGATTCTAATAGGCAGTGTCATAAACTGAAAATAGTGTAGTAGGATTAGGAGTCTGTGGGGGTTTTTTTTGACATAAAGTTTGTCATGGTTTAATTCTTATGTAGTGGTGAGTGCTTTTATAAAATATATAAGAACTGGGCTTCTRAATTTTTTTAAACTTTTTTTTTTTTTCAAAATTTAATCTTAATTACCTTTAATCTTTCCTTTGTTACTACAGCCTCTTTTGAGTTTAAATATTGCATGGGTGAAAGCAAAGCTGAGACATTGTTTGTGACACCCAAATGCTTTTAGAAGCCAGGAAAGAAGTTGGATACTATCATTAAAATAAAAATCTCCATTAATGGATCTGTATTTTTTCCCTTGTAGAAAACTGTCAGAATTTGCCTGGCACATTTTTGCTGTGCATTTATCCAATCTTGTCTTGTATCGTAAGGTCTGCTTCCGTGTCCTATGATCCTTGTTTATTCTGGCATTCATTCAACATCCCGATATTTTTATCACCTTGTGGTCCAGAGTCTCACTGTTCAGATATCTGTCTTTCCTAGCCAGTGCTTCAGGATAGAGCAGTAAGTAACACATTACTAGCAATGATTCCTTCTGTTTCCAGCCTCACATTTGTACATAGCATTAGACTAACTTAGAGCYTTTGCCATGGTTCCTTTTGTGATCCCTGACATGCACAGTTATRTTCCAGTAATCTTTAATTTATGAACGTTGACTATGTCACTGACTATCCTCTGAATGTCATTGTGACAGCTGCCATTTTATGCACCAGGTAGATGAGTTTCTTGATTTGCTTAACCTTTTCATTTGCATCTTTCCTGTTAGTTAGTTCTCTTTTTTTATTCCAGTGAGATTCAAATGTCGCAAAGCATAGGCAGCTTTCTTATTGCTCTCCATTGTCTTCAGCATTAATGARGGAACAAGTATGATAAATCATGTTACCACAAGTTATCTTATACAGACATAATTTCTGGTTGATTTCAAGTTAGGTTTGATTTTCCAGACAGTGATTTCCAGTTAGATGAAACAATATGGTGAACTATCCCAGATACAATAATACACTTCATTGATGGAGAATATAAGTTGATTAACCAGATTGATTTGCAGCATCTGCTTCTATCAATATGAATGACAGTCATAACCACAAGAAGCAATATATACATATTGGGGTGTCATTCTCTTTAGTTCAATTTCACATGAGTTCCTAACGCTTTTGATTGTTCTGGCTTCTTGATTTTAGTCAGGTGAGTCTGCTGAGTAGTTTGCCAAACACAGAGGAAAACTATTTGTGGTTGTATTTTCCTGAATCAAATGTTTTTTTTATTTTCAGATAAAACATTCTCTGTTGTGTGTAAAACAAATCCCATAACCTGTAAACTTTTTTTGGTAAGAATTTCTAAATGCTAGGTAGAATTTAGGGGTCAAAGTAGATGGGCTGTTTTCCCTGGCATCATTTCAGTTCTGACTTTTAGCTTTTAGGGGTGGAAGAAAGCAACGCAAAGACATTGTAGTGTTCTGCCTATATGAGAAAACTGAGAGATCACTGTGCACTTTCTATCACCCTTGTTAGCTTCACAGTGGTGAGCCTTGTGCACTGATGTTCTAGGCTTTGTGTTATCTTGTACAGTGTCACTCATCATATGTAGACTTTTTTACATTTTTTTTGTTTTACTTATTCCAGTAAGTGAGCTATCCTATGCAGGAGCTTTTTCTGATTTTGTTTGTGACCTTTGTTCCTTCCTTTTCAATAGTAGCTGTGGCTTCATCCTAACTGATTAAATCAGTCATCATAATATGAGCACTCTGTCCTTTAGAGGATATTGTATTTTTTCACATACTCTAATGCTTCACTAGAGAGCAACCATTCCCCTTGCTAACATGTTTTCATCTTGGATTTTTTATTTTTTCAACAGAAATATAGAAATGCATATGTATTACAGTTCATTCTTGTTTTATTTTCTATTATAGGTATTTGGCTTTTTCTTTTTTTTTTTTCTCCTCAACATGCCTCAGCAATGTGTATCTAATAGTTCACTAAAATTGTTTTCTTTGTCAATTTTTTATAATGCTCAGACCATTTATAGTGGCTAAAATGTTTGCTTTGTGCACTTGGGTAAAGATTGTATGTCAAAAGAATTAAATACAGGTTCTCGGTAAAATTTTACAAATATTGAAAAACATTMATTTTCCACCCTTTCTGTATTACATAGTAACTTAGATTGCTGCAGAGCTGATGTGCATTGCTTAAAGTATGTTATGCTACAGTGAACTATTAAATGCTTGCAAGAATCATTTGATTTTCAAAACAAACCCTATGAGGAGAGACCATATCTGTTTGGTCTTCTCTGTTCTATGCATTCACAGTATATTCTGAAGAAAAATTATTTCCCCTTTCATTTTTACTAAGATCTTTTGCAATCAGCCACAGACTATGTTCAGTAGAGTAACAATGTGTTCATGCAGAGTCCTAAAAGTCTTCAGTTTTATTAGCATTGACACTAGAGTTAGTTCAAATGCTTGATTTGCTAAGTCCCGAGGCAGAGTGAAATAACTCTTGGATTGTATCTCAGCAGGGGGACTAAGTAATCTTTTTTTTCTAAATAAATGTTCTTTTTATTCCAAATACATTGCTAACTCTCCTCTGGGGCAGAATTTATGGCTGCCAATCAGCTGAACTTCAGAAAAGTTTGTAGTGTCAATCTTTGTTTAGTATCTCCACCAGATCTGAYGGCAGAGTTATGTTTAAGGCTGACGTTAAAAGGTGAACGACTCCTTAAAAAGTCTGATTATACTAGTTCTCTTGTTGTATTTCTACATTTTATTATTAGGCAAGATTTAACATTGCTGAAAATTTTCTGATACATCTTGAGTTTGAAACATTAAACAGATGGGGAGAATGTAATATAAAATGTTCAGTACTTGTAATACCTTCAATTTAACCAGTGGTTATGATCTCTTAATCACTGTGTTTTATGAAGATGAGGGAAGCTAATATCTTTTTTTAAAGAAACTGAAGTAAAAGAAAGGAAGCGACTCCTCTATAGTCGCACAGCATAACTTTGTGCCAGACTGCTGTCTCCTTTGTTCCAGACTACTGTCTCTCTCTTCCCACCAAAACAGTTCTTTGCATTCTGGGAATATTAAACCAGAAAACACATATTCATTTTTAGGACTTTGGTCAATTTCTGAATGGCAAGCTAGTATGAGTGTGACCAGAGTGTGATACTATATCTTACCTAAAATCTTCAAGTGCTTTTGCAGCATACCATGGATAAAATGTTTGCTGCCCTTTCCCTCACAACTGTTTTCTCCATACACTGCCATCTGTAAATACTTTGATTAATTCAAGTTGCCACACTGTGCATTAGGTTTTCAGAACTGCTCAGGAGTAGCTGAGTGAAATAAGAGTGAAAATTTCAAATGCCCCAGAATCCATAGATTCTCCTATAACACTCACCAACATTGTTGATGAACTTGGCTACAGTGAAATACTTAATAGTTTTCCACTGACTTCAAATACTTGTAGGCCTTCATCCTACATAAAATCATATAAAAAATAAAAAACAGATAGACAACAGATATTGTGCGTTTTCTTGAGAATCTGTCCATCTGTTTTGTTTTACATCATAGACAAGATGAGAGGTGCAGATGAGATGAATGCCTTGGTAAAACCTGACACGTAGTGAAATATGATAAGAGCGCAATGTGCAAACTAAGAATTTGCTTTCACTCTTATAAGCACATTATTCTTATTCATGTTGCATCTAATATTTGCCTTTCAGAAATCCAAAATCTCCACTTACGACAAGATGTGGGCCTTCATGAGTAGCAGGAGGCAGTCAGTACTTGTCAAAAGTAATGAAGAAGGTATCCAGCGTGTGCTTACCTCTGATTATGCATTTTTAATGGAGTCGACAACCATTGAGTTTGTCACACAGCGCAACTGTAACCTAACACAGATTGGAGGCCTGATAGACTCAAAAGGTTACGGCGTTGGAACTCCCATGGGTAGGTGATATGTCAACCATTTGTTCTCTGTTCATTAATCTTCATTGCTGCAGCAGCATAGAAAAGCTCCAATACAGTGTTGCTTTCTCTACTTTGCTAATATTTTTTCTTGTTCTCTTTTTCCCACCTGGGAAAAATACATATTTTATCAACATTTATGGATTTTATTGAATKTTGTAAACAGAAAAAAATAGTTACTTTATAAAAAATTGTACATTTTCATATGATGTGTTTCTTTTACATGATGCCTTCCATATGTTCAACAACAACAACAACAAGTACTTTTCACAGCACTTTGTTTTATAAAAAAAAAGTTTTAAAATGTTGATCTGTCTCTTTAGAGAATGAGGTACTAGTAGCACAAGGCTTACATTAGCAAATGSGGATAATGCTTCTATACTGAGAGGGCTAATCACTGAGATTCTTAAAAGAGGAGGAAAGATTCCATAACATGCCATGTGTAATCCATAGACAAAAGAAATACTGAATTAACCTTTTGTTATTTTGAGGGTGAAAACCACCTTCCATTTAGGTTTAGTATGGGGAAAAATAAATCTTAGTGATTGATAGTTTAAAATCCTTGAATAAGCTGCATGCAAACTTGTGAAGCCTCTGAAGCATGGCCCAGAAATCTAAGTGCCCATAGAAGTGCCAAAGTGGTAGGAATCAGAGAGACCAGGCTATTTTACAAATGAATTTGATTATGTGTAAATCAGAGAAGCAGCATAAACACCAGAGAAAACAGATGAAAAGCAATGATACAGCCAGAAASAGACTTCTAAAGTTTAGAGAAGGAAATATTGGATGTAAAGAGACAAGGAAGCAAGTAAGTAAACTGTCTTTTAGTCTTTGTCCTCTACTTTATTTGGGGAGAACAGGCACTATGCATGCACRGTTTCTTCATTAACTTTGAATCATATCAAAGACGTTATTCARCTCTTATTCATCTGCAAGATTCCAAGTAATAGCAAATTATCTGTGTCAAGAGAAATAAYACTATTGTACAAGGGGATCTGTGACCTGACAATTCTCTTGAATCAAGATGAAACAAAGAAAGGATGTACCTGCAGGAATCGGAGATCACCAAAGGAGGTAAAACAAGAGTTGAAACAGTGTTAAACTTAGAAAAAGAAGTTGAAGAAAGGTCTGAAAAACAGATGAGGCTTTTGTAAACGGAAGTATAACAGAACCTAAAATAAGATGTAAAGTAAGGCTTTCACAAAAGAAATGGAGGTACAATAGAACAGCATCTGGAGCTTTCCCAGAACAACCGCACAGTCTCAGAGRAAAGAGATTGGGTAGCCTCTGCTAAAATAATGCATAGTTCACATATACATTTGAAGGGAAAATTTACGAAGAAGCATATCCATAGTGCCTGTCAGAATAGTTTTTGTTAAATATATTGCTTTATTGAAGCTAAAAAGTCTTACAAAGCAGTSGATAATACAAAATAAACTGATGCATTATAGCTAATCTCCTTTCTACAGGAAAAATCATTCCGGAGTCTTTAAAAGAACTTATGTCATGGTGAAATCTACAGAAGTAGATTTCATCATTATTTAATGATCATGGAAGAAGTTTATAGACATGCAATTGAGTAATATATTTTTAGAGTCAATAATCCTGAGAGTAACTTGTCAAGTGCTTGGAAAACTACAGTGTAATGGTTTCACAAACAAAACGTGTTTCTATTTGTGCCTGTTTGGGAAGCAATGCATTTCTGAGCAGAACAATACAGAACTATTTGTATTAGAGCCACGGTGTCCGAAAGATATAGATGTCATCTCCCCAAATTTACAAAAATATCCAGTTTACCTCCTGGAATAGTGGCTTGAATATGCAGAAATATTTGCACATAAGATTAAATTTGTAGAATACAGTTGTTACAGGCCTTATGTCGAATACAGTAGAATGAATATTGTTACTTTTGGACAACAGCATCAAAGGAAGCAGGTGCAACATATCTTGTTCCTTTTGAAGGCTAATAGAATAATAGTGTGAACATAATTTACTTGAGTCTAAGTAGGTACAAGCAGAAGAGCTAAAAGATTTCCTAACAGAAAAATATGCTATCAGAGTAGTTTATGATAGGATAATCACCTGGAAAATGCAACCACCCAAATATAGGACCAGATTAGAGTACTACAGTAAGAGCTCTCTGSTCATGATGTGAAAGTTTTAAACTCAGAGAAAGAAAGTTGCACAAGATGAGGAGAAAAAAACAACGGATCAGGCAGTGTATAGGCAGCAACTCCTTCCAAACACACTGAAGAAGCAAAATCTGAGTTTACATGATTATTTTAATCCCTCTAAAAAYATTAGTGAAGTAAACAAAGTTTAGATTGCTAACATGTAGCCTTGATGAATGAAATTGGAAATTAGGTACTTCTGGCATAAAGTAGGATCACTGTTCACCTTTAAAATCAACAAAATACACCATTGTTTGGAATAGGTGCAAGGCAGCATTTTGTATGATATCTTTGCTGTTAGTTTTATTTAATATGTCACATATGACACCCACAGCACTGAAAAATAAACTACAGATAGTGAATTTGATAAGTTATACATACAATGAATTATTCTCATGATATATGTTTATAAATTAAGGTAACAGTCTTGTATATACTTGAATTCATTTTCAGTTCAGCCACCTCTGGTGCTAGRCTAGAAAAGCTTCACTAATAATGAAAAAAGAAGGGGAGAACAGAGCTGGGATGAGATGTTTCACAGCAATGGATAGTTTGGAGCAGATAAGGGAGAACCTATTTGTAACTGGGATTGCATTTATTTTGTTTTATTTTCCATCTTTGCAACTTTATTTACAGCTTTGTAACCAAGAATGTAACACTTGCTTTGCTAGAGCACATTTGTTTTTTTTTTTTGTTCCAGTTTGAGGGTCCACTTGCCAGGGTTTTTTATTGGTTTTATTCTGGCATGTCCTATTAGGAGGCACTACTTYGCCAGTACTGTGTTCTTCATCAATGAATCTGGTAGATAGGAAAACTTTTCTTAACACGCATAAAGCTCGAAGTATGCTGTATAGTTTATTTCTAACAATAAATATATTAATATGTATCATGTACAGTTATCTATCAGAAATACATATATATTTCTTTTAGTGGTTGGAATTTGGCTTTGTGTGGGCATACAGCTCCTCACCAAAGGTTGATACTCAAGGGAGGAAGGAAAGGAGGTAGGAAGGGAGGGAGGGAGGGAGGGAGAAAGAGAAGGAAAGAGAAAGAGAGAAAAGACACAGAAAGCAAAAGAATGAAGGTGACARGGAGGAGAGAGACAACAAACCCTTTGGGTATGCAGAATAACTTGCGCTTTTAGTCATAGATCCTTTAAAGTGTTACTTATCACCTCCAGTAGTTTCAAATGTCCCATTTCTTCCTCATGCATGATAAAGGTGTTTAAAATTGGGTTTGTTCTTGAATATATCCCATTTATAAATTGGGATAAATTTACCATTGCAAAGGATTCCTAAATGTTTATGGTACTTCCACATGCTTATGGTCTTTTTATCAAACCTAAATTGTAACTTTTTTTCAAGTAAACCCAGTCTATCCAGCTATATACATTTCATGCCCTACTGAAACACAGTTAATATGACTTTCCTATGGTCAACATACAGTAAAACACAGTAATATTATGTGACAATTGTTATTTTCCATAATGAGTATTTATTAATATAATTGTTAATGTGAAGTGGACCACATGAAAGGTTAGAAATTTACCTTCAATGTACTCTATATTAAGGCCTTAGGGGTCTGCAATGCTACTTTTCACTTTTTTTTACTTTTTACTCTCCAACTGGAAGAAACATATTTGAAATCATCGCTTGGAAAAAAGCAAATCTTCATATCCCTGGGGTGGTTTCAGGTTCTTATTTCTTTTCCAAATTCCTGTTTCTCTTCAACGTGTTACACAGCAGGCTACTTTCCATCTGGCTTGGGCAGATTTTCTGTAGTTGCTTTGCCAGTTGCTTCTATGTTGAACCTGGAGTACATAAATGGCTGACAAGTTTATATGTCAAACCCATTCCATATGAGCAGATCTACTGAGCACGCACCTTTCAGATGATCTGCAATTATGTGGCAACTCAGGACTAKCCTGTGTATGCCAGATGAACTCTGTGTGTGTGGAGATACGTGCAAAGAAATGCCTTTGACATTTTGAAAATTAAAAACGGCAGGTGTAAGTGATCCTAAAAATTTGCATATATTTCTTCTAACTCTTAAGAAATACAACATAGAAAGTGGCGTTTGAGAGATATGGCACATATAAGAAATTAGAGCTATTAATTTCTTTACTGTTTCTCTGTGGTTGTTGAGCTGTGGAAAGTTACAGAAGCAGATTAAAAGGGGGTTTTAGCTGTATAGCAGTGACATTCCTATAATATCTGATAGGTAAAAAACAGTTTGAGAAAAAAGTGAAATGCACATTTTCTTATCCTTTCTTCCTGTGCAGTTATTACAAGAAAATAAATTGTGCTATTAATATTAATAATATCTCACTTGCAAAACATAGTGAGCTGAATCTGTTACATGACTCTCTGCTCTTTTACTAGTTTTTTGACTTACTTTTCCCTTGCTGTGATCAAACTATGACTTTTCCTACTACAACATATCACCATTTGTAACCCTGATCTTTCCATACTGATGGACTATCAAGATGCCCTGAAAAAAGCTGGAAAGGGTTTGAGGCTCAGATCTTTAATAATTAATTGTTAACTTAAAAATTGTTAAAAAAAGAAATGTGCACTCTCCCAACTATATAGAGACTCTTCACTGTGCATGGGAGTAAAATACAACTCTCAGGGTATGAATGGAATTAAACAATGTATTTTGGGGTCAACATACCAAGTGGATAAAGCTACAAATATTTCATTGCCAAACTAAGTCTTACGGAACTACCCATTACACAAAGCTGCAATAACTTGCAATAATAAAACAGATCCAGGTATAAAAATTTATTCACGTAAGTACATAAAATATATCTGCACAGTGTATATTTATATATTCACAACASAAAGCTGGCAGCTACTGTGATACAAACACATTATTCATCCCATGTCAAAAAGAAAAGTATATGAATAAAATAAGCAGCCTTCCAGCAGAGATGCATTGGCTGCAGGCCCCACATATCAGTGTACTCACTTAAGTTCAAAGCATAAAACAAAACTTCAAGGCTCTCATGTTTTCTATTGATTCAGAGGTGCCATTTTTAGTGAAGTTCTCTTTTCTGTAAATTCTAATGAWATAGCAAACAAATTGTCGTTGTTTACAAACATTTTTATCTCTTGGAGAAAAAATATATGTTTCACAGTACATTGTTCTTAAAGATTCTCAAAAATTTGCCCACTCACCTATGACTTCCAAAGAGTCTATTTGGCCAACTAATGTAATGTGCAGATCACTTGCACATAGAAATTTATTTATACACTTTTGCACAATGTAGTCCATCTCAACTTTTTTTTAACTTAGGCATTCAAATCTTTTATTTTTGGCAAATCAGAGCCAAGAGTGGGGTTGGCTTTCCTTTTTTTTTTTTTTTTCTTTTTTTTTGAATTTCAGTCAGCTGTGTGGAATGTAATTAAAATGTTTGGAGTAAGCGCATTTTGAAGACAGTAGTATTCATATAATTTCATCGGACATAGAATGTAGAAAGAGTATTTCACACTCCACTCATTTAAATTAAAGATTTCACTGCAGAAAAAAAGGGTTTCAGGCAATAATTTATGATCTGCTATTTCATATCTTCTCTAGGAATATGACTTCATGAATTATTTATATTTATCTAAGCCATTAATAAATGCAATACAATAGTGTTCTTCCTACCCCAGTGATAGGCTGCTGGGTTCAAATAGTTTTTAAACAAATAGTTTAATCAGAATATGTATAACACTTAATTATCATGTTGTATCCAATAACATTGTATAGGTTCAGCTGATTTATATTACTCTTCTGTCTCTAGGGAGTGACCTAGAAAAAATATTCACAGTAAAAGTTTTTATTTTATAATATTGAAATTTTTTAACTGACCCGACCACGTTCTTAATGCAGGTATTTTACAAAAGATTTCATTACCTGCCATTCTTATTTAAGTGCATGTTTCCAAGTGTAGAAAATTTTAAATGAAGGCACAGTGGGGAATATAAATTACTTAAGACCAAAAGCTTTTAATAGATGCTTGTAATTTCAAAGATGAAAACATAATGTAGTAAAAATATGAACAAATATATTACTCTTCTTTCCTAAATATGCAATAGAGAGTGAAAAAAGATATTATGAAGATGATCTCAAAATAGCCTTAACTCTCCTCTTAGAATTCATTCAGCTTCCTCCCTTGCTGCTTTTATCATTCCAGACAGAGATTTGCAGCCTGGTTTTGTAATCATCTAAAAATTATTTTAGTTTTGGAGCTTGCCCGTAAAATAAAAAGTAGATAAAATTGGAGTAAATGCCTTGTAAGTGTAAGAATAACAGTTCATTATCCTACAGATGTGTAGGATGTTGCTTCCTATGTTTTGCCTAGCTTTTAAAAGACCAAAGTCTTGAATTCTACAGCTACATGTCTGAATTAAATTTTTTTGTTAAGCAGTTTCTACACTTAGAACATGAACTACATYGAAATTAATATTTTAAACAAATGCCCTGAATGTTTTCTAGTAAAGAAATCGATTATGTTATTACATATTTAGAACATAGTGGTGCCAGAAATTTTTCCTACTCTAGGCGTTACCTATAACTGTGGTAAAACAAAGTCAAGTTCACCAGAAATTAAATTATGAATAGAAAGCCTTCTGTTTTCCAGAAATTACCTAAAAATGAATCTGAAAATTGAAGGTACAGTTGTCCATAGTCAGACATTATAACCACCACCAAAGCAGGGGGCAGTCTATTCTTGAAGCTCTGTGTGAATGAGAATGTATAGTACGGTTACTCTGCAGTTGTAGATTCTTCTGAAGAGAGTAGGTTTATGATACAGGTGAGTGTCATAACCATTATGAGTTCTGGGTCCCACAATTTAAGAAGCATGTTAGAGTACTTGAATGTGTCCAGAGGAGGGCAATAAAGCTGGTTAAAGGGTTGGAAGACGTGTCTTATGAGGAGCTCCTGAAGACATTGGGTTTGGTTAGTTTGGAGAAAAGGAGGCTGAGAGGTGTCCTCATGGCTCTCTACAACTTCCTGAGGAGGGGAAGTGGAGAGGGAGGTGCTGGTCTCTTCTCCCTGGTATCTAGTGATAGGATGTGCGGGAATGGCTAAAAGCTGCGTCAGGGGAGGTTCAGACTTGATATTAGGAAACATTTCTTTCCTGAGAGGGTGGTCAAGCACTGGAACAGGCTTCCTAAAGAGGTGGTTGATGCCCCAAGCCTGTCAGTGTTTAAGAGGCATTTGGACAATGCCCTTAATAACATGCTTTAACTTTTGGTCAGGTAGTTGGACTAGATGATCATTGTAGGTCCTTTCCAACTGAAATATTCTATTCTATTCTATTCTATTCTATTCTATTCTATTCTATTCTATTCTATTCTATTCTAGTACTTGGATGCCATTTTTTATGCAGTACTTTTTCTTTCTTTTTCTTTTTCTTTTTCTTTTTTTCTTTTTCTTTTTCTTTTTCTTTTTCTTTTTCTTTTTCTTTTTCTTTTTC
>JASVER010000001.1:16675541-16736063 GCA_030449065.1 Oceanodroma leucorhoa
TCCTTTTCCTTTTCCTTTTCCTTTTCCTTTTCCTTTTCCTTTTCCTTTTCCTTTTCCTTTTCCTTTTCTTTTCCCCTTTTCCCCTTTTCCCCTTTTCCCCTTTTCCCCTTTTCTTTTTCCCCATCCTCTTTTTCTATCTTTTTTTCCTCTTTCTCTAACTTTTTTTTCTCTTTCTCTTCTTTTGCTTTTATTCTTAGAGAAGATTATAAGACTCCCTGAAAGGTTTGGTTTGGAATGTTTTTTTTTAATYGCTGAGTGCCTACACCTTACTTCAGTATTCCCAATATGTTTTAGCATAGGGAATGTCATCAGGTTGCATTATTTAAATTCTTGCCCATGTTCAGTTCTGATAGAGTTTTCATCTTCTTGGTTAGAAGATGAAATTCTCTCTTGTCCTTCCAATTGCTTTATGAGGACAGATTTGCAGGAAAAGACAGTCTCTTTTCCCTAAAGAAGTGTTTGACAAGAGTCTTTAGCATGCTTGATGCTTCCATTCTATTTGGTGCTCTTTACTGTTCCTGCACAGGTGCACAAACACACACAGATTTTCAGTCGGTTCCTCTATTTTTAATTTACTTCTATTAGAACCAACAGGGCTAGTAAAGATGTGTTGATCTGGTTCTGGGAACCAGATCACTTATTTAAAAAAAAACAAAACAAAAAACCCAAAACAAAAAACCCCCACGCATAACATTTCTATCTATAACATACTTGAATAAGAAAGTAAGGTTTAAGTTTCACTGTCATTTTAAACTGGCATAGGGCTGCTGCATTTTGCAAAAACTGACAGCTATATGAGCTGGTTTATTTACCTAAACTGRCTGAATACTCTTCATCTTTTTTCATAAAATTAATTTACTTCGTGTTTAACTGCGTAGCTGCTAATGCACTAGTCATAGTACGAGGGAAGCAGTGATAGCAAACAAACTGGGATGTGGAAGAGGAAAAGGGATTTCTGCACAGCCATCTGTTAGACTGAGTCTGAAGACAATCCTGAGATCCTTCCCTGTTTTGTGATAGTTACTGAAAGCTGCAATGTATCTCTCAGTGGCAGAAATAAAACAATTATAATTTAACAGAAGTGAGTTGTTGTGGGGTGGGGGGAGAGCTGTCAAAGTGAATTTTCCATATTTTAAAAAACTTTTTTTTYCCATGCCTCACATTCATTCAAACTTTACAGAACTCGAACATTACAGTTTTCATCCCCCTTCACATTGGTGCTTCTACAAATTTCTCTTCTTTTTGTCTTTTTTCCTAGACGTCTAGGCTAAGAATCAAATAACATCATGGTAGCAAGAGAGCCACAAGAAATGAAAACACTGACTTGTATTAAATACTTAAAAAAAAATAAAATCCATAAGATCCTTTCAAAATTAACTGTTTGGAGTTTATAAACATTTCTTACTCTCTGAAGTTAGGCACTTACTGTAGCTAGGGCTGCTTTCTGTGTCCTAACATCATTCTCTTTTSACACCTCCACCAAACTGAAAAGGTGACATGTTTTGAAGAGGCGTGTTTTAAAAAATTCCCTTAAAATTCAGGCAACACTAGAAAACAATGACATTAAGCACAATGACTGACACCATTCCTTTCAATTAATTTGTACATTTGGCAGTCAGTGATCAATGCAGAACATTATTTTAGACATTTTTTTTCCAGGAGAAACAAGGCAGGTTTTTTTTAAAATGTTTTCATTACTTATCTTAAATATTGCACAATTTTTTAAAATCAGAACTGTATGTTGCCTTTTGTGAAGAAATACAGGAAAAAGAAAAAGAACATCCTAGGCTCCACAGATACAGTTAGTGAGATCTTGCTTTGCTTCTACTCTTGCAGTAAAACTCATTTGTGTCTGACACTGACTGGTAAACAGAAGGTCTGTACTTTTTACACATGACTGGCAAACAGAAGGTCTATACTTTTTACACATCTATGTTTCAGTATATTTACGTAAAACCAACAAAGCCACGGGTATGAATAATATGG
Source organism: Oceanodroma leucorhoa (assembly GCA_030449065.1). Taxonomy (NCBI): domain Eukaryota; kingdom Metazoa; phylum Chordata; class Aves; order Procellariiformes; genus Oceanodroma; species Oceanodroma leucorhoa. The sequence continues at coordinate 16,677,528 of JASVER010000001.1, forward strand.
GAACTTTTCAAAAAGCAGGCAGTTCCAAAATTGAAAGGAATAACAATGATGTATTAATTTAGTCCCCAAATTTGTTGACAATACTCTTGGTTAACATACCTGAAACCAAATTCTACATAACTGAAAATACTGAAAAGTTCAGAAGTTTAAAATTTGCATTGAGGAAAATATATTCCCGGATTTTCTCTGTGAAGTACTAAACCCAACAGTCAACACTGGCTTTCAATTTAATCATTGTTGAGATTTCAGACTTTGCAGCTATTTCCTGTTTATTTGTGTGGGACACTGAGGATAGATGAGCTATCCTTGTCTATTACCTGTTGTAAAGTACTGCCCCTGGAGAAAAACTTCCATCTTACAGTCCAGCACTCTGTCTACTTACAAAATGTGCATATGTGTTTATGTATATATATTATACCTTCTCAGGTAATTTCAAATAATAAGTGTAATGAAAACTGAAATTTTTGCACTCTGAATTTTGATACTAAAAGTATAAACATTGTCTCCTGCTTATGGTTTTCAAAATCTAAAGCACCACAAAAAATAATAATAATAAAAAAATCATTTCTAAGCAATCATTTGGGTTTATTGTTAAGACACCCTAGTTCTCTTGAAGCTAATTATTAACTTCAGATCATACAAATGACATAATATGAGCATTTTTTACCAGTCCTTGGAGACGAGACATATAAACAGATCTGTCTCTATAGGAATAAAGAGGAAACCATGTACCAACACAGGAGGCCTTTTTCTGTTGCTTGCCTGCACTTAATCTGTAATCCTTCATATAATTTGAACTGTAATATTAATCACCTATACATACACAAAAGTGCTGAGCTTCAGTTCTTCTGTAACTAAAACAAATTAATACATTTGTCTTCATTAGTCAAACATAATGTTCAAAAAATAGGTACAAATTATTTATTTTTATGCAGGTCAAATCATGTATTGAAACTAATTAACTTGAGCACTTAATTTATTGTTGCTGAAATGTAAGAATTTGCAGCTAACATATTCAATGAAAAAGCTTTTTTATAGTTACATCAGAAGTATGAGCATATTGAAGCACTATCTGAGAGGCATGCTAAGAGATTGAACTTTATATCAATAAAGAACTGCCAAAACACTTAATGTCCGGTAGCTGTTGAGAGCAGACTCTACCTTAGAGAAGCAGTTTCTAGTAGGAATTTACTGAACAGATGTAACTGAAGCAAAGACTTTATTAAAACTTCAATGTTGGTTATAGTGCTTACATATGTATGTATTGCATTGTCAAAGAATCATCTACAAATGTAAAATATCTCTGTCCTGATATGTCACCCCTAATCAGAAACAAGCTAGTGTGTTGCATCCCAGCACATGGTGTTTGCATGGTTTTAGGCATTCTTGATCTAAAAAAGCTGCAGCATCAGCTATTTAATTTGTCTGTCTTGCGTTTCCTAGTTGTGTTCCTTTTTCACTGCCTGTTAGAAGTGGGATCTCATTTCCCAGCAACCCAGGCCCACTGAATAAGTACCACTCTCCACCCAATGTCCTGTAGTTTAACTACAATGCTTTAAGGTTCTTCTGAGGGACATGTAATAACTGAAAGCAAACTGACCACAGCCTTCCTGAAGGTTACAGGAGGGGCTGACAAAGTTGGGACTGTTTAGTCTAAAGAAGAGAAGGCAGCTCAGGGGGGATCTGATAATGTGTATAAGTACCTGACAAGGGAAAATAATGAAGAGGGAGTCAGAGTTTTTTCACAGGCACCCAGCCTCTAGACAAGAAGCATAGGGCACAAGCTGAAATAAAATAAATTCCATTTAAATGTGAGAGGAAAAAAACAACACACACACAAAAGCTTCTTTACAGTAAGGGTGATCAACCACTACAACAGGCTGCCCAGAGATGTTGTAGAGTCTGCATCCTTGGAGATATTCAGAACCCAATTGGRCAATGTGCCCTGAGTAACATGCTGTAGCTTGAGCAGGTGGGGTGGACGAGACCATCTCTGCAGGACACTTCCAAAGTTCTGCCTGTCATAGTATTGCAATGCAACAGTTTTGTGATGAAAGTACTTCAGACTTTTTAACTACAGAATCAACACCCTTCCCTTTGAACAGTGACTTGAATTTGCATCCAAAAGGTGTAAACAGAAGCTATTGGCTGTCTTTTGGTTTGAGCCTACATAGTTTCATTTTCTGCACCCAAATGATTCCCTTGTAATCAGAAGTTTAAAATTCTGAAAGCTCATCATAAATCTGAATTCTCACTATCTCATCCAGCCTCACTGCTGAGAACAGAATTCTCTAAGTTGGCTAGGATAAATGAAGAAACTAGCACCACAGTTTTGAATCTGTCATGGTGCTTTATAGACAAACAGCACAGTGAGTGAAACACTGAAAGCCAATATTTTTAAGCAGTCTTTGAATAATTGAGGATTCTTATTCTCAGTGTCTATATGATTCACACAGGTAGCTGATGCCTCCTTTTCCCAAAGATCAACCAAGAACTGACTGCCTTGCCTCTTAATCACTTTAACTTTGTAAATCAAATTGGGGAACAGAAATCTGCATGGAAAACGTCAAAGAGTCAGCTTCTCTTATTTATCAGAGGGATTAGACATATATGGAACATTACTTAATGGAACAGTAGCAGCTGAAACTTCTTATCRTCACCCATAAATGTAATGTGAGACTTTGTAGGAACTCTGACAGCTCCAAAGGTCTAATATAACTTAAATGAAGATTGTCCAGATTTAAGATGRCATTGCAGTTAGATGTACCCAAGGCCACTTCATACCTCACCCATGATGAAACAGCTAATGGCAAAACACTGACATTCATTGTTTTCGGAATTTCCCTTATAGCTTGGCAGGATGTTGGGGTGTTCTGAAAAAGCATGAACTGGGTYTTCAGTCTGGATAGTTTTGTTATGACCTTATATTTTTCTTGTCTTTCAACTATCTCTTGCCTGCCTGCCCAAAATTTTCTTGTATAGTAGAACTACATGTAGCATTTAATTAGACTTCCTTAATTCAGCTGTTTATTGCTGGGTAGTGTTAGACAAATATTTCCCACAAAGGAGGCTATATTTGCAAATGATTCATATGTGAGCGATACAGGTTTGCAAGGGTAACTGAAAAAAAAGCACTGTATAAATATGAAAYACTTTTAGCTGTGGTAGAAATAATATCACTGATTTTCTCAGTACAGGTTTCAACAAAAGTATCTTCCTGTTCTGCAGCTGCACAGTTCAACAGGGGTAGAGGGATAATAGTGTATTATGATTATGATCTTTTCAAACTGTCTGTGATGTTACAATGCATGAAGAGTCTATGAAAACAGTTACTTTCATTTGTTTGAATTCAGTATTTAATCTGTCTAAGAGCTGTGCTTTAGAGCTGTTTACAATGATAGTTTGAGGAGGGGCTGAGAAAACTAACCTGTGTTAAAAAAAAGAAAAAAGAAAACAAAAGAAAATATAGAATAGAATATGCATGTCATAAAATAATGTAATAATGATTTGAGTATTTAAAATAGGACAAAAAAAAAGCCGTCTTCATTCTGTTCAGATTATCTTGATATGACAAAAMGAAATAGAGAAAAATGGTGTATATTAGCTATTAAACCTGTTATCAAAGTATCTTATTTAAATTATTAATTATAGGCAACCATTATACATGCATTTTTTTTTGTAATTTACTCACCATGAAGGATAGATATATTTTAAGCTAGTGACAAATTAATATATTCAAGGATGTCCCCTTCCCAGTCCTAAAACCAGAAGTACTTATGAACACAAGAATTCATGAACAGTTATTGTAGTCCTAAATCTCCCATGTATTCATCTGATTTTGATATCAATTATGTTGCATACTTATAGCTGGAAAATTATGAGAAATTTAATATGAAATAAATCTCAGCTACATGATCCCTGTTGGTTACATTTCAGCTTTATAAAYCTACATGAACTTTTTAATGACGGTTCTATAAAGAAATGACCAGAAATTAGCATGAGTTGGGAATGGTTATGACTGGGAAGAAGTGAAAACAATTAGAGAACACACCACTTGTGAAAGAGTTTTGATTACATTTGGCATAAAATACTGATTTAAAATGTTTCCTGTCTCTTACCAGCAACTTGTCTTTTCCAAGCTACACATGTAGCTCAAAGGTGAATATATATATATAAAGGAATAGTTAAGAGCTTTGTTTTGTATTTTGTTTTGAATATTTGMAGTTTTAATTAGATATGGGGTAGCTTAGACTGCTGTAAACTGCTACTGAGGATTTTCCATTGTAGTAACTGCAACATAATGAATATTTAATGTTTACAATATGTCTAATATTACAATATGATAATCTTAATGTAGCATGAAGTGTCGGGGTTAACAATCAGAATCAGAAAACACTGATTTTGTTTCATCAGAAACGTTAACCCATCCTGATAAATACTTTATCCTGGTATATCCTTTGGAAAACAACAGTAAAATTCCAAGTTATGTATTTAATCAGAAAGACAAGAATGGGAAATCTAATGTATATGCAACACAGTTAAAGTAATGTAAATGTTAGTATTATATTAGACCTGCCACTTCATTATTTATTCCCAATATTGTCCACAACATGTGGAGTATTTAAAGAACTTTGAAAAAGGCTTCTTCATGCCCAGAACTCTAAAAGTCCATGAGCTAAAAGTCCATAAGGATGTAGGAAAGCTGGTAGAGGAGCAAGTAGTATACTTTTTAGTAATATTTAAAGCTAGCTCATATTTTAATGCATTAATCATAAATGAATAGGAAATGTATATAAATGTTACTCATCTCTTGGGGTGGCCAAAACAATATTTTCACACCTTTCTACATTAAAAAGATCTATGTCCACTTAAAGTTTATTAATGTAGCAGTTGTTTTCAGTATACTTGGGAAGTGTGTTTAAATTCTGTGTCTGGGATGCTTTGCTACTAATTCGTATGTACCTTACAGATGAGAATGCTATAATATCTGGTCATTTCATAAATAAAAAACCAACAAATTTTCTGTGAGGCACAGAGCTAAGAAACAGGAAAAAGTGTTTCACTTAATGTCAYAAAGAAAGCCTGTTATCAAAAGTACAGTTAGAATCCACATCCATCTCCTGGTGTAATGCAATGATCTCAGGTTTGTTCTATACTCTTAAAAATACCTGGCCAATTGCTATTTCTTCAGAAGTGGCTAATTTTGCTACTGAGAACATCTTTTCATCAGTGGCTATATTTTATATTTTTTTTTGGTGAGCCTTGCTCATTTGCTTGGAGTTAAACTGAGATCCAGATTTGGGATAAAGGAGGATCTGCTCCTGTGTCAAGTTTGCAGGAACTGTTGCCTTTTCTTTTGATTTATTGCTCTGCTCTTCACTGTGGGGTGTTGCTTGCTTCCTATGATTGCCAAAGAATTGTAATCTATCAGATCCCCAGCCATGGCAATGAAATTACTCCATGACCTGGATAGAGTCCTCAGTGATCTTTTCTTATATAAAAATGAGCTGATTTTGAAAGTGGAGCCAGGGAATGTGAACTGACATAATCCCTCTTCTTTCTCCATGTGTTGCTTGGAGACTTTTGAATCCACAGGTAGGAAGAACAAACCAAGCTATGTTGACCCTTGTCTCTATTGCTCCCCTCCTATCCCAATTAGAGAGGGTTAACAGAGCTAGGGAGCAGAGTTGGCTGTGACTTTTAAAAGAAAAACATTTCTGTGGAGCTAAACAAGTGCTTCTGCTATACTATACTTGGTGCCCCTGAGCTGCCAATTCCTTTCCTAKGGCATGTTATAGCTGTGGCCGTCAGTCTTTATTACTGAGTGCTGACTGTGCTACAGATTCCTGGGAGGTGTTTCAGGCCCTGTGATGCACAAGGCTGTAGGAACTAGTTTTTCCATGGTTCCTYGTAGATAAACATCTATTGCGCAATTATGTGTAAATGAAATCCCTTCCATCTTGTTTCTGTCATGCCTATGACACCAGTATGCATGACATTTAAGGGAAACTGAACTCCACATGCTGTATGACCAGTTATCCCCTAGCAAGGAATGTCTGTTCCAAGGGCCTGGACTAAATTTTGTCTTGTTTAAACAAAAGAAAAGCTTCATCTTAGTAACTGATGGACAGAGATAACAGAACAAAATGRCAAACAAAACTTTCAAATATGATTTAACTAAGCATGCAATCAGTTTGGTGTCAGAACATTAATTCTGTGATTCTTGATGGGGCTAAGCTATGGTATAAGTACAGAGAAATGTTGATATGCAAGACTTAAATGATTACACCCATCCCCAGTAGTATAAATGGTGTTAGCCAGTGTTCTTATGGAAATTTCAGATATACCTACACTGGAGTGAGGCTGGGGCTGCAGCTTACGTATATGTACCCAAGCTAGCTTTAGGATAGATAGATCAACCTGGTGTAACCACAATGGGAATGGGCTCATGAGGAAAAAAAACACTTCAAAACCAAACCAAACCAAACCAAACCAAACCACCCCCATGTTGAGTCCAGTGCTTCTTCCTTTCAACTTCTAAAACCAGAACTTGAACTGGTTGCTTTGTTCAATGTAAACTATTCACATGCAGCTTCATCACCTAGATATTAAAGGAATATCTTTCCTACTGCATGTGGCTTTCTCCTTCCAATAAATACTTCAGTACTAGAGGAAGTTCTTGATGATCTAAATTTTGTACCTAAGTTCTGAATATGATAGTGTATTCCGAACTGCCTTTCTCTTTTGCTTAGGCCAAGTACATAGCGTATGTAATAATATTGGARGATAAGTAGAATAGTCTTGGAATTTTTAATAACAAAAGAAAAAAGTAACAGCAACAAAGGAACCAAAGACACTATCAGTAGTGTAGGAGTGTTCAGAATGGATTTTTCTGTCTAGCAAATCAGGAGTAACATATAACTACGTCACATGGGCACCAACTTTCAAAAGACCAGAAAATTTGTAGTGATTTCTTTTGGTAAAATGCACCTGGAATGATGAAATATAAAAAGTTACTGGTTCAAAGTTTTCTTAATGAAGGAGTTAGCAGAATGGTGCTATTCCTTCYTACTTACTAAGGGCCAACTTCAGTTCTACAGGTCCCAATATGCTCTAACTCCTTTTATATTTGATGGAATGAGTAAAACAGACTAAGAGTAACCAGGCACAGATTTTACTAAATTATAATCTAGTAGGAAGCATTTTCAAGACCAGCCAGATCAGCAATATGCTAATCTGTATGCAGTAAAGTCTCAATATATAAAGCTTATATGTTCATAATTTATGACTAAACGTATAATTATCTGCATAAATCTTTATATACTGAGACTTCAGGTCAGAAAAATTATCTATGTATAACTTCTGCAGTATTTCTGATACTTTGTTATCTTAGTTTTGTARAGATGCTTCAGACAATAGAATTTTATGCAAATTTTCATTTTTATTTTAAATTTTCATAAGCCGGTAACCGCAAATAGAAATTATTGCATCCCTTATTGAGTTTGTTGATCATAGGAAGGCACTAAGGTCTCTAATCTATAACAGAAGGCCTTAAAATTCTGGCAGAAATTCTCATTCCTGCAAACAGCAGCTACAGTAGGATCAGCAAATAATGTATAGATTATGTTCTGTAGGCCCCCCGGTCACAGTTTGTCATGGGAATAGCTCATCAGTTGGTAGAGAAATGAAAGCAGTAAGAACCAGGAAAAGAGGGGGAAGAATAAGTTGGATATTAATGGTCCTTTTATGTTTTACTTCCACGCTGGCACAGCGACCCTTTGCTATTAGCTTTGTTCTCATGACAAGCTCTAGATATATAAGAAGAAACTGAATAAAAAAAGAATAAATTGAAAGACATTCCTCAAAATATATGTTTTCCAAGAGTATAAAGAGTGTAAAATACCCTATCCATGCATTCCTTCAGCTCCTTAACAGTACATGAAATAATAGTCAAATGGACAGCATCTCTCTGAGGATTTTTTTTAAAAAGGTATCAAGTTAATGAAAATGCGTTTTATTACTCAGCCAAAGGAAACACTTTAAAATTTTAGCTAGTAAGTAGCATTATTATGTTAGAAAGAAAAAGAGGAGAGATTCTTTGTAGAATTGCATTCATACCACATGAAAGAGGTGATGCCATGCCTTTTCATCTACTCTTTTTTTTTCCCTGGGATTTCTTAACCACTATAATGAAGAGCCTTTTGTTCCTGTTTTTGAAGGAGGAGAAGAAAAATGATGGCTTTGTTCTCTCCTTAATCATTACACAAATCTTAACATAGAAAGCGCTTCTAACTGCTGTGATTTACTCTCTAACATTCAGAAAAGAAAAGTTTTCTCCATTGGCTTTATTMATTAATTAATGTATATTTTAAAATGCTCATTGAAAACTCCTTAGACACTGTATAAAGAAAAAGAGAGCAGAGGACATACAAAGATTTGACACTACCCTTTGAACTGCCCTTTGAAATATCGAAATGTTCAAAAGCTGCAATATTATCACATCATTTTAAAATACTGAATTATGAGAAAGAAATACATTGAAATATGAAAATTAACATCCCTGTTATCCAAACACACTTAACCTTATCTTTCTGAATGCATTGCTACCTGGTACTGTTAATAAGTAAGTGCGCACTTGGAAGTTATCTTAAGTGCCTGACAGTCTATGAAATGGAGACTTTTGTGGCTTGGTCCTGAAGCATAAATTGTTGTTTCATCTTTTAATAAAGTAATAGTATAAAATGTTCATTACACATCAGACATTGGATTAACTTTAGAGTAACAAGCTATGAAGCAATAGCCTGTAGATTTATGTATATTAGACTAAATCTACTGCAGCATAATTAAAAGCCTAATGGAAATTGAAAGGTGAACACTATTTGGCTGGATACAATATTTGGGCATGAAGATGTTTGAGACCATGGGATTAAGTGTGGTAGGACTTGTTGCATCAAGTTGCCTGGCTTACAGACAACACCAGCTGGATCAAGTTTTGTGCATATATATTTATACATGTGTGTGCATGTGGGTTTGTATTTATGTGACCAGTGTGACTGTGGTGAGATGTAAATGGCTTTTCGATAAATGTTATGATTGTAGAGGATACAGTTTTTCCTGTGACATTATATTACATTTTATTCTTATCAGGAATAACTAACTTTCCTTAAAATATACCCCATGCAATATATKCTTTCTGTGGTCTCTTCAGGTTCTCCATACAGAGACAAGATCACTATAGCAATTCTTCAGCTGCAAGAGGAGGGCAAGCTCCACATGATGAAAGAGAAATGGTGGAGAGGCAATGGCTGCCCAGAAGAGGAAAGTAAAGAGGCCAGTGCTTTGGGAGTTCAAAATATTGGAGGAATCTTCATCGTGCTGGCAGCAGGATTGGTGCTTTCTGTCTTTGTGGCAGTGGGGGAGTTTTTGTACAAATCAAAAAAAAATGCCCAGTTGGAAAAGGTAAATATTGTCTTTTCCTATTTTATTTTATATTTATGGTCTATTTAAATACTACTTTAAGCATTTAGTAGAGAAAAGTAGTGATGCATACTGATTGCTTATTGTATAGTACTTGTATAACAAAGGATCACAGCAAAGTACCCAAAGTTTTACATTTACAGCTTTTAATTTGTCTTCAATGTGTTTAATTGTAGCCAGATTTCAGGACAAGTGACTATTTCTCCTCTTATTCAAGCCTGAAAAAAGACAGCTTTTTACTCCTGGAAGTTCACTGCAGTTAATTTTATGGATGAAGAAGAAATCCGAAACTGTAATGGGAAACAAATTAATCTTCTACAGATAATTCTGATTTTCAAAAGACAAACTGTCTGTAGCTCAAAGTCAAAATCTAAAAATGTCTCTGTAGAAATGTTCTTTACAGAAGTTTATACCTGCAAAGTTGTCCTGGTAGCATCTGGGAAAGTTTACATCAACACAATTTTTTTTGGTGGGTTTACTACTGATATGATGTCCTGTAATTTCAGCTGACTCAGTTTTGAAAATTCTAGTATTAATGTTTTCTGTACTTGCAATTTACACAACCACAATACTGTAATTATGCCAACACTAGTAATATCTTGTGAAATTCTTAGTTGGAATTATCATTTTTAAGTAATAAATGAATAAATCTTTCTATATATATGTACCCACGTTTAAACCTAAACTCAAACTATATACTCTATTGCTATGACAAATTTTGAATTTTAAAAATTGAGAGAAACTGTTGGATTTTACTAGGTCTTTTTCTTTTTTTCTTCTTCTCCTTTTGAGGAGCTTGTGACCTATGGCAATTTCTATATTTCTATTTAGAAATTTAATTTAATAACATCAGTAGTAAATCCAACAGCTATATTTATATTGGTATTTTTCCAGATGCTACTGGTGAACTTTTGTAACTTGAATTATTACTCAGAAAATTTACAATTTGTTTTCACCTCTTTTGAGGCAAACTTTTGGTATGCAAGTGTCCTGTTATAAATATATTGTTAAAGAAGTTTCTTTCTAATACACACAAAGGCAGTGTGAGGTTACAAGGTCCTAAGCACAGTTTGAACATGGGTACATTTTATTAAATTGTTAAAGGACCATTTAGATCCTCTTCTTTATGGTACAACAGGCTGATTCCCTTCTGTCAACATACCATTGGAATGTTATGTTTCTGAAATGAATTTGTGAGGAAAAAGATACCAGTTACTTAAGTAACCCATGTAAGTCTCAATAATTTTTATCCATTCCTAAGGTGGATATGGATTTCATATGGACATCAGTATAATTTGTTTAGCTTTTCTGGATTTTTGACAAGCACTCACTTAGAAAGATAGGACTGTTTTGATAATAATCTTGTAACATGAGTTCAGTATTTTTCAGGGTGTGAATGCATATCTTAACGTGACAATAACAGCATGTTGGAATTTGTGTGAGGAAGCAAACAAATTTTTAATTAAGGATTTGTTTTTCTAATCCCTATGGTTTTGTGGTTTTGGTTGTTTGGGGTTTTCTATTTGCTTCTTTTTTATTTTTGTTTGTTAATGATGGATAGAGGTAGCAATGACTGGAGGTATCTGACCTTTTAGCAGTACTTGTACCAGAAAGGTCTCATCATATCATCAAGTATTGAGATACTTTAGAAAGTTAGGACTGAATCTGAAGCAGTTGAAAGAGTCAGGTCTCTCTCCTCTCCTTCCTCCTTGCCGCCAATCTCTTCCCTTCCCTCCCCTCCCCTCCCCACAACACCCACATACCCTGATGTGAGGAGACCAGTAAAATTTCAATAGAACTTTACTTATGGAATGAAATTAACAGGAAAATGATGCCAGCATCCCTACATATGTCCTACCCCAGCATCCCCTCACCCACTCTTCTCCCAGCACCCACAGACTTTCAGTGAATGTCTTCTTCCGTCCTGTCTAAATGTGCCAGATCCCCTTTGCCTAGGAGAGGGTGTAGCAGCAGCCAAAAGGGAGATAAGCAGTACTGTCATCTGTCTCCAGTCTCTATATCTCCTCTGCTGGGGTGAGTAAACCATGCAAGTAACACTGCCCTGGATATCCCACAGGGAGAGAGGAGGCACCTATTTTTGGTAACATTTATAGTTTCATCCCTTTAGAATCAGAGTATCATTCTGGCATTTGCATAATGCTTGTCAACATTTGGAGACAGGGAAGATCAAAGGTTTTATTAACAACCAAGGAAACAAAAGAAATCAGATAACTTCAGCCGCTGAATACATGGAGTATCCTGAAATATAAATGGGCATATTAACATGTGTGTCTGCTTTTTGATGCGTACAAAATATACAGTTGCACTTCCAGTGGGGAGGCAATGCAGATTTAAAGTGTATAATCTAGATATGTTTTTTTTAGCATTTTCAATGTCACCCCCCTCCTGGAGTGCACACGTAAACAGAGACATTGGGTGGTGTGAACCTGGTTAGCRGAGTGAAATTTTGAAAGGAATTATGCTCAGAAAAGCAGCAGACAAAATTTTGTTACTTGCTGAAAAACTGTTGTATCTTGTAACCAAAGTGGTTCAGAACATCCATGCTCCTGGTGTGCTCAAAAATCCAAAGGAAACATGTGACACTAGCTGTAGTCTTTCTGCGAAACACATGAATGCATGCCACTACAACACTTTCTAGACACAAGGTAATTCCTCTTTTAATGACACCTTTCAAAAGCAAATATAATCCTGGATGTTATCATAGTTAGACTGTCAGTCACTGACACTTACTATGGCTAGTTTGTTTAAAAAATGAGTGTCCTAATTCACTAAGTATTTTCTAGAAGATTCAGATCTGATGGATGTGAAAAGAACAATATATGGATTCAATTTTAGTATCATTTATAGCCATTCAAAATTCATTGAGCCATCAGCAGGTCAGAACTAGGTTTGCTTGTGAAAAAATAGGTGTACATTTTATTAATTTTGAACTTTTAAGTACTTCAAAAAAAGTGAAATAAGACACATGTCAGAGTACCTTAACTGTTTGTTTCACTAGGGGAKATCTGGTCATAGACTTCCTATAATAGAAAATACTACATTTAATCTTAAAGTGCACTGAAACAATAACACCAACAAAGTATATCTGGAGCTGTACGATAAAATTATAACCTAAACATCAGTTAAATTAGCCTCTCTGAAATAGTTATTTATTTATAACTGATTATAAAAACAATGAAAACAATAACTAAATTGATACTAGTTTATATTTTACATACATTTCCCAAGGAAGGCAAAAACAATTGAACTTTCCATGGTAAATAATTCACCGCTTAGCTACACAATTGAGTTAATAAAGGTCAGTCTGGATAGTTTATCTCATGAGGTACCATGAATGAGCAGTTAGCAGTACTGGACCCAAAGTAAACATCAGTAGCTGTGAATATACACGTGTTACATACAAAACAGTGTTTTAGTTACAACTGCAGATTCTATTGAACAAGAAATTCTGAATGCTGAACTGTGACCTGTATATGAGATTATGTCTTTGAAGATGGCACAAACTTAACTGGTTGACTCTTGCCCAAAATAAATTGTAAACAAAAATTTCAAACACCTTCTGCAAAATGCCCAAACCATGTTTTGGTTTTGATAATGTAAGGATAACAGGAATAGAAGTTTCTGATATTAGCTGGCTCAAAAATTCATGCAGCTTTACTGAGCTGCAGAGACTTTAGATTATGGTAGTATTTGATCTTAAACTTATTAGAAATTAAGTGTGTTTTTGTTACAATCGCCAATAATTCTGAATTTGGTGTCTACATCAAACACACATTTGAGTAATGTGATAACGTGGGATGTATTTTGAGCTAAATAACTCCTCTAGTCCTACCTAGTACATAGTTTCACTGWTTTTTTTCAGAGGGTGTATTGGGAATGACAAAACATTGTCCCTGTCTATGGCAGAATTTTGACATTCCAGTTGACATATCCGGAAGGGGTAGGAGGAGTTGGCAGGTCGGAGGCTGTCCTGACTGCATTCCTGCAGAGTAACCACAAGATGGTGCCTTCTAATTTCTCAGAGGGAAATTTAATTGTTACTTTTTAATAGAATTTATGTCACAATGCTCACCTATTTTTTAATTGCAGCCTTTCTAAAAAATGGTAAACACTTGTATTCTTTCCTAYTGTTTATAATACAAACATCTAATTATGTCATCTGCTTGGAAACATGTTATGAAGCAGACCTTTTTTATCTAGCCAATCTTGACAATAAATGCTCTGTCATTTGCATTTTATAATTGCTTTTTCTGGTGAATGACCTRCTCCCTGATTTTAACAGGCACTCAGAGGGCAGTGAATAACCAATGTTAGAAATAGAAGCCATTTAAAACAATTACAATGTCCTTTTTTTTATTGATGTGCTTCAATGTGTTATGGGTTTATGTCCATTTCATACATTTACTTTTGTATAGCTCATATTATTATCATAAGGGACAGGGAAAACATTGACCTTGAAGACCATTAATATTTAACATAATATATTGATGATTCTCAGTTTGAGAATTTATTGACCTTTCCTTCATTTTCTTTTTTTTTAAAAGTCTTCTCTGAGATTAATTCCATTTTGATACCACCTTCACACAGTGATTAGATATTACTATAAATGTCAGTTGTGTGGTAGAAACTCCATGTGCATTGCTGAAAACRTTAGGATGAAATTCGCAGTATTGCTGAAGGCAGTGTCAAGAATGTATAGAACATTGCTTGGTTTTGCCCTTGCAAATGGTTGTCCTTGTACCTATCCTGGTCATGGTTTCTTTGGAGAAGGTGGCGTTGGCTTGAGAAGTTACCTCGAAACTTGGTTTTATTAATGTAGTGGACGCACACCCTTCCCAAGAGGCAAGGAGGGGCCAAGGGATGCTAGGCTGAAAAAGTTGTTGTGCTGTAACCATATACAGTTGACACCACATCCTGACTGTGCTTCTCTCAAATACGGTTTAACTATTCTTGATTTGTTTACATGAAGTTAGTGTAAACGCTAACGTGAGTTTATTTGCCAAGGTCCTTCTACAATCTATTTGCAGCAGAATAAATTTAATTCATTATGTCTTAGAATGTTTCTTTTTAGAATTGAGGTGAGCAAAGTGCATACAYGTAACTTGTCCTATATGGAATAGTCTTACAAGAAGAAGTTAATCAGTACTGAAATATTGTGGATGCTTCTTTATCAGCAGGATATGCAGAAAGCCAGTATTTCCATCTTTGTTTTGTTATCTTAACAGCAGTGCAAAACAAAATTACCACAATTATTTCATATGAAAAATGAAAAAATTTTTAGGATCTCTTCTTACTTTACCAGAATATTTTATGGTTTGGTTCCCCCCCNTACTAAATTAGTTTTCATTAAAGACTTTTCATTACTTTCTCAAAAAAATGCAGTTATGTCAGTGTTATTGGAGTTCAGAGAGTAATCCTAATAGTTTAATATCAAAAGCCTTTGATATTTGGGACAGTAATTTATAATAGTTTTGGAACAACCCCAAAGTAAATCCCAGACTAGTGATTTTTTTGTTCCTTTCCAGGGGGAGGCAAGTTCAAAAGATTTTAAAGTTGAAAAGCCTGTTCCTCAGGCTACAACAAACAAAAGAATGTGGACATTCTTGGTAAATCAAAGTAAAAGCTTTGGGATTTATATCCCAASTAACTTTTATAGATCGTACAGTCAGGGATGTAGTCTGTATTGTCATGTCACATTTTGTAATGCTGTAACCTCAGGATTTTTAATGTTGACTAGGAAAAGCAACAGCAGCTGACAGCTCATAAAAGGAAATGTTTTTCCAACCTCAACACATTGCATTCTGCAGATATGCAGTTGGAAAATTGGGAACTTCTATCATCCTGTACTCCCTTGAGCACTGTATGTGGATGTATATAGACCTGTATGGCTAATTTGTGTGTGTGTAAGTGTACAGACTACTTGAAGTTGAGGTATTAATTATAATTAAATGCCCTCTTGGAAACCACCTAAGTACATATTAGAGGATATTTTCTAATGGAAGGAACTGTTACAAAAAACAACAAAACAARACAAAACAAAACCCCCAAAATCGAAAATCAAATCCACAAAAAAMCCCACCTTTCACAGAAAAAAAAGATATGAAAAGACAAAAATGGAAAAAGAAAAAAGCAATTTGACTGACTGTGGCATTTTAAAAATCATTTACAAACAATAAAACATTAAAAAAAAGATCTCTGGTAATGGACCTTGTTTCTGAGGTATTTTTAATACCTTAATTTGTATCATTCAAGAAACAAAGAACAGAAAGATTACAAATGTATGTAAAGCTGACCCTTGCACAAGTACAGATGTCGGGATATGATTTCAGGAGGCTCACTATCGCTCCATAGATATTCACTTGAAGATCAAGGCTTAAATTACAGGTCTGAGTTATGGAATATTTTATGTTTGACAAGAATTTAAAGTTGTATAAAAATTTTTTGTAAAAGCCTACATGTCATTTATTCTATAGCAAGTATAGTTCACTTTCACTTACCAGTAGAAAGAAGAAACATTCACWTTATATAATTATTGGTTCCTCTGAAAAAGAAAATTTTCTTCATTCTCAAGGAACAAAATTTCAGGTTATAGAACAGTCACATCTTTCTAATAATTTTTCATTGGCTTCCCCTAAATATTACTTTAACATGTCATGTATACAAATATTTTAATATATAAATATTAATCTTTGCATTTTGAATTAATCAGCTATACTATAGCCAAGTGTAGTAACAAACACAGTTTAGTTCATCTGATTTAGATCACTTTGACTTTTGTATAATCCAGCAAAGTAACAACAAGCACTTSCAGCTGCCTTTTAGATTGAGAAAATATCCTAGACTTCCAGATGAAACCATGTAATTACAGACAAACGGATGCTAACCATTTTGATATCATGTAGTGCAATATGGTTATAACAGTCAGTGTTTCCAAAACAGTAGAAACTGTTGGCATTAAATTAATACTAATAGTCTCTCTCTGTTCAATATGATTTGAGGCCATGCCAAATTTTATGTTGTTTATATTATTACACTGAACTATAAAACTAGTATAAATTTTTACAGTGAATAATATACAGTGGACTTTTTAGCTCAGTAAACTTTAAAAAAATCTTTTTAGATACAGCTAAAGTCAGGTAAGAAAGGTTGTATTTATTTTCTAAAATGTTTCTGTAAGATGGACTATTTATTTTCAAATTAAACTATATGGTGTTACATACAGTATTTTAATGCAGATAGACTCATACTCCAAAGGATTAATTACATATCATCATCACTTCCTTTCACCATGCCTGAAGATCAACAAACCAGACCTTCCTTGGACAAACAGAGAATGAATTTAGATCTAGGATCAACAATGTTTTAACAGGTGAATGAACTTTCACATACAGTGGCTGAGAGTGCAAGATCTCAGGTGACTGATTTTAGTGCAATCAGGACCATCTCTGTTGAAAGGCAGAGAAATACCCTGCACAGCTGTGATCGCAACATACAGAACCATTAAAATGTTACACTGGATATCATTCTAAATCAGATAGGCAGTATCTTATATTCTGTTATTTATTTGCTCAGCAGCAGCTACATGGCTGAAGTACTATGAATTGCTATCAGCACTTATTAAACATCTGTCAGTCATTTGTAGCCATTGTCCAGGGTCACTGTACTGCAGTAACATGTTCTGGAAGAAGACCTGGACTGGTGTGGCAGGCTTCACGCCAGTAGAAATTGTTGCCACTGACTGAAACACAAGTGACAAACAGTACTTATCACCACGGATCCAATCTGAAAACCCAGAACCAAACTTAGGAACCTGGAGAAATTTGAGACTGTAAGCCTCTTTCACAAGAGGTAGAACCGAATAATAAGGGTAGATAATATCTTCTGAATGCTTCCCTTTACGTGTCCAACATAACACTTCTCTCCCTGGGATTAAGCTGCCATCATACCCCTGTTTCAGCCAGGTACTGGAAGCGCAAAATGACTGCACCATCCTGGTCTGACAAAAGAGTAGGACTGTGTATCATCTGCGTGCCGATGACACCACAGCCCAAATTATTTCATTATCTCCTCAGTGGCCTCATATACATGTTGAAAGGAAAGATGACAGGATGAAACCTTGTGGAATCCTGCATGAGAGAGAGCCCTCGGGGCTGATGAGCAATTGCCCTATGTCATCCTCTGGGATTTCTCTGAGAGGAAAGAGTGGAACCACACAAGTGCAATCCCATCTGCCCCAGCGTAGGTCCACAGGTGAGTCAGAAAAACATCATGGTCAGTGCGATAGCCAGAAAGGCTGCTGGCAGAGCTAAACAAAGCCACCTTTGAAAAAGCTTTCTGCACTGATAGGAGTTCCCCATCAGCCACAGGAACTAGTGTAGCTGTCAGGCTGCACTCAGACTGGAAACCAGGTTAGATAGTTTCAGAAGATTTTAAATGGAATCAGAGTTGTTTTACCAGAAGTCTCATCCACCAAGGTGCATTTTGTTTTGTAATAAATTTTAGAATTTGAGAGTGGCTGAATTGGTTTTTTGGACACCAATTGATAATTTATTGAATAGCTCATTTAAGGCAAGCTGGAATCATTGTCTCTCTGGGAGACACTAACAATCTATGCTAGAAGTGGCCTGCAGTGAGGTCCTGTATGTCATCTAAGTTCATCTCATAACTCTCAAACTCAGTGAGCGCTTCAGCCCATAGAAGATTATTTYGGTGTTATTTTGTTACAGAAAGGGTCAGTCCCATCAGATTCTTGCTGATCGTCTCCATAAAATAGCTAGAAAAGTCCTTGAAACAATCAGGATTCAGTTCGGTTACAGGGTGARGCACCTAATGCTTCATCAAACTGTCCGGAACAACTCTACTGGTCTTGACTTTGTAGATATTATGGTGGAAGCAAAGGTTAATTTATGGAATTATAATTTCCATTTTGCTTGGTATTATTGTCTGTATTTGAGTAGACAATGAAATCTCCCATACATTTTGGTCTGAAAATAACGTCCTAAAACGGCTGCTTGTTCTACTTCTACCAAAAAATCAATAATTGCTAAATCTGAAATTGAGAATGTATTGGTGATATTTTCAGCTAATTAATGTGAACTTAGTATGCAGTGTACYTGTGCATTATACTTGCTATGGATTGGAAATGTACTACATCAGAAAAGTCTGTGGCAAAATATTTTTAATGTAACCATATTACGTATATATAGATATATATGTATACACATATATATGTGTACAACCTTCGATCAACAATCATGTCTAAGACTAGGTACATTAAGTAAGTAACCTACAAAAATTATCATTACAAGTACACTTTAACTTCTTCTGAAATGGTAATACTTCAACTACAATGAAATATGATTTCTCTTTTTCTGAGGTTATTTTCATTCCATTAATTGTTTATCTTTTGTGATCCTAAGTCAACATTTTGTTAGGATTCGTGTTTCTGTCTAGGGGGTTTAAGATTGACAGGTTTTCCAYATACACATTTAAAATCCCTGGAGGAGTGGCATATGGAAGCAGAAACTGATAAGGAGGGAGGGCCAGGGTAGCGCTGTGCATTCATTCTCAGCTAACTTCAAAAAGATGAAAACCAGTTTGATTGATATATCCTGCTAGATGCTAGAACACTGACCCATAACATAATAAGAAGATGCAGGATTACTGCTGTTACTGTTTTAAGAAAATTAAACAAGGCTTCAAATAGTATCTGACACACAAGACTGGAATAATATACTTCTGAGTAAATCTTATAGCTTTTCCTTGAATGTTGACAGTCAACTTTATATTAATTGCATCAAAGACAGAAAAAATATAAAACAGCAAGCGATTGGAGATTTTTATATTTAAAACATTGAATATTATTAACTTCAGTCAGAATGTTAGCAATGGTGTAGGCATGCCATTCCTGTCTTCCTAGTGCTCTTTTTAGGCTGTTAAAAGCAAAATCTATGGTGATAGTCTCATAATTCTGTGCCCAACAAATGCTAATATGATTTCTAATTACCTTTCTAAATTCCTATATAGAATATCATGAAAATCTAGCTTTCATATTGATACATACATGCAAAGATATGTTTTTTTCTCAGGCCATAAACCCACACACAAGCTGTCTAAATAGATCGTAAATAGTGGTAATATTTCACAAAATTATTATCTTGATTCTACATGACTTGTGAGCTGTCAGCTGTGGCAAATGAAAAAGGTATCAGTTACTTCTTTACTCTTCTTAAGGAGATGAGCTTTTTCAAAATTGTTTGTGTTAAAAGGCTAAGAACTACAGTTCTGATTGATTAAAATTTTCTTTTGTACACTTGAACTCCCCACTTAGAATTGCAGCTCTTTTTTCTAGTGTTTTATAGTGATTGTTTTGCTGGAACAAAACAGTTGCACTAGTGTTTAGAGAACTGTATGCCTTTCTTCAGCCTTTCTACTATTTGATTAGATTTAAGATGACGTGGAGGCAGAATTTACTTTCTGGTAACATTTAAGAAGACAATTTACAATTTTGTAAGGGTTGGTGAAAAATCAATAATAACATGTTCTTGTAACATGCCTGCAGTGTGGAAGGTAAGTTAGGGGCAAAAGGTTATTTTCTTTGAATTAAGCGGAGAGTCTTGTAATATATACTAAAAGTGYTCAATTTCATGATGGACAACAGTTTTGAAATATAGCCTATAAGTTCTGTAACATTTCACTGTTTTTCCCTAACAATCTGAATGGTCAATTGAAATCAGGATCGAAACATTGGGTTGTATTTTCTAAAATCATGTCTGAAAATGTCATCTAACTGTCACAAAAAAAGTATTCTAGAGCTGCTTCTTTTTTTTCATGTCTTATTACTCCAAAAGTTTTATCCTAACAGTGAAAAAACACAAAGTTTAACTGTACAGAAAATGGAGACTGTAAACAGATTGGAATTGAAATGAGACAAGAACAGAATTTCTATTACAAGAAAAGGTCAAACATAAAGTATTCCTTTGTAAACCTTTTTTGAACATGATTTTGTAATATGTGGGAAAACTCTTCCTTATATTTCTCAGATAGAACCCAAAGAAGAATAAGGATCCAGGTCATGAACTTTTACATACACTCGAATTCATCTTTCTTAAAATACATGAGTGAGTGAAATTTGAAAAAAAAAAAAAAAAAAGAGAGATGTATTATTTCTCTTATTCAGTGCTCAGTTACCAAAACAATGCTACTGTCTGGAAGCTAGTACTGTTCACTGTTTTCAGACATTTGATATTTTAAAGTACATAGCATACATAAAAAACATARTAAATGAAGTAATTAAATCATATTTTAATACAATATATGCAGATAAGTTCCCATGAACTTAATTTATACAAAATAATTTGAAAACACAGAATGGAAGAATTTTCTAGATAAAATAACTACCTCAGAATTGTGTTAACTGCCTTTTTAAGACTGTCAGTCTTGCCAGCATTTCTCATTTAATGAGTTTTCAGATCCACGTAAAATTCTCAGATAAAATGTGTTGGCAAGTTTCTTGAGATCTCATTTTCAGGATATTTCAGAATGCTGGCATCAAGTCYACGTATCTTATTACCTCTTGGCTATTGATTGTAATCCTGTTCCTATTGATATTACCTAAGAAATTATATCCTTTTGTAAGTGTTTGCAGATCTTTGCAAAAGGTTTTGGTGGATTGATGCACCTTGAAAAGGATTCACTCTGATTTGGCACTCTTGTTAGATGTCTTGGCAAAGAAATACAAGGGGGACAATCTTGAAAATGTTAAGTGCTAATGCACCATTTTTAAATTTAGGATTTTGTTCCTCAGAATATTTCAGTCAGGTCTGTGATTCCAGAGGTGAGAGCCATATAATGGCTGGATGTGGTGTAACCCTAAGAGTTGCAGTATTTACTTCTTAACAGATTCCCCATGAAATTCCCAAGTTATGTGCTAGCTTCCCCACACTGAAAATGCCAAGATCTGCAAGCCTTAACAATTTAGCCTGTAAGCCATTAAGGAATATTAAATTAAATCTTGCCCTTTTGAAAGATTTCAGGGTTAATTTCAGATTCATAATCATAACTGCAGTTCTGATGTTAAGCAGCAGTACTTTCTTAAAAAAAGAGAAAGTCTAAGAGAATTGAATATTTTCTTTCAAAATACAGCTGGATAAGAAGAAGGTGCAGTATCCTGCTTTGTACATAATACTGAACAAAGATATCTTATGCATGAAGATCTGACATATTACAGCTCAGACCATCCAATTACAAATTTTAGCTACCTCATTCACACAATGAAAGCCATAGGTTCTGTCCTGGATGTCAACCCAGTGCACTGGAACATTTTTAAAATGGATTGCTAATGAGTGTCCATTGCAGAATTCACTCCATGTGGCCAGCTAGGAATGGCAAATTTTGTCTTGAACTTTGACCTCTGAAGGATTTGTGCTTGACTGTGCACCAGAGAAATATATACCTTCCTTTCCTTTGGATTGACAACTTAAACTTTTCTTAGTTGTAGGTGGCTAAACACTTTCTCATAAGTTGAGTAGGTATCATAGCTTTGTTTCAAACTCAGCAGGAGAAAGGAATGTTTGAAAGGAAAAGTGTCACAGCCAGAGTAAGATTACCCTTTCCTTCCCACCCACCAATTCCCTTATTCATGCAAAGTATTAGAGAAGAGGGCATTTGTTCAGGATTTGGGGGATTCAGGTTCAGTTCTAACCCATGACTGAGACAACTCATGTTTGCACTCTTTTGCACTAAACAGAATTTTACGTAAACGTATTGAAGTCGTCACCAAAACAGGAACTACCACTGAAGCCTTTCCTCTGCCACTGTGTGCTATAATCCCTAATCTAGAGAACAGCCCCTGCTCTCCCTCTCTCCCTTTCTCCTGCTCTGCCTCTGTTAACTGTTTCCGTGCAAAGAGGAACAGGATCAGTAGGTGGAAACTGCAAGTGTTTTTTACCTTGAAATGRTCTAACACCTGTAGGTTACAGCCCTTTGCTGAGACACTGAAGATTAAATCTCCTCCAGCAGAAGACACTGTTGAATTGACACTCTCAAATGTGTCTCACATTCAGCTCTAATGCTCCAGCTGACCACTGGCTACACAGAAGAAAGTTGTAATGTCTGCCACTTGTCCTTCTTYAGCAGTTGCCACTTTTTTTTAGGAACTTGGTTTGTTAGGTCCTTCAAGAGCACATCTACTGAGTTGATGACCATGGAGAACTTGAGTGTGAATTCTGGTGGGATCCAGGACTAAGCCAAGCATGAATGTGTTTAGCAGAATTTCTACTGACTATGGCTAAATGACAAACCTATAAAGTGTAATGTGGAAAACTGAGTGCCTTACTGCTCAGAGTGCCTTCAGCCCTGGAGGCTGGAAGCTGAATGCAGATTTTGATAAACATAGTTTCAATTTAGGCTCCCAAAGAACTGGGTATGGTGATGTGCTTAAATATTTTCTGGATCTAATCTCCAAATTCCAGGTTTGTATGAGTAGTGGAGATGTAACAATTTACAAATAAAACAGAGTTCTTGAGTGGGGAGATAAATTAGACAATTATATATTGACTGATGATCCACCACTAATCACACAAAAACAAACAATGACCAAGGGATATTTACAGTAATTCCAGGTACTCTGTTTTTTTTGTTGTTGTTGTTTGGTTTTTTGGTGTTTTTTTTTTTGTTCTGTTTTGTTTTGTTTTGTTTTTTTTTCTTCTTTTTCCAGATCCTCTCCCTGGACTGGAGATTAGTTATTAAGAAAGCAAAATTTGAAGGGCTAGATTATACCTCAAATTTACTTTGGGTGAGAGCAATTGTCAGAGRCTTGTCATAACATCTCAGGCTCTGGGATGCGTTATTTAGTTAATACATTTCTCCATTAGCTGGAAAACATTTAAGTTAAAGTATATGATAAAAGTAGTTAATTCACAGACCCCAAAACTGAGACTCCTCTTCCATACTTCTGTTTTTCATCCATACTCCAATTCTCACACTGAGGAGAAGCTAATTGCTCAGCACACTATTAGCAGTTGAGAATTCAGTCAGACTGAGGAAATAAGGGCGATTTTATTTTACTTTTCAAATTTCTTACTTTCAAACTGTAAAATGGAAAAAGGGCTTTGAGGATCTAGCTTTTCATGTAAACATATTAGTAAACTGTTTTTCTGATAATATGCTCTTCATAAAGATCGATGAAACTGAACATTTTTTTGCAAAGAATACTCCACAAATGATAGGCAGTAGTGGAAGAAGTGTTTAGATACAGAAGATATTAAAAATAATGGAGTAGATATTTGTTTTCTGTAATGGGTCTGCATTTTAACAGTATTTAAACACTAATTTAGGTAAAATTCCTACACTAAGGCTTGTTGTTTAGTTGAGGAACAACTATTTAAATCATATAGAAATGAATTGTATTCTTTTGAAATATGGGCAAGGAGATTTTATTGAATACCTAATATACATGCTACATTCAGATGCTGTCCTGTAAGCCTAAACTATGTTAACAGGACATCTGTTTGCAATATTTTTATGTATCATATACATCCATAGTCAGTAGCTGCCAGATAAATAATTGCAGAGACAAGGTGATTTTTTCACTGAGTCATCACAGCTTGATAAGTCATTTTAATTATTATGTGATGCATATTTAAAAGACAGCAATTTGTTATGAGCTCCGGGCTGAGACAAAGCAAACTTACTGGACTGACAAGACTGTGTCAATAGAGTGAATCTGCTTCTAGACATTGCAGCTAGACATTTCTTACAGATGTGTTTTTTTCGTCTTCCTCTATTTCCCTCTGCAGAGGTCCTTCTGTAGTGCCATGGTAGAGGAGCTAAGGATGTCTCTGAAATGTCAGCGTCGATTAAAACACAAGCCACAGGCCCCCGTTATTGTGAAAACAGAAGAAGTTATCAACATGCACACGTTTAACGACAGAAGGTTGCCGGGTAAAGAAACCATGGCATAGAGCTGGGAAGCCAAATACCCCAAGCACAAACTGTCGTCTTTTTTCCAAACAACCTTGCGAGAATGTTTCCTGTGGAAATATGCAACCTGTGCAAAATAAAATGAGTTACCTCATGCCGCTGTGTCTATGAACTAGAGACTCTGTGATCTCAGCAGTTGCAATGGCCAGACTCGAATCACAAGCATCATGGATCAACCAAGTTATGCGGGGTTACACTGTTCGTCATGGTTTCCACCATTCTGAATGAATGAATGTTCCATGTGAGTTTTGTGGCTGGTTTCAAATGCAGTCTCAGTGAGAAATTACAGGTTCCTTTTGAAGTTCAACGGTTGCCAGGAGATGGAGAATAAATGTCCAATATGATACTAACCATGGAAGGAGTCTAGTAAAAGTAATATCTCAGAACTGTAGTGGAACAAGAAACCATATATTCTTCTGAACTTCCAACCATAGAAGAGTTGGTAACTGCTGGTAGACTGAAACTACCATCTGGACAGGTGATATGAGCTTCCTGGATGGGAGAAATGTTAAAGTGAAGAAACATGAATCCCATGAATAGAAGGATAAATATGAGGATGCTCACCTGCTTTTTGGACTGTCTGTGTCACTGAACTAAGTAAATAAATAATAATTTTAAAAAAATCAGTAACTTAAATTTACCTGGGCTGKAACTTTGATCTAAAAAACAAACAAACAAAAAAATCCGTAATTTTGACCCAATTTTTAGATGAATGAAAGTTTCTTTAGTACAAAGGAATGTATCTTACAACCTTTAGATATAAGGAATTACCTTTTTTTTTTTAATTGTGAAAAGAGGGAGGGGGGTGGGAAGCAGTGTATTTCACACATAGATGGCTTGCATTTTAGCCTGAATGGGTTTTGGAACCCTTGTTCCTGCTACTAATTGAACTCAATGGAGCCTGTGCAATTCTCGCTAATATTGGAAGTGGGATGGGTCACCTAAAAGAAGTGAATGTGGAGAACTTTAAGGAGGACTGCATTTTTCAATACAGTCACAGTACTAAATGAACAAAATTCTTGAGCAGTTTTTTTTTTTCAAAAAAAAAATGTTCAGGTTTATTTGTGGAAATGCAAGATTTCTATGAAAATAGTTTTTGTATGGAAATTTTTGTAATACTTTTTATCAACAAAATAAGAACATGTGTTTCTGGCAGGGGTGTGATGCCAAGCATGAATGGTAGTGCGTGTGCACCACCAACGTTTGGTGAAAACTATTTTTATCAAGAAAAAGGAATCTTAGAAGAGACATATTTTCAAGTTAGATAATATAAAAAAATAGGTGCACTACCACCACTGCTTACCATGCTACACCCCTGGTTTCCACTAGGATGGTAACATGCTGTCATGAACAATTGCGTGTAAATGGTAAAAGACACAGACCTCTTGACCACATTGTGATAACAGTTAAAGTGCACTCAGTTTGCTGTTTGAATCCAATGCACAATATTAAAAAAAAAAAAAAGCATTAAAATTATGTCAGTTTTAGTTGTTTTATTTTTGCTGTGTCATTGAGCAACATATGTACAGTACTTTGTGTCAGTACTGGTACTTAGCCWCAGCTTAGTGCCCTATCCTGCTGATTCTTGCCACTAAACGCGTGGCCAGAGAGTTTGCTGGGATTTCTGACAGAAGCGATACAGCACATTGTGATAAGTTTTTGCAGGATCTGGCTCTTAGCTGCTTAAAAAGCTAATTTATATGTTTTACCTGTGGTGAGTTCCTGGACATAACATTTTGAAATACTGCCCTACAGATGCTGAATCTTGCACCTCCATCTACYGTAAATTTATATGTATCTCAACAAAAAATGTATAGGATGGGCTATGTAGGAATGTTATGTCAACCAAAAAAGATTATGAAGATGGTCTTTATACAGAAAATAATTCATTTGGCTAATTTAAAAAAAACACTTTACAATTATCATAGATAATTAGTCATTGGTGAATAATGAGATCATTTATTTACTGGGGTTTAATTTAATCTTATCTTCATCTTTCTAGCACAGGAGTGTAAGATATATCATCCAAATTGTAGAAATTATAGCATGAAATTTGGGGGGGAGGGGGAGGTTTGTGTCTACTACCCAGTTCTCATAAATCTTCATAGAGACTGAGCTGGCCATTTCCATTGTGAACAGGGACTGAGAAAGCAAATTCGCTTATATTTGTGAGATTTTCATCCCAATTTATGTGATAACAAAGAACAGGTTATCTTTGTCTGAAGTATAAACAAGATAAAAACACCTTCAGCAAAGATTCTGAAAATTAGTATACTTACATAATACATATTTAAGTTTAAGTTAATTCTTTAAAATACAAAGGAAAAGAAAATAACTGTCATACAACACAATGAAAACTCCTAATTATGATGGTTTGGAATGGAAGAAATAATTGGCTATTGCACTTGATTGATGATTTACAATAAAATTTGTAAAATCATGTAATAAAATGCKGTATTATATTCAAACAAACCTTTCTTTTCTCTATTAAGGTTGTTGAAATAAGCAGGAGTTCCATTCTCACCTTGGTGCACGACTAATTCTCATTAAGCTTTACGTAAACCAAAATAAATGTGATTGCAGAATATGTCCCAAATATTTTATTGGGTCAAAATGCCCCAAGGAACAAGAATCCTAACACAGAAATAGTGTGGCTTAATTAAGATTTCAGTGAGAATTTCAGCCTTCCATTATKAAGGGAAATATGCAAAGTAACTGGAGATTTGTATTTAAGGTTGAGACTAGAAATGCATGGCTCCACGGATCATAGTAGGATAATGGCTTTTTAAAAACATTATACGGTAATTCATACTGCTACTTCATTGTGCATTAGTAATTATTTCTGTATTTTTCACAGAAAATTAAGATATTTAAGGAAAAATKACTAACAAAGAGTTGACCCCCAAAGTAGTAGAAAATACTACTGGCAGTTTTGTACTCCAGAAAGTTCAATGGTTCATTTTCCCTTCACTCTTARGAAGGAAATCCTCAATTCTGAAGAAAACTTCCTCATTTTGAAAGGCCTGTGAATGGCTTAGTCCCAAATGCTCATGTAGCATGAATTTCTATAGTGTCATTAAAGTCAATGGAACTAYACCAGCTAAAATCAAGTGAGTATCTATCTGGCCCATGAAGATTCAGAATCCGTATATAACTGCTTTATGTGGTTTCATATAATAGCTCAATTAGTCTGTTGATTTCCCAGGACAGGATGATGRGTGCTTCTCTGACTGACCTTGAATGTCACTCCAGAGAAGACTTTTAAAGTGGTTATAAGTCAGTTATATGGTGCTACCTGGTGGATGAAAATTGGAGGTAAAAACTGAATGGGACTTTTTTTCTTACTGTATCTGTTTCAAGGAAGATAGAAGTCTATAATCTTTAAGGATTCTCGAGATCTCAATTTGGATCTTCAGGTTGCCTCAGCATGGTTATATAGCAATAGATAACTATGCAGATGTTATAGAATAAATGACAAAAAAGCCCCTTTAGCTTTTTAAGAAATGTGATTTGTGAAGGACTGGTAGTGAAAATTCTGAGCCAAATAGTTGGATGAAATCAAGGCTTTATAGTAGATGAGGATTTGGCCCATTATAGACATTTAGCARGYCATTTAGTAGTGCTCTTCTATAGACAAATGCAAACATATCCAGGGAGTATCTGKCAGGTTTTGTATGAGATATTACTTTCTGAAGTTTCTATCTCAATTTTCAGTTGAAGAATTCAATGTAGGTTTGAAAGAACCTGTTCTTTCATGTTTATATTACTTGAGGCTCTGTGCAATAATCCTTCCTGGTTTCATCCATAGAGTCTTCCAAAAAAACCAAAATAACACTGTTTAGCCCTGCTACACTAACTATTAGTATTTCAGAATGGAAAAGACATAATTTATGAAGAAAAAACCTCCACCAAAATCCAAAGCCTCAAATAGAAGTAGGAGAAATGCCCTGATACTCTACAAAATCAAAATGCTTTCAGGGAAAAGGAGTCATAAGCAGAGATAACAACATACAAAGAGATAAAAGATAATGCTATAAAATAATTTTTATATTATTATTATATTAAGGGTATTAGAAAAATTATTTAAAGTACTTTAGACACAACTTCACTCTAGTCTCCGAATACACTAGTCTCCAAATACACTAGTCTCCAAATACATCAACAGTCACAAAATATGATGATCGAAATGCTGACTACTTTGAAAGCAGTGTCAAAACTCCTACTTCAGAGAAATCAAGATTTTGTCCAATACAACCCCAAATGTGTACTGATAGATACAATATTAAAGGCAAAATAAAATACCAGCCTGCGTATAGGTGTACAGGAGCAATTGTGCTTTTTGACATATTTTCAGAGATCTGTGGGAAAAGAAAGGGTCACTGAGGTTGAGTTGTCTGATATCCGAGATCATTGCTTTCCAACCTCAAATATGTCAGTGTCCTGTKCCCTTCCAGTCTTGCCTCCTTGCCTTCCTACAAACACCTCTGACACTTTCAAATTTATTTTCAAAACCCTTTTCTTCTGGCTTCCTATAAAATGTAGTTCTAATTAAAAATAAAGTTACTCAAGAACCTCATCTCCCCAGTTTGTATCCACCAAGATAAAGACACTAGCTTTTCATGTGACTGTAATCTAACTGTCCTCTTCATTTACTACCCCTCTCTGTCCCCTGCCTGTGTTATCACCTCCTGATGTTCTTGTACTTGCCTAGACTGTAAGCTCTTAGGGGGCAGGGAATCTGTCTTTGATTTGTTCTATGTAGCACCATGAACTATGGAGCTATATAAATAATAAAAAAAGTAGATCTTCTTAAATCATGTTTGAAGTGATAGTGATCTGATTGACTGCCAGTCTAGTAATATATTGTTTTAGCTCATTGCCTGAAATCCTAATCACTACAGCAATAGGTTAATCAAAAAATAAAAATAATAAAACCAACCCAAAGGAGTTATCACACCGACTCATCTTACTGGAAATTTCCCTACATAGTCGGGGTGTAGGAATATAGAACATCACGTTCACATAGCTTCTATAAAGGTTTTAACATTAAATCAGTTACATTGAAAATGGAAAAAGTAGGTTAATACATAAAAAAGAAGGTTATATGCAGGATGAGCTTTGCAAAAGAGATCTTTTAATTGGTTTAAGCTTGGAAAAGCTATGATTAAGCAATTTRTTAAGTTGAACACCAGGCACCTTGCCTTCCTTCATTGTATCTGCCCACTTAGATCAACAAGCCTCTCATTGTCAAAATCTATGCCAATCCTATGTTGTTAATTATTTTATGGACATCATTAGATATTTTCTGTGAATGATAATTCTAATTAAAACTAAAGAAATACTTCCTCTTGTTCCTACCCAACAACACTAGCTTTCTATGACTGCTGGAACGACAGAATTGTGGGAATTTGAGAAAAATGCTAACTGTAGATAAATGACAGGAAACAATTGTTGCATCTATCTTGAGAACAAACATATCAGCTTTCTCTTTTACCTTTTTCTTCTTCAAGGAATGCCACTCTTTAAGGATTCTTGAGATCTCAATTTGGATCTTCAGGTTGCCTCAGCATGGTTATATAGCAATAGRTAACTATGCAGATGTTATAGAATAAATGACAAAAAAGCCCCTTTAGCTTTTTAAGAAATGTGATTTGTGAAGGACTGGTAGTGAAAATTCTGAGCCAAATAGTTGGATGAAATCAAGGCTTTATAGTAGATGAGGATTTGGCCCATTATAGACATTTAGCAAGTCATTTAGTAGTGCTCTTCTATAGACAAATGCAAACATATCCAGGGAGTATCTGKCAGGTTTTGTATGAGATATTACTTTCTGAAGTTTCTATCTCAATTTTCAGTTGAAGAATTCAATGTAGGTTTGAAAGAACCTGTTCTTTCATGTTTATATTACTTGAGGCTCTGTGCAATAATCCTTCCTGGTTTCATCCATAGAGTCTTCCAAAAAAACCAAATAACACTGTTTAGCCCTGCTACACTAACTATTAGTATTTCAGAATGGAAAAGACATAATTTATGAAGAAAAAACCTCCACCAAAATCCAAATCCAAAGTTTGTGCTCACAGCTTCTTATCATCTCACTGGACACCACTGAGACTCTGGTACCATCTTCCCCCATCAGATTCCGCTGAGCCTTCTCCAGGCTGAGGAGTCCCAGGTGTCTCAGCCTCTCCCCATATGACAGATGCTTAATCCCTTAATCATCTTTGTGGCCCTTCACTGTGGGCCATATTCAGTCTGTTATGTCCCTGTCTCTCTTGTACTGGGGAGCCCASAACTGGACCCAGCACTCTAGATGTGTCTCACCAGTGCTGAGTAGAGGGGAACGATCACCTTCCTTGACCTGCTGGCAGTGGTCTTCCTAATGCAACTGAGGGTTCTGTTGCACTTCTTAGCTGCAAGGGCCCATTGATGGCTCATGTTCAGTTTGTCGTCCACCAGGACCCCCAGGTCCTTCTCTGCAAAGCTGCTTGCTAGTTGGTTGGCCCCCAGCCTGGGCTGGTGCATGGAATTATTCTTCCCAGGTGCAGGACTTGTCATTTCCCTTTGTTCAACTTCATGAAGTTCCTGTTGGCCCATCTCTCCAGCCTGTTGAGGTCCCTCTGAATGGCAGCACACACATCTGCTTTATCAACCATTCCTCCTTTCTGTAAAGTGCATACTTGCTGAGGATACACTCTGTCCCATCATACAGGTCATTAATGAAGATGTTAAACAGTATGAGACCCAGTATTGACCCTCTGGGTACACCACTAGTTACTGGCCTGTGACTGGACTTTCTGCCACTGGTTACAAACCTTTGACCATGACAGTTGAGCCAGTTTTCGATCTACCTTACTGTTCACTGACCTAGTCCAAACTTCATCAGTTTGTCTGTGAGGTTGTTATGGGCAATAATGTTGAGAACCTTGCTAAAGTAAAAATAAACAAYATTCCTCATCCAGAAAGCCAATCTTCTCACTATAGAAGGCTATCAGGTTGGTTAGACATGATTTCCCCTTTGTAAGTCCATGCTTACTACTTCCAGTCACCTCCTTGTCCTTAATATGTTTGGAAATGGTTTCCAGGAGGATTTGCTCCATCACCTTCCCAGGGATGGAGATGAGGCTGACGAGCATGTAGTTCTCCACATCCTCCTTATTGTCCTTCATGAAGGTAGGAGTGCCATTTGATTTCTTCCAGTCCTCAGATATCTTGTCAACCACCATGAGCTTTCAAAGATTATCAAGAGTGACCTCACAATGACATCAGTCAGCTCCCTCAGCTTTTGCTGGTGCATCTCATCAAGTCTTATCAACTTATATATGTCCAGTTTGTTTAAATGTTCCCTAACCTGATYCTTGTCCACCAAGGGTAAGTCTTCCTTGCTCCAG
Source organism: Oceanodroma leucorhoa (assembly GCA_030449065.1). Lineage (NCBI taxonomy): Eukaryota > Metazoa > Chordata > Aves > Procellariiformes > Oceanodroma > Oceanodroma leucorhoa. The sequence continues at coordinate 16,709,396 of JASVER010000001.1, forward strand.
ACTTTCCCACTGGTCTCAGGGACCTGGCTTTTCTGAAGACAARTCTTACCCATAAAGACCCAAAAAGAAGAAGATACTGAGTACTTGGCYTTCTTCATTTTCTTTGTCACCACGTCTCCACCCGCATTCTGCAGCTGTCCCATGATTTCCCTAGTCTTCCTTTCACTGTTGTTTTATCTGTAGAAACCCTTCTCGTTGCCTTTCATAATGCTTGTTGGATTCAATCCAGGTGGGCTTTGGCATTTGTAACACCGTCCCTGCATTCCATGACTGCTTTCCTTGGGATTCTTCCAAGCAGGTCTTGGAAGGCCAAAGGCGAAATTCTCCTCTCCTGAAATCCAGTATTATGATCCTACTTTTTGCCCTGATCCTCTTCCCTCAGAATCCTGAAATCCATCAACTGGAGCATGTCCCTCAAACTGATCCTTCCATGTTTTTAAGTGTGAGTTCCAGCAGAGAACGTCTCCTCCATCACCTGTGTCAGGAAGTTATCATCAAAGCACTGTAGAAATCTCCTGGACTGATTGTGCCCTGCTGTGTTGTCTCTTCAGTAGATACCAGRGTGCTTCAAGTCCCCATGAGGACCTGAAGGGTTTGCGAACATGAGGCTTCTTCCAGTTGTCTAAAGACATAATCTACTTACAATTTGCAACATGCAAGACAAATYAGGAATTTTCCATTAGGCCATAAATATCCTTTCATCTTCATTTGCAATATCCTTTCACCTTCATTCACTTGGAACTTTTATTCAACTATCAAAAAAATCTTGGTCTCTGCTTGAAAAATAATAAAAAAATAACTTTTTTTTTACAGATTTTTTGTGGCTGAGTCATTTCTGAACATTACGAAGAGAACCACGACTAAGTATCTGTCCAGCTGGACTTAAAATTTTAGTGACTTATCTTATTAGGTGTAAAAAAACTAAGAAAATTTCATCTCTGCAAATGTAGTGGACAACATTCACTACTTTAGAGTGAGCAGCATGGTGACTGAAAGCAGCTGGTGCACAGTTCTGTTTTGAAACATTTCAGACTGTTTAGTTGCTTCAAAATGGATAGCCATTTTCAGCATACCTTATTAATGGGCATGTTCTAATCTTTCTCTCTGAAAGTTTTGAAGCAAAGTTGCCTGACGTGGGGTGGGGGGGCTGGGGTGGAAAAAGCAAAAGCTATTTGTGTTCCAGGTTCATGAGATCCAGCAACATTTTCTAGACCAGAATACTATCTTATGACTCAATAAGCTCTCAGATAGTAGAATTTTAAACCACAGACTCGTATGAACTTGGTAAATGCAGAAGCACATGTGTAGCTTTCAAATTACCAAAAGAAGTTGAAATAGCTGCCATTATCTGAATCAATCCCAGATTTGGAAGAAAGTGTCCAAGAAGCATGGTTGAAGTGCAGCTGTATTTGTAGTTCTGTTTGATAAAGCTTATAGGGCTTTTTCGTTTTATCTTTTTGTTTCTTTCAATTAATGGTTCCCAAAATAACTCAAATCTAGCTACTTGCTCTGGACTCTTGCTTCTCTCTATATATTTTAAGATCAGTATAGTGAGTGTTCTACCAGGCAGATGATCTTTGGCCAGAATCTAGCCTGAGGGAGACAACATATGGCCCTTAGAATCAAAATAACCCAATTATAACCAGGCTATTGAAATTATCAGTCATCCACGTTTCAGCTCAAAGCTTTCCTTTCTGGTGACGGTTATTATATTCAGATTGCTAGACTTTTATTTTCTTTTTCCTTTTCTTTATTCCTGCTATACATGGGTTAATGTTATAGGAATCCCTAGTTTAAAATTTTATTCCAAAAATTACCTATGAAGCATAGGGAACATTTTAGTTTCTACAAGACAGTGAACCAACTCATATTCCACTTGTGAACCTGGGATACCTGCTATTACCAGGCTGAATTTCATGAYAACAACTCCTTCATTTTCTTGTAATTTCATTGCCTTTTCTCTACCTTTTTGTTTTTGTCCTGGTAACTGGATTTCTTTTTTTTTGTTTTTGGTTTAACCTTTGTGTTCATGTAGAGTGCCTGCAAAAATGGAATGTTAAAAAACCCAAACATTACATAATAGCAATAAGAAAAAAATGTAAGTGGTTTCTCAGAATGGTAACTATCTTGCCTCCAAGATATTCCAGTCCAAGAATTTGATGTGATGACATCACATTGAGTTAAGGACCCACTTCCGGATACCGGTTGTTCAACTCTTCTTAATGTGTTTGGGCCCTCTGTAATATCAAAAACCTGTACTACTGGCATTGTTTTAACAAGACCAAGTTCAATCGTGCTGCACATCAGCAGTACGTCTGTTATGTCTTGTGCTATTTACACAACAAAATTAATGTGATATGACTACAAAGATACTGGGACTTCAGTYTGTCTACACACCTACCCTACAGGCCTACCAGGATTTCTTTGGAAGCTGGTAAAACCCCACAAACAATATCGTAAAACAATCAGCTGTTCTTAAACTGTTGCTCTGAAAAAAACACTACAAGGTGCTATTATATTTTAAATGGAAGATATAATGAAGCATGGTCTTTGCAACAAGCTATCCATGGATGAATACATCCTMGATGAGCTACAAGGAGTCTGGTTCTAGGATATAATTGAAAGACTCAACTTTCCATCTGTTTATTAGGATGTTGAGCTCTTAATGCATTATAATTAATATTGACATCTTTGACATTAAAAATTGAGCAGTGTGAGCTTTGCTTGAATATCCTAAATTCTACAGACTTTGATTTTAACCAGGTTTATGTATCTCACTTGTTAGGAAAAGGTTATGAGAACTAGGTAATTGATCCTGAGCCCAGTGAGTTCAGCACCCCATTGGTGGCACAGATTAATTTTTAAAATGGATGCTGTGCCTGGTCAGCCATTTTTCATAGCAACTCATTATGAAAGTGAGTGAGTATGCTATAATCATGCCACTTATCTAACACCTTGCTCAGCATAAATTAAATCAATGGGAATTTTTACAGAATATTTGGACTGGTAAATTACAGGAATTGATATGTATTAGCCCACACTTACCTGTGTTCCTCAAGGCTTACTCATATATGATATGGTGGGTTTTTTGCATGAACTATGTATATTGATGCACTGATTGTACACAAAGCCTGCTTTCTTGGCCTCCTAGGCAGATCCATTTTACGATTTTACTGTCTCTTTTAAAGTGACAAATGACTTTGTGAAGATAAACAGGATAAGCAAATGTAGCTTCAGTTATTTATTTTAAAAGACATTAGGAGATGGATCTAAAAATTATAAATATGGCATGAAAATGTAAAAATTATTCTATTGAAGAGTCAGCATTAAGGCATTCATTAAAATTCAATGTATAAAAAGGCAGATAAGATTGCCTGTTTGTGAGTGAAACTTTTTTTTTTAGCTTCTCATTAGCAATCCTTAATCTTATTTCTAAACTTATATCAATCTCTCTTTAAACCTGTCAGATAACCAGCAAGTGGCTGATAAGAGATTTCATCATTTAATTCTCTTAAATTTTCTTTCCAATAATCTAGATGATTCATAATTACAATTGACTCCATTTTTGTCTGCTAGCTTAATTACAAAATTCTTGCAGTGTGTCAGTTTCTTTAAAGACTTTCAGATAACTAAATTATGGATAATTTTTGTTATCATTCTGAAATAATTGCTCAAAATTATGGATATTTATTTCTTGTAAAGTTTTCAAGGATGTAACCAAGTCCTTTTTTCATCCTGGAGACTGTTAAAACAGCTTGTGGATTAAATTTACTCATATATTTATAACTCCATTTGTTGGAGATGCAGATATTTTGTTTGTGTTCCTCAATGTCTGTAAACAAAATTTTTGGTTTAACTTTCCTTGTAATAGCTTTACTTAGTATGTATTTCCAGTGGGGATCTTCATTACAGTGTCTGATTTCCTAACAGGCATTAATATTTACGTCCTCATAATGACCTCAAAGAGTATTGCTTTCCAATTTACAGAATGGAATAAGTGACACAATGAAAAGTAAGTTGCCTAAGCTTAGATAGAAGGTCTGTGTCTGCAGTCTCCTAAATCCTTACTTAATGTGGGTGGATTGTGGTTACATGGCCATTTGAATGCAGCATAAATCCAGGTTGCTGCCAAAAGGAGAGATTCTGTTCTTTCTCCATTTTCTAGTCTTTTAACCACATTCCCTCCTATRATCCATCACACATCTTTTTGTTTTTTTGTGGCCATATGATGAGAAGGATCTCTGCTTCTGCAGAAAATTAACTGAGAATGAAAAGGAGGGAGGGATGACAAGTTTCCAGCTGATGAGAAGCCTTACGTGAGCTATGTGTTATTGCAACAAACTGCTGTAGGCAATGATAGCAATCTAATCTCCCCTTATGTAAAAATCCTTTTTTCCCCCAAGTTGAGACAGAAATACTACAAAAGCACACTYCTGCTCTTGAAGGGAACTGGAAAATGATGCTGGGTTGTGTCAGTTCTAGCACAACTTTAGTAACGGGAGGCCTGGCCCTGGCATCAGGCTGGGGTGCTTGTTCAGCTTGGATGCCAGCCAGTCCTCCTATGCACAGCTGTTTTGGGAAGGGGGGGTCCTGCAGCAGATAACCCCCCAGCACCTCTGCTAATGAGCACCCAGAGTTGCTCTGCACGTTTTCTCTGCCTGAATGGGTATCAGGTGCTCAAGCCAGGCAAGTCCCAATTTTCGGCTCCATTCAGTGTGAGGACTCAATTCTCCCTCTGACTTTTTTGTGGCTGGAGTGCTGCAACGGGAGTGAGGAAACTGCAGCAGAGCACAGGGAAACCTACCACATATGCTCGGGTTTGGGACAGAAAAAGATGCTGAAAACATCACTACTTTGGAATGGCTTTGAATCATAATTTTCCTTCTCTGGACCATCTTAAACATAATGCTGTTTTCTAAAGCAAACATCAGTTATTAGTAATTTAATACCTATTTTGTGTAGAGGAACACAGATATCTACAAATAATAAACGTTCCTGGGAAAAAGAAAAAAGAAAGTCTCTACAGTGCCCAAAAAAGTGTGTTGTTAAATTGCTTGGAGGCGCAGTTTTTCAGATCATGTTTTATTTATTATTGTTGTTATTTTATCTCTCCTTTTCCCTGGTATTTATTCTTCTTCCTTACTTTATCACTGTAAAAGAGAACTATGAACTGTGGAAAGCTCACTTTTATTCCATATCTGTTTTTCCTTGGTATCTTCAGATTCTGCTATCCAGACTCTCTCTGGGACAGAAATATAGCAATACTTATTTTTCTTCAACACAGACCAGGTGCCTCTTTCGAGCTTATACTGTTTTGCCTGCTATTATTCTCCTAGCTTGAAGAACACTTCTGTATGTTAATACGGATAACCTTAGTTTTTCAGAAACTATATCTCAGTTAATGCATAACAGTACTACATTTTCCAGACAGACAGAAAAATCCATGTCTCATTTCAGTAAAAAAGAGACAAAATAGTGACACCTTCTGCAACAGAAACATAAGGTGAAAATAATTTTGCAGTTGGCCTTATTAGAAGGTGGGACTGTTACTCTATAGCTCAGTTTCTCTGCACAGAAAAAATGAAACCAATGATAATCAGATTTAAACTCTGGTAATAAGTGGCTCTGTTAAGTGACATGGAGAGATCTCCAGGAAACACCTAATCAGCCAAACCAATTCCGCTTGCACTGTAGATGTGTSAGACCCTGACCAAAGACGTTCACTATATCCAAATCTGCCTGACAGTATGATAACCATATAGTTTTCCATTACAGAAATCCTGATGTTGATTCAGCTTACACCAAAGTCTGATTTAATCCCTTAGAGTCTCAAGGCTCCTGTTTCATAAATCAAGCTTTGTGCTAAACACAATTTGTCTGTAATCAAGGTTCAATAATATGAAGCCTTTTCATTCAAACTATTGCTCCATAGAAAAGAGACTTAGAATAGTTCCAGAAAGAATACAATTTATCATCTCAGTACAATTCTTCAGCAATACTGAACATATATTTTAAATTCTTGCACACAAAGCTGGAGAAAATAACTTTCCAATTGAACTTTACTCCTTTTTTCCTTTAAATGCTAAGTATCATCTTGTCTTTCTGCTTTCTGCATGTATTGCATTTTCCTACTCTGTCATTTACCATGTCTGTTCTATTAACTTGAAAATASATTTTTTKTTTCTTTTCATTTCTTGCTCTCTGTTCAACAGCATGGCACATGGGTGTTATGAGGTGTCATATGCTCTCATCATGCGTCATCAAGAAAAGTGAAGGATCACTAAGTATGAGAGGCACCTGCTGATCAGCTGTTGTTATTTGCAGTGTAGACAGTTTTGTGTGAACAAGTAAGCCCAGTCTCCCTTTAAAGCCCTAGTACTTCTATGGAAAAATTGGTTTCAGAAAAGTAGAAGGTGACTAGTTCAGGAGTGGCTATCAATAGTGCTCTCATGTAATGTTAGTTGAAAATTAATCCGTYCTAACAAAGTATATTGCATCAGTATCACTGGTGATCTTGTGAGATAGTACTTCACCAGTAAAGTTTCACTGTTGAACCAGGATAAAGTCATAGAATCATAGAATCATAGCATCATAGAATCATTAAGGTTGGACAAGACCTCTAAGATCAYCAAGTCCAATCATCAACCAAACACCACCTGCCCACTAAACCATGTCCCRAAGCACCACATCTACACATTTTTTGAATGCCTCCAGGGATGGTGACTYMACCACTTCCCTAGGCAGACTGTTCCAATGCTTGACAACCCTTTCAGTAAAGAAATTTTTCCCTAATATCCAATCTAAACCCCCCTTGGCGCAACTTGAGGCCATTTCCTCTCGTCCTATCACTTGTTACTTGGGAAAAGAGACCAACACCCACCTCACTACAGCCTCCTTTCAGGTAGYTGTAGAGAGCRATAAGGTCTCCCCTCAGCCTCCTCTTCTCCAGGCTAAACAATCCCAGTTCCCTCAGCCGCTCCTCATAAGACCTGTKCTCCAGACCCTTCACCAGCTTCATYGCCCTTCTGTGGACACGCTCCAGCACCTCASTGTCCTTCTTGTAGTGAGGGGCCCAAAACTGAACACAGTATTCGAGGTGTGGCCTCACCAGTGCCAAATGCAGGGGCACGATCACTTCCCTACCCCTGCTGGCCACACTATTYCTGATACAGGCCAGGATGCTGTTGGTCTYCTTGGCCACCTGGGCACACTGSCGGCTCATGTTCAGCCGGCTGTCAGCCAGCACCCCCAAATCCTTTTCTGCTGGGCAGCTTTCCAGCCACTCTTCCCCAAGCCTGTAGTGTTGCCTGGGATTGTTGTGACCTAAGCGCAGGACCCGACACTGGGTCTTGTTGAAACTCATACTATTGGCCTCAGCCCATCGATCCAGCCTGTCCAGATCSCTCTGCAGAGCCTTCCTACCCTCAGGCAGATCAACACTSCCRCCCARCTTGGTGTCATCTGCAAACTTACTGAGGGTGCACTCGATCCCCTCGTTCAGATCGTTGATAAAGAYGTTAAASAAGACCGGCCCCAAAACTGAGCCCTGGGGAACACCGYTCATGATTGGCCGCCAACCGGATTTGACTCTGTTCACCACAACTCTCTGGGCTCGGCCRTCCAGMCAGTTTTTTACCCAGCGAAGAGTACACCCGTCCAAGCCATGAGCCGCCAGCTTCTCCAGGAGAATGCTGTGGGAGACAGTGTCAAAGGCTTTACTAAAGTCCAGGTAGACCACATCCACAGCCTTCCCCTCATCCACTAGGCGGGTCACCCGGTCGTAGAAGGAGATCAGGTTGGTCAAGCAGGACCTGCCTTTCATGAATCCGTGCTGGCTGGGCCCCTGGTTGTCCTGCACCTGCCTTTTGAGCGCCCTCAAGATGAACTGCTCCATAATATTCACCGGCACCGAGGTCAGGCTGACAGGCCTGTAGTTCCCCGGATCCTCCTTCCGGCCCTTCATGTAGATGGGCGTCACGTTGGCTAGTCTCCGGTCGTCTGGGACCTCCCCTGTTAACCAGGACCAGCGATAAATGCTGGAGAGCAGCTTGTCAAGCTCCTCTGCCAGCTCCCTCAGTATTCTCGGGTGGATCCCATCTGGCCCCATAGACTTGTGAGTCTCCAGGTGGCATAGCAGGTCATTAGCCAATCCCCCTTGGATTATGGGGGGTTTATTCTGCTCTCCGTCCCTGTCTTCCAGCTTAAGGGGGATGAATATCCTGAGGATCACCAGTATGACTACTAAAGACTGAGGCAAAGAAGAGATTAAGTACCTCCACCTTTTCCTCAATCTTGGTGGCAATGTTCCCCCTGGCATCCAATAAAGGATGGAGATCTCTTTGGCTCTCTTTTTGTCGTTAATATATTTGTAAAAACATTTTTTGTTGTCTCTTGCGACAGTGGCCAGATTGAGTTCTAGCTGGGCTTTTGCCATTCCAGTTTTCTCTCTGCATGACTTAACGAGATCCCTGTACTGTTCACGAGTTGCCTGCCCCTTCTTCCAACAGTGGTAGACTCTTCTTTTTTCCTGAGTCCCAGCAAAAGCTCCTTGTTCAGCCAGGCCAGTTCTCTTCCCCACCAGCTCTTCTTACGGCACATGGGAATGGCCTGCCGCTGCGTCTTTAAGACTTCCTCCTTGAAGAACATCCAGCCTTCCTAGACCTCTTTGCCCTTCAGGACTGCCTCCCAGGGACTCTCTCAACCAGTGTCCTGAACAGTTCAAAGTCCACCCTCCGGAAGTCCATGGTAGCGGTTTTGCTGACCGCCCTCCTTACTTCTCYGAGAATCAAGAGTTCTATCATTTCATGGTCGCTAAGCCCAAGACGGCCTCTGACCACCATGTCTCCCACCAGTCCTTCTCTGTTGGTAAACAGTAGGTCAAGCGAGGCACCTCCCCTGGTAGGCTCACTTACCAGCTGCGTCAGGAAGTTCTCTTCCACACACTCCAGGAACCTCCTCGACTGTTTCCTCTCTGCTGTGTTGTATTTCCAGCAGACATCGGGTAAGTTGAAGTCCCCCACAAGGACAAGGGCTAGCGACTGTGAGACTTCTGCCAGCTGCTTGTAGAATGCTTCGTCTGCCTCTTCATTCTGGTTGGGCGGTCTATAACAGACTCCCAGCAGGATATCTGCCTTGTTGGCCTTCCCCCTCATCCTTACCCATAAGCACTCGACCTGATCATCACAGTCGTCGAGCGCTGTACCATCGAAACACTCCCTCACATACAGAGCCACCCTACGGCCTCTCCTTCCTTGCCTATGCCTTCTGAAGAGCTTGTAGCCATCCATCGCAGCACTCCAGTCATGAGAGTCATCCCACCATGTTTCTGTGATGGTGATTAAATCATAGCTATCTTACTGCACAATGGCTTCCAACTCCTCCTGTTTGCTGCCCATGCTGCGTGCACTGTTGTAGATGCATTTTAGCTGGGCTATTGATTTCACCCCCAACATCGGCATGCCACCCCTAGGCTCATCTCTAGTGAGCCTGGTTTTATTCCATTCCCCCTTCAAACCTAGTTTAAAGCCCTCTCGATGAGCCCCACCAACTCATGATTCTTCAGTCAAATGAAAGCAAAAGAACAAGATAAAGGATGATTAAGTAGTCTTGTGTCTGGGCGGTGACAAATTCAGGACTTGTACCCTCTCTTGGGAAGGTTCCTGRTGTAAAATAATACTGCTTTAAAAACAGTCTTGGAAGCACTGAAATCAGCTCTTTATCAGCTGAGTGAAATCCTTYTGATTTAAATGTCTAGAAATCCTTGGAATGGTAACACAGGCTACTGCAATGGTTTTTGCAACATAATAGCAATTATTCACTAGGGTGTTCATATTCAGATAAAATGATGGGAATTCTATATAYCTAAGACAAATCAGATATTCAAAACTCTCAAGTTTGGTTCAAYGTCTGCTCTATTTACTATTCTTTTCTGAAGCAATTTGCCAGTGTTTGAACAGTTTCCTGTACTGTATGCATCTTTCTTACGGCTGGTCACTTTTTCATTTCCCTGTTCATCTACATCGGCTATTAAAAAAAAAAAACAAACAAAACAGAATAATACCCACCACTCACTATATTTATTGCTAGGTGTTAGGCATAATCTCTGTGCCTAAGAAATTTATCTCTAAACATTTTAAATTTCTCTCCATTACTCAAAATCATTCAATTTCACCCATCATTTCCTGCATACTTCCCAAATTCGTTCTGCTGAAATTCAATGTCCTTAGGTCCTTCAGTCCTTCAGTCCTAGCTATAAACTAAACCAGATTGCATTGCAATCTTCATAGTTACCATTTCTCCTTATTCTGAGCAGCAGTAGTCTACTTATATTTACAAATTTCCTGATTATTTCTTCAACTCAGTATGTCACACTTTATATTTGGGAATATTTCAATATTGTGTCTCATTATACCTTATTATTACCCTTGTCTTGTTTGATTTTCTCTTCTCTTTTCTCATGGGTAATAGAAAAGTACTTGTATTTTATTTAATGTAAAATTAGAAAGATTGTATTCAGTCAATATTTCTGATGTCTGTAGACCTTCAATCTTGTTACATATGCAGGGAAAAACTCTCACGTAGGCGACAGATAATTTTGATTGCGTCAAAATTACGTATTAGGTTTCTAAACATGACCAGATCTTTGTTCCAGCATTAACAAAAATTAACATGTAACAGTTCATGAAATGTGATTTTTTCTTACTGGAAAAATGCATAGAACCTCCTAAAATGTATCACAGGCTGAATTCTAATACTAAGATTTAGACTGTTTTGTGTTTTGTGCTTCAGAGATTTTTCAGAACATCTCAAAGCATGGGTGCAAATACAYGAAATAGAAATGGTAATTTCTTTTCTCTTCATCTGCAAGATAGTGCTTGCAGTTATTTTAAGGAGTTCTGTAAAGCTTCTATAAAAAAAGAATGTAGCTCTGACCATAGGTAAACTTTTGCAAATAGACCTTCCTTTTCCTCGTCTCCTGCTAGACCTCAGTGCTGCTTCTCCTCTAACTGGAGAGCAGTCACGGATGGGAATCAAGGTCACAGACTGACCACAGATGGGGGTTCTCCCACCTCCATCACCAGAAAGCTCACAGAGTTTGTGTAGCCCCAGGCAGTATTTCCACATAACAAGATTACCTTAGTTATTCTTGTGCCAGAAAACAGAGCTGGAGTTATTGTGGAAACAGAGCCCTTCTCTGGCTAGCTGGCACCTCAGKAACACAGTGGCTTTGGGAGGGTGACGCTCCGTGGGGGACAGGCTGTGTGACCACCAACTGGAACAAAGTAGGAGGGTCTATACCGTCTGCCAGTGATTTTTAGTATAGGACAACATGATTAGCCACACAAACACAGTTATTATGAAGAAAGCTAGTTGCATTTATATTATGAAAAAGTACACGGAAAGTCAGAGTGGTTGGTAGATTAGTGCTGCAAGCCTGTATAGAGAAGCTGCAGCAGCACAAGCAGAAGAGGTGGGGGTTTATGGTATAGTCACTGTTGGCAGCCTGTAAACATCAGCACTTACTATTCATCCTTACAGAGGATGTATCTTAGAACAACCTAGATCACCACATTCGTTGTGTTATATGCTATTCTGACAGTCTTCCTGCTTTTATTTCCACACTTTTTCTTTATTTCAAAGTGAAGGGCAATTGGAACAAAGAGAATTTCACATTGTGTGTCACATCCTTGCTATTTCTTTTTTAACACCTTGCAGCTTTAAAACCATAATTAACTAGGCTGAAGTTTTACAGTTTCTTGGGTTCAGTGGGGTGTGTACATCATGTAAAGCCACTGACTGGTTCATGGTATCAAGGAAACAAAACCTCACAAGACTCCAGCCTGCCTTGTGGCACCATCCAGCTTATTTCATTTGTATGTCTGTCTGATTTTTCAGAATATCCAAGTTCAACCATTAGCTGTGTCATTTATTCCCTTACTTTCCTGATGATCTRGAACTTTGTCAGCAAATAATCTTCACACAAGGGAGCCTTTAAACAGCACCTTCACAAACAAAGTCACAAGAGCAGGTTGCTGTTATTTTTGTTGCAGTTTTCTCAGCTTGCCTCTGTTAACAGTGAATGATAATAACATGCTTTTTGTGTAGCTACCTAAAAGGCTGTTCTCTGGGTTATGGTAATTGTTTCAGTGAAGTCCACAAAAGGTATAATTGAATGTAAATGGAATAATTAGAAAATGGCTCCTGCAAATACCTAGGGTCTAAACACACTTGAGTGTATACGCTGCACACAAAGGTAAATAAAACCTTTTAGCAAACTGGTGTCTTGCTCTGACTGTTTAATTATTCTTCCAACCATACTTTTACATATGCTCGAATACACACTGGAATATCAAGCTAGACATAAAGAATTCGGCAAGTTCTGTCACGTCTTCCTTGTCTAAGGCTCCGGTGACAATGATAGGCAAGGAAAATGGAAGGGAGGATGCAGTAAGAAAAAATGTYATGTCTGTTATACATTCTCTAAAAGACTTAGCAGGGGTTTGGGTTCTGTAAACAACATAAATAATTAATCCCAAAGCTCTTTAAATCATTGTTGCCAATTTCATTTTCAATTTACACCTTCACTAGCATAGTTTATATTTAGGTTTACTGGAGTGTTGGCAGGGTGTCCATAGTCTAAAGGTTATTTTTTAAGCTCTAATAATCTCAAACACTCACCAAGCTCATATTCCTTCTTTCTTCCCTGTTAAACTACCTGTAGGTTGATTCAGTGCTATAACTGCAATCTTTTATATCAGACCTTGTAAACACAGTTTCTCAGCCCAAGACAGAGCACAGGCTCTTCAATTCTGAGTCCCCTTTGTCAGGGACCCTCCCAGGTTTTTTACAAAGCTCAGCTTGCAAATTCCAAGTAGACTAAAAGATTGGCAAAGTTAAGGCATTTGTTCTATTGCATTTGCATAAAAGAATATTTTGGACTAATAAAATTAGAAAAATAAAATAAGTATATTCCTCCAGCATTAAACGTGAATACAAGTCATTTGTGTCATATTTACTCAGCTTCTATTAGGTTACATTTGTCAGGGAGGTGATTAAGGTTAGAATCTTAGAATCTTAGAATCTTAGAATCTTAGAATCATTAAGGTTGGAAAAGACCTCTAAGATCATCGAGTCCAACCATCCTTTTCCGCCGGGCAGCTTTCCAGCCACTCTTCCCCAAGCCTGTAGCGTTGCCTGGGGTTGATCTTGGATGAACAGGAGACCAAGGTGGAAATCAAAATCAGTTAGAAGAGCAAAGATTACAATTTGTTTCACCATTCCATTCTGCAAAGAAGCAAGGAGAACTAGTGAATGGGGGAACTCAGGACTTCTGTGTGCTTGTTACAGTAGCTGGCTTGCAGAGGCAGCAATAAACTACTCCATATAAAAGAGTGAGATAATTCTCCCCAGTCTGGAAGAAGTGCTAAGAAGGACAAGATTATGTCCAGAATTTAGTCAGCCATATGTTCATGCGATATAGCCACTGCTATACAGTGTTTATTCTGGAAGCTTACAAACCAACATAAAGTGAATTAGCAGAGACAGTACTAATCTAATTTTCTTTTGTTCCTTTTTTTTTCTCTTCTGTGTTCTTATAGATCTAGATGCTGAATTTTCTTATGTTACTAAAATGTTCTTCATTGCAGTTTTGCTGCAGTTGGCAGCTGTCTCCATTATGGTGTAGCATCATTCCCCAAGAAAATGTACCTGTTCTGCAACTTTGGTGGCAAATTTTTATTAGCCTTTGTATGTCTCTTTGGAACCATACAAGCTTCATATAAGAAAACAGTGTCTTCTCAGAACAAGCATCATCAACACAATTGCCAACCCTTCCTTTTTAAAAGGAATATGCCAGAAATATCTCAGAGAACTAAAAATGTCAAGGACAAGGTCAACCATTGATGATTTGCGCTTACAAAATGCCAAGAGTATAATATGCAAAATATTGTCTTCATAACAGTATGCAGATTATGTTGTTAAAGGCTAAAAACAAAAACAAAAGAAGTTTTCAGTCTTAAGGTTCATCCTTAGGATTGTCTACAGTTAAAATGACTGAAGGTTAAAAACTGGGTTGAGAAATACTCTCCATTTTGGATAACCTGTAGAAAAGAACCTTCTTGATCTTTGCTGTTTTACATTTGGGGAATAAGGATTGAGAATAGATTTTTAAGTGCTGTTCAAATAATTCAAGTCAGGGTTTAAATGCTTTCAGCATGTTTTCCTGTGGTAATACTCTCACAAAGAGCAGAGTTATTCACCATGATCCAAGCTAATACCAGAACTCCCCATGTTGCAATCCTGTATCCAACATTAGCTTCCTCTGCTGTTTGAGATCAGCCCTTCAGTTCACATCTGAAAAGTTCCTCAGGACCATYGATTAGGAGGACCATGTATTCAGCAGCTGAAATTCTTAAAAGAAGAGGATCCATTATATCTGTTCCTGCCTTGCTGAGCCAAATGAAAATATATGTCTCCATATTTTAATGTTTAGGTGTGAGTCAGACTCCTCTAAAAATACCAGATATAGTTCAGTGCTTTGATTGCCCTGCCACTAAAATGGGCAGAGTTTTAGAGACTAAGTATGAAAATCACACCAAGCTGGTTCTATYCACTAATGGGCCTTTGATCATGTAATAACTCCTCCTGCAAGAAATCCCTTGATGGCATGTTTTCTCACTTATTACCCTCTCCAGACAATACTTACACAGAACTGAGTTAACAAAATGAAGACAAAGACAGATTATTAGACACTGATTCTTATTTTCACTCTCATTTTCTAACTCCCTCYCTGCACAGCAGCTACACAAATCTCTCTTCACAGTACCAAATAAATGTTCTGTGAATGTAATGTTCTTCACAGTAGAGGAAGCACAAGCAGCCCAGGCTAAAGAGGAAAAGCTACAAATGACACAATGCACCTTGCAAACAGATCAAGACAGACAGAACAATACACCATACAGAATTATACCGGGATCGCCAATTCTCCTGTGTTAAAAAAAAAGATAAAAAAAAGAAAAAGAAAAAAAGAAAAAGAAAAAAGAAAAAGAAAAAATAAAAGCAGGAAGGAAAGAGGAAAAGAAGAAAGACAGGTGATGAGGGACTCAAGGCTGGTCAGTCTTCTCTGCATATTATTTCTGTAGGTCATGTGCATAATCTCATTAACCTCTGTCTTCCCCTTTGTTTCCATTCTAAGGTGAAGCTCCTGTATGTTTCCTAATTAGCGAAGTAATAAGAAACAACATGAAGATCCAAATGCACGTTCAGGTCCTTCCCTTACAAGCTCACAGTTGGGCAGAGGCTCTGCCTGCTTCTGTAGTGGAGATGTCCCATGCCCTGGCAGCCACAGCAGACACCTTTGGCTCATTTCCCAAAAGCAGAGCTTATGCAGAAATCTATCTGCAGACTGTCTCTAGTCCGTGGTCTAGCTAGAGCTCTGTGAAAAAGGGGCAACAGGGCTCTCTYTGCCGCTCCAAAATACCTACAGCAGGGCTGAAAAGGAACTAATATCCTTTTGGGAGATGGGGATGCTATGCRATAGTATGAATAAAAAGGGATCACGTTCTTGAATCTTGATTACAGACAAACTGTGTTTAGCACAAAGCTCGATTTATGAAACAGGAGCCTTGAGATCATTAAAAAAAAAAAAAAAAAGAACAAAGCAAATGAAAAGCAAATGAAATAAAGTGTATTGAGGCATTCATCAGACCTAGATGGATGAATTGATTAATATGTTTTCCTCTTGTGAAAGACAGCGCTTTAAGATATTAACAATGTAACATTCTGAGGTCCAACAACTCATCTTATATCAAGGCATTACAGTTCAGTTTATGTGAAAGACGGCTCTGCCATGAGTTGTTGAAATGCATCTGAGTGAACTAAATTAACTGAATTCCGGACCCTAAATATCTTTTCCAAACTTTTTACGCCACGGAGTTTGTTATACCTTCATATTTCACCTAAATATTTGAGACTTTTACATAAAAGACTATTCTAGATTTTAAGGAGTTCASTATTGTTCACAGTCTTGTGAATAAGTATGTTATCATCAGATACAGTAGTTGCTCAAGAACATTGGGAATTCTGGTACTGGAAAAGAGTTTAACACAACATTTCAACACCTATCATCAAGTGTGTTTGGTAGCTTTTAGGTGCCAAATAGGTGACCAATACTTTTTTGAAGAAACCTGGTAGTTGCTTGACTGACTTCAGTTGTTGACTGACTTCTCCAGAGCTAAGAATTATTTTGCTGCTCAAGATATATATATATATATATATATAAAAAAAACAACTTTCAAACTAAATATTGCAGAATGTTGTGAATTTATTTATAGGCATCTTGATTAAACAATTAACACTCATAGCCCTTGAGAAATTTTATTCCTTTTTTAGTAAAGTCTACTGTAGGTTTTATGGATAGAGATTTTGTTTCCAGATTTCCAAGCTAGTTGTGTTAGTATTAAACCCTTTGCCTATGTTCATATTAGCAAGTTAAGCAAGTGATTTCTGGGCACACTAGAATAAAAGCTCCCTGGCTCCTAGTAGTGTTTTGGGTTGGCTGTTAACACTCTCCCCTCAGAAATCCTGGTCTTGGCTCAGGGGTGAGGTGAGGTCCTGGCACAAAGTGATTTGGATGGGCTATCTTGCTTTAGTAGTTAATAGCTTTCTGTGATGCCTTAGTGCCGCAGACCTGTTTCGTCATGTTTAACTTATAAGTATACAAACAGCCTTGGAGAATAATTGGATTAATTAAGGTGATGTGAAGTTTTGTATTATACAACACTCCTCACTGTGGTGTGGGCATACAAGTTAGCGTTGTAATACAGCCATGTAAATCTTGAAACCCTGCCGGGCTTAGAGTAAAATCTGCAAAACTGTAGATACTCCTAACTCACATCCATTGTAGCCTGTTCTTTTAGTCACCGTCTTGACATGGATATTCTTACACAAAAAGAAAGAAACCACAGACTGCATAGTCAGCTCCCTTCCTTGCTTTTCCCTTATTCAAAGAAGCGATACAGGATCTGGAAGGCTTAAGTTCACATGCTGCTTCTCACTGAGGTAAACTAAGGCTTTGATTTGAGTTGTTCTAGAAAAGTATATCCATGACGCTATAGGTAGCTTGGGGGTTGGGTTCTCTCAGACCGTTGCATTGAAATTCTTCAGTTCAAGCCACCATAAGAATAGTAACTAGAACCATACTGAATGTCCTGCTTACTGAGTCCCACTGCAGAATGCTAGCTGTCTGATGAGGCAGGAGACATGGCAGAAATGGAAGAGATCAAGAGAAAAATTCTGCTTTAGTCCTGTAGGGCACTGCTTCAAACACAAGTTCTCCACATTCTATGTTAAGGCCCTAATGAAGTGGTACTTTCACTGGATAATGTGGCTCAGAAAAAGATGAGGCAGGTCTGGACAAATATTTTTGAAAATACCTGTCAAATGTCTAGCCCTATAAACAAAACAGTATTAATTCCAAGTTTTATAGTGCTGTTTTAGTTGAAGATATGAAGTAGTGAGAGAATGAATATATATGGTATTGTATATTTACACAGAGTTAATGTAAAGCTGAACAATAAGAGATGTATAGCTGTTGGATTTGCCTGTCTAGGTGTCTATGTACTTTTATTAAAGKAACTATTAATACCTGAAGCTTCACTAAAAGTCAGTGGGATATAGGATGCCAGGAAAATCTTTTTAATGGATTTAGGGTCACAAAAATTATAACATAGAAAGTCAGACATCAGAACAAAGAGAAACACTGTATCTAAGCTCAAGCTGTTATTCGAAATGTTTRTGTTGTTTTGTAGTTATGTTGGAGATATATTTTGTTATGGGGTGTTCTAACACACAATGTTTTCAAGAGATGGTGTAGTATCTTTTCACTATTCTTTACTATAGCTGGATGCCATAATACAGTGTGCTGGTTTTGGCTGAGATAGAGTTAATTTTGTTCGTAGTAATTAGTATGGGGCTATGTTTTGCATTTGGGCTGAAAACAGTGTTGATAATATAGAGGTGTTTTCGTTATTGCTGAGAAGTGCTTACACAGAGTCAAGGCCTTTTCAGCTTCTCATGCTCTACTGACTGAGAAGGCTGGAGATACAGAAGAAGCTGGGAGGGGGCACAGCCAGGACAGCTGACCCAAACTGGCCAAGGGCATATTCCATACCATACGATGTCATGCTCAGTATATGAACAGGGGGAGGGCTGGCCACGGGGCTGCTGCTTGGGGACTGGTTGGGCATCGATCGGTTGGTGGTGAGCAATTGTTTTTCATTTGCATCACTTGTCTTTCTTGCGTTTTATTTCTCTCTCTTTTGTTATCTTCCTTTTTATTACACATTATTATTATTATTATTTATTATTATTTTCAGTTATTAAACTATTCTTATATCAACCCATAAGTGTTCTCATTTTCACTCTTCTGATTCTCTCCCCCATCCCACTGGGGGAGAGAAGTGAGTGAGCAGCTGTGTGGTGTTTAGCTGCCTGCCAGGTTAAACCACAACATACAGTTCTAAGAGCTAAACAAAAAGCAATAACAATTCAGATTGTGAGTACTCTGGCTTTACTTGTCTATTATTATTATTTTAAGGAAGACATATTGCTAGAATAGAAGGGACACTTTAGTTGTTTAACATTTTCATTGTTATTACAAGTATAATTATTTTGATTTGCCTAATACAGTCATTAACTTAGACAATTAAATTTCAGACCAGTARTATTAGTGTTAGTATTAGTATTAATATTATAGCATTAGTAATAGTGTTAGTATTGGTATTGGTATTGATGATGATACTGATATTGTTATTGGTGTCATTTTACTTTGAATGATTCCTAAGAATTCTTACTGTCCTTAATTTTATATCCTACATTACTTCTCTAGATTATATGTTAAAACTCATACTGAGCTAAGCATCCTTACACTGAGTGTATTTCAATGTAGTCACAATGGTATTTATTTGCAATTCTTGTAAAATTTGCCTTTCTTGTGCAAACTTTACTTTCTCGTAAAATTTTACAATTCCTGCATRAGACTACTGTCTATTTTCCATAGGTGTGAATGTCTTGATAGCTATGAAATAAATATATGTACAAGATCTGTTCACTGGGTTTTCTTATAGACTTTGATTATGGAAGAGATGGAAAAATTTTAAGCAAATATTATTTCAGAATCATCTGATATTGAATGTCTATGAATCTAGCAGGTTTTTGGCTACCTATGGCTGGATATACGTACAACAACCTTTTCAGAGGAAATTATATATTATATAGTGTATAATTAATACTGCAGTAGTAGTGTAATGATGTGACATCCTAAGGCTATAAAAAAGGCAGGGAAGTTATCGTTTGTCAGACCAAACTTCCTTAGGCCCTGAAGAAATGTTTGCATTTTTAAAAATGCATCTATTTTTACCAGCTATATTCCTACTTAGTGTAGAAATGAAGACATGCACAAGAGCTGTGTAGTATTTTCTAGGTAGCTGGCACGTAACATAAACATTTTGCTTTGACGCTTCCATGAAAATGTCACAGCTTTTTGGTGGCTGGTGTTTACTGGACATAAAAGTACTGTTTTTCAAAGAGTGTGTCTTTTTCTCTTTACAACCATAAAGTTATCATCTTCATCTTCTGCGGCCTTTAGGAGCTTCCTGAGTGTTGTTTCTGTTTGTTTTTAAATATGCATAGCCTGGCAAAAAAATTGATTATCTATTATTGAGTCAGAAGAAAAACCGGAAACATAGGAACAAATCGCTAAAAATATAAAATAAAAGCTTTGTTAAAATAAATATTTAGGAAATTCAGTGACTAATGAGGTGTTTGCATAAAATCAGTAGGAGTAAAAGATGAATAAGGTCCTCTTAGTTCACTTAGTTGACCTTCTAATCCAGATGTGAATCAAGTAGACCCAGAGATGTTTATTCCAGGAGTTATGTAATGTGTTCTCTCTCACACACACACACACACACACACACACAAATCATTGCTAGATGGTTGACAGCTTTTCTACATGACCTATTCCAGTATTAAATGATGCTTCCTACTAGAAAATTTCTATAAGTACATCTGGATCTAAACTGTATTTTGTGTTCTGATTTAAGCTTGTTACTGATCACCCCACAAAAAATGGAGAATTTTATTGTATTTTGATGCAAAAAATTATCGAGTTCATTCATTTACAAGTATCTTGTATTCTGAATAGTCAACCCACCTAAACCTGTTTGAGGTCAAAGGAAAACAGCCTCCCTGGTTTGTGTACACCATTTGCATCAAAAGCTTCCACTTAATGCCAATCAAYCTAGTATTCACTTATTTTTGCAACTCTGATCTTTCTGGCTCTTAATGCCTTTTAGTTCCATCTACAAGAAAGTAATTTCAATTAATTTCTGACTGATAACTCAACATTGCAGAAACAAAAAAAAGTCCTARAAGAACAGTAAAACCACCAAAAATATTTAACCACTATTTCTGTAAGTTTTATCTAAGTATAAATGAAGGAATTGTGGCAAGTGTAAATAATGTCAAACTCAAATGTTGCAGAATATAAAAAGCCACAGAATTAGAACTCTAAGTAAAACTTTCTTCTCCTTTTAAGACAAAACATTCTGCAAAGAATTTTTATCAGCACTAAATATTATTGCTCAAGAGAAACAAAGTGGATAAGACACTAGAGGAGATTCAACTTTGCTCTTTTTCCATCAATTTTTTTTTAATTTTCATTGAAGGAAAAAAGAAAAGAAAACCCAAAACMGTGTACTAAGGGTGGAAACTCACAATACAACCATAACAAATCCAAACAAAGGATTTGTCAAACAAACATGTTGAAAGTGTTCTGGAACTACTGAAGATTAGAAAAAGTTAGATTATGAGTTAGAAGACTGAGGATTGGGAAGACTGTTTCTGCAGTCTTCTTGAGAAGGTTGCTCATTCATTAAGTCCAGAAGTTAAAACATGCACCTTCTCTGAATGTCCTGTGACAYTGAAAACTGAAAACTTTTGAGAAAGCAGAGAAAAAGCAAAGTAGAAYCTTTTCTTATGCAAATTAAAATTAAATAACATATCATTGGCTGAAATTTTCCAATGAGTTTCTAATCAATCATTAAAAAAAATTCAGAAGGAACTTTGAGTAATGTCTATATCACTTAGATTGACTACATCATTTCAGAAAAATTCTGTGGAACTTGCGGGCTGAACAGAGGCTCTCTGAAGTAAATGAAAGCGTTCACTATGACCCTAAATATGCTTCTGTTTCTAAAWGCAGAATCTCAATACATACATATAAAATGACCCTCATCATAGAAATGTCAAAGAGGAAGATTTCAGCCCTGGTGATAAAGAACTTGAAAGATGATTCTATAAACACATATGCATGCGTTTAACTCTATACACAAGACTAACTATTTTTAATGTTAAATATGTCAGTAAACATTTGAAGAAACAAATTATATTTGTACTGTCTAGATATGGCTTTGTAAGCATTAATATATGGAGATTGTATTGGGGAAGTAAATCAATTGCATCAAAATCATGGTATCAAAATAGTTTCAGAAATAGTTATTCCTTCATCACTTTCTCAGCTTAATCTAAGCTGCATCRAGGGCAGCAAGAAGCACACTTTGGGACAAAATTTTATATATCCTTGACACTGCATGAAAGGATGAATTTACAGTAGTGATAAAGTACTTAATATTTCTGCCATATCCACAGGAGCTCTCATGTTATAAAGCATTTAAAAGTGTAGTCACGTTCTTACATGTATTTGTGGAACTGATTGCCACTGAAATGATAAGAGGATTTTGGATTTCAAAATGAGCAGATACTGCCTTTAGAGAGAGACCCTCAGAAGCACATGGGCTTTTAGCCCATTTTGCCCCAGAGAGTCTTTTCTTSTTGTTTTTTTCTTTAGGTTTAGCCACCCATACATATACACATATATACACATCCCTATATAAACAACTGAATGATACATTGCCTAAATTACAAAAGCTCTTTCTCTCGCTGTTGTTATTGTGGCCTTAAGAACTTAGAATATTACTCAGAATACCTGATTAAARAGTAGAAATAGCTCAGCATATGTGTACAGTTTATGACTTTTCACACTTTATAGATGGAGTTCCATTAAGTATTTGGTAGTGAAAGCATGTAAGTGGCAAACTACTTAGCGCTAGCTGACTTGTTTCTATTCACCTTAGAGAAAAACACGGACACCTACAATTTATTCCCAATACTGCTCTTCTGTGTAAGAAACTGTATTATTCAACAGAAGATGCCATTTATTTAATAGTAATTGGTTTTTAGTAATATCCCATGTTAAAAAAGTAATAATTTGAAAAGTATTTTTGTAGAAAACTTAAATAGTAGGCAACAGTATTACTCATGTGAGTTAGGACATGACATGCAAAAATCAAAGACATAAAAAGAATGGGTCAGATCTGCTAGACTTAGGATTCACTGCAAGCTTAATGAGAGTACTCGTCAGTTTGAGAGAGAACTGGATGGAATTGTTACATTAATTGAGTCAGTGTATCTAGTGCAATTATTACACAGTGATTCCAGAATTACATGTACTCTGACAAAATAAAAAGCAAAATCTTCATCATCTTCTGGGGAATGAGATAAGTAAACACTAATGTTTTTACCATCTCATAAAATTTACTGAAAAGACAAAAAACTTAAAGAAGAAAGATTTATAGAGCAAGTGACAAACTGGCATTATATTGTTAAAGGCCAAATAATCCCTGAATCAAATTTCCCTCAATATGGAAAGTTCAATAATAGCTTTTTTATTTTTTTTTAATAAATGTATGTTTAGACTCTGGAGTCATACTGAATTAAATATTTTGAAAAGAATAAATTATCTTAAACTGCACTGTAGTACATATACTATGTACCTATAATGACAGACAACTAATGGAGAAGACCAGTGCAGTGACTTTAAAGGGAATATTTTGGTTTTGCTCCAGTTACCCATATAAATGAATGACCAGAGAAAATGACTGAAATTATGCAAATTAATTCTGAGATTAATGAGCCTGTAAAATATACACTAGTGGTAAATCAGAAGAAAGCAGTGAGATTTTGAAATCGGAAATTTTTATTTCTGTACCTAACGTTATCTGGATGGCCTTGACTCAAGGTTTAGACCAAATATTTCCAAAATAGTTCCTTCTTGATAAACATTAGGCCACCTTAGAATTGGGCCTACATCACAGGTACTAGGAATTCTAGATCATCACAGCAACCACTGGTCATCACTTTTGRAAAAACAAGTCAGCTGTAGTTGAAGTAGTAATCTGTATTTTTAGATACAATCTTTTCCCTTTTGAGTGGTTTTGAGTTCCTAAAGCTGTCTGACCAAACCTGGGTAAAACTTCCTCTAAATCAGCACAAAAGTTATTGACTTATTAAAAGAGAACAAAGTTTCAGTACTAACTGATCACAYTGAATTTTAAAGACCAGATTCTACAACTTTCATGAAAACTTTGCTTTTCAGGTAGATTCTCAACTGTACCATCCAAGAATAAAATACTACTCAGTAGGTATCCAGACTGTTAAATACTCACTGACTAATAATCAAATAGAAGCTAAAGCTCTAATAACAGCAAGCAACAAGAGCAAGATGCCAGTTTGAAGAATACCACTTTACTCCTAAACTCTGTTTCTCAAATGATATGTATTATCCTTCTGTGTTAGAATATGTTTTCAGAGCACCCTGTGGTACTTCACACCTGCCAAGGTTCTGATAGATGTGACAATTTTTTTGGATGAGTTTGAAACTCATATACATATATGAAATCTGTATATCTAAAATATTTGTCTTCTTGTCATTTAACTGCTAATTTGAAAAGCTACATGATCACAGATTATTTCTTTAATTAAAATTCCAGTGATTTGTTGACAATGGATTGATTGATTTCAGGAATTGATTAAACGGCTCATTTCAAAGGAAAAAAAAGTTTTTTAACTAAACCAGAACTCAGCATTTTGAGGTATTTCATTCAGCTTAGTACATGAAAAATAAGCTAATAATGCCATAGATTTGCAGTGAAACAATGCAGAAGAATATAATTTTCAATAATATTGCGTAAAAATGTCAATGCTGAAATGTTTATGATTTAGCATTTTTTTTATGAAGTATAACTTTTGTCTGAATGTTATTGGATTAGGCTTGCCTCTTTTATTTGATTTTGCTACATCTATTTTGTTACATCTCCAAAAAAGAAGAAAAACTATCTTCTTACGATAAGAAAGCATAAATTCCTATTTTCTACTTAAATAAATACTGAAAGCCAGCCTCCATATTTAAAGACACAGTTTACAAAGATCCACAYGAAAATCCTTATTCAGCAACTTACTTAATGATTAAAACTTTTCGTTTTTTAAAACCTGTGTAAGTACAATGGAAGTCAACCTGACTTCTTCAGTAACTATACAAGTTATTTGATGAATTTAAATATGTGATCAAAATTAAAGTGTTTTGTTGAAAACAAGGCTTTCCATTCGAAATGGAGAATATCTTCAGAATTCACTGTATGTTGTGAAGCTTTTGAAGGAACTGACAGCAAGAAAACAGAATTCCTTGAACATTTTCCTGCATCAATGATATAGTACATTTGGGTGGTATTTTTCTCCCTTTTCTTATTGTCCATTTCCACTTGTCTTTCCTGTCACTAACAATAACAGACATATTAACAACTCTATTTTTATATATTCAGTTGAGGTAATAACATAATTTGCCCTTCATCATCCATGTCTTGCTATATRGAACAAAATAATTCTTTTTGAAACTACTATAAAATAAAATCTGCTACTCTGTATTTGTTAATATTCTAAAGCAAAATATGTTTTGAATAGCCAGAATAAATTCTAGTGTTCAACACAAGATGGTTATTTGTGTTGAAAATGTTAACTCAGGAGTTTATAATACTGAAAACATTTTAGATGTGACTGTATAGAATAGCTCTTTCATGGACAGTAATATACATATGGAAATACATATTTTGGAAAATAACAGAATTTTCCAAAATGAAGGCTTCAGACAAAGAGATGTGAGCTCAGTGGACAATATACCTTCAAGTTTGAATGGGCATGTCTCTGTAACTACAAACACTCCTGCGGCACTCCAGTGTCTGTGCTTTAGGGACAGCTGTAGCAGCAAGAAAACACAAAGAATGTCTGACCCAACCAAGCCAACAGCAAAACCCAATCACTTAAATGTTCTTTCAAAAAATTAGTCTTCCTATATTTTGGTGGGATGCTACTGTCATTTTAATTAGTTTGTTTAAGAACTCTCATGTTTTTTATGTGTGCTGTAATATACAGGCTTCTTGCAAGCTACCAATCTTACTGAAAGAAATGGTTAGACTGAGCTCAAAAATTCCGTTTCTACATAAGGGAGCGTTCCTGAGTTATTTCCCTTGGCTTTCGTAAAACTTGACCTTTCCCTTAGGACTGCAAAGAAATATGGATCATGCCTGGAGTACTGTCTTCCTCACTGTGCTGACAAATCTGTCCATTGTCTTTGCTGTTGTTCATGGCTTTCCTAATTTGCAGCTGGCTAAAATCTGGCCAGTTTTATCCATAGTTTGTCACAGTGATTGAAAACAACAGATTGAAAAATGGCTTATTTCTTTTTACTGATGGTGCTCAAAACCTAACCATCAAYGTAAAACATCAAAATTCTCACAGGATGTTGTACCTTTTTTTTAACCTTAACATGCTYGTTGTGACTAGCCTTTCCCAAATATGAAATGGAAGTACATTTCCAAATCTATTTCTTTTTTGAAAAAATCAGATTGTTTTAAGTCAGGCTTGTGACTTCAAGGGTTGTGCTCATAAGTTGGAATACGCGTTTTATAGTACTGAAAGAATTATATAAACTCAACTCACGCTAGGAAAAGCCGTAGGCAACAGCAAGAGCTAACTAAAGAGCTTTTCATAAAGAGAAAGACTGGGCAACAAAATCTAGTATTTATTACGTAATAACCAGGAAGAAGTAGCATGGGAGCAGAGAGGATAAGAACATTAACATTATTTTTTTCACTTGTAGCCAGAATTTGAGGGGAGAGAAACAGAGGGGATACATTCAGGTTTTTTTACCCTTGTATTATCCCTGCCCTATTCAGCTGGACAATATTTCTGAACAGTGTGGCTTTGATTTTGTAGTGGTTTAACCTGGCAGGCAGCCAAATGCCACACAGTCGCTCACTCACTCTCCCCCACCCCCGCAGCGGGACGGGGAGAGAAYTGAAAAAAAAAAAAATTCACGGATTGAGATAAAGACAGTTTAATAGAACAGAAAAGAAAAGGAATAATAATAATAACAATGGTAATAATATATTAATAATACAATATATGAAATGAGTGATGCACAATGCAATTGCTCACCACCCGCCTAGACAATAGCCAAAGCGATTGCCCCTTCCGGGACCCCTTCCCCCCTCATTCATATACTGGGCACGACGTCACATGGTATGGAATACCCCGTTGGCCAGCTGGGCTGGCTGTCCTGGCTCTGCTCCCTCCCAGCCTCTTGTGCGCTTGGTAGAGCATGGGACGATGAGAAGTCCTTAAAAAGTAGATTACCTAGCAACAACTAACAACATCAGTGTGTTATCAACATTCTTCTTACACTAAATCCAAAACATAGCACTAGGAAGAAATTTAA
>JASVER010000001.1:16737032-16806127 GCA_030449065.1 Oceanodroma leucorhoa
AGGACTTGCTTTTCAAGGCCCAGGATCGTGTTCCGGGCAGCGGCATGGGGCACAGGATATGTTTCCAGCCACCCAGTGGTTTCTTCCACCATGGTGAGCACATAGCGCTTGCCATGGTGGGTCTGTGGCAGTGTGATATAATCAATCTGCCAGACCTCCCCATATTTATGTTTCAACCATCATCCTCCATACCAAAGAGGTTTTACTTGCTTGGCTTGCTTGATGGCAGCACATGTTTCACATTCATGAATAACCTGTGCAATAGTGTCCATGGTCAAGTCCACCCCTCGATCACGAGCCCATCTATATGTTGCGTCTCTTCCTTGATGGCCGGAGGTGTCATGGGCCCACCGAGCTAGAAATAATTCACCTTTGTGTTGCCAGTCCAAATCCACCTGAGCCACTTTGATCTTAGCAGCCTGGTCCACCTGCTGGTTGTTCTGGTGTTCCTCAGTGGCCCGACAATTGGGTATGTGAACATCTACGTGAAGTACTCTTACAACCAACTTCTCTAGCCTGGCAGCGATATCTTGCCACAATGCAGCAGCCCAGATRGGTTTACCTCTGCGCTGCCAGTTGTTCTGCTTCCATTGCTGCAACCACCCCCACAGAGCATTTGCCACCATCCATGAGTCAGTATATAGATAAAGTACTGGCCATTTTTCTCATTCAGCAATATCCAAAGCCAGCTGGATGGCTTTCACCTCTGCAAACTGACTCGATTCACCTTCTCCTTCAGCAGCTTCTGCAACTTTTCTTGTAGAACTCCATACAGCAGCCTTYCACCTCCGATGCTTTCCCACAAGGCGGCAGGACCCATCAGTGAACAGGGCATATTRCTTCTCATTTTCTGGTAGTTTATTATACAGTGGGGCCTCTTCASCACGCTTCACYTCCTTCTCCGGGGACATTTCAAAATCTTTGCCTTCTGGCCAGTTCRTGATCACTTCCAAAATTCCTGGGCGACTGGGGTTTCCTACTCGGGCCCGCTGTGTGATCAGTGTGACCCACTTACTCCAGGTAGCATCGGTTGCATGATGTGTAGGGTGGACCYWYCCTTTGAACATCCAGCCCAGCACCGGCAGTCGGGGCACCAGGAAGAGCTGTGCTTCAGTACCAACCACTTCTGAAGCAGCTCGAACCCCTTCATAAGCTGCCAATATCTCTTTCTCAGTTGGAGTATAGCGGACCTCRGATCCTCTGTATCCCCAACTCCAAAACCCCAGGGGTCGACCTCGAGTCTCCCCTGGTGCTTTCTGCCAGAGGCTCCAGGTAGGACCATTCTCCCCGGCTGCGGTGTAGAGCACATTCTTTACRTCTTGTCCTGCCCGGACGGGCCCAAGGGCTACTGCCTGAACTATTTCCTGTTTAAAGGCTTGTTGTTGCTCAGGGCCCCATGTGAAATCGTTCTTCTTCCTGGTCACTTGATAAAGAGGGCTTACGATCTGACTGTAATTTGGGATATGCATTCTCCAAAAACCCACAATGCCTAAGAAAGCTTGTGTTTCTTTCTTGCTAGCTGGTGGGGACATGGCTGTTATCTTGTTGATCACATCCATTGGGATCTGACGGCGTCCATCTTGCCATTTTATTCCTAAAAATTGGATCTCCTGTGCAGGCCCTTTGACCTTACTCTGTTCTATGGCAAAACCGGCTTTCAGAAGGATTTGGACTATTCTCTCCCCTTTCTCAAAAACTTCTTCTGCTGTGTCGCCCCATAYGATGATGTCATCRATGTATTGTAGGTGCTCCGGGGCCTCAMCCTGTTCCAGTGCRGTGTGGATCAGTCCATGGCAAATGGTGGGGCTGTGTTTCCACCCCTGGGGCAGTCAATTCCAGGTGTACTGGACGCCCCTCCAAGTGAAAGCAAACTGTGGCCTGCACTCTGCTGACAACAGGATCGAGAAGAACGCATTGGCGATATCAATTGTGGCGTACCACTTGGCTGCCTTTGACTCCAGTTCGTATTGAAGTTCTAGCATGTCTGGCACGGCAGCACTCAATGGCGGCGTGACTTCATTCAGGCCACGATAGTCCACTGTTAGCCTCYACTCCCCATTAGACTTTCGCACTGGCCATATGGGACTGTTAAAGKGTGAGCGAGTCTTGCTGATCACTCCTTGGCTCTCCAGTTGATGAATCAGCTTATRGATGGGAATTAGGGAGTCTCGGTTGGTGCGATATTGCCGCCGGTGCACTGTTGTGGTAGCGATTGGCACCCGTTGTTCTTCAACCCTCAGCAACCCCACAACAGAAGGGTCCTCCAAGAGACCAGGCAAGGTGGACAGTCTATTTCCTCCGTCTCCAAGGCAGCTATACCAAAAGCCCACCGGTACCCTTTTGGGTCCTTGAAATACCCTCTCCTGAGGTAGTCTATACCAAGGATGCACGGAGCCTCTGGGCCAGTCACGATGGGGTGCTTTTGCCACTCGTTCCCAGTWAGGCTCACTTCGGCCTCCAATACGGTTAGCTCTTGGGATCCCCCTGTCACTCCAGAAATACAAATGGGTTCTGCGCCCTTATAGCTTGATGGCATCAGAGTACACTGTGCACAGGTGTCTACTAGACAAATTTTAAATTTTTGGTAGAATACCTGAGGTTTGAGGTACCTAACATAACTTAGGATTTCAGGTACCAAAGTCATGCAAAACAATTTTAACTACTTACCTGCAAGCACCATCTATCTCAAAAAGGCTTGCAAAACCAATAGAAAATGGTARGATTCACAGCTCCAGTTTCTAGGTTTCTTTCACCCTTCTTTTTTGTCTTGTTTAAATACAGTGACTGAATAGTACACCAGTAAAGCAGCATCTCTTCTCCAGATGCTTGATGGCAAATAGGGGTTCCATCATAATGTAAAGATGGATTTAGGGAGAGGAAGGCAAATGTGAAAAGAAAGAAGACTCAGCATACATAAAAGAAGGAGCAAATAGTGCAAGGTAAGGTAATGAGAACAGAGTGCAAGGTGTGGAAAGAGGGGAAAGGAAGAAGACAGAGGGGAAAGAGGGGAAAGGAAGAAGAGAAGACAGAGCAGAGGTTAGAGGTATGGAACAAGCAAGTCTAATATGCCAGGAGACACTATCTCCTTGCACCGGAGAAGATTCCAATATTTTCCAACTTGGCTAGTGATTCTGTTATTTTTAAGTGGCTGTTGCTTCTGTTATTCTTAAGTGGCTTTGTAACTTTGTGATTAGTTTCACCAATCACAATACAACCAATTGCCTTTAGCTAGTTCTAGAAAAGGTCTGGCTTGTCTATAGGCTTAATGGAACGTTATTTATACCATATAACGCTGAAATTCAGGGACCTAGCTCAAGAGCACAATCCAGTTGTGCTACATGCTCTGCAATAKTAGAACTAAACCCAGGTTTTTGGAGCTGGCTGTCTAGTTAGAGAAGAGACATACAGAGCACAAGGGACATTAAAACTACAGAATGTGTTATGAAATAAATTTTCAATMTAAGCGTATGTTTTAAATTTCTTTTCTGAATGATCATGATTCGTTGGCAAAAATATTTTTTTTAACTTTTATGGCCAAAATTCAGCTGTTATGGCCTGACACTGGCTACATCTTCTAGTGAAGAAACATATCTAAACCATATCTCCATCTCTATTGAGAAATATCCTTGAGCWCATGGAATGTGCTTCCAAGGGTAGCAATGCCCAGCAGAATAGAGCCCCAGATAAGCTGTGGAGAGTTACCTGTAATATATTTCTAGAACTGACCCACTTTTTAAAATATTTTTTTGACAAATTTTTTTGACAAATAATTGGTCATATTTTTTTTTGACAAATAATCATGGCTTCCCTCAGCAAACGGCAGAAGGGCAGGACCGTACTATTTAACAACCATTGGACAACAAATACAGAATGTGTTGCTATATTTCTGAGCAACGTTTTCTGCCCACTTGCAGGATACACAAGACAATGAAGACAGTGAGGAATGAAAATAAAAGCTGGAAGAACTACTCTTGATTCCAGTGGACTGTTGTCTCTTGTCAGATTAAAAAGTAAAACATAAAAACAAGTTCTTTTCGGATGCAATAGGGAGATGGAACATCCACCTGAATTGAATAAATTTGAGGACTAGGACGTCCTGGAATTTTTGTTTCCCTGTTACATCAATTCTCACTGCAACAGTAAGAACACTGCAAGTCTTATCGCTATCAAAGACACATACGTGAAGTGTATGTGCATAAAATACATATATAATATATAAACTTACCCTACCACCTTCTAATATCATTAAAATCTTTTCACCTACTTAAACACATAAATAAATAAATAAATAAATGAGAGAGGTGGAATGTCAGGACAGTGCTTCCTGACCTTACTTACTTAYGGGGGACAGGGAGCAGAATAAAGCCCGCCTAATCCAAAGGGAAATGGTTGGCGACCTGCTACGCCACCTGGTCAACTCACAAGTCTATGGGGCTGGATAGGATCCACTCGAGAGTACTGAGGGAGCTGGCAGAGGAGCTTGCCAAACCACTCTCCATCACTTATCAGCAGTCCTGGTTAACAGGGGAGGTCCCGTTGACAGGAAGTTAGCAAATGTGATACCCATCTATAAGAAGGGCCGGAAAGAGGATCTGGTGAACTGCAGGCCTGACACTCTGACCTCGGTGCTGGGGAAGGTTATGGAGTAGATCATCTTGAGTGCCATCACACAGAACGTACAAGACAACCAGGTGATCAGGCCCAGTCAGCATGGGTTTATGAAAGGCAGGTCCTGCTTGACTAACCTGATCTCCTTCTATGACAAGGTGACYTGTTTAGTGGGTGAGGGAAAGGCTGTGGATGTTGTCTACCTAGACTTTAGTAAAGCCTTTGACACTGTTTCCTACAGCATTCTCCTGGAGAAACTGGCTGCTCATGGCATGGACAGGTGTACCCTTCTCTGGGTAAAAACCTGGCTGGATGGCTGGGCCCAAAGAGTTGTGGTGAATGGAGTTAAATCCAGTTGGCGGCCAGTCACAAGCGGTGTTCCSCRGGRCTCAGYAYTGGGGCCAGTYYTGTTTAATATYTTTATCAATGAYYKGGACAAGGGGATCAGTGCACCCTCAGTAAGYTTGCAGACAACACCAAGTTGGGCGGCAGCGTTGATCTGCCTGAGGGTAGGAAGGCTCTGCAGAGGGATCTGGACAGGCTGGATCGATGGGCYGAGGCCAATAGTATGAGTTTCAACAAGGCCAAGTGCCGGGTCCTGCACTTGGGTCACAACAACCCCAGGCAACGCTACAGGCTTGGGGAAGAGTGGCTGGAAAGCTGCCCRGCRGAAAAGGACCTGGGGGTGCTGGTTGAGAGCTGGCTGAACATGAGCCGGCAGTGTGCCCAGGTGGCCAAGAAGGCCAACAGCATCCTGGCTGATATCAGAAATAGTGTGGCCAGCAGAGGTAGGGAAGCAATTGTCCTCCTGTACTTGGCACTGGTGAGGCCACATCTCGAATACTGTGTTCAGTTTTGGGCCCCTCACTACAAGAAGGACACTGAGGTGCTGGAGGATGTCCAAGAAGGGCAACGAAGCTGGTGAAGGGTCTGGAGCATGGGTCTTATGAGGAGCGGCTGAGGGAGCTGGAGTTGTTTAGCCTGGAGAAAAGGAAGCTCAGGGGAGACCTTATCGCTCTCTATAATTACCTGAAAGGAGGCTGCAGTGAGGTGGGTGTCGGTCTCTTTTCCCAAGYAACAAGCGATAGGACAAGAGGAAACAGCCTCAAGTTGCGCCAAAGGAGGTTTAGATTGGATATTAGGAAAAATTTCTTCACCAAAAGGGTAGTCAAGCATTGGAACAGGCTGCCTAGGGAAGTGGTTAAGTCACCATCCCTGTAGGTATTTAAAAGATGTGTAGATGTGGTGCTTAGGGACATGGTTTAGTGGTAGACTTGGTAGTGCTAGGTTAATGTTTGGACTTGATGATCTCAGAGATCTTTTCCAACCTAAACAATTCTATGATTCTATGACTCTATGATTCTACTGTTCACACAGAAATTTCCAGACATATTTTTGCCTTTGGGAAGAGAAACAAGCCATTATGAGTATTTCTGGAAATTTTACTCTCTGTTCTGTTCCTTCTTATCCTGATGAACTTGACTAACAACTCAATACACTGTGACATCTCTGTGGTGGGCTTTCAAATTTGTTTTAGTCAGAAATCATAGTTTAAGGTTCTCTGTAGTAAGCTACGGCTTCAGTCTTGTAATAACTCCCCTGTCTGAAAACCCAACATAAAGATTCTGCAAGTTTTTATTTTATAATAATCTCCAACTATTCTGCTTAGTAATTATTTCTGTTTAACTCATTTAATACCCTTTCTGTCTAGTTTCAGTCAATAGTGACTTTGGTTGCTTTTAAATCAAAATACATTTTTAGCTTCTATCTGAGATCCTCTCAAAGGAAGTTTTCAATTCCTTATCCAAATAACGCCGTACTGGATCAAAAATTTACCTCTGGGTCATCTTTATTATTTATTTGTATTTCTGAAGTAACTTGAGTCCCTACTGAACTGATGTCTTTCCAACTAGGAAAGTTTCATCAATTTTCATCATAGTTTCCCTTATGCTGTTAAGTCAGTTTCCTCTACAGAAAATGCTTTCATAGATCCCTTTCCATGACTCATTCCATTTGTAGGACATCTCTTAATGACAATTTCTTGTATATGCATAGATTAATGCATACACACTGTGAACAGTGAAGATGCATTTTGGGAGCTGAGTAAGAAGATTTTTTGTGATGGGTTTTTTTGAACTAGACTTGCATTGGCTTTATCTCTGAAGGAATTCTTACTCTGTCAGTACCCTTACATGATAGCAATTTGGAGTGGCTAATTTAGCATGAATCATCCTCTTTGTTCCCAACYAATTTTATAGATGTTTTGCACAGAAAAAGCCAAACGTCTGTAGCAGTAACCCAAAGGTAAAGACAGTAGTATGTGAAATACCATGTATTTCACAATACCTGGAGAACTACTATGTGCATTAACAAATTATTTATAACAATTAGTTTTGTATTATCAGTTGTATATTTTATAACTTGATAGAATTTCAGCAAACTGCTTAGTCCATTTTTATGACTAAGCCTCTTTGACACTGTTATATTAATTATATTAGCTCTGAGAATATTTCCTTTGGAAAGAGTCTGTGATAAGGCAAAATAAAATGACTTTTTTTGTGACAGCTGCTGTG
This sequence comes from Oceanodroma leucorhoa, assembly GCA_030449065.1. Taxonomy (NCBI): domain Eukaryota; kingdom Metazoa; phylum Chordata; class Aves; order Procellariiformes; genus Oceanodroma; species Oceanodroma leucorhoa. The sequence continues at coordinate 16,744,214 of JASVER010000001.1, forward strand.
GGCACCATGCAGTCCGTCAGCAAAGAAGGTGAAATTTAATTGCTCACAATAGCCAAATATTTCTAGCTGGACTTAGTTACAGCTCATGCTGTTGTTATTTAACATTGGAATGCCTCAGACTGGTGTCAGGAATTAATTGTGTTAGATTGAATGTACAGGCACCATTTTTAAGGGATTTCAATTACTTCTCTAAAGTAGTCTAGAGGTATAATAAAAGAGATATGATTGTTTGAAAACTGGAGTGGTACGGAAGACAAGTTTATTCTTTTTCACTTGCTTTTTGATTTTGACATTTTGCACTATCATGGGAAATGGTCCTTATATATAAGCCAGAGAACAACTTTGGAAGTAGTGGAATCTGACAAATAGAGGAAAGAGAACCTCTAAAGCCCGCTGAAAAAGGACTGCCTTGTCCTTGTTTCTTTCTTCTCATTTCCATGAAAAATAGCTGAAAGCTGTGAACAAATTTTGATTTTGATTCAGGTAAAACCAAGTAAATGCTAGACTGTAGAAGTGGCTTGTTGCTGAGTTTGCATTTCCAGCCTCAAGCCTCTAACAGRCACACTAATAATTTATTAGATCACTTATAAGCAATTTTTTTTCCAGGTGGGAAGGCGGGCAAACAGCTGTCTCTGCAGCTGATGTTATTGCTTCTTCTAGGCTGGAGAGGCTTTTATCCAAGATGGTTGGCTCAGTCGCCTTTTCAGTTGAGTGCATCTTTTCCATAACCCTCAGACTTTCTGCCAGCTCACATGCTTCATCATTTAAGTGTGGCCCAAATACAGCCCGCCCCCTGCCCCCATCCTTTATTATTTTTGCTTTAGATGAATGGTATTGGGTTATGTCCGTACACTATTTTATTGCTTGCTTTATGCTATAATGAAGCTTACAACTTTGTAAAAAAGCATAGAGTCATAGAATTACAGAACAACGYAAGCTGGAAGGGACCTCAAAAGATCATCTGGTCCAACCTTTAAAAAAAATTCACAAAGAACTCAGTTTAAGCTCTGACTATTTGACTGTAAAATTGCAATATTACAATAAGGCATCCATGCACGTTGGACAGTAACTATTCAGTAGGCAAAATTATTCTGCAATAAGGTCTCAGGTCTCAGTGTCTCAGGTCTCACTGAGTACTGTGTTCTTTTCAGATAAATATAAATATCGTACCATTCAAAAWAATTTACAATATTAAAATTACATAAATGCATGAAATGAAAACAGGCAACAAAGGACAGTATAAATGTGCAATRGATTCTGTTGGCTTTCTTGGATTTTTTAAAATGTGCTTAAACATTTAATATGATATAATGTTATTGTAGACACATTGTTTTTTTGCTCTTGATTTCGTGAATTCAGGAATCTCTGATGGAGTCCACTTTAATGTCATTGATGCTTTTGCATGCATACTCAGTGTGGGAAGTACTTTTCCCTGCTATGTCAGGACTGGGGAATAGACAGAATTGTTCTTATACAGTATGAGAGTCTTCAGGATTCAAGAGTTTGAGCAAATATTTTGAAGTAATATTTAAAAAAAAAAATTAAGCTTAATTCATATCAATATTTTTCTCCTTAAAATTATCCTTGCCATATAAATGGGCAATAAAGCAAAACAAAAAAAGAAATCTTATCTATATTAGTTTGACGGGAGCATTTCACATAGGGATGAGTAAGCATAGGTACAGATTTAGATTTTTCAATGTCAAATATATTTCTAAGATAGGTTCTTCAGATTCTTCATGGATTAGACATTTGAGTTACTGCATAGCCACTTTACTGATTCTGCCTGTCTTGAATTATAATGTTGGAAAGCTAAAATATAATACAAGTTACAACTCCAGGGAATATCTTAATACCTGACATGTTCTAGTCTCACTGAAAGCAAATTTGGTGCTGAAAAATAAGATTGCTTATTGTTTGCCTTAGGCTTAGTCTACATCATGAAGATAGTGCACYGAGAAATTTTTTGGCTATTGCAAAACATAATTGTTTCAGTTCCATTTTTTCTCCCCTGATCCTTAAAGCAAAAAGCTGGTARGCACAATAATCTGTTTTTGTAGCTGAATAACCTTCATTTCTATCAAAAGAGKTTTTTGGGCATTTTAACAAAAATATTACTAACAACTACCGCAAATGACTGATCCACTAACTTTAATACCAAAGTTGTTATCCTAAACTTCCATTCAAGAGCTAGAGCTCTAATTGTGAGAACCATGACAATTTCACTTTGTACTGTCAGTTAACACTTTCTCTATATACCATAATAACAGCAAATTCCAGTTCCCCAGCTTTTATTAAAGAGCTTTAAGGCAATTGTCTGCAACAGGTCCTCAATAAGCTCATGACATGGCCCTTCAGGAGCTGAAAGCAATGAAAATGTTGTCAAGATGGAAAACCTGTAGGTTGAGTAACAAAGCTTCTCTTCCCATCACCACCAACAGCCATGCTGAGACCTCACATATTACAAAYGTATACAAAAAGTGAGATCAAACTTGCAGAGGTCAGAGATTTATAAATTTTCTTGAGTCATTACATTACTAAGGTTAATACATATAGATAATCTAGAAGTCCTCTAGGCTCTGGGAGTGTACAGGTATAGGTATGAAAAAGCCATTTACCTGCAACTTTGTATTGYCTCAATGTCCTTAGGGGCTTAGAATAGAAAGTACCTCTCATGGTTGTGTAACAACATTTAGTAAATGATGATTTAAATGGTTGCTAATGTATGTTTCCATAGTTACATTAAAAAGATGTCTGTATTTGAACACTGTCTTCTGGAAAATTTTTATTTTTAATTACTTTACACAGAAATGTTTAATACATTAGAAATAAAACTTTTCAAATTAAGATTTTTTTTWAATTTCAAAATGTATTTAGATAAATACAAAGCTTTTCAAGTTTTGCAAAGTTTTTACTTGTTTAAATAAAAATATTTGCAAACTAAGCATAATAATTTTTTATAATCTAAAAAGCATTTTTGTTTTGTTCTTTTTTTCATGTAAAATCTGCACATATTAAACATCCATATGAAATCTGTGGRTTCCAAATTAACAATCCAGTATTCCTAAGTTTTTCAGAAGCTCAGTTTTCACGTGATATTAATTTTTGTATTATTTAGGTACACTATACTTTTTCTTGTAACACATCTGTGTTGCTAATATTATATACATTTTAAAAGAAATCGTTGAAAGGACACTTTCTACTCCTACTAGGTCACTGTTTGTGATTCAGTGCATCAAAAACTTCATTGTTGTGTAGCTGGGCAGACTGAAAATATGCAGCACAATCAATGGTAAGCCTTTTTCATCTCAAAAAAGGGTGCTAAARCTTTCTTTCCAACATATAAGATTCTTTAAGTTCTAAATCAAGTTATTAAAAAACCCTTTCCAATAATTAAAAGATCCAGTCAGAACCAGWCAAGGTAATGAAAAAACCCAACCCATACCTCATTGGCTGTTGAGAAGACATATGTAAGACATAAGTTGCCTAAYGTATGCAATTGCCACTAATAGGTTTGCTTAAAAAACAAGAAAATGACCAATTCTGAGAAATATGTATTCAGCCTGAAAAGTATCTTATAGAAAAAACACTCACAAATAATGCACTTATTCTTAGTTTAAATGTCTGTAAAACTGAGTCCTTAACAGCAATTCATTATTCAGTTAGAAATTTTGTATTTTTGATTTGATATTTGATTTGTGTTTAAAGTAACTTTTCTATCTTTTGGACGTGCATTTTCCTTCTGCATACAATGTCCTAATGATTTAATTGACATCTGATGCAAAAGAACTAATATAATATAGTGAGGAAAGCTATGCTCACTTTCAAAAGAGGGTGAAAATTCTGATTTTCTCCATTGAGTGTTTCTACTTATGCAGGTGACATTTTCTGGGCATTTTGAAAAAGAAAGGCCTCAATTTTGATCCCACTTATACATGTAACTATCTTCAGTAAATTAAAAGTGTAAAATAAGTATGAAATTTTGGGTTTGATACAGTGCATTAGAAACTTGTCTGTTCTGTAGCCATGTTGACTGATTCATGGTGTACTACTTAGGAAGTGACGAGAATAACAGTATGTATTTCATCATGTTGCTTTTCATTAATTTATACAGACCAAACTATTGGAAGTTGCATAATGGTGATTACAGAGAACAAAAAACATAAATTGGTAATGGAAACTTTGGAAAATGTTGATGATTGTTAAAAATATTGGAAAAATCTATTCCGAAAAAATGTTAAGCTTTTTTTTTGGGGGGGTTACTTTTATGATATGCCTTTGCTGATGAACTCTTTTTGATAGCAGCAGGTAGTCCAAACCTCTGGACTTCATTAATAAGAAGAGCTCCTGGCACTACTGACTTTATTAAAAAGAAAAATAGGAATAAAATGATACCTGTATTAACACTTTCCCATTTCACTTGTTTGCTTTTGAAAGGTGCCCTTTAATTCATTATTTCAAACCTCCAAAGGAATTTGGATTAAAGCATATTTGAAAATTAAGACCTCGTCTCTTAGAGCTTTTTCCAAAACTCACTTGTATTAGTGGCAGAACTAATGTTAACTGCTTCCCAAAATACAAGATATATATAATTATTTTCAGTTAATGTGGTCATCTTTATTCCAGTTCCAGGAATGTTTCCAGTTTAGAAAGGATCTCCAACTCAATCCCATACCTTCCTTAACTCAGTCTCTCCTCATACGCAAATCATATGTAAGTTTTTTTTATTATTTGTTTAATGCTTTTAAGAACTTAACTTTCCTGTTCAGACACAAAGACACTGCTCTATTCCAGGATCTCATTAGCTCAACTTCCCTACTTTACAGAGAAGAAAGTGACAAACACGGAGGTGAAACAACTTGCCAAGAGCTGCCTGGACAGGCACTGAGCTACCCAGGAGCAAACCTAGATATAGAAATCCAGTTGTGTTGGGTTCCTATTCTTTCCCACTCAGTGTTGCCTGAGCTCTGCTCTGTATTCTCCCATTTATGCCATTATTCCTAAACTTTTGGATCATAATGACATYATCTATTTGTCAAGAAAAATATTCTTTTGCTATGTTTCAAAGTTTKTTTTTTTTTCTCTTTCCCCTTGGAACAACATTATGATATCTCTGTCACAATGAGAATGAAAATTTCTTCCTTGCATTTTAACTRGGTTGACTAAATATAGGTTCCCTATACTACAGTAAAGTTTCACAATGAACCTGCACTATTCCATTTCCAAGTGACACATCCCTCACTTCATAATGATTTAACCCTCAAGAAACAGCCTTCATTACTTCATCTGCATTCGTTACTTCAGCTCTCCATCCAGATCTCCTCTTTATACAGTAAACAGATACCTGGAATAATTTGTTTCATACCTATTTTTTAATAGATGAGATACTTAAAAATGAAATTAACAATGAACTTGTATTTCTTGTTCYTTTGCCAGTGGGTTAACTGTTATCAGTGAGGGACATTATTCTTTTCCATAAGAACATTATATGGTTCTGAATATAGAAGTAGGAAGGAAAGTATTGAACTATGAAAGAATTTTCTCTATAAATTAAAATCCATAAAGTTTTACTCAGCTTTTTGTTCAGTGAACAGTGATCTTGGCAAATAGAAACAATCTGTATTCTAGTATCTCTCACCAGTGTAGAGTTCTTTATGCACATTAAAAAACACAACCTTARCTTGCCCTTTCTATGGAGCAGAGTGTAGCTCAACGCAGGGTTGAAACTCATCTGTTTCCTTAAACCAGCAAGTTGCACAACGGGGAGGACCAAAAGTCTTACTCTTGTGAAAATGCACAGGGGACAGTATTTAGGAAGAAGGCAGTTTTGTATCCTCTCTACAATATGACAATAATTTGAAGTGTATATATGAATAAAAATCTTTTCCACAGAAAAAGAAGGTTATATCTGCCCTCAAGTTAAATAGTGATTAGACAGCAAACTATAAGAATGTTGGAGTTCAATCTTTAGTACTTTCGTGGAGCAGCAGAATGGGTTTATGTTTTCAAAGACAGAGGTTAATCYAGTTTTCCTTTTCATAGTTACCTGATTTCACCTTATTTTGTATATAAGATTTTCTATTTGATGGGTTGTTTGTCCAGGAAAGCTGATATATACACAAGTAAACAGACCAACATACTTTTCTACACTGAAATAGCAAGAAATATAAGCCAGAGACATAGCTTGGCAGAAAAGCACTTACAAACTGTAAGTGTTACAATCTGTAACCTCCTTTCTTTCAGTAATCTTAACATTCTACCCAGCACAGTGAAGAAAAATAGAATTGTGTAAAAAATTAAAAGAAAATGAATTTTCTTAAAGCAGAATAAAACATTTTTAAATATTCTGGCCAAGTAAACTGTTATAGATAAGATATGAAGAACCTTATCAACTTACTGAGTTGAAACATATTAATAAATGATATATAGACTTCTAAAGCTAAAGATGATTAAGGCCATTTCATCCATTAAATAATTTTCTCATATTAATAGGATTTTTATTTTAAATGAGCAGTTAAATTATGTACTTTCGTCATTATTGGTAATTATAGTACTGAGGAGTTATTCATTTAATAATATGGAGATAAGACAGTTCATTAGTTCACATGAAGTTAGCATCCAATAATGYGTCCCATTGAGCAATCCACAGTTTTCACCCTTATAAATTCTCTTTCTAGGGAAAACTATTTGAGAGATTTATTCCTTTAAAATTTCAGGGCAAGTTAGTTATTGTGCTTTAAGCTCAGTATTTAGAATAAAAAATCTGTCCTAAAAGAAGACAMAAAAATCCAGTTTAACAGTGAAGTATTTTATTTCTTGTTCATTTCTTTACAAATATTTTAAATAACTGCTTGCCYCTCTGTCTTTTGTTATTTGTCTGAAAGGTCATGAAATTTATAATAAGAAAATGATAAAACATTGCGCTTATTTCCTGTGAGACAGACTTCTAGAACTTTCAACACTCATAATTCCACCACATTCTGCTTCTTATTTTCAATTGTCCTGTTCCACAGCCATTTTGTCCAACATCTAGAAGGGGACCACTTGTGAAACTTGCTTTTAAATACAGCACAGGTAATTTATGACTTTGTCTGCTCTCTGAAGTCTAAGCTAATTCAAAAGTTGACCCCTGTCTGCTCATCCAGTAGTAGCCAAATAACACATACAATTTCAAATATAGCCTGGGTGACTCTCCTAGTGCCCTTCTGAGTGCAAACACAGAGTAATAAGAATTCTTCAGATTTTACTTTTGAACAGAGAATGACTTTTGAATCTTACCAATTTTGGTAGGAATTGGTAGGAATTATTTCAAGCTTTGGACACTTCAAATTGGCTAAGTCTTGAGAGGATAGTGTTCCAATCTTCCTAATTGAAGTTTATCAAAGACTGTTTTTCTGCCTGTTTTTAGGATTTTCACTCATGAATGTTCAGTTTAAAATTTTGCTTGCTTCAACTGTCATTGTTGGCAAAGACAAATGATTATATGAAAATTGTGGAAAAGGGGAATATTTTTTTCTAAGAATGATAGTTTTATACCTCTTCAGAGCTTAAAGTCATTGCTATACAGTACTATGTTTTTCTTGGTGCCCTATTGAAAACAACTAGCAGAACAATTATCAAATCATTAATTGTATCTTAAAAGAGAACTGTGAAGTAATAAATGCTTCCCGTGCTGCTGACAAATTTCCACAACTGACRCAAAGAGGCCTTGGGAGGCTATTTATTTCCGTAAAGACTCTTTCAAAATACAGTTAGCAATATATTTTTTTGTTTTACCTCAGTTCTGTAGCATGTCTCACTTTCTCTTTTTATTTTTATAGAAAGAGATTTTCTAAGTGGCATCCAATCAAAATATAATAATGGTCAGAATAATTCACTGAAGAGACACAAAAGTTTTATGGGTTATCAGGCTGACTGGTTRAAGATTTGTTTTATTGACTTCTATTCATGAATAACATGGGTATAAAACTATCTTTCATATCTAAAAAAGCATGTGTTATTCTTCATTTGCAGAAGAAATTTTTGCAGGTAGCTGGAAAGCAAGTTTCATGAGAACATCTCATCCATTTTTTTATTCTATCAAAATTATCAAAAGCTGATAGTATCCAGCCCAAAGTGTATGTTCATTCCCTTATTTCATTTTTAAAATGTATACTAGGTTTAAAGACATGAAGTTCTGAGACAGCTGCTTCCTCTTTCAGGTGCTGCCAATATGCCATCAAGAAAAATCCCTTCAGAAAGTTTAGTAGCCATTAAATCACTTAAGCAGTTTGTGATGTACGATGAATAAATGCACTGTAAACTTAAAAGAATTTAGGACTGAAGCTGCTTTTGCAATTGCCCGGAACTTTTTTTCTGTTTGTTTCTTCAGCTGATATATAGGAGTGGAATAAATGGTCCGTCAATACATGACTGGCCTACAGTTTGGAGACTCACTAGTGGTAAAAAGATCAGAACATTTTACTGTGATGAAACTATTATTTCTATGACTGCTATGAGAAGCACGTTTTTGCGTTGAAAAATCTTCAAATCCATAGGGAGAAAAAAAAAAAAAAAGGAGAGGGATATGCTTTGTGACAGCATCCATCCCAGCATGGCTCACAGTTGTAAATATATGCCTAGAATGCTGGTAGATTGGTAGATCTGTAGATTGGTAGATCTTGTAAGGAGGTATACAAGTCTCATGTTCCTCCAGAGGAAAAAGTAGTTTTGCCAGCTMCTGTACTAAGCTTCTCGGGATGCAGTCATGCTCATGCCAGAGCCTCCATTTTAATTTTTCTTTTTTTTTTTCCTAGAAGACAGGTGTTTGGGACCTCTGCTGGAATACAGTTTTTAAAGAGGTAGTTCAATGCTTTGCTTAAAGAAATGTGAAGAGGGCATATATGACTAACAATGCTTACTATAACTATCCGCCATGCAAAAAAAAAAAAAAATTAAGAAGAAGCACCTGCCAATATACAATGCTTATGGACAGGCCAGCTTCCTGTCATTTTAAGCCTGATCAGGCATTTTAAAATTGTTTGTGTTGGCTGAGAAATACTGTGTCTAAGAAATTATTTATTTTGTGCTCTTGTACTGAGAATGGGCTGTAAAGCATARCATATTTTTTGATGTCTCTGGTTTCTTACTAACTTCATTAAACCTGTTGGTTGGAGAAGACAAGTGTCATTCTGCTCCAAAGCTAATTCGTTATTTCATGTATCTTCATTATATGCCTTGGCATACGCTGCACTCCATGATACCACATGCCAAAGAGGACTAGTAGCCCTAACATGCGATTAGCTGGTAAGCAGGTTGGCCATTTACTATGTGATAGCATTGCCTCCTCAGTGACAAGATGACATATGACATCATCATATGAATCTAAATGATAGTCATGCACCCCTTCACGTCACCAGGAGGGTGTGAGAAAGTTCAGAAGTCTGGAAGGAAATGTGTAGAACAATAACTCTCCCTSCTTTATGACATGCTTGTTCACTTAATTAAAAACTTGTGAAAACATGCGATATATTTCTTACTTGTTTCTTTGAATTGCTCATCCATAACTGTGACAGATAAACCTTTTTTTTTTCCGGGAAACGTTAACGTTCACGTTGAAGAGGTGCGACTTATTCACAGTTCAGACATACTGTAAGTAATTATCATACTGTTACAGTGTATGCCATATATCAGTCATTGTGCAACACAGAGGGAAGTTTTACATCTGCACTGTGACATCTCCATCTTGTGCACTTTGTTTTCCGGTCTCTTTGAAGTCCAGGCATATATACCTGGTTGTTAGGAATTATGATTTCCTATAGGAAAAAAAAAAAAAGAATTGACCAAACCATGTTATTGTGACCAATATCATCATTGATAATACTAGATGATGCTGAGGGAGACTCTAGGACTCCTAGCAGGAGTACAAATGATGTCTAAATGATTAGAAATGAAAAAAAGGAAACAAAGATTCTTTAGATCTATTTCTTATTCTGCTACTGACAAATGTTTTTAAGAGTGTCTATGAATTTGAAATACAGACTAAGAAAAAGTAATAACCCAATTCCAGCATTGCATCCTGTCATTTCTAAGACCTGATAAAAATACAGACTTGTAGAGTGAGGATGGGAAATGAATATTCACCTTGACACTCTTTAATGTAACTCTCTGTGTGTTTCTGTGCATGTGTGTCTGTATAAAATAGATTTGAAAGTAATAGTCACTGTGTATTAGTATAGAGATCTTTTTTKTTTGTTTCTGAATGTAAAATATGTTTAACTAACTCTCACAAGTATTAAAAAATCAGTCATTTCAAATTTATGGCATATATGAGAAGGTTACGAATTTGCTAATGTAAGTATCTTATAGTTTCACCAGCTTCTTGGAATTTGCTATATGTCATATGAAACATTAAGAATTATATTTACATTAAAATAAACTAAAAAGAGAACTTGAACTTATACCACAGATTATTCTCCTAGATGTAAAAGGCAGAAAGGACCATTACGGTTACTTTTCTGATCTGTGTAATATAATGATAGAATACCATCAGTTCTTGCCCCATAACTAGTTGATAAATAGAAGTATACCTGTGAAAAAGACATTGGTCTTCATCCAAGCTTGCTGGTTCCACCCTATGCAGAGACTACGTTCAGAATTAGGGAATATGGTATCATCATGACTACAGCTAACTCAAACATATGTTGTGACTGCACAGAGATAGACAAGATGTATGTCAAATACAAACAAGGAGACATCCAGTATAGTGGAACTCTTCATGTTCTTCAGTCTGGTCTTCTTGCTCCATCTTCAATCCACCCCTGCAACAGACTCAACCACCTCTCAGCAAGAGAGAAGGATGGCAGCTGTCATTAGATTTATGGTTTGCGATAATTTTTCCAGATGGTGCACAGTAAGTTGAACAAAAATTCTTACAGTACAGCCGAATAGCTGAATGGAAGAACCATACAGACATGCTGAGGTGGCTCCAAAGGAGCAAATTTCAGAACTAGTACAGCCAGAGTGATAATCATGATAAATTAGCTGCATGCAAGTTCGGCTAGTCCTTCTTCTAGGACTGATTATGTCATGGTATTACAGTTCAGGACAAAGAACACCCCACAGAAATATAAAAAATTACAGAAAGTCAGAAGATACAAAAGAATATGAAAGTTTTCTTTGATATTTTTGAATTTTAGTCCATGTCTATTACATTTTTATGACTCTCTGGTTTTTACTTTTAAGGTATGCTCTCTGTTTTTAGTTTGTTTGTTAGCTTGTTTAGCTCTGAAAAAAATAATTTGGAATTTTAGACATTCTATAATGCTAAAATTAACTCCAGTATTTTCTCTGCCTTTCTCATGGATAATTCGAATTTGCTATTTCTTTGTTGTCTGAAGTAAATCAGGTAGATTTACACAAGTATACATGCTATTTCTGTTTGGAAAACTTACCATTTTATTTGCCTGAGAAAATCTAATAGCTTCAGTTTGAGGTCCATACATGTGTGCTTCAGACTAGCACGAGGCCAAAAAATACCTTTCAAGTGAGATTTCCTGCATTCTTCACCTTTTGTCATTTTAAAGACAGTGTGCTGAATATTTGAATTGCTCAGCAGACACCATTTCATGCAGAAATAGCTGGCAGTGCAGTCAAAATATGTAAGGGAAAAATGAGCCAAAACAGCTATCTTACTTCCCTGAGCAGACTGAGGAAGGAAACAGTAGGCAGGCAGAATATTTCAGAGGGATGATAATTCAGAAAGATGGAAGTTGCTTTAGTTAAATAGCTTGTCAAAGTTTTGTATAGAGGAATACAGATTCCAGATATTCTTAGTGATCTGATCATTCTGGCTACTGAGGAACTGTGTTGGCAACGTGGCAGGAAACTAATCAAGTTCATTTGCATTTTGAAAGCTATTTAGATTTTGGAGAGTAAGCAAATTGTGGTGTTGATCTATACTGTGGAAAAAATGCTGACTAATTTTACTCACAGGTATTTTCCCAGCCATTGTTCTCAGGAAGTACTGACTGATGGTTAATTTTGTATGGCTCAGTTCACCTGGAAAGCCCCATCTTATTTCTTTAGATTTTTAAAGCTCTATTTTTTCAGTTTGATATGTTTTTAATAGTTGAGAAAGTTGTTCTTAACTAAAAAAAAACCCCACACCCAAACAACTCCAAAACAAACAACCAAAGACCCTTCATCAGTGAATTCAATGTACAAGCTGAAGTACACATTTTTTTAATACGTAGCTCTTCCACTTTAAAACAAGAAAGAAAAAAAGTACTTTGCTTTTTTACTCAGCCCAGCTTTTGAGTTTGACTGTTGGGTAATTTCTCAGTTGTTCAAATACTGCTCCAATTATCACTGAATGCTAATAGATAACAAATATATCATTCCTTGGTGATGATGATGACTTTTATTTCATCACACAGTTGACCATACTTTCAGCAGTTGAGATACTGAGAGTTAAATGGTAAAAAGCCAGTTACTAGACCAAAACAAAATCTGTGGTAATCCTGAAATCAAAACCACATATTAGCCAATGATCATTTGACCTGAGAAAATCCGTAGTAACTTCATTTAGGCATGTTTCCTACAGTAGTGAGCTTTAAGTAGTCCAAGTCTTAAAAATTAGCAAAAAAACAAAATTCCGTCAACTCTCCACAATTATTCTATGGACATTTCCAGTATGACAGTAAAAATCATTATATTAAATATTATCAAATACATAGTGAGAGTTAATTCTTGCTCCCCAAAAAATCATAACTGAAACTATAATCCTTATTGATAAGACACAGGTAATTTACCAAAATTTTACAAAATCCTATAGGTACGCTTTAGTAAAGATATGGATTAAACCCATCTCTGTGCACCTCCATCTAGTTTCCTTGCCAGCTTCTGAGTTGTAGCTGGTCTCTTTGAAATTGTCTGTGACAACTCCAAGATGTAGAAAATATGGCTTTGCTGTGTTTGTAAGTCAGATACCATCTATTTTTCATAGCAATTATTTGTTGCAGAGGAATAAATAAATAAATAAATTTTGAATTTTTTATGACAGCACATATCAAAGATACAGGTAGTGAAATAACTTTTTTGCTGTGTTAACAAGGATCTAAGGACATAAGAAAGTAGATATAAACAAAAACATTTTTAGATCACAGAATCACAGAATGATTGAGATTRGAAGGCACCTCTGGAGGTCATCTTGTCCAACCCCTCTGATCAAGCAGGGTCACCTAGAATCAGTTGCCCAGGACCATGTCCAGACACCTTCTGAATAGCTCCAAGGACAGAGACTCCAGAAAATCTCTGTGCAACCTGTGCCAGTGCTCAGTCACCCTCACAGTAAAAAAGTGTTTCGTGATATTCAGCCAGAACCTCCTGTGTTTCGGTTTGTGCCCATTGCCTCTGGTCCTGTCACTGAGCATCCCTGGAAAGACCCTGGCTCCACCTTCTTTGCACCCTCCCTTCAGTTATTTATACGCATTCATAAGATCTCCCCCAAGCCATCTCTTCTCTAGGCTGAACAGTAACAGCTCTCTCAGCCTTTCCTCACAGGAGAGATGCTCCAGTCCCTTCATCATTTTCATGGCCCTTCACTGGAATCTCTGCACTATGCCCATATCTCTCTTGTACTGGAAAACCAAGAACTGGACACAGAATTCCAGATGTGGCCTCACCAGTGCARAGTAGAAGGGAAGGTTCATCTCCCTCAACCTGCTATCAACGCTCCAAGTGATGCAGCCCAAGATACCATTAGCCTTCTTTGCCAAAAGGGCGCATTGCTGGTTCAACTTGGTATCCATCAGGACCCCTCGATCCTTTTCTGCAAAGCTGCTTTCCAGCCAGTCAGACCTCAAAATATACTGGTGCATGGGGTTGTTCTTCCCCAGGTGTAGGACTTACTACTTCCCTTCGTTGAACTTCAGGAGGTTTCYGCCATCCCATTGGGCTGATAGCATTAGATGAAGTACATAGATCAAGACAAGCTATGAAATCAAAACAGGGCCTTGCATGCTCAGAAGCTTGTAATTTTTTTCCAACTATTGTACAAATAAACTAATAATATTTAAACCTGGGTGGTTTTCCAGATGCCTTGTAAACTACTTTAATRCCAAAACCATTCTAATGCCTCCCTGTTAAAACTTTGTTTTAACCTTTTCTATTTTCAGTTATTTTCCTCCCATAAACCAAGGTTATGGGTTTTGTTCATRTGGTCTCAGCTACTTTTCCATGCCATCTCTTTCTCTATATGACCCTTCAGAGAACAGCTTTTGACTGTTCAAGCTGTGTTTGAATGTATGGCTATTTAATTAATACCTGTCTCCCAGTTTAGTTCAAAGATACAAGCCTTATCTCACTTGGAATTTTCTGATGAATTTTGATCCTGGACTCAAATGTCTAATTCCAGCACTTTATTGCTAGCATTTCAGCACTTCCTGTCAGAATAAATGTATCTAATGGAGCAAGCCGTGTAGAAAATAACTTCTAGCATTTTTTTTATTATTGAAACAGATATAAATCATTCCTCTTCTCAGCCCCAAGTGGAGATGATATCTGCCTTTAAAAATAGCTACTTCAAAGAAGTTCAGAACATATTTGCATAAACCGGTTGTCAGATTGTTTGTGTTTAGTTCAAGGAGACGAAAATTAGTTGTAAAATGCCACGTGGGGAATTTGTTCATATGGTGTCCATAGGGATGAACAACTTCGTAATTTGGATTTTACATAGAATGGTTCAAAGGACAAATTTTAAAATAATATTTCCCCTCCCATTACAGTTAAGTACATAGGCACATCTCAATGGAGTATAAATTGCTTTTGTTTGCTTAAATTCTGCTAATAAAACTTCTCCAGAAGGGGTGCATATTTAGTGTAATTAGATAGTTGGCTCCTGTGGTGGTAAATGAACATGTAGCAGAGGAAAAGGCTGTGTTTCAGAGTTTTGAATGCATCCAGTGTGATTCACTGAAAATACAAATAACTCTTTCCTCTCCTATTTTTCAATCTTATCAGGAAAAAAAAAAGTGGGGGGTGTGGGGGATGTGGGGGTGTGGGGTGTGTATGCTGCTTGGGGACCTATCCTTACCATGTGGATATTACACATTTTTGTGAGGATGGTGAACAAACAAACTATAAGGCTTGTTGAAAAGAGAAGATAAGTATATTGAACTGAAAGAAGACACCAGAAAGTGAGCTCTGCTTTCAAAGGTTTTCCATAGGGTAACCAGATCCACCACGGCTGTAGTGGTGACATCCTAACAGTACCAGACCATGGCAACATTTTGGGTTATATTTAGGAGGAGGTTGTTGAAATGGCAGCCTATTTGAGGAAGGACTAAGTATCCTAACTTGAAGATCACTGAATTAAAAAATAATCTTTCCTGATTTTTAGGCTTACTCTATTTCACATATGAATTGGTGAAGCTTAATATTTCTCTAAATTATTCTTACATTGTAAGAATGCATATGCAAGTTACATAGTAGGCTACTCCTACTAAAATAAACAAGGTCAGGACATTCTCAGGCATCTGAATCTAGTTGTCTTTGTTGTCAAATTGCCTTATTGATAAACTTAGAGTGGTCATAGGCAAAGTCCAGGAATTGGCAAGGGACAATAAACAGTTTCAATGAGGATATCATGTCTAAGAAGATAGAGAGATTTATATATGGATAAGACCATGGCATTCCATGCCAGTTGTCCTTAACATTGGAAAGCAGACCTAGCCACATTTAATTTATTACTATAAATCTAAGGACAGAGGGTCAGAAGCATGGATCAGTCATACATACCACAGGTTTGCCTTGACCTTTTAATCTCATATATTGTCAAGGGAGAAGCCAACTGATGGATTATAGCCAAAATCTATTCCTCAGATGATACAAAACCAAGCTGCAGTGAGTAATCAGCTGAAAAACAGCCCAGCATGACGTTAAAGAAGGAAAGTAAAATGAAGACATAACATTTTCCACCATTATACCACGTGTTTTACTAATTTATACTCAAAAAGTGTGTATTTAATTTGATATTGTAGTGGGCAAATATTTTCTTTGGTAATACACATCCATGCAAATTCTCAGGGTTTTCTGGTTTTTTTTTTGTTTGTTTTTTTTTTTTTTTTCTGGGTTTCTTTTCCTGGGTAAATTAATGTGGAAGAATTAGAAAGTCAGTTATACTTTTGGACAGGAGCTGCTGTACATAGATTTCCAAAATATTTTGATGAATGGTTTACTGTTAACGTTACTGGCTTAGAGGATTTTGAATCTTTTTAAATTTGTTCCAGCTTTTTTCCTATCCTTCTCCCAAAACTCTCCTTCTTCCTTTACTACAACTTCTTTTCCTTGTTCCTCAGTCTGGCAGATTACCTTTGAACAGGATGAGATTTGATATATTTTAAAAGTTTATTTGGGAGGCCTTATTCCCTTTATTTATGTGAACCTCAAACCAGTTTACTCACAGACTGGCAGATGTTCAGTCTTTATTTCTTGCCAAGCCATGGCTGCTGAATATTTTTTGTTTTGTATCAGGGAAGGGAAGGGAAGGGAAGGGAAGGGAAGGGAAGGGAAGGGAAGGGAAGGGAAGGGAAGGGAAGGGAGGCAGAAATTTAATTTAGATGGGAAACATAAAACTCCAGACACCTCTTGGTGGATGCCTATAAAAATCAGAGATGTCTAGGATACCCATTTGCCGAAAATATTATATTAAGTAGGATGGACCATATGTTTGTCACTGTTCTGGTGTCTCACAGGCTCTAATTTGCTCTAAGACATCAAACAAATGTCACATGCCTCCATGAATAAATTGAAATTACTCTGGAAAATGTTTATGCTGCAGCTTACAACAGAGACTACCATACATTTTATTGCTGAACAGAACATTGCTGCAAGAACTCAGAGAAATGCATGTGGATAAGTACACATTCTAGTTTTTCTTCAAACTCTCCAGTACTCAGGAATGTAGGTATATGCTTTCTGTCTTTTAAAAAATGACACACATCAGTTTCATTTCTTCAGAACATTCTTTTTATCCGGAATGGAAAAAAAGATGAAAGAAAATATTATTTTTTTGCAAAGATTATGTCACTGTTTTAACAGAGGCAATAAGATGATGTGTTTCATCTAACAAAGTATGGATCAATAGTGAAGAAAAGGATAGTTGACAATGAAATAATTTTAAAATTCATCAGATGATGTCCAGACAGAAGTGTGGAGATGCATGGGGAAACTGGGGCTTTTTTGTTTACCTAAACAAACTCTGATCTTTTTTTACAAATATTATACTATCCTTTAAACATCTGTATTTTAAATAAAATTAAATTCCACAATGTCAATATTTATGAAGTCCCAAACTCTTATTTTGATTGGATCTGTTATGACTGTAAGATGTAGGTTTTTTTCTAAACTTTTTTCCTCAAACTAAATGGAACTATTTCAACTACCTTTATGAAGATAATAAGTACAAATTAGAAATTTGGCCTCTTAACAGCTACAGAACTACTGTCTTAGCTGATGAACTGAGTCTACTCAAGCTTTAGACAAATTTTTGAACTATTTTTGTAAATTATGTAGTACACAATGTGTATCAGAATGTCTGTTCATGTAACGAAGTTCTCATCATGAACAAGATGACAAAAGTCAGCTGTATTAAACAGAATATCTATATTTACTATTTCCCATAGACCTGAACAGTCATTGTCCCTGCATCATTTATGATATAAAAATCATTTTTGTATTGGGTAAATAAGATATAAAACTTGAAGTTGCAAAATCATTAATCTTTTTAGGGTTTTTGTTGCTGTGCTTATTCTGCACTGGATCTCTTTTTAGTCCTGTTGCTGCTCATGATCTGTAGATCTCACACAGAAGTAAATAACTAGAAGCACACTTCATAAACTACTAGCGTAGCAAAGTAGAAAGATTTTTGAAATTCTCTGGCTTGTGCCTTGCACAAAAGATCAGGGCAACATGATAGACACTATGAGACCTGACAACAGTCTTTCTGGGGAAAAAAATTTGGAAGATGGCCCTCAATAAACGCAAAAGGCAAAGTAAAAATGTCATAGCTAGACAAAAATAACTAACGTAGGATAAAAGGTAAAATACAAATGTAGAAGAAGGCGTATGACAAAGAAAGGATTCATATCGGTATTATTTAAAGGATCAACCAGTAATGATCAAAGAACAAACAACCAAACTCAAGTGTGTTTACTCACCAGCCAAAATTAGACTGCAGCTGTAACCCGGGGCAACATTACATTTCTGTGTGTCTGCCAACATCCAGTTGAATCTTCACTTTGCAGCTGTCCGTGATGCCCTACAGTGATAAATGAATACTGGTGTGTTAAATTGGAAGTGCAGAAAACTGCATAGTCTAAAACAAAATTAATAGATAAGGATAACCTTAAAAATTGTCCTTTGAATAAGATCTGTGGCTTGGACCTGCAATGATAAACCTCCATTTTTTTTTCAATAGTTGTAGATTGAAAGTGTAGCAACTAAACATTAATGCTGTTTTGTTTGATAAACCACATATTTTCCTTCCCTTAATTTGTCATCTAATGCTAATGCCCAGATATGTCTTCAAATTCAGCAGTTTTTCAGACTATATAAAAAATGTCACTAGCCTTCTTGGAATAAAGGGCATCTTTACACCTCGGAAATGGGCGCTACCCAAGACCATGAAAGTCTGCCATGTGATGTGCTAATGGATTTTCTTGGAGGCAGAACGATTTCTGCACCATTGTGAAGAGAGGACTGGATGCATTTTGTCAGCTGTCAAGATCAAAATCATAGGGTTGCTTGCATATTGATATGAAGGAAGGGCCAAAGGTGAAGCTTGATTGTTGAGTTTATTGGCTCTAATAAGACTGTGCAAGGCAGGAGTGCTGGGGTATGACTGATCATTACTTTTGAGTCTCGGTTATTTGTCATAGGATATTAACTTCTCCTAATGACTTCAGTGGTTACAGTGTTTCCTTAAAAACACGATGACAATAATTGTTTCTTGGCTCAGTGGCAGTACTGAGAATTTGTATATAAGTAGTAATTCCTGATTTAACTAAACATTTCATTTAGTCTGAAATATTTCATCTGAGACCACATCTGGATAACTGTGTCTGGTTCTGGGTTCCTGAGTACAAGTGAGACATGGACATACTGAAATAAACCCAGCAAAAGGCCAAATAAGGGCTTAGAGTACCTGTCATACAGTAAAGGCTGGGAGAGCTGGGGTTGTTCAGCCTGGAGAAGAGAAGGCTCAGGAACATCTGAGCAATGTATATAAGTACCTGATGGGGGACAATAAAGAAGATGGAGCCAGGCTTTTCTAAGTGATATTCAGTGAATAAACAAGAGTTATTAGCCAAAAACTGAAATACAAGAAATTCTGCTTAAATGTAAGACAATCCTTTTCACTGTTAGGATAGCCAAACACTGAAACTCTTTGTCCAGAGAGGTTTTGGAGTCTCCATCCTTGGAGATATTCAAAATCCAACTGGACAAKGTCCTAGGCAACCTTCTATAGTTGACCCTGCTTGAGCAGGGCATTGGACTAGGCAATTTCCAGAGGTCCTATGCCATCTCAATGATACTGTGATTCTGTGATTGTGTGCAATATTTTACTTTTAGTAAAATGGAATAAAAAATATCAAACTAAGTACTAGCTTTCTATAGAATTTGATGTCCATTCCCAGAAGCAAAGAACGCACTATTGATGTTCATCTTCCAATTTCCATATCTTACACCCTAGAGGTACATCATCATCTAAGATGTGAGTACAGTCAAAATCAGAAGCCTGACATGGGGTATATATAAGACTTTTATATATGTCTTCCCAAGCTTTTACGTGATACTTCTAAAACATTTGAAAGAGCTATCAGATGCTTTGTAGTAAGTTTTTCTTAGCCCTTCCTGCTGAAGATGTTTCTCTTCTTGTAAAATAGTTTCACAATCATTGAGTTTAAGAAAAACTAAGGATAACCATATGTAATCCTCATCTACAGAATGTCTTCCATTTGGGATCCCAAGAGCAGAAGAATCTGGATTCCATTCCTTATCTATGAAAAAAATAAGTTTCCAACTGATTTCCTTTAATTGCTCAGTTTCACATGGTGCTTTGATGATTTAGATATGTGATGCTCGGAGGTCTTAGCTGGAAACCATTTTCTTAAAGGAGTGTCACTTTGCTAAGTGGTATCGTCTTCCTGAAATTTATATTTGACTTAGTTAAACAATGCAGTTTCATTTMTCTTCCCTTCTGAAAGACATCTGCAGTCACCGAGATTCTGAATTCGTTGTGTAAGGTGAATCTTTAAAGACTAAGTCCTGCACAGGATCTCTTGCTTCCAAAAATGAAGTCTAACTAACTCCTGAAATTATTAAAAAATAAAACAAATTAAAAAAAAAAAAAATCTTCCAGGAGAGTGTAGGGGGCTTCACTTCATATAACTTTAAATGTTTACAATACAGTTGTCTCCCACGCCAGTAGAGGAAAACAAGGCATTTCTAAGGTATCAATCTGTAAGGTCTTTAATATTTACTCTGCATTAATCACAGCTTGAAACTGACACTTTCTCTCCTGTGGCCATAAAAACAGCTTAAGTTTTCTTGTTTACTGGTAGATGTCTAGAAATTAATATTTGGTCAGATGAACCTGACCTGCAGTTTTCAAACTAAGAATAGTTTTCACTACAAAAAGCTAATATAGTGAAAAGAGCTTGCTCATTCTGGGGCACTGGCGTAGAGCCTTYGGATTATTATTTTATTTTCAATTCACTTGTCTAGTCTAGTATGTAATATTTGAATGTGTAGATGGACAGGAAGAGTCTATAAATCATAACATCACTATTTTCTGTCTTAGGAATCTCTGGAGAAATCCCTAGTGAAATGTGAGATTGCTGGATACGTTCTTTGGAGGCTGAGTTTCAGTACTGATGCTTAGGGAATGAAGGAAGTTTTATTTTAAATATATAAGATAAACATAGACAAATCCCATTATTAAATAATTATAAAAAAAATAAAAATCATTTTATGGCTGTGAAATCATCCTAAACAAATCTGTCACTGTACCAATGTTCCAACCACAAAAAATAATCTTTAATTTATTTCAATGTGAAATTAGTTGAGTGATGTGTATTTGACAGGAATAGAAATTGATTTGGTACATTCAGCAAACACTGAAAATCCATGGTGAACCGGGGAGTCTTTGACATCATCTGCTCTGATGACAGAGGATTTTGACAGCTTTAAGTCAGTTTTATTTAAATAAACTATTGAAAGGGGAGCTTGCTCTAGAGAGGAGCACGTGAGTAGATTCAGACAGCATCCTAATCCCAGATTCAAGGAAGTGTGAAACTGGCTGCCAAGAATCAGAAAAGTTATAGACTAAGGAGGAGGAACTTGTTTTTTTTTTTTTGTATTTTTTATTTTATGGAACATTAAGCCATTAGAATTTTTTCTAGAGAAAAAAGGCTGATCAGTTTAGATACCTTCAATTTCTATAGAAACAAGAACTCATCTTCTGGGAGCTGGACTAGTAAACTAGTAAAAATAGCGGAAGGAAAGACAGAAGAAGTAAGTACTCATTTAACACAGAATTGCCAAGAACTAAATTAATCAAAGAACCATGAGGTGTGCAAAACAAAAGGTTGTTTGGGGTTCTTTGGGGTTTCTTTTGTAAATTTCTTATACCTCAGTGCTAGAGGTCTTGCTAAGAAATGAGAAGTGTTGGAACTGCAATCACCATACACGCTACTACCCCCCATCCCCCCAGTCATATTTCTGTTGAATGTCACAGCTTAAAAGCTACTGAATCAGCCATGATCTGGTAAAATAGGAAATAATGTCACACAGTTATAAACAGAGGACATAAGCTGTATGGACAAAAAAAGGGCATTCTATCTTCAGAAGCAAATTTTAAAAAAGTTGTGACAGATAATCTGGCTAACACAAATGTCAGTGCAATGTTATAGCAGGCAAAGATAATTTATTCCTTCTACTTATTTCTTCCTTTTACATATAAATGGGAATATTTAATAGGAGCAAAAAAGTTATAATACTAGTGTCATTGACTGATTTATTGGAATCCTATATATAATTCAGATGCTGACACCGCAAGAAGGATATWGAAACAGTTAAAGAGGTTTCAGAGAAGAGCAGTGGAAGTGATTAAAGTATTGGGAACTGTGCCTTAAGAGAAACTGTGTCAAATACCAGTTTGATTGCTGAGTTAGTCATCACCAGAAGGACTTGATCACGTTACTTAAGCACCTATATGGATGTGGAAATCTGAGTAAATGGCAGTTGACCATAAATTTAAACACTTGTATTGTTTCTACTGTATCTTTGTCTTAAATGTCATGTACTAAACAAAAGAAGAATATCAAACTGTCTTTCTCTGGATGAAGTAGTCATTTAAAAAAATTGTAAATTGCTGAGTAGATATTTCTAAAGAGAACAGAAGAACAAATTTGACAGTGGTAAAGAATTTTTCCTAGAAAGTTTCCTGAGAGCTTATTTTGCAGCTGAGGTATTTATTCAGCCATTTAAAAACTGAAAGCAAGAGAGAAGAGAAGTTAGTTATCACTTGACAAGTTGAATCTCAAAATTAGAGATCATAATTTTTCATCTGGGAAAAATAAATTAAACCAAAAAACACAAGAAAACCCAGACCACAGGAAAGAAATCCTGAAATCCTGAAAAGATTTTGAGGTACCTCTTAAAAATTGAGTCAGATGTAATAAGAAAAATGAGGAAGAGCTTTATCTGAAGGTGCTATTTATGTTGCTGAGGTATTGACGTATCCTTTAATTTCTAGAAATTCATCCAAGTTGGAGCTTCAGCTTTGGTTTTGCAGCACAACTTTTCTAGCCTGATACACTTCTGTATTCAAATTTTGAACACAAGGTCTCAAAGAAGTGACCATGGTTGCCCATCCAATTAGGGAGATCAGCAATGATTCTCTGGTCGCAGAGATTGTTCCCTGTGAGTGCTCCAGGCGGGATGCTTGTGCCAGTGGAGCTAGAAATGGCTGTTGGACACAAATCTGTCATCAYGACAGCTTAGGAAGCAAGTGTGAAAATTGAATCACAATGCCTTGCCTTTGGAAAGTAATGCTCAACCAGGCAGGTAGTACAAAGATTAGGGAACGATTTTATCCCTGTTTGTGAAGAAAACAAAAGTCTGTCTTCTCCATAAAATAAAAATGGTTTAACAGTTAAGAGTTTTCAAAGGCTGGAAATTAAAGCTAACCATATAGGGCTACTGATAATATGTGCTAGCGAGGGTGATAAGTAATCATTGAAACAATTCTCAATAGTTGCAGAATATTATTGATGAATCTAAATTTTACCCAGGTAGTTGTGTTCTTCTAAAAATTAAGCTTTTTTAAACTCTAGCCATTGCAGTGAAGCAAATTGCAAGAAATCCTATGGCCTTTTTTTGTGCAGTAGGCCAGATCACATAATCACAATGATCCCTTTTGGTTTTAAATAAAACCCACGAAACCTATGCGACTCTTCTTCTTCTGTGCTGACTGCAGTCCACTAGGAGCCAAATCACTCAAGCTGTCTAGTCCAATTTGTGAAAATGCTGATAGAGAGCCTAGATAATTGTCATTTGAACTTTTAAGTGAAAACATGGCTCATCTATCTTGTCAAGAAAGAGTATTCTCAGAATAATATTTGGACAACAACTTTGAACATTTGAGCTACTAGTTATTGATACRTATTGGCCTGTGTTGCTCATTATTATTTCCTTTACTTTCATAAATAATCAGTCTATCACTGCAACTGGAGTGTGGCCTGTACTTCATCCTCCTTGTACCAAATTTCAGTAGGGAAAAGAATGCTTAGATATACTATAGATGCTTGCATGAAGAATGAAGTTCTTTTGCATTTGAAGTATGTTATATGATTTGATAGTGACCGCTAGCACTGGTGGAATCATCTCTGGGTATCGCTTGCCTTTTTTTTATTATTATTATTACTTACAATGTTTTAAAAACTGAAATTGTTGCTATTCCAGCAAATTTAGCAATACAAACAGTCTGATGTTTATTTTTAATGCTCACACTCACCAAATACAACTATTTCCATCTGCCTTATTTTCTTTATTACAGCCAATGGTCCTAGTGTTGTTTTCATGGGGACATTCAATACCTATATCCCTGAATGTGGGAGCAGTTCTGTTCTGTAGCTTTTGTGCAGTACCACTGATATCAGAAGCAAGGATTCACTCAAGATCAGAATCTGATCTCATGCATTGAAAAAGAATAAATACTAGCTTTCTTTGTATTTTAGTCAACAYCTATGAAGTAGAAATTGATTCCAGGATGCTTTATGGACTGCATTACTTAGTGTTGTGGGTTAATCCCAGTCGGCAGCTCAACCCCACACAGTCGCTGGCTCACTCCCCTACAATAGACTGAGGAAGAGAATCAGAAGGGTAAAAGTGAGAAAACTCGTGGGTTGAGACAAAGACAGATTAATAGGTAAAGCAAAAGCAGCACACGCAAGCAAAGCAAAACAAGGAATTCCTTCACTACTTCCCATCGGCAGGCAGGTGTTCAGCCATCTCCAGGAAAGCAGGGCTCCATCACGTGTAATGGCTACTTGGGAAGACGAACGCCTTAACTCTGAACGTCTCCCCTTCCTCCTTCTGCCCCACAACTGAGCAAAATGTCATATGTTATGGGATATCCTTTTGGTCAGTTTGGGTCAGCTGACCTGGCTGTGTACGCCCCCAATTTCTTGTGCACCCCCAACTGACTTGCTGGTGGGGCAGCATGAGAAGCAGAAAAGGCCTTGATGCTGTGCTAATACTGTTCAGCAATAACTGAAACATCAATGTGTTAACAACACTGTTTTGGTCATGAAGCCGTAACATGGCACCATACAAGCTACTATGAAAAAAATTAACTCTATCCCAGCTAAAATTAACTCTGTCCCAGCAAGTCAGAATCATCAGAACATGCTTTGCTTCAGCTCTGTTAATATAGTGCTAGGTTTTTATTTCCTTGTGCTTATGTTTACAGAACTAAGTCTCTAGAAGAAATTAAATGCATGACAAAGCAGGTGTTGAAGGAAGGCTTGGTTCAAGGATGCATAGGAGCCTTTGGTGACAGCGCTTGGATGCTGTCCTGGCTATCAGATTGTTTCCTTCTGGTCTGCAGTGGAACAATATTGTGTTGCTCCTGTAATTTAGGGTAGAAGACTAAGACTATTTTAATTGAATTTCCAGTTGAGAACAGTTGATGAAGGCAAAGGCCTTTAAACTGTAACAGAGCTATGCTACCAGCTCTTTTCCCTTCTGTTTCCTTATGCTTACAAATTTTGGTCTTAATAGCATTTATTTTTGCTAGTGTTGTCAAAAAAKGTTTCATTAATTTGCATCAACTAAAGATTCCCCTTTGAGAATCCTCTTTGAAATTAATAGGATTTGATTGCTCACACTTCTACATGCAAGTTAATATGATCCAACAGGCATTGCTTCTGCMCATAAACAAACAGTGTGAAATTATAATTACAACTAGTAAGTAGAGCAAGAGAAGCAAATTCGTCTAATTTTCATGCAAGCTTTATGTCTACTTTTTTTTTTTTTCCTTTTAATTTCATTTAAAACACACCCTTCTTTCTGCTCTGGCAGTACTAGCAAGCATAAGGGAGCTGTGAATAATACTGAATATGATTTAGAATACATCAGTGTTCCATACATTAATGTGTTGTAGAGACAATTCTAAGCAAGCACTAATAAAATTCCATGTTACTTAACCTAGCCTAGTCCTCGTACCTAAGCTGATTTATTGATATGCAGCACCATAGTGTAGTAGTAGGGCAAAGTTTTGCAGTTTTAAACCATTAATTCTAAACTTCTTTCACCCAATTATGTACAGAAAACAGAAATTTTGTTTTGGTCAGTGTGATAGTTTTTGTGCATTATTCAGTTATGCTCCTCCTAGGGTGAGGTTAAATAGCAGTGATGAAGAATCTGAATTTCCTTTGCTGTTACTGCATACCAGGTCGGGAAGAGCCATTTAGGAGACAAAAGACTGTGTTTGAGGAATGAACATCCTCAGCTGGGGCACTTTTGGAGAGAGCAGTGGGGCAGGCACTTCTTCAGTCTAGGAAAACAGGTTGTCAAAATAGTGAAGACTTGGGGTAGAGTTGGGGGAGCTTTGCTGAGGTGACCTCCTAGTAGACACAGCAGACCTTGGAAATTATAGAAAGAAAGAAACTTTTCCTAAGGCTCAGGAAGGTCTTTATAGAATTTGTTGCAAGCCAGACAAACTGAAAAGTGTTAGCGGGGAGGAAGCTTGGAAAAAAAAAGACCTACACAGCAAGGACACATGAAGCAGGGAGGTGCTACTCTTGTACTCTAATCCTAGTCATTGGTTTCTAATCCTACTCTATCTCTCTTAGAGGCTGGGGGGCGGGGGGTTTGTTTGTTTGACTCTATTTTTTTCCTATCATCTAAAAGATTCATTTTTGTTTGTGTTTTAATAACACCTAATTTTTGAGATTCAAAAATTTTTGAGATTTCAGGGTATTTAATTTATGAAAAGGTGCTGGCAGATCAACTTCAAAGGTTTGTTTCTCAGGGTCTCAGTGAAAAACTTCGTTGTCAATACTTTACATTTAGACCCCATTTATCAATGCATATCCATTCCACAAATTTAATAAAGTTTAAGCTATTTCCTGAGCTCGGGCCTAACAATTCATCAAATACATCTGTAAAAACATTCTACAAAATAACAGTCACTGTACTGTTCCTTAGCACYGTAAAAAGCTATGATAGATTGATTTTAAATTGACTAATTAATTTTTTGAGATTGAAGCATAATCTTAGTCCACAGACTATTTGAATCACAGGAAGCAAACAGCTGTATTAGAATAAATAGATCTTTCCTTTCAGCCTGTWACTAAGTGTTGTCCAAAGAACCATTGTGAAACTCTTCTGCAATGTTTTTTGCAGACAATTTTTCTCAATAATGACAGTATAATAAAGTGATTTGTTCAGTGTTGATGGTTCATTCATTTATAGAAGAAGTAATTTGATTGAAGATGATCAAAGTGACAAGCTAAACAGACTTTGATATATTGTGACTTTGAATACTCATTTCCAGAAAAAGCTAACTTTAAAAAATGAGCCCTTCATATCACACGAGCACACTCTTTGGCTCCCAATTGCTCAAGCCTTTACCTGCCTCTTAAGGGGACTGTTAAAAGGAGCAACAGTTAAGATGGCTGTCATTCCCAATACTCTTGAATGTAGAGAGAAAGACAGAGAAAAGTAGAGATTTTTACTGGCCAATTACATGGATTTGCATTGTGTGTTCTAATCTGAGTGAATAAAAATAGATATGCACAGGACTTTGCAAGTTCAGAGCAAAGAACAGTCTGAGTCAGGGGGAAGAAAAAAARGAAAAAGAGGTTGCTCAGAACTAGAACCACGGAGGCTTGTTAAAGCCTCCGCTCCTGAAGGGAGATTGTTTTCCTGTGAGGAATCAGTGATGAGAGTTTGGAGAGAGAAAGGGAGCGCTGCTTCAGAAAGAGCAGACTTGCTGTGATTCCAGGTGGATTGCAGAGCGGTGACAGAAGAGTGGAAGCAAAATCCTGCCCTCCTTGCAGAGTAAAAAGAAAAAAACCAAACAAAAAAAATGGAAAACTGCGACAGCACTTTACCATTTCACTTTTAAGCCTTGATCTTGATATCATTCTTTGCACAAGGAGAAAAGCAAAGGAAAGTGGGATTTGGAGGAGATGGTGAGTGTAAGTGGTGATGATAGTTTAATTAATTGTGCTAACTTCAAAATGGCAAAATGTAGCCTCCCAGTGTATTGAACAATGTGAATCAACGGAAAAGAGCTCCACAGATGTCAACCCAGGATCCAATTTACACAAGGAAAATGGGGAAAAAACATTATATGAAAATGTTATTCTGCCACATTCCTGGAGGAATATGGTAGTGGGTGTCAGTCATATCTCAAGAGAAGGTCTGCAGAACCTAATTAAAGGCATCACAGTTTTATTTAACTTAAAGAATAAAAGATTTTTTTGGAGGTGKTTTTTTTATATTTATTGTTCTGTGCAGATCTGTTGAGTAGCATGGAGATTATTACCACTCAAATACTGTGATTTCATTACTTAAAAGGTCTGCACAAGATTTTTTTAGCTAAAACAGCTCCAAATTTTCATTAAAATGTTGGGAACAGACTTTTTAATAGACTTTTTTGTAACAATAGGACAAAAGGTAATGGTTTTAAACTAAAAGAGCGTACATTCAGGCTTGATTTAAGTAAGAAATTTTTTATGAAGAGGGTGGTAAAACACTGGAACAGGTTGCCCAGAGAGGTGGTAGATGCTCCATCCCTGGAAACATTCAAGGTCAGGTTGGACAGGGCTCTGAGCAACCTGGTTTGGTTGAAGATGTCCCTGTTCATTGCAGGGGGGTTGCACTAGATGACCTTTAAAGGTTCTTTCCAACCCAATCCATTCTATGATTCTATGATTCCATGATTCTATGATTCCATGATTCTATGATTTTATGATTCTATACTTTCATATAAGCACTTAAATGATTTTCAAAGACAGCATGGGAACCCATTATATGTGCAAATAATGAAAAGAAAGAAATACTGTAATTTAAGAAGTTAGCCTTGGTCCTGTTCTCTTATCTGCAGATAAACTATGGATTAGACACTGCAAAGGCAAAATAGGAGGTCTTAAAAAGTGAAAATGTAGAAAGATAGAACAAAAAGAAACAAGACAATACTTAAAAGTCCAGTTTTAAAACAGTAGAAACACAGGGTAGACTTGTTAGCATCACTGGAGTATTTCGTAAGCCATTTAGTAAAAGCTTATGATTAAGGTTGGTGTTATCAACTCTGTAAATACTCAAGTAATTCTGAACCTTCAAAGGCTTCTGGATATATATAATTTATACTGAGTGTGCTTGAAATTTGAAAACAGCCAATAATAATAATTAGTCCCTTGTTAATATTATCTCTTTCTATTTGCTTAGTCATTTTCAAAATAGTAATTTTTCATCTAACTACACATGTTGGTCAATATGTTTGGTAATTATATAGAAACAAAAGCCTTATATGTACCATACTGAGATTTTTTTTAGAGGAGCTGGATACAGCAAAAGAAGGGAAAGTTGGTTTCTTGTTCGTAAAAATTGCTGAGGTTTAAGTTGCTGACAGACATTTTAAAGAGAAAAAAGAAAGGTATCAGACTGTGTCTGAAAAAATATACATCTTAGGGATCAGAACTACATTAGATGGAAGCATGCACTTAATATATTTTGAATGGTGTTATTTCCCTTCTGACTCCAGTGAAACTGTGAAAAGGAATTAATTTTGAAGTCAATTGCATCCAATGTTAGTCACATGATTTGTGGTGGGTATTTTCATTGATTGTGTAAACAGAAACTGAATGTATGTGTAATTTAGTGTCTTTGCCCCCTGGGAAATCCCAGGGAAGAACATTTTGTTCTCAAGTGTCTTTTCCAGTTTACATCAAAAAACCAGCATGACTGTTATTCTAAACATCCACTGGCAGGATGAAGGAGAAGCAGAGGAAACGGAATCAGCTTAAGAGGATGTGAATGCCCAAGGTTGCAGATGTTGGCCTTGATACTACAAAGACTTGCACCAGAGCTTAACTTCATGTTTTGTAAGCAGTCCTGGTGAATTTAGCTGAACTGTTCAGAGGGCATAAAGTTAAGTGACTATGCAAAGTTTTGCAGAATAATGAGTTCGGCTGCAATTTTATTTTTTTCCTAGGAAGTTGCAACAGACCACTAGAGTGGATGTCTGATTGAGAGGGCAATGGGCCTGATTTAAAGCATAGCTTGTTTTTTTTTTTCAAATTTGCACTTTACCTCTTACTAGTTATAGAGTGTGTTTCTGTGGGTTTCAAAGTAGCTTTTTTCCTTGGTTAAACTTTGTCAGAATTTATTGCTTTGGGTTTTTTTTTGCAAGCAAGGTTTCAGAGGAATTCAAATAGAAGTATAATTTAATAATTTTAGAGTATTTAGAATTATTTCAATATTAACCAGAAGTGGTATTAATTGATTTTTTAAAATATTTCTCTCAATTATGATGTCAGTGATAAAAACAATGAAGCAATATATATCTCTTTCTAAACCAGAAATCGAAGACTTGTACTAGAGATGCTTAGTTCCTTCTAACATCTATATAAATGATAACTAGCTGAGATGAAAATGCCTACAAGATAGGCATTGTGAGTTGCAGTCTGACTGACTGAGCTACACTTCTTGGATCCAGTTTTTTTTTAATGCATTGACCCTTGAGATCTCTCTTATTAGAGTGTCTGTCCTAAGTGATATAAACTGGGTTTTTTTATATATTACGTGGAATGAATCATATATGTCAGATGATACTCCTTACTTCTTCGTCTTCACTGACAATGGCAACACAGTTCTACAGGCTTTTCTTCTATGAAGTAAAGGAAGAAATTTTTCTACTTTATTTGCCTCAGAAATATTGGCATGATATTGTAACCATGGCTGTTCCATAAAGCTTTGGACATATCTACCTTGCCAGACATCAGCTCACTTGAATTAGCTAGGCATGTGTTTTAAGCTGGTGACCCATCTTTGGTGGCTGCACTTGGTTTTATGTAGTACACATAACACTGTGCACAATGGAAGGGTAGAGTCTTTACTCTTGCCTGTAGTTTGTAGAATTATCCACATTTTGAGGTAAGTACGACTTCAAGTAAAACAGGTTGAGGCACTACAAGGCTGTTGTTAATAATTAATAATTAACATATTTACATATGCTGCTTTATTATTAGTGATTTTTTTCTTGCAAACTAGACATGTTAGGATAGAAAGTAAGCATATTCCAGACATATCACTAGAACATATTAATACAACAGGGCCATGCTTAGATTAAACACCACCTAAGGCATGTTTAAGTTTACTTTTCTTTTTGGCTACAGCTGCATTTTAATACCTGAGATAACTATCTTTACTCAGCAAGCTGATAAAATCACAATATTTCTGCGTGATTTTGTTTAGGCAGCTCTGGTTCCTTTGATCTTGTTTGAGGCTGTACTTCAGGCAAACTTCAGGAGATGGATTACGACATCTAATCCTGAAGCCTCAATCAGGAATTAAATGATCTTGTTTTAATGTCTGGACATATGATATTTCTGTGAAATTCTTCTAAGACCTTTGTGACTGTGAAGAATCTTTCATAGACTGGTGTATTTTAAAACATTGCTACCACTTTGCTGATTTTCATGTTTGCCTTAATTAACAATTTGTAATCAAGCTTACAAATTCTGTAAAAAATTGCTTTTGACTTTGGTAGTAAAATCATATTGTACATATTTATCTGTTACATATACTGGGAAAACCGTATTTGTTTTTTCTTTTATATATTGCTTCATGCTCACTCTTTCAAGAAAGAGTGAATGGAAGTGGAATGGCAGGAAAAAGACAGGTCTCCAAAGGGCAAATGCATAGTATTCAGCAAAGTTCAGTTCATTCTCACTGTAAACACTAATGTAGCAGGTTACATGTGCAATATCTGGTTGCATATGCAATGTTAAAGTCTAGAATATTAATAACAGAGATCATAGTAAAATGAAGATAATTCCCCTGAGAATTTTAACAATGCGGGTAACAATTTAAACAAAATATTACTTTGTTTCTCCTTTTATCACATTTTGGTTGTTTTATCACTCACTTCCCACTTCTACAGGATGGGAAGAAATAAAAGTAAAAAAAAAATACGGGAGAAGCTGTGTAACTTACTATCAATTACAATGAATGCTAGAATGCTCTAGCATTTGAACTTCTCTCTCCTTGGTAAGTTTTGAATTGGGAAAAATGAACTGTGATAATTTTTTACTAAAACTACACTCTGGGAAAAATGTTACGAAATTACTTTTTCAGTAACAGTATTTCCATTAATATGCAGTCATATAATCTGAAGTTAACAAGCTAGAGGAAGAGCTGAAAACAACAGATTTTATATGGGCTATTAGCTCGTTTTGGTAGTAATAAAATATTTTATCTTTACTGTGGAAGTATTATGAAACAGAACTATACTTAGCATTTCCATATGAGTCTTTATCATTCTCTTGCAGTTTATTGACCTTAGCTGCCTGCTAAAAATTAGGTCCAGGGGAAAAACATTTCCTCTTGTCCATGATATGGTTTTAAACCATCTAATATTCTTAAACCATTTCTAGCAGATATTTGTCTAATCTGTCCTTAAAACCTCTGGTGATAGAAGTTCCAAAAACTCCTTTGATAATCTGAGAATGCCTCTATTCTTTCTGGATAAAGAATGTTGGTTTTCAATTTTTATAATCTGAATCAATTTGAGTAATCAATTTATATGTGTTGCTTCTTATTCTCTCTTTGGAAATAGATTATTCCATTTCTCTATGCATCAATCATTACTAATTCTTTAATCATTATCTTCCCTGTACTCCCTAACTTGGACTAACAATCAGAATTATTCTATTCCTTTGTAGACTTCCAATTGTGGACAAAAGTGGAAGATGTTGGGACATCTGGGCAATGAAAGAGGGATAGTGGCTTGAATTAAACCTGAGGATCCTGTTTAAACTTCACAGCTTAATGACACACTTGAAAATTTCACTCTAAAATCACATAAGTTGATGGGAGCTGCCTGCTAAATCTTTACAGGCACAAACAGTTTGAAACATATCCTACTATGAAGGAAATACAGGAGAATAAATACCAGGCTTGTGGGAAGTGTCATATTTATCCTCTGTCATGAATTAGGTCATTGAGATGCTAATATTCAATGCTTTTCAAACAGGGATTCAGTTGCATTGTTTAGGTAGGCACCTCTGAAAAATCCACATATTGGTTGTTTTACTTTATCCACTATTCCTTCTTTAATTTCCTTTGGGAATCTTATCAGAAAAGAATGTAGTGTAACAAATGCAAAGAAAATGTCCTGATCAGCTTGAATAAGGAAAAGAATTGCAATATGGCAGATTCTGAGGTGAGAATTTGTTGATAGAAATCTCAACTCTGAAGATTTGCCAGGATCAGTCTGCCYGGAAAGGTGACAACTTGCATGGACTACTAAGACAGCAATCTCGTCTTCTCTTCCTGAGAAGTTGGAAAAGTTTAGAAGTTAAAAATGAATCTTCAGGTAAAAATTAATGTATATGCAGTTAAGAAAAATTGTCAGCATACATGTTGCAAGAGAAAAGAATGTATAATATTTCATTTGATGGAATGGGAACCAAAAAAATATGATAATCAATGAAGGAGAGACATCAATACCTGCATAGGTTAGGAATAAGAATAAATATTTTGATTGGGTTAGGGAGATTTGGAATAAAACAAGTTTGCTGATAAAGAATAAGATATTAGGAAAGAGAATTGAAAACTGAACAGAACAAAGGGAAGACTCAATGTAGAAATGATGGACTGAGAGAAGCACTTTGGTGTAATAAACATATTTAGGGTGAGAATGCTGAGCTGATAAACTAAGCAAGAGAAAGAAACTCTCTGGTGAATGAGATCAAACATATCAAATCTGATAAACCAGTGGAAAACAGGGGGGAAAAGATGTACTGGTGAGGAAAAATGCTCAGGCAACAAAACTTTTCTTTTAAAGGAGTAAACAGTGAATTAATTTGGGTATAAATACAGATGAAAAAGTAGGCTGAAGAAACAATGGAGGGAAAGAATAGTAGAATTCTGGAAGGTGATGAATAGGCTTTCCCAAGTGTAAGTGAAAAGAAGAGGTGAATCCTGAAACCAAGGTGAAAGCGAAGTGAAGGAAAATTTTAAAGAAAAGAGAATTAAGAATAATATATAAAGAAAGAGAAAACCCTGTATCTGTATGTGCGTGTATGTGCATGAATACTTGTATGTATAAAAGGAAAATTAATGTAAATTGCTATATCCTCCCTCCTTAAAAAGTCTGAACGTCTTAGCAATTGGACAGATGAAATGAAGAAGATGTGTGTGTGCAGAAACTATCACAATCACAGAAAATGAAAAAAAAAAACCAACCCAAAAAATGCTCACCATCAAAAAAAGCTGACMCTGTATGTATTAGACCGTAATCAGGTGAGTGTATGCTTTTCAGAACAGAAGTTCAACACCAAGCTGTAGTATATACCGTATACTGCAAAGGAAGTCCTTTCCACTTCAATCTGTTTTGCTACCTCTGTGTGAGTGGAAAAGGCTCCTTAGCTAAACTGTGGGCTAGGGTGTTTTTCAGAGAAGAATGTAGTGATATTGCTGAAGGCAAAYGCTCTCTGCTGTTGTCAAGCCCTTCGTCATAATGTGTTCACCATGCCATTTTCTGCATTGTGCTAGGACTCTTTTTCCTCTCTAAAGCATTTTAGCGGGTTTATGTTCAACCGTGAGGCCAAAATTGCCCAAGCATATGTTCGGGAGGAAAGTAGTTTTTCTGTCAGCCTCAATTTTGATACAATGATTGATAAATTGTACTCAGAAGAATGTAAGTGATAGCCTTGTTTCACTATGACAGTAGAGTTGATTTCATTTGAGTAAATCTAAATAAAACAAATAGTGAGAGAACAATATCTGAAAAGCTCTAGGGTAAGATCTTTTATGTTCCTTTTCCTCTCTTTGTCAAGCAGAGAATCTCTGTTCTTTAATTTTTTAATTTCTTTTTTTTTGGCACTTTGACACATAGTCACAAAACATTTTATGTGGTACAGAATTTAAGGAGAACAGGTTTGCAGGAGTATGACAAGCTTCATGGTGCCAGTTAGCATTTCAGAACTGAGAGATGACTGGCCATCTGGGAAAAGGGGTAACTTAAGGTCAACACATGAATAAGAATAAAAGCTGAGACTCACTTTTTTCATCTGCAGCAGCTATACTGTCAAAAGATTGATATTAAAGTGCAAAAATCAAGTATTCTATGTTCCAGCAATAATTCATTCATAAGTTTCCGTAGATCAGTCACATTACTTTTGTTCCAAGCACGTGGCTTTAGTGGAATTAAAAGCTCCTCTCAAACCAATGTCATCTAGTTCAAAGGAAAGATTGGTATGGCACTATTTAAAACATAATTTGGTGTAAGTTGCAGTTCCCCATGAACAACTGCAAATGAATTTGATAATGCAATAGAAAATTAATCTTATTAGAAACAGCCTAAAAATGTGCAAATTGTCTGCTGCTCAGGGGAAAGAAAAAATCTTATCCATACAAATTTTGCCTAGCCTGACTAACTTCATCAGTTCAGTGTGGAATTCACTCTGGATTTTTTATACATATATTTACTTGTTTGTGGCACCCAAATAAACTGGAAATTAGGCAACTCTCCCTATCAAGAAACAGTACATTCTGGATATTCACATGCAACACATATGTGCAATGGGATGCAGATGTGCAAAAATAAAGTAAATGTAAAACTGTACTATTCTATTATTGCTAAAAATACATCATAAACATTGGCTTGATCTGATTCTTCTATGTCTATGTAAGTGATCATTTTTATTTAATTTGTTTTCATGAAATCAAGTCAAATAATGTATTTGAAAGTATATTTGTGCTTCATATGCAATTGACAATGAAGTAAGAGCCTTTCCCATCAAAGTCATTGTGTCAACCTAGATAAAAAATGACTGATTTTTTTAATTTCCTGAAAATAATTTCATCAGTTTAAATGAAAAGAGAAGGGTACTCCAGTTCAGTTCCTCCAAATTAAGTGTCCATGATTCCTAAGGAGAGAAAGCCTTGTCTAATAGGTCATTTTCTAAACTTTGGGAAATAATTCCCCAGTTTTGCAGACACGTATACAGGTACACAGTCATCTTTGTGCATAGTCCTTATATTATGAAATCTTAAGTTAATGCTGAAAAGAGATCCCAAAGAATGAGTAAAGCTGGAGTTTCTTCATAGATCTTCTTTAATAGCCTAATGCAAACAACAAAGTTTGACCTGGAGAGAGACAAAACATCTCTCTCATATTCCTCACAGATTTCTCATCTCTGGCATCTAAAGAGAAAAATGAGTGTAAATACATATTTCATTTTTAGAAACAGAGAAAACGAGGCCACTGCCATCTCAGTGCAACTATTGCTAGGCTGCTAACAGCACCTGAACTAGCTATTATGAAGCTAGCTTCAATCTCTATGCCATAGAAAAGCTTATACAGGTTAGCTAGGCACAATAAAAACCAGAAGAGAATGTAACTTTTAAAATAAATTCATCTAGGTATTGAACATATGGGAAAGAGTATCATTAAATTTGAAAGATAAAGTTGACATGAGAAGAAATGTTTGTCAACTCACCAAGAATTAATTAGTCTGGAAATTAGAAAAATTTGTTTCCAGAATATGAAAGATCTAGAATATCTTTCCAGTACTAACAGCAGAGATATGAAAACCCAGTTGCCTATGGGTCTGGAGGACAGAGTCAAAACAATCCATGAGCGGACTGCATGCTACTCAGGGTAAGGAGATCCCCTTCATTTTCATATTCTTATGACTCCATAATAATACTTCCATTATAGTATTTTACTATTTCAGTGAATATTCATTATGTCATATTAATTATTTCAGTGTAAGGTTTATTCTTGTGTTTCTATATTTTAACAATAATAATTATAGATTGAATGTGATTCTTATGAAAACAATGACAGGGAACATATACTGCATAAGACATTTCAGAATGTCTGCGTATTTCCTTTAGAGCCTTCCTATAAAATACCATCAACATTTGAAAGACTTGCAGTGGTGTTCATTATTCTGTTACAGAAGCCAAAGCAACATACATGCATAAAACTACATAGAGAGTGCTATTTTTGTGAAACTATTTTGGAGTCCACTGTTACCTGCCTGTTTAATTATTTCATTATTGTATCTTGTCTTTTATACAGGAACAGAACCTGTCTTTTCCTGTACACATAGAATTAAAACATAAATGTGTTTGTTCTTCTTTGCACTTGTGGATGACTGTCATATATTCAGAACTCATAACACAATCCTGAACTAAAGAATCAGGCACAGCTGCTTCRAAGTCCTTTCTTCCTGTGAAACACATTCCCTCTTTAAGAAAGATGCCTGAAAGGAAAAACAAACAAATTAGCCTCCCCCAACAAAAAAMCAAACCAAACCAAACCAAACCAAAMCAAAAGACTATTTTTCAGATTTGCTTTAAAATATGGTTTAAAGATCAGATAGGCCAAAGAATGCTGAAAAGATCTTATAGCACATAAGAACGGTGAACTCTCCGGGGTACTTGACAAAGTGTGCAGAGACACCTTCTGTGGGACCCTTGGCAAGCTCTGCCAAGGACTTACAGCCTTGCATTTGATAAGACTTTTCAATACATGGCTAATTTAGTTCTTATTCATGTGCA
This sequence comes from Oceanodroma leucorhoa, assembly GCA_030449065.1. Classification (NCBI taxonomy): domain Eukaryota; kingdom Metazoa; phylum Chordata; class Aves; order Procellariiformes; genus Oceanodroma; species Oceanodroma leucorhoa. The sequence goes on from JASVER010000001.1 coordinate 16,781,564, forward strand.
GTGAGTCCTTTCTCAGTTGGGTACTTTATGAGCTTAGCAAAAAGTCTACTGTGTATTCTCAGTCCACAGTTTTCAAAGGCTTATCATTCTGTCAAATCAAAACGGATTTCCTATAGGACAATAAAAGGCACCGCTCCTCACTGAAGGTTATTGTGTAAAGCTTTAGTTTGCAAATGAATTTCAGTTCTTTTGGCTACAGACCCCCTGGAAAATAAATGGCTATGAGATTTATTTATTTTTAATGTAACAGTGAAAAAAATTTCCTTTTTCATACTCATCTCATGTTAAAATGGCTAAATCATTACTGCAGAGAGAAAAAAAAAGTTAAAATAGACAAAATCAGCACTGGACAGATAATTCTAGTCTTTATGGAGAGTGCTTCTAATAGTTGGGCATGAGTGAATATCGGGATTAGTAGAAAAACTTCTTTTTTATGTAGTGGTAGGTGCTATGTCTAATAAATAACAAAAATCTATGGATTTCCATATTTACAAAAGATAAAAAATCACTGAAGGTTCCTAGAGTATAGGCTTATGCTACATAGTGCRGTTTCTGGTGCATACGTGAGATGAACAGAATGAGACAGAAATCRCTCGGAAAAATAGCTTATATTCATGCAATTACATTTAATCATGTAATCATGTGATCACACATTTAAGAACAAAATTACAATTCTATATGTAACAGTGTAGAAAATAAGGGTTACATACGCAAGTTTAATCTTGGCAATTTCTCTTTAGAACTTGACTTTTTAACTTTAGTAATGATGATGTGCTGAAAGTATAATTTCCTAGGGTTTTGGCAAAGTAAATAGAAAATGTTAATTCCATAGAAGTCAGTAGAAAATACAGATACATGATGCTGACATTTAGAGCCAGTAGATACCTTTGCCCCTTGAGCTTGAGTGAGCAAATGATGATATTARTAGATTATCAAACTCTGTGGAACAAGATTAAGTAGAGAATGGCACTGGAAGRTGATTTCCTTGTAGAGGCTTGCAAAGAGCTACTTCATTGGTTTCACAAATTTTTCTGACATCATATTGAGGACTCAAGCATTTAATTTTGTCCTATGGGTAGGATGTGCCTACATACTCACATTGTCACATGCTTTCTCTGTCCCCTGCCACATTATATGCACATCATAAATATACRTGGAGATACACGTGGATCACGTCTTCTGTCTGCCTCTTTTACCTTTTCTCTCTCCTTATCATCATGTGATGATTCCCACTCTTTTTACTTTACTATGTTCTGTTCCTAGTTCGGAGAGATTTTCAAGGGATTTTCTGATGCCACTGCACTGGTTCACTCTGTGTCTCTGTGCCCTTTGGGAACTGGTATGCAGAGCAACGATGGTACCAGATCTTACTTGCAGTGCTTGACCCAACAGCTACCCATGAACTCTTTCACCTCTGAATGAGTACATGCATAGTAAAGATTAAACAAATAAACAATGAAAACAACTTTTGAGAATATAAGCACGAGTTTTTCATATTCTATTGGACCTCTTCTGCTGAAACTCTCCAAAAATTTTGGTATCAAACAGACAATCAACTTGCAAAATTTCAGACTGACCTGTTAAAGTCACATACACTTATGTCAGTCAGAGGAAGAAAAAAAAAGAAAAAAATTGCCTAATCTTAAGTATTGATGGTCCTAAAATAATTTATTTCTCTTCTAAAGTATTTTTATTTCTTTTAGAGTTATTTCCTATATAGTCCAGTAACATTTTCTGTTTCACACTCCCATCTTTCTTCCTTAGCTATGCACAATTCTTCTTCTGGCTTTTTTTTTTTTTTTTTATGGTTCATATTTCTCCCCACCTCCTGTGTCTTACACAGAAAATGTGATCTCAGCATTTGATTATTAGTGAGACTTCTGCACTTGAGCTATTCAAACGAGTTCCAAATTAGACAAATGAGACAAAATATCTTCATAGACCTTCAAGCCAAACTGGAAGGAAATAAAGCAAGATCAGTTTTTCACAGTGTGTGTCTCTGCTAAGAAGTCCTAGACAGCACTGATAGAGGTGAATGAAGATGTTGCTTTTAAGGATGAGGCTTTGTGGTAATTTATGTTAAGACAAAATGTTACATACTGCATAAACAGAAAGAGAAATTACTTTCTTACTGCCAGAGTCTGCCATACCAGTTTATATGCACACAGAGAGGAGGGAGAACAGAGCACTAAAGAAGCTCTTTCTCCTCATGACTCAACAACAAAATGGCACAGTAAGGGTTTCTAGCCTTCTCTGAGCTGACACCTTCTCACAGAAAAGCTGCAGGAGTCCAGTTTAAGTGCAGGATGCAGGATTAGTGTTTGTCTATTGAATTAAGTGATGCGATATGAATTATTATTAATAACTATGAAGTATTTCAAAAGCAAACGGCTGAAGAACACTCAGGGAAATATTTGAGATTTATTTCCTAGGTTTTCAGAGATAAGTAGCCATTTTGGATGTCTCTCTTTTTGTGTACTCAGATGGAGTAACACTGAGTGGGAAGTTCTCAATACGTTCTGAAAATCATAGATTTAAACCAGATCAAAACAGAGAAAATTAATATTTTCTGTTTTAAGGCAACTGAGATATGAATATGAACATGAAAAATTTAATTTGAAGTGGCAAAACAAGGATCTCAAATGATTACTAAACAGATTAAAAAAAAAGAAAATTGTATGCCATAGCTGGCATGCACTTGATGGCTTTACTTCTATTTCTGATGCATCCCACACTGGTCAGTGTGAGGCATTCTAGGCATGAACAGTTGTTAACCTGTCCTGACATCGTAATTCTTGTTGTCGTTAATACATATGTGTTCTCAGCTGGTAAGTTCTTTCATAAAGTAAAACTACCAAGCCAAAAAACCCTAAGCCTAAAAAACTCTAATATTATCTTACTGTTCTTCTTGTCGGTGCATCAAGATGGGCACAGCAGCCTGAGTAACATAGTTTGATCTATTCAAGCCATGAAAGAATGGTCCCAGTGTACACAAATAATGAGGAAGTATTTAATTTGAATTTAGTAACACTTGGGGCACATTAGCAACATTCTTTACTGCTAAGTGGTAGTCTTGCATGCCTACTGGCATAGCAGGAGTAATATTCTAACATACTCCCCAGTGATAACCATTATAATTTTAAACTGTGCCTTTTTGAAGGCTTTAAATTCTGTTCACCTTTCCATCTCCAAAAAAGAGGATTGAATTCTCTTTTCTCAAAACAAGATGCTTTGCAAATGACAGCTCTTTTTATGTTTTCCTTTGCTTATTGTGTGCATGCCACAAATTGTCAATATGCCTTAGAACAAAAACAGAAAAAAAGATACTTAGGCCAAGAACCAGCATTGAGCTGATGCTAAACTTTTCAAACTAATGACCTGATATTTATGACCTTATGCTTGTCATAAAAATAGTAACGACATGATCTAAATATAATGGACCTCTCCTTTAGATTTCCTAAYAAAATAAAAAAATTCCTTCTTCCTGATTTTGGCTTTCATTGTTACACATCGTATTCAGCATGGGAAAAATAATGGAGAATAAATATAGTCCTTATGAAATAGATAATACGTGAATATTTTTTAAACCACCTTTAATAATGAATATAAACTAATATAAAACAGGAAAACCATGAAAGACAGATTATTTTTGCAGTGGATTTCAGTCCACTCACCCACAGGGAAAGAAGTAGAAAAGGATCTGTGAATGATCTTTACCTGAAGAGTAGATTTCTGCCTTATTGAAGTAGGAGGACAGGCAGGAGCCTAAGGCCATGTGCTTTCTAGGCTACTTGCAGAATTATTTTTCACACATTTTGTAAGAATTTGCATACTGAAGTAGCTATTGATGGGTGCAAATAAGTTATTTAATGACATGTTACCCAGCCTGGATTCAGACTTCTCCTACACACGTTAGGGAGCTGTGAGGAAAACCGTATTTAAGTATTAGTTCCTCATAAGCGCTTTTGCTGCTCTCAGTGTGCCCCACTGTGCAATCTGATTGTGATGCAAAGTGGCTGTAGAAGCATCTGAGAAAACTAGAGATTACTGAACTGAAGTTTATTTGTAACCATACAGGCTTGACAAGGCAGAGCTCATCACATTAAAAAAGCAAACATTAAACTCTGTTAAACTGCAGCTGGCACCCAAATTAACATATTTCAAGCCAGTTATTTCTAGACTTCACTACTGTTACTATTGTGGTTTTATACACAGTTAATTGCATAATTCCTGTGGACATCATTAGTGGCTTCTTTAGACACATTAGTGAAGAAAATTATTTGCTTATCCCAAGATTTTTTTGTTGATTCACAAAAACGCTGGGGTTTTGCTGGTATCAAAATGATTACTAAACCAAAATGACTGATCAAACATGTATTTCCCATTCATGAAACTTGATTTAAAGTGCGACTTAATTTGGTTTAAGTATGATTGTTTCTGCCTTTAAGCAGGGAGATAGAACTAAGGATTTCTTCCAGCAGCACCCAGCACTAATTCATGTTTTACAACATGGCAGTCCATAAAAGATTATCCTTGAAGGTATGGAAGTGTTCCGCCATCAAATGACACGGTATTTATTTGTTTGACTAATGAGGTGAATGCAGAATTGCAATCTGCGGGCGAGTTTTTTTGTTGGGCCTATTGAAACAGTGCCCGAGATAGTAACGTCATTGTTCAACAGTAATGGTTTCCTGGCTCAGAGCGGCATTTYTCTGTCTGACCTATGCATTTACTCTGTGTTCCCAGTGGCTTATTTCTATTCCCATTGCCCATTTTGCATTGTTTTTATTTGAATTGTCTAAAATCATAGAACATAAAAGTTATAAAATATTATATATTATGATGAAAATTTCATTTTGGCTTTTGTATTTTCCTCATTTCACTGTAATTAGTATAATTACTTGTAGGTCCTTTTGTATAATTAAAAATTTAATTAATAAAAAAAGTTGACTTAGTTTTATCATCATGTTCTTGCACACTGATACTTTAATGTCCCTAGAGATCTCTCTGTGGAAGGGCAGCTGTACTAATGGCACAGCTTTGGCAAAAGTAACATCCAAATATGTGACTGGGCATCAAAACRTTTCTACTTCAAATGCAGCTAGAGATTCTCCTCCTTTCTGATCACAGAGGGAATCCAGTGCTGCCAGCTTGTCACTTTTGATACCCAAAAAGTTGTCTTAGCAGCCTTTGCTTTTGGTGCCATTACACACTTCTGTGTGATGACCATTAATATTTTCACAGTTTAAGAAGAATAAACCATAATTGGATCCTTAAATCACACAGTGCTTCTGCTGAAGAGCTCTTCCAGTTGATCTCAGATACTTAAGTCTTCAAGATTAGTTCTATGAAACAGGCAGCATTTACTACAAATGCATTGTGGCCATGGTGTACTAGCAAAGCAAACAAGACAAAACTCCTAATGATGTAGGGCATTCCTGTGTCTGYGCAAGAAAAAATATAGTTCAGAAAGAAAACAGATGTATATTAACAAGATATTTCAACTCAACAGAGTGTACCTGATGGTCATTCACCCCTAAGTACTGTTTTTTTCAGGAACGTTTCATAGGTCAGAACAGGTCATGCTATTTTCTCTATAAATGTCAGTTCTGAAAGTTCTTGCACTGGTAAATTGGAGCTGAGAATACCCCTGTACAAACAGTCCAGATTTCAGAGGGCAGTATGTGTGAATAAAAATGCAGTTCACCAGAGTCCAAATGTATGTTTTTGATTGCTGTTCAGGGACTTATCATTTTCATGAATTTAAGCTGATGAGGGTAATTTCAGTTTCTCCTTAGCCATAAGGCTAAGCTAGTGGTAGTGAGTGGGAAACAGAGCTTTTTTGTGTTTTCTGATACAGAAGCCATTTTGATGACTGTGCTTTTCTTGTTTTGATGGGATTGTTAGTGTTTGAGTCAGCGTGTGACTAACAAACTAGAAACAATTTCATAATCCAAAACTAAGTCAATGAAAATACAAATGTGGAGAAAATAACTTCTTCATGTATGTGTATGTATATGTATGTGTGCGCATGTGTATGTGCGTGCATGTGTGTGTGTGTGCAGTGGSAGTTTGGGGCTGATCCTGCCAAGCACTGCACATTCTGTCTCTATTCCAGTAGAGCACTGAAGCACATACATGGTTAATGGAGGCTGCGCCTTTCATGATTGAACCCTTAATGCAGTACTGTTTCATTTCCAGAGGATTCAGTTTGTACCTGGTCAGATCCCATATACATTTCATTTGGGATTCAGTCAGTTCTCAGACATTTTTCTCAAACCACATCTCCTTCTTCCCCTCCAAAAAGGAATACAAGACAATATTCAGAAGTCCCTGTATAGTAGTGAAGAAACTATTAATAATTTATGTATGCATTTAACCATTTTAACTTACAAATTACAGTGTTATTTTATTCTCACATTTCCTCTCTCCCACCACCACTGAAAAAAGAAGTAATTCTGGAACTGCTTAATTATCTTTCTCTTGTCTGTAATAGATATTTTCCCTACATGTATTCCTACCTGGTATTAATAAAGTACTCTTTTGTACAAAAAATCAATATTGTTGCTTTAAGATTTTAATAATTTCAAAATACCCTGAGGGCATTATTTCTCTGAAGCATGTGTATGACTTTCAGTAACCCCTAATGAGTTATTCTTGCTCATCAAGGTGAAAATATGCCCTATAGTGTTGCATCTAATTTTCTTTTTCCTTCTTTGTCCTTTTCCTTAGCTAACTGCTTAGTAATGAGATGTTAATGAGGATATGACAGAATATTTAAAATAAAAAAAAAAAAAMCAGAAATGGAGTTAACACTTAAATCAGTCTGAATATCATGATRCAGCAAGACAAGATACAGTGCACTTASAGCAATACTTCTTACAATATTTAGTGTAATTTTAGAACTCTTCATCTGTCATGTTCACCATAGGAAGAAAATGATTTTTTCAGTCCAGAAAGAGTTAGAATGATCCCAGTACTGGACATGCTGCCTTTAAAAAGGAACAATTGACTTCCATTTTGTTAATGTGAAATCTTTAACCTGGGAAATGTCAAACTGATTGCTTCTTTCCCAGATATTACCCAGGTGAGGTTTTCCCAATTCACTTCTAACCTTGTTGTCAACTCACTTTAAAGGAATCTTATCAAACAATCTTCATGCTCTCCTGCCCAGCATGTGACTTTCCTTCAGTTTTCCTAAAATGAAGACAGCGAAATCCTCTGTGTTGTTTGGCTGGCACCTGTCTCCTGAACTGACGTGAAATCAAAACCAACTATTATTTTYACTACTGAGGCAAGAATTAATGGAAGGAAAGTTTAGTGAGCAAAGTATAGAAGCTATGAACTTTCTGATACTTTTTTATTTTAGATTTATTGGCTCCAACCTCAGACCTGAAGCTAAAGTTGTATGTAGCTGTTGATATGTAGGCTCAGTATCTTCTGGATTTTGTAGTCTGTTACTGCAGGTCAGACCTATCTGAACTTTTCTTTCACAAGACCAGATGAGATCAGCTAAACTATTTGTGTATTTTCATGATCCCATCTTGGTGCACATGACACTATGACATACAGATAGGCTAGTAATAGCATGTATGAACACATATATAAGTCTATATATTACTTCCACCCTTATGTCTGAAGCACTTTCAGTAGTGTGGATATTTTTCACCCAGATAGTACCGGTTTAGAGTCACTAATTCACTTATTTTCATAATTTGTTAATAGCTCATTTATCAAACTCATCTAAGAGAAAATGAAAGATTATAATGCAGAACTAAACTACCTTTGCTAATCTTTTCAGAAGATTCCCCTTTTCTCCCCACTCTTTCCCTCATCATTATTTTTAAATGGGAAATAAATAATTTCCATGATGTCCTTTCTATCTAAAGCAAGAAATTCCATACCAGTTAAGATGTCTTTTTTATCCCTAGCTATTTTTTCATAAAGGTATCCTACCACCTCACATGAGTTCAACCAATGAATTTTATCATTTATAGGTGAACTTCTTTGGCAGCCTTTCTTCCCTAGCCTGCAAGCCCAGAAGGATACCTTCTCTACTTTATTTTTCAGTGCTGTTTTCCTTGCAGCACTCTGCCCTTTATATTAACATTACCCAACATTTTCCTGAGACTAATCCTTCTAAAGAGATCATTGAGGATGCTGTGTTTTTGCTGTTTCCCAAAGAGTGATCTTATACCTAGATCAAATAAAGGGTTTTCTGTTTGTTTGGCTTGCCACCAACTCGGTGAGTTACCTGATATTACTTAATTAATCTTGGATGGTCTTGTATTATCCATCAGTACAACTTGTAAATAACTAGATCTGTATATTTCTCACAAATGCAATAGAAGTCTTGAAATAAAGAGCCTGAAAACACCTCAGAAATTCAGATTTAAACAAATTATTTCAGATGTCCCAGTTCTTGCACTGACTCCTTAGAGGGCATCAATTAACAGAATACAAGCAGCCAGCAGGCTTTTTTGAGTTGTTTTTTTTTCTCGTTGGGTGAGGTGTGTGTTTTGTTTTTTACTTTATTTTATTTATAATTTTTATTTTAAGTTGTCTTTGTTCAGACACCTCCTGTTGGACACTCAAAACAGAAGCACTCAATTCATAAGACTCATGTACCCCACACAGAGTTTTTTTGAAAAAAAAAAGATCTTTGGAAAAGAAAAAAAAAAAGGAATAAAAGAGGCAGAAAGTGTAATGAATACACTTAGAATCCTAATACTGATTTCTTCATTTTGAGCTGGAGCTGATTGAATGGGTCAGATAAAAATCACATGCCAAATGTGGAAGCAAACCTTGAGAAATCAGTTTGTCAAGCTATAATATTTTTGTGTTGTTGTTACTGGGTGACATTGTGTGTTAACATYGAAGCTGAAAACATAATAAAATAGTGTCACACTATGGCTTAACATTCTAAGACATGGAAATGAAATGCTGGACTGTTTTCCTTAACTGTTTTACTGTTGATAGCTAGATTCATTCTGATTAAGCTAAATTAGAAAATGGAATACCCTGGCAAGAGGAGAAAGAGAAATAAGTGACCAAAGAGCCAGAGAATTAATCCTTTAAATTTGATTTGAGATTTGACTGCAAGAATGAAATAGTCTGAGGATAAAAAAAAAAAAATCAAAATTATTTTAAAAATGAAAGCAAATGCTTATTCTTCTCAATACTTTTGCATCATTACTTTTCTTACAAATATTGCTGTGTGTCTATTGCCATATAGCACAGACTACTTGGTGGCTTTTACTACATTCATTAGGTTCTTCCCTAAATGTGACATTTTGGAGATTAGCCTTTTAATGGTTTCTTGTAATTTGAACGCTGGACCTGACTTGATTCCTGGAATTAAATTTAAACCCACATACATATACATATTTTTTAATATGTACACATATGTGTGTGTGTGTGTATGTTTGTGTGTGTGTGTGTATGTTTGTGTGCATATATTTATACACACATATATACATATAGCTTTCCATAAAAAAAGAATTTCTGAAGAAGTATTGCATCTGAGTCTAAGACACTAGGTAATATTGACTAGAGGAATTGACAAGTAGCACTGTAGAGCAGCTCTGGAGCTCTGTGTCTTCAGGATGCCCCATCATGCAGATGAGCTTAAAAGGCAGAATGGAGAAGCCCATAAAGGCTTTTAGGTCCTGGCTTTGTTGCACAGAGCTTGCAGTCTCTGAGAGATCACCTGAGCCCTTACAGAGCTTTGCTGCATTGTGGCTCCCAGGCTTTCAGACTGGAGGCTTTAGTAAGACCATCAACCCCACTGTGTAGACTCTCAAGCTGCAGGATCTTGGTAATTTGTCAGTTACCAGACAATTCATTCCAGAACTGGGAACACAATAGCCAACTGCTTCCAGGGTCAGTGGCTTTAGGGCAGATCCATCATGTAGGCTGACCCAGAACAAATCAGTTATGTGAACCTGCCCCAGGTTTTGACAAGCAAAAAGCTTTCAGGTTTCCTATTCTGGAAGTAGTCTGGTCAATCTGTCCCAGACCTGCCAAACTTGGCAGCAGTGAATTGATTGCTCTGAAGCAGCCTGGCAGGACTGGAGGATTTGCCTTTGATTTGGCAAAACGTAGTCAAACCTGAGATGAGTCAAACAAAGCATTCAGGCTCAGAGAAATATTTTTTAATGAAAATATTTCCCTGGGAAATATCTGACCATCTGTACTCAAATTAATAGAGCCAGTTCTCACTAAGGTCATAAATATGAATTACATGCAAGTTTCCATTAGCATTATACTCCAATCACAGTGTTTTTTGTAAATATTAAGTCAGGGTTTTTACAATGCACATAGTATTTCAGTTTTTGACCAGCAGCTTTGAGCAGTCTTTGTGTTACGTTTCCTTTTTTCGTACATATTCTGTGTGTATGTTCCCTAATTGGAGCATGCACTGCGCAGCTGTTTAGAATATTGTCAATGTAACTTTTTTCCACAGTATCCAATGCTTTCCACAGTATCCAATGCTTCCTTTTCCCTGGTTGTGCCTGAAGGGCGTAGCTGCCTTACAAACCAGAATATTACAGGGTTAAAAGACAATCAGAGACAGTCCAGCTTGTGATTCTTATTATTTATATGTGTGACTCTCTCTGATGGTTCCTGGGGACCCCAGGTACATCATCACATCAGAGCACAAGATGTATGCACATTCCTCCTTCTCCTGCTTGGATGTGTTCATACATCACAAGGAATCATCAGATCTGATTAAAGTAATGACCAGACTGAAATAGGGAAGATGGACCTTGCTATACCAAGCTGAAGTTATGGAATATATTAACAAATATAAAATTATGATCACTAGAAAAGATATATTAGCTCAAAACTGTGATCCTGAAAACCTCTTCTGCTGCACTGGCCTTCCTCCTTTGCCTATGGTCAAAAATCCATCAGTTTTAACTGGATAGCTTGATTCACTTCTCTTGCCCCTGCCTCATTAAGATACATAAACTCAGTATTTCTCAGTTTATTTCTCATCAAGGCTTTTACTCAAACCTGCTTTGAAATTTCCCTTTTGTATTAGACTGTTCATCTAAAATGTGAGAAAGCTGGGTTGTTTTGGTTTTGGTTGGTTGGTTGGTTGGTTGGTTGTTTATTTCTTCCCTAGAGTAAATCAATCTCACATCTATTTCCTAGATAAAAGTGCAATGTGTTCCCCCCTGCCCCTCACCGGCCCCTAATTCTAAGGGAAAAAACTTGCCAGGCTAGGGTGAAAATAAGAGGCAACTCTTCTTCCTAGTTGTGTAATAGGAATGCTTTCCCCTGAGAATCAGGAGGTCTGGCATTTTCATCCTAGCCCATAAAGGTCATACTTATACTAGTAAACTAAGTGGCAACTTAGTTTAGTCTAATAGTCAGACTGGTTATCCTCAGGGTATTCACCACTGTGAGCTGGAAGACGGGGATGGGGAGCAGAATAAAACCCCCATAATCCAAGAGGAAGAGGTTAACGACCTGCTATGCCAGCTGGACACACACAAGTCTATGGGGTCGGATGGGATCCAGCCGAGAATACTGAGGGAGCTGGTGGAGGAGCTTGCCAAGCCACTCTCCATCATTTATCACAGATCCTGGTTAACAAGTGAGATCCCGGACCACTGGAKGCTTGCCAATGTGACKCCCTACAAGAAGGGCCGGAGGGAGGATCCGGGGAACTACAGGCCTGTCAGCCTGACCTCGGTACYGGGGAAGATGATGGAGAGGTTCGTCTTGGGGGTGCTCACGAGGCAGGTGCGGGACAACCGGGGGACCAGGCCCAGCCAGCATGGGTTCATGAAGGGCAGGTCCTGCTTGACCAACCTGATCTCCTTCTACGACCGGGTGACCYGCCTWGTGGATGAGGGGAAGGCTGTGGATGTGGTCTACCTGGACTTTAGTAAAGCCTTTGACACTGTCTCCCACAGCATTCTCCTGGAGAAGCTGGCGGCTCATGGCTTGGACGGGTGTACTCTTYGCTGGGTAAAAAACTGGCTGGACGGCCGAGCCCAGAGAGTTGTGGTGAATGGAGTTAAATCCRGTTGGCAGCCGGTCACGAGCGGTGTTCCCCAGGGCTCAGTTTTGGGGCCCGTCTTGTTTAACATCTTTATCAATGATCTGGACGAGGGGATCGAGTGCACCCTCAGTAAGTTTGCAGATGACACCAAGTTGGGCGGCAGCGTTGATCTGCCTGAGGGTAGGAAGGCTCTGCAGAGSGATCTGGACAGGCTGGATCGATGGGCCAAGGCCAATARTATGAGTTTCAACAAGRCCAAGTGCTGGGTCCTGCACTTKGGTCACAACAACCCCAGACAATGCTACAGGCTTGGGGAAGAGTGGCTGGAAAGCTGCCCGGCGGAAAAGGACCTGGGGGTGCTGGTCGACAGCCGGCTGAACATGAGCCAGCAGTATGCCCAGGTGGCCAAGGAGACCAACAGCATCCTGGCCTGTATCAGGAATAGTGTGGCCAGCAGGAGTAGGGAGGTGATCGTGCCCCTGTACTCGGCCCTGGTGAGGCCGCACCTTGAATACTGTGTTCAGTTTTGGGCCCCTCACYACAAGAAGGACATTGAGGTGCTGGAGCGTGTCCAGAGAAGGGCAACGAGGCTGGTGAAGGGTCTGGAGCACAGGTCTTATGAGGAGCGGCTGAGGGARCTSGGGTTGTTTAGTCTGGAGAAGAGGAGGCTGAGGGGAGACCTTATCGCTCTCTACAACTACCTGAAAGGAGGYTGTAGAGAGGTGGGTGTCAGTCTCTTCTCCCAAGTAACAAGTGATAGGATGAGAGGAAATGGCCTCARGTTGCACCAGGGGAGGTTTAGATTGGATATTAAGAAAAATTTCTTCACCGAAAGGGTTGTCAAACATTGGAACAGGCTGCCCRGGGAAGTGGTGGAGTTACCAACACTGGAGACATTCAGAAAATGTGTGGATGTGGTACTTCAGGACATGGTTTAGCGGGCATGGGTGCTGGGCTGATGCCAGGGGTTGGTCACCCAACACCAACATGCCCACTAAACCATGTCCTGAAGTGCCACATCTACACATCTTTTAAATACCTCCAGTGTTGGTGACTCCACCACTTCCTTGGGCATCCTGCTCCAATGCTTTACTATCCTTTGGTGAAGAAATTTTTCCTAATATCCAATCTAAACCCCACCTGGYGCAACTTGAAGCCATTTCCTCCTCTCCTATCACTAGTTACTTGGGAGAAGAGACCAACACCCACCTCACTACAACCTCCTTTCAGGTAGTTGTAGAGAACTATAAGGTCTCCCCTTGTCACAGGATTACAGTCTAACAGACTATGCCTTCTGGCTGAGTGATATTTGTTACCGTATGTAAAGTGGGAATGTTTTCAATACATATCTGATATGTTCATCCTGGCATCCAGAACAAGGGAGATATAACAGTCCCACTGGGACATGACAAGTGATAATCATAGACTATCTTCTCAAAACAGAGAAGAAGGAATTGAATGCAGTGTACATAGATCACTCTTTAGCATGCACATTTTCGTGGATCTTACTTTAAGATGCCTAACTTCTCTAATGAATCATATAGGGAGCTTAATGTTATGATTCCATACTTGGGAGCAGTGCTTAAAGTTAGGTATTGGGATGCTTTAGCTCCTAAATTCCCTTTGAATCTAAGCCAATGAGACTTAGTGTTTCTAAATCCCCGCTGAATAATAGTGGGATAGGAGAAGGAGAAAATTGAGTTTTTGTCTGTCTGCCTAAGAATAAATCATAACCCTGAAGATATATTCTTACTATGCCTCTAAAGGGAATTCATTGTGACTTTGACAAGGAAGGGAAAGACAGAGAAATAGAATGCATCAAAGTATTTGAGAAACCTCCAAGGAAACAAATAGAATTGGAATTATTCAGTGTGATTGTACATATCCCAAAACTGTCTAAACGTAGACTGGTCTTAAAGCATATGTTATGGCCCAGTGGGATAGCCTGGAAGAAAACCAAGCTTCAAAAATCATACTGCACATACTAAATTTGCATTTAAATAACATTAATGACTTAAGTGTCAAAGTCATAAAAAGAATTTAAAAAATCCTTCTTGGTCAAAAATTAGGTTATGTTTTTAAAATCGCATTTATAGATGCTTGATGAGGTAAAAGAGTTGAACTTGCAAATATAGAAGTTCTCTAAGAAAAATATTGAATTCACCTCTTCACTAGACCCTCSCATGCATTTGCAAATTCCAGTTCCGGTGTGAGCTGGATGTTCCGGTTACATCACATTCTTGTTTCAAAGGAACAGAATTTCACAACTGGTGATTTAAACACACAAAATGTTATCCTTAAGCATTTGTCAATTAATTTCCTTGAAGAAGTTTGAACTTCTGTGGAAGGGACTCTCCATTCTGCAGGAAAGAARACATTTTTTGATTCTCAGGATTGTAGCAGTAAAGCACAAAAGCATTTACTCTGATCATCTGTTTTGTGGAACAGCACTCGATAAGCCCTCAGCCAGAACCTCTGTTCATCCCAGGCACACTCATATTACCTTTCAGGAATCCTCTTGTTCCTCTTTCCAGAAAGCTTTCTTAGCAAGGGAGGTGTTTGCTAATGGTGACTCTCATTTCTTCCTTCCAGCTGTCTCTAGCTCAGGACGGTGAATAAAGAGGCATTCCCTTTATTTTTCAATCATCTTCTTTGAAAGTCTGTCAACCAGTTAGGGTTGTTTTTTTTTTTTTTGGTTGGTTGGCTATGTGTACTTTGATACACTGATATCCTGAAATTCTGTGCAGCTGTGACTCATCTTTTCTTATAAGGGAGACCTGGACTCTGCTGTTATTGGAACATGTTTTTTGGTTGCTGGTTCCTAACACATATCCAGGGCAATATTTCAATTATATTTTGTCACTCTAACAGATCTCCTCTGGTCTATGGTACTGCCTTACTGGAGAATTTCAGTTCTAAATACCAGTTCTTGTGGAAAACTTTCTTGTGAGTTACCTGTGTGAAGACTGTAGATCAACTTCTCTGAAGTGTGTGTTTTTAAGGTGATAGTAAAATGAAGATGTACTAAAATTAGTGTTATATTTTACTAACATTCTTCTTTTGAGGCACAACTGATTCCTTGAAAATGTGTAGTAGCTTCCTCTGTGTTCAGCCCTTATTGTACAGATGATATTAGAGATCAGTGCAAAGAAARTAAATGGAGACATCATGGAGATTTTATACAAAATTTGTTTCAGAGAAGAAAAGGTAAGTGGTTAGGCTTTTCTTTAATGTTTTGTTTCAGTGTTTCCTGAATTAAATATGTCATGTTTCCCTTCAAAACAACATMACTGTACAATATAAAATATAAACTATGAAGGCTGAAGAAGAAATATTTAAATTGGGGCAATACTTAAAATACTGAATTGATGTTTCTCAGTCTTTTCATAGCCCATGGAATACTTAAACCAAATTTCACAAGAATCCGCTAGCTATTTTGGGAAAACCAAACCAAAACAAACAAAAACCACCCTCTATCCCCACCCTCCCGCGAAATCCAGTGCTAGATTTCTGCCATCGTGCACAGTATAGCTTCAATGGTGTTCATTTTCATTTTTCTTAAAAGCTTGAGTTTTGTGAGTTCACAGCAGTAAGCTGTTATCACCCTTTTCCATTCCATTTGTTTCCTTCCACGTGACAGGGAACATATGGTCAAATACATGTTTTAAAAAAGAAAAAATACATTGCAATGCTTTCATATGCTGCTTCCATGGAACACAGGCTGAGAAACATTATCGTAGTGCATTTTGAAGTACTTTGTTTAATTCTCAATTGGAGAACAAAAACAAATGTGAAAACCTGTGTGAAATACATATTTTCTCTTGAGTCTGTCTGTAAGTGATTTCAAAAGGTATTCAGAGGAATCTGGCTGAAAAGATAATCTTTACCATACCGATTATGTCAGTTGTCTGAGAAGAAATGTCTTGTGTATTAGATCTATGTTACTACCCATACATATCCGTGAGCACACAGTGACATAACTTAAATTTATTTCTACAAATTATGTCCAGAGAACAGCTATTTTATTAATTGTAGCAAGCTGCATTTATCTCTGCAAGGCTGAGCAAATGAACAGCACAGATGCCCTTTGGCAACAAGAATGATAAGTGGCTTGTATGGTCCCTCCAGTACAGATCAAACTGACAAGAAGCAAAAGGTGGAAAACATAATGAATCTAGTCCATGTATGAGTTAGATTTTGACATGCTTGTCTGTACATCAATCAATACAAGAGACTGCACCTCAGAGGAAGAGAAAACTAACAGATGTCGGGATGCTACTCTAGGACACGGTAGACATCATGCTGCATTCTTTCCTTATATCTGCATAATCAACCGCAAGGCAAAAAGGGGAAAGAGAACAGCTAAGTAGAAAGTAATTTTTAGTTCTGTTGAAATTCTTATTCTATATCTGGTATGTGAAAAACATCCATTACAGTTTGTCTATTCATCTGTAAGATGTGAGTCCAGGACAACGAATTAATGCTCCAGTGAGGTATAAGTACTTCGGTTGTTAAATACTTTCTTGATACATAGTATGTCTGTTAGCCCAGCTTTGTTTCTGTAGGTACAGTCCTTTAGGGGTAAAGACAAGGCAGATTACAGCAGGTCTGTAAAGGCAGAGAATTGCTGTGAAATAGCAAGATTTGGAGCTGGATATTCAGAATCAGAATCATGCAACTGATTGCTTTCTGTGACCAGACTCTATGCTTTTATGGCAAGTCAACGTCATGATCAGAGATCATCATGCTGGAGGTTAAGATTAACACCTAATAAAATGGCTGTTTTACAAAGCATAGAGGAGAGAAAGCTATATCTCAAAACCTTCCATTTTAACACTGATTACTGGTTGGGTGACCATACACCTTCCTCAGCCAAGGTGGGTATTGCTGAATTGGCTCACCTGTGATTAATTTAAAAAAAAAAGGAAAAAAGAACCCCACCCAAAACAAAAAAACCCAAAACAGACATAAAACCCCCACTTTTGCCCTAATCTCCGAATCATTTCAGAGATCCAAGTCATTTTAGATGGCTTATTAAACAAACTAAACATTTCTGTCTCAATGCACATACCATAGTGTTTGAAATATTAACAGTGCTGTGCATTAGATAAAAATTATATGCTGCATCTGAAGCATTAAACTTTGACAGGAGGATGCTGGGTAAGTTAACAAGAAAGCACTCCACAGAGAAGATACTAAAACAGTCTATTAGCTGTGCAAGTAATTATCTTCACATGCATTTGYGATGTTTTAAAACAGCAGAAAATTTTATTTTACTCTTACAGCTCTGAAATATAGCTGATTAAAAAACTGAGCTGTAAGTATGAAATTGTATGCTGTCATTCTAACCCTTTGTACCCAGGCTCTGAGAGAACAAATAACATTCAATACTCCAATTGAAGGGATTAGTAAAACCTAGATAAGTTTTGGCATAAAATTGATTAAACTCTAATAACATTTATGTTATATAAAAAGCAACACAGCCAAGATGTCTACTGGCGGGGATTTGAAAAAGCCAAGTTCATTAAAAAAAGACAAAATATGATGTTTTCAGTCAGTTCATTGATGGTTCAAAAAATCTTTGAAAACCTGAACCCATCTGAAGCTTTAAAATACTAAATTATTTTACCATAACTTGTCATGGTTATTCTAACCATGCTGCCTTCTGAGCTAAGTTGTACTGCTTCCTTTTTTGGTTTCACTCTTCTCTGCCAATGAGGAGACTTCAAAGAAGCTGAAAATAGCTTATTTTGTTAAAATCCTCTCCTGCTGGACTATCCGTTTGCATGAGGATATGTGGTAGCCACTTCTTGGCGGGCTCTGACTCATCTAGAAACTCACCCTTGTAATGTAATCTTTCTGTGAATGTTAGGAGTAATTACCTGTATTTTCTCACAATTATTTTCCCAAACAGATGCTGTGGTGACATTTACAGCAGATGTTCACTGTAGATTTTTTAAAAAAAATTTGCATGAATTTTGATACTAGTATTATTAGGAATATATGGGTACAGAAGCATCCATTCCATGCCCATCCACATGCATAGTAAACCACACAGGTGCTCTGCTAGCATAGCTTTACTGCTTATAATATGTGGATTAATTCATGTGTCTTTATGTTCTTCCATTTAGACCCAATCTGAAATGCCACATTAATAAATTGTCTCTCTGTCTAAGGAGATTCAGCTGCTGAGAGACCCTATGATGCAAAACATGGGTGGTGACTATGGCTTGCTTTCTTCTCTATGGCTTTATTTCTACTTTTCTGAAAGTACTGTTAGGTCTATTTTAAAAAGTGCTGATAACTAGAAATGATATTCTGTGTGCATGAGGATTCATACATACACTTATATTTCCCTTTTTTGCGAGATCCTAAATTTGTTACTAAACCGGAAAAAAGATACCAACATTCAGCAAAAACTGCAAAACTCATATCCTTCAGTCAATGGCAAACTGTTTTTTAGAAAAAAAAAAAAGTATATGCAAAGGATTATGGTAACTTATAATTACCTTTATTAATCAATTTAAAAATAGTTACAATAGCTATTTCTTGGCCATTCAGCCATTCATAATTACTCAGACAAGACAAAAAAAAAAAAAGAAAATATACTTTTACTGCTGTCTTAAAGGAAATGCCTCCTGAAGGCCAAAAGGCTTCCAGTTTTCTTTATATAGACACATTTCTTGCTTACTATGTCTGCAGAGACCCTCTGCCATATCCTGCAATGAAAATTGTGTTCAGATCTCATTAAAAGCTTTCTTAATTGTTTCTATAGGGCCCTCTTGTAGGTTCTAATAAATATTTCTTTGCCTTGAGTACAAAAATCACCACAAAAAAACCAAAAAGACCCACATGACATGGTGCATACGGTACTGCTGTTAAACCTTTAAGCTCACTCTTGGAAAAAAATCAATGCTCTCTTCATAGCCATGCATTTAGCAACCAGGTGTGACATTAAAAAGAGTCCTAGAATTTCTGGAAATCACAGTTTGAGATACATGGAAGATATTAATATTAGCTGGGGGATAAATTATCTGCCATTTTTTAATGATATGTAACCACAATGAACAAGAAGTGTTGTTTTTTCATGCTCACTATCTTTCACTCCATGGAGTAAGTACCATGTCTGCTGCCATTGGAAATTCGACATTTGCCAGTGGTTACCAATGGTTAGCAACAGTTACAGGAGCTGAAATTATGTCATAATAATAACAACTTTGCTAATAACAAGCAACATCATTACCAGTGTTTGTTTTTCTAAGTGCATACCAATTGCAAGAACTAATAAACTGATAGTAAAATGAGACATTACAAATAAAACAATGTGGCAGAGGTTATTCTGAGATCTAGTATAGGATGTAGAGAGTTAAATACTCTGAAAAACAGCAGAGCAACATACTGTTGTGGGAATAAATGAGAGATTATTCTCAATCTAGAGATGCTGAAGTGATGAGTGAAATGCCAACAAACTTGGATGTAGACAGAAGCCCACTCCAAATTGTTGTTTATTGAAACCTGAAATTTTACTGTAAGCTTTCTGCCAAATCCCAAAATTATTTCTGCTGATTCAATAAAGAAGCATGACCCCAGCTAAACTGAAAATGGAAATATGGGACAAATTGGTGTTTTAACCTTAAAGATGCCTTCACAGTTTGAAACACATAGTAATAGGGAGTTATCATATAATCAGGAGTTGAGAGACGACTATAATAACAGCAGAAGAATTGTCAACAGGGAAATGTAAAATATTAGATATAAAAGACTGGTCATATTAGTTTCTTTTTCATTTTCACATTAAAATAACAATACAGGTTTGCATACAGTTGTGTTAGTTAACATACCCACATTAGAATTTACAGCAAACCTTTCAGTTGCAGTATCTCCTGCAGTACATACTTTGTGTTTATATTACTAGTGGAACATATTCTACTCTAGCTGAGTAGAATAAAGTAAAACAAATAGCTAGTTATTGCAGAAAGCTATATTAAAGATGCTATATAATTTCCATATTGTGTATTATTTTCCATCTTGGAGTTTTACTACATAAATTCTACCATAGACTATCTGTTAAATAACAGATATTCCTTTCTTTCTGCATCTTTTTTCTGCTTTGTTATGAATGAAACTTTAAGAAAAAGAAAAATTCTATCTCAGGGTATGCTGTATTGTACATTTTAAAGTGCTTGCAAGCTCTGACAGCTGGTACTAGCATAAACTATGTTAGGGAGAAAATAAAAAGAAGCAATAAAAATAACAATACTCATGTTGGTAGAAAAAGGTATGTTTTCTAAACTTAGTAAAACTGCGTCATCTGTCCCTGTTGCTTCAGTGCTCTCAGGCATGGACTACTTCTTACCTAGTTCCTTTCTGAAGTAGAGGCTAAGTGTGGAATTTGTCATTATCACAACATTTGTCCCTATAATGTATTTTAAAAATATTTTCGATATTCAGGTTTTTTTGCATTATTGTAACAAAATTGTTGAATTCATTCTCTGCTTCTGCAAAACACTGGGCAGCTGGACCCTCGTTTCAGTTTGCTGGTATGACGTATATAATCTATTTTGAATGTAGCAAAACAGTCACGTTTTTCTTAACATGACTGTCTGCCACTCCAAGGAATTGGGAAATTAAATTTTTCTTGATCATTTTGTATTTATAAATTGAGTATTAAGTATTTTCAATATTACATTTCTGTTGAACAGAATGCAGATAGAGTGAAAAATAAACTATTCAACTGTGATTTAGTGAACAACACAAATATTTAAGTTAATGAATATACATAGAATTTACAATGTATGTTTTACTGGATCAGATAGAAGCATTTTGATTGATATTTGTTTGCTTTCAAGAATATCAGTTTAATAAATGAAACACTTTTTGTTACTGATACCACGCAGCTCAATTCTTACAGATGACTATATAAATTGTTATATAATTGGATATTTTTTCTTCTCTCCATCAAGTCATTGCATTTTAAATATTCATATAAGTTCATATACATATAGCTAAGTTTCTGTATCTTGTGTGTGTATAGCTTTTTTTTTCTGATACAGAATCAGCCTTTTTACAAACGGACACAGCTGACAACAGACTACTAAGGTTATAGATTAAAATGAGAAATTTTGGCAGGAATTTTTTCTGAAGATGACCATTCTATTCAACTTCATTCTTTTTTTTTTTTTTTAATCACCTTTTTATGTTTCAAGGTTGTTCTTTGTCCTAACTGAGCTGGACACTAATATAAGAAATGAGCAATGTTAGCTTAGTCTGTGCTAATCACCCAAGTCTTTCAGTTGAGTCATTTAACATACCATTATATAGCTTTTCCTCTTTGAACTTCTAAGTTTTGTCTTGCACATTCCAAAAACTCTTACCAGGGACAGGAAGAAGGTAATACTTTTATCTTTCTGGTCACCAGTGAAATAATGGTATAAAAATTGGATTTCATTTGAACACTTATAATTTTTCAGCATTTTTTATAAGATAAACATAAAACCAAAAATTATTGGGATTGAATTAGGTGTCTTGCAATACACCAGAACTTTAAAAATTATTTTACCTACATTCAGCATTTTTTAAAAAAAGTAATTAAAAAAAAACCTAAAAAAAGAATTAGGATTTTTTTTAAATTCTAAAAAAAGGGGGATTTTTGGAAATAAATAGTTAAACAAAATATATAAAAATAAAAATTCAATGACTTTTTGTTACCTGATTTTGACATGAATTAATGAATAATTTTTAGCTTTCTGTAATTTTTTTTTTAATTCTTTACTATTATTTGGAAACGACCAAAGAAAAAATCACATAGGTTTTTTCTTTAGTAAAACAAATTCAGACTCCCATTCGTGACAGCTGTCTTATTCCACATGACAGTTTTATCTTAGCAAATTACAGAACTCTACACATTTTTCTAGGATTTTCTAGAGGGATTAAGACAGGAAAGGAGGCCTAGAAGAAGGACAGGGGAGACGAGTACTGGCATTGTGAATGTCAACTAGTAGCTGCAGAGGTTGCAGAATTTGGGACTGGATGCCCTTCGGCAATGTGGGGAAAGCTAGTTAGGAAAATATGCAAACTGAAGTATGGCTAGAGGAACTTGGAGTAAAAACTATGAGAGAGTTGGATTAATTTAGGTAGAGGATGGATTTAGATATGGGGACTGGGGCTAAAAATGTAACACTGTAAAAAGGTATTTTTGATAATATGGGAGAATTGTGCTGGAGAATAATGACTAATTAGAAGATGACACAGAACTAGGCAAAATGGAAGGTTAATCTTCAGAAAAACAATACATTGACACAGAGGTAAGGCAGTCTAGAAAAGGATCCAAAAGGGGAAAATGTGCTTAATTATATACTTCTTGGGGAAGAGTTTAAGACATTTGGTAGGAATAATGGTCTTGGGCTTAGAGGGTGAGGCAAGGTGGTAACTGAGAAAGATTTTGAATCTGAAGACAGAAACAAAAGGTCAATATTTATATTCACTGCTCAAGGAAATTGGGAATAGGATTTGAAGGTAAGGGAATAGCAAAATAAAACAAGACTTGGAATTGGATTAGGGAGATTTGAGAAATGATCCTGATTTATAGTAGGGGAATATGCAGAAGATTCTGTTCGTCTCCCACCCACTAGAAGATTTTTGAGTTTTGTGATTTCTATCAGCAATAGATGGGAAAAAAAATGGCAAAATGCTTAAATGTTATTCACGTAGTAGATAACAATATATTACTGTTGTTAACCTGTTCACTTGGCAAAAGACATTGTAACAGACAGTTGTCTTTATAAAAGCCTTTTGATTATAAAAAGAAATATATAAAGTTAGAAACCACATTAAAAGAACATAATAACATACCACAAAGTCAAACTTTAAGAAATGTCATATTATATACTACCTTGAATGTTAATACAATGATGAAATTGTTATTTGCAAGTGGAATCATATTTTTGCATTTACTTCATCGCATACGACAGATGCAGATACAGCAAGAAAGACTGTGTAGTGATGAAGGTTGTCATTGCTACTTTACTTGTTTCAGAATCTGGGAAGTATGCAATGACTAAAGTAGAGTCCTCATCAGATAGAAGGATACTCTACTGATTTAGTATTCTAAAAGCTAACTGGGACAAATTCTGATTTGATTTGCTTGCAACTTCATGAGATATGAAGCAAGTAACCTAAGAAAAGTCTTTGAAAACGGTCACTCATTTTTAACAATTGTCAAATGTGAGATCTTTCAAAAAAATTTGCTGAAGATGCTGTATATTCACAATAGCAATTAAAAACAAAGGGACATGTGCCTTGAACATATCAAGTGCTACATAATGAAAATTACTTAGGCATAAAAGGTTCCAGCTGCTTCCTGCCCAAAAYGTAGCAGTCTTTCAATCTCAATCTTCCTCTATTTTGGCTCTCCAGCAATGAAATGAAACGCTGAAATGCTGCTCCCTCACCTCCCAAAGATATTTAAAAAAATTTAGATACTGTACTGCTTAAAGTAGACCAGAACAGCCTGGGAAATAACTGATAATCTGTTAGCAGAACAGTATTTAAATAATGCCCAGTAAACAGACCCTAAGGCTCTGCTTTGAACAATAAGGTTAAACCAAAAGCAAAATATAAAATAGTAACTATGTGGTGGAAGTAAACAATGTTTATTTTTCTACCAAATGAAGCAAGAGTCTAGAGAAAGATATGGCAACATCAGAAAATGTATATAGGAGGGCTTTGAAATAAGGTTGTAAAGGCAATTTTAATTTTCAGATTAATTTTTCTTTACTTGACTTTTCAACTTTTAGAATGTTCTTTTACATAGGCATTACAATTATAAATAGTTGAATGGAATATATGAACCATTTAGAGCAGCTACTTCACCAAATTAACTTCGTGATTGTTATCACTTGCAACTGTGAGAAAACTAATGATACTAAATAAGTAGGATAATTTTCCAGGAAAATATGATACATTATTTTAAAATGCACACTACATTTCTGCTTACTTGACCTAATCATCTCATTGCATCTCAGGCTTTTTTTTTTTGACTCTTAAAAACTATTCTGATTCCTAGCATTAGTACTCCCAGACTGACTGTTTGTGAAAACACAGAGACAGAACAGCTCACTCAGGCAATTTCCATAATGATATTTTCCTTTTCCCAAGGGAATGTTAACTTCAAACAGGGGCAGACTGACGAGCATGCCAAGATATGTAGTGCAGTGGAATCACACATCGAAAAAATCACACAGATGGAAATTGTTCAGAGTGTATTTCAACTATACATCTGTCTTTGCCTCCAGCCTGACCACAGCTTTTTCATAGCTAAAGAATGAACAATCACCATAAATAAATATGATGAAAATAAAATCAAGAACAAAGTAAACTTAAAGGCTTGTAATTTGTGTGAAAAGCAAGTTATACTTGTCGTGGTTTAACCCCAGCCGGCAACTAAGCACCACACAGCCGCTCGCTCACTCTCCCCCGGGTGGGACGGGGGAGAGAATCGGAAGGGTAAAAGTGAGAAAACTCGTGGGTTGAGATAAAGACAGTTTAAT